>CP124716.1:44110000-45310000 GCA_031232105.1 Capsicum rhomboideum
ACTGAGTAGGAGTCACTAGTATGGCATATGGCAGGGGCTGTGTGGTAGGTTAAGGTGTGGCTCAGGTTACAGCCTGTACCCTAGTTTGTTGCCTCATGGTGCGAGTCACAATAGCAGAATCATCCCTAGAAATCTCATAAACCTCTTTGAACCCACTTTTCTCTGGCTTCGAAGGCTCATCTTGCAGCTTTGTTTTATTTTTGTGTTTTTAGTTTGGATTCTCGAAGAAGAACCCATATCTCAGCGCTTGGGATTTCCTTTTTATGGAATTTTTCAAATGGGTTGGGTCTTTGGTGGTTGGTGGTTGGGTCGTGTATGGATTTTTGGTAGAGGGTCAGGTATGGATTTTGAGTAGAGGATCGTGTTTGGATCGGGAATTTGGGGTACAAAAACCTGGGAATTTGGGGAAATTTTTGTTATTTATAATTTGGGATGGAAGAATGGGAGTGTTTGGTACTTGGAAAAATGGATGATTTAAAGATTATAAGTGGAATTTAGAGTGATTTAAAGGAGAAGAATCGGTTGTTTGAGGTTTATGTTGATCGAGTTTTAGGATTATACCAGGTGAGGTTTCTAATTGGGATTTAATAGAGTAGGTCGGATTGGGTTTTGGGTGATATAGGGTTTTCTGATTTCTGTAGAACCGACCCACTGCCCATAGGTGGGCCTATGGTTCATGGGTGGCCGACCTGGGTTAGACTTTTGAAACTTAAAAATTGTGTCTGATTCCCACAGAACCGACCCACGGTCCGTAGGTTGACCTATGGTTCGTAGGTGTCAGACGTGGGTTGGAATTCATAACTTAAAAATTCCTTCTGATTTCTACGGGACATACCCACGGTCCTTAGGTTGACCTATGGTCCGTAGGTGGTCGGCGTGGGTTGAGTTGCACGCTTTAGTTCACAATTTTATTCTCAACTCAACTGTCCTCTGCACCTTACGATGATCAGCTACAAAATAATATCAGTCCTTGGGTTGCCTCTCAAGTAGCTCTTGATTTAACATCGTAGCACGACTTGGCTAAGTTGGTTAATCAGACTTCACCAAAACAAGCACATTTACTGCTTAACTAAGAGAAACCTAAGTGACCTACGATAGTCAACTCGTTTCTTCCGGTACCAAAAATTTTGACACCCTCCTACTCACAATTCAAAAACCAATGTGCGTATACATGAAACATATTAACATGACATAGAAAGGATCAAATGATGACATCAGATTATGAACAAACAACTAAGCATATATGCAAATGACATTATTCGAACATACAGCAGCTAACAATGCAACCCATGTACTCTCACAATAAAGAAGTCCATTACACTCATAGTATACTAAAGAATATTAACATAGGGACTGGATCAAAACACCGTCTCTCACAAAAAAGTTCAAACAGCGTGCACGAAATACCATAGGCTTGCCCTTATTTTCTATGCCTTAGTTTTTCGAACAGTTGGACTAGGATCATTATAGGTCTTTCATCGGCTTGTAATATAGGATTGGGGATAGGTGTGGTACAGATGGATATGGTGGCTCATCCCTCTTTAACACTACACTATTTTTAGCTCCACTGTCCAACCATTCTCATTTTATTCTCCCTTATACTCCTTCATTTGTTTTCAGATTTTGGGTGTACTTTTCTTTATGATTTCAATATTCTTTTTTTTTTCACACCCAAATTTGTTCTCTTTTCTTTTACTAACCCCTTCTTCATACCCATATCAAGCTACGCACCCTTATGATAACTACCCTCAACTTAGGCGATTTGCCTGAGTTGAGGTACACAATGTCCAAGGAGGGACCAGGTCCAAGATAGGTTCATTCTAAGTTGAAATGGGAAGGTGAATAGGATAATGAAAGAAAAAAGTCAATTAAGGCTCAAACTCAGGATCAAGAGATACTTACTTCATTTGGTCAGGCAGTTAGGCTAAAAGTGGACTTATTAAAAAATAGCCTATGATCCTTTCCTAACCACTCTCCTCTAACCTAGGAAATACTAACCGGGAAAGTTATGGATTGCATACATAAAGTGAACTAGGTAATGACCTCACGCACACATAGCACAAGGTTACACTATCGACTACTACCTATCTAGTTCACGCATTGCTAAGCTACAATTATTTTGCCTATAATACCAATGCCATAATAAGATCTAACAATTATCACAAACCAACATAACTACACACACTTTCCAACACAAAAGAAATTTCAGGAGGGGTGTCCTTTAAATAATCAAAAAAGCATCATTATCATTCAAAATTCGTTCAAAGTTGACTGCACTAAGGTTCCCCTATTTTTCCTATCTAAACACGAAAACACATAATGAAACATAAACAACAACCTAAAAATGAGGGTTATACTATGATAGCACACTCGAGGGAAAAGAAATACGGCACAAAAACCCCCAAGTGGTGGTATACCCCCACCCCAACTAAATAATGGTGCACTGCCCTCAGTACACAGCTATAAATATGATAAGTGTAAGAGAGTGAAGTTATACCTATAGTGCCCTAGGCGTCGTATATGGTCCAGCCTACATCATGATCATCTGTATGCTCTATGGACTCCATGCTAGGTGCTAACAGTGGAGGGGGTGGTTGACTAGAGGATGCACCTAATGCTCTCTACTCATGGGCAATCTGACTGGCATGGTATTTTTCCTTGGAGGCCTTAGTTGCCCTCTGTAGATCACTCTCAAACTTGTCTTCACTATCAGTCTGGACCTCGGGACTCCGTGGCCTCTTGCCTCTAGCAATATGAGGCTCCTCATCAACAAATAAGTCAACCACAAATTCTGAAACTATCGGGATCGATGTCAAAATAGAAAGAATGATAGGAGTGTGGCTGAATTATAAAGCTCCAGTATTTTACCTCAAAAAATACACCTCCTATGTCAAACTCGTCAAGTCTGGAATATGGGCCTCTCGCCGCTAGTTACTCATCCGCTGCTCAAAACTGTCAATCCGCCCAAAATTTGTGTCGCCCAAACTATACCTCCAGAAAAGTATAAAGTGGTCACTGTATCAAATATAGAACCCAAGTAGGTTGGGTTCGATCCCACAGGGAATAAGATGAGATTTTGTCGAATGTTTGTCCGAGTAATTGACAAGTAAGTCAATAGGGGTTTTTTGTAAACAAATAGTAACAATAACAATTGTTAATTGTCGAATTTGTGATCAATACGAGAAAGGCACTAGGACTGTGATCCCCAAGATTCCTTAACTCCACCAGTTACTTGTACTGGCAAACTATACTGCTGCGTTGCATGCAAAACCTAACAAGATAGGTTTATCTAAAGTTCTCTATATCCTGACTTGTTGTAATTGTCTCTATAGTAGTTGCGACCTTAATTCCCTTGCCTCGAGTTTCAAGAGTCTTAGTTAGACCCTTGGATCAAAAACCTTCCACCTCTCGATCCAAGTACTTAGCCTCCTCATCAGATTCATAATCGTCATGCCTAGGTGTTTTGCCTTGTTCGCCTACGGTATGCACTTTCTCAGCACCACTAGTCGTAATCTATTTAGCTAGAAAGCCAATTTCCGTCCTCAACTGTGCAATATCTTGAGCTACAGGTTTATCTAAAGCCCGTTATGCTATCGAGGCTTTAGTAGCATACGTCCCAGTAGGTGTATCTGCCTTCCTAGTATGCCATATTCGGTTGGTCTTAGTGATAAGATCTAAAATCTTGGAAGCTTGTTCCTATCCCAGACTCATAAATGCTCCGCTAGTGTTAGTATCTACGACAACCTTGGTATTGGCGTTTAATCCTCTATAAAAGATCTCAATTAAATTTCAACCATTCATTCTATGATTTGGAACATTTTGTAACTTCTTATTGAATCGAAGCCAAGTCTAGTAAAGTGCTTCAGAATATAGCTATCTGAAAGTTTAAGTCTCATCCTTCAACTGTAGCATCTTGAAGGGTGGGAAAAATCTCCAGAAACTGATTTCTCAATTCTTGC
This sequence comes from Capsicum rhomboideum, assembly GCA_031232105.1. NCBI lineage: Eukaryota > Viridiplantae > Streptophyta > Magnoliopsida > Solanales > Solanaceae > Capsicum > Capsicum rhomboideum. The sequence goes on from CP124716.1 coordinate 44,113,960, forward strand.
CAAGTAGTGATGGAACCTCGTGGTAACTCTTCCAACCACAAAGTCGCTTCTCCTGTTAGGAAGAATAGGAATAATCTCAATCGAATAGCCTCTTCGTCAACTCCAAACAAATTATATGACGTGCAAACCCCCACAAAGTTCATCACATGCATGTTCGGATCATCTGTAGGAAGACTGACCAATACGCCTTTCAAGTTTAGCAGGTGGATCATGGCACTTGTAATGTCGAACATAGTTCCCTGAGGTAACTCTGGTGGAATAATGGCACCAGTATCAACCGGATCAAAATAAGCCACATCCTATTCTTCAGGCTCATCATAAATCGGCATATAAGGTCTTTGTGGTGGTTGTTGCACCTTCAATATTCTTTTTTTTATTCAAGTGAAGCAAGACGTTGTGCTGCTTCTTGTATTCCTTGATGATCTCTAGCTTCTTGTCTAAGATCTACTTGTCTCACATTCTCCTCAGCCGTTAATCAAGTAGTGATTTGCTCTATAGTTTTATGACCGACCGGATGAATTGGTGGTTGGTTATAAATACCTCCCATGACTGCGGGATCCTGAACTCCATCGATGTTCACCATTCTTCGATTTTCTCTCATTGTTCTTTGTATCTCAGTATCAAGTGGAATCAGGGGATTGCCTTGACTCCTAGTGTTAGGCATACACCTGCATATGCCCTTAAAAGTATAGAAAAATAAAACTAATGAACTCCAACAATCAAACTAATCAACTCTGTAATCGTATTCCCCGACAACGACGCCAAAATTTTGTGTCACCCAAACTATACCTCTAGAAAAGTATAACGCGGTCACTATATCAAATATAGAACCCAACTAAGTTGGGGTCGATCCCACATGGAATAGGATGAGATTCTGTCGAGTGTTTTTTTGAGTAAGTGGAAATTAAGTAAAAAGGTGGGTTTAAAAGGGGGGTGGGTTTTTGTAAACAAATAGTAACGGTAACAATTGTTGATTGTCGAATTTGTGATCAATGCGAGAAAGGCACTAGGATTGTGATCCCCAAGATTCCTTAACTCCATCGTTTACTTGTGCTGGCAAACTGTCTAGCTGCATTGCATGCAAAACCTAACAAGATAGGTTCATCTACATGTCTCCCAACCTTGGTTGGATGAATATCACTCTTCTTCTCTCGGTCTGCGAGTGTCGCACTACCAACCCTTGTTCTTGATCTCAGATTAACTATCCCTGTTACAGCTCAAGTTATTACATGAAGGTTTATAACTTCAAATCTCAGTTGTTATTCCCTTTTCCTAATCTCTACCATTCTCTCGAGAAAGTTTAGAATACAAGTGAGTTTCTAAAATTTGCAACCATTAGAAGATCAATTATAATGAAGAAAATGCCAATACATGCATTCACACCGGTTCAGAATTGCTTCACACTTCACTAGTTTTGTTAATTCCTCTTGGTTCATACAACCCTAGTTATGGGGTTTAGCTACTTATGATTGTAAGAACACAAAAGGAATTCAATAATTTAAACATAATTATGAACTCACAATAAGAATACAACTATGAAATCTCAATATAAATAAAAACCCTAGAATTGATGTTTAAGATTACAAGATCAATATAATAGAATCCAAAATAATGTAATAGACAACTCCAAATAATGTAATAACTAACTTATAAACATAGGACAACCTAAGGGTGTTTATAGATACAAAATGAATCCTATCCTAAGCAAAGTAGGAGAAAAAAGTCGGCAACTTTCCATGGACTGTGACTTGAAGTCATGGATTCAACCCATGGACCGTGGGTCCAGATCGTAGGAATCAGGCCTTGATGCAAACTCTCAGGAATTGACTCATGGAATCGATCCATGGTCTGTAGGTTGACCTACGGTCCTTGAGTCACAACCGTAGGTCACTTCTCTGACTTCAACTTTGCTCTTTCATCTTCAAATACTTCGTTCCAGTATATGCTTCTTCTTTTTTTGTCCATTTTGCCTTCAAAACCTATTCTCCTACAATATAGAACAAAAAATGCATCATACCTACTAAACATACCCAAGTTATTACATATTTTCCTCGTTTTAAGCATTGAAAGTGCCATGAAACCATGGCACATCAGTAGACAAGTACAATTCTATACCTTGATCATCATAATTGATGTTTTCCAGAATTTAGAAGATGACATAGTGAGTAAAAAGGTATTGAGATGAGACAGTGAGTAAAAAGGTATTGAGGCGTGATAGTGAGTAAAAGGGTATTGAGACAAGATAGTTATTGAGGTTAGTAGGTTTACAGAGTTGGCATTGCTTGTCATATTGTCATGATTAATACTTCCCAAAGTTAGAAGGTAATGTGAAAATCTCAAGGTTGGGACCCAGTTAGAGGAAGAGTGCATAAAGAACTTAGGTGAAGACAACCCTATAGTTATGAATATGTCATAGATGTGAAGAATAAGGTCACCAAATTAATGAATTAGACGGTTGGTATAACTGTAGACTGGATCGACCCATGTTGGGTTGTGGACTGAAATTGTTTTTATCTTTTGCATGAATTATGATTTATTAATTTCATGAACTCATTTATATTTGTTGGGATGATGAGTTGTGATATAGATCAGGTACCACACCGGTACAGATATTGTATGTTGTGATATAAGTCTGGTACCACACTGGTATAGATATTATATGGGTCGGGTACCATACTGGTACGTTGTGTGGTTGTTGGTGATGAGATAGGGAGGGATAAGGAGATATAATGCGCACATCCTGAATACATGCATTCTTGAATATGTTTTGAATGTATTGTCATTTTATTATGGTTTCATAGATATTCTTATTGTGGTGAGTGGTGAAAGATGGTACGAAGGTACAATAGGTCCCTTGGTGGGACGAGCTGAAAATGAGATTCTACGGTTCTCCTGAGAAGACCAGTTGAGATAACATATAATTGGTGGGATTCAAAATTTTAGGGGATGTAGTGTTGTGATGTCTGTGATAGTGAGTACAGAGGGACTCAAGTGGATGTGGACTAAAGGATTGTAGATTTTATAAGAATAAGTCGGTATTGAAGGGATATGTATAGGTTTGAATAGGTGGTCAAAGGACAAAGATATACGAAAATATTAAATGACAAGTAGGTCACAGAGATGCTAAGTGTAGGTCACAGGGATGCTAAGTATAGGTCACAAAGATGCTAATGTGGGATAATAGGAGTTGTTATTTGGGGATTCAAGAACCGAAAACTTTACTTGATGTTATGATTCTCCCTATTTATTATTGATGTTATTTGTATCTAACCCTAATTGAAAGATGATGCTTACCAGTATGTGTGGTTGTACTGATGCTACACTTACTATATCTCCAATTGGGGGTATAGCCATGGTGTAGGTTAGTTGGAGTATCTATAGCAGTGATGTTGATCATTCAGCAGCTGCTCCTGCCCTCTCTATTGTGCATGGATGCTATGTCAAGGATGTCTGATGTCGCCCAAATTACACCTCGCAATGAAGTATAATGCGGTCACTGTATCAAATATAGAACCCAACTAGTTTAGGGTCGATCCCACAGGGAATAGGTCGAAGTTATGTAGAATGCTAGTCTGAGTAACTGGTAAGTAAGTAAAACTGGGTTTTTTTTTATGAGTAAGTAATAACGGTAACAATTTCTGATTAGAGAGGGTTTGTCGACAATATGAGAAATACACTAGGAATGTGATCCCCAATAATTCCTTAACTCCACCGGTTACTTGTGCTGACAAAACTGTCCCGCTAAGTTGCATGTAAAATCTGACAAGATATGTTCATCTAAATGTATCTCGACTTTGGTTAGATGAATTTCACTCTTCTCCTCTCGGTCTCCGAGTGTCGTACTACTAACCCTTGTCCTGGATCTCAGATAACTATTCCTGCTAAGGCTCAAGTTATTAGATGAGGGTTGATAGCTTCAAATCTCTATTGTTATTTCCTTTTCCCAATCTCTACCCCTCTCTCGAGCATGTATAGAATACAGGTGAGTTTCGAACATTTGCAACCGTTAGAAGATCAATCACAACGAAGGAAATAACAATACATGCATTCACAACGGTTCAGAATTGCTTTGCACATAACCCATTTCGTTAATTCCTCATGGTTGACACAACCCTAGTTGATGAGTTTAGCTACTCATGTTCGCAAGAGCACAATAAGAATTCTAGGGTGAGACATAATTATAAACTCACAACAATGAAGAAACTCTGAAATCTCAACTTTTAATAAAACCCTAGAATCGGTGTTCCAAGATTACAAAATGAATAATGTATTTCTGAACTCAAAACTAACAAAAATTTAACTCAAAATAATGTAATGGAGTCCACCTGAACATAGGACAATACAGGGGTATTTAAAGATACAAGATGAATCCTATCCTAAACAAAGTAGGAGGCTAATAGTCGATAATTTTCCACGGTATCGTGATTTGGTGTCGTGGAACCAAGTCATGCCACGTAGGTGAGCTCCGTGGAAATCAGGCAAAATTTGACATCTTCAGAAGTTGACTTACGGCACCAAGTCACGCCTCGTAAGTGTAGTCATGCTACGTGACTGCCTGTCGTGGGAATCAGGTTTCACTTTCACCCTCTGAAGTTTATCCACGGTACAGGCCCACGTGACGTGGGTTGACCTACGCCACGTAGGTCACTGTCGTGGGTCTCCTCTGTGATTTCATCTTGACTCTTTCATCTTCTGATACTCCATTTTGGTAAAATATTCTTCACTTTATCTCAATTTTGCCTCCATAACCTATTTCCCTGTAAAATAGGACAGAAAACACATCATACCTACAAGACATACCCAAGTTATTGCATATTTTCCTTGTTTTAAGCGTCGAAAGTTTCATGTGATCATGACACATCAACACCCTCAACTTAGAATATTTGCATGTCCTCAGGTGAACAAAACAAAACAAACATATACGATGCTTAACTAAGAGAAACCTAAGGGACCTACGACAGTCGACTCATTGCTTTTGACCTCAAAACTTTTCTGACCCCTCCTACTTGCAAATCAAAATCACTGTGTGCATACATGCAGCATATTATCATAACATAGAAGGGATCAAGTGAGGGCATGAGATTATGAACAAACAACTAAGCTTATATGCAAATGACTTTATCCGAACAAATAGCAACTAACAATACAACCCATGTACTCTCACAACAAAGAAGTCCCATATAGTCATAGTATACTAATGAATCTCAAATTAGGGACTCGGTCAAAACACTCTCTCTCACAAAGAAGTTCAAACAGTGTGCATGAAATACCATAGGCTTGCCTTTATTTTCTATGCCTTAGTTTTTCGGACAGTTGGACTAGGATCACTATAGGACTTTAATCGGCTTGTAATGTAGGCTTGGGGACGGGTATGGTACATATGGATATGGCGACTCAACCCTCCTTGACTCGACACTATCTTCGGCTCCACTTTTCAACCATGCTTATTTATTTTCTCTTATTCTCCTTTATTTATTTTCAGATTTTCGGGTGTGATTTTCTTCACTTTCAAAACACAACTCTCTTTTTTTTTCTTTTTTTCTTTTTTTTTTTGTAATTTCTATTCATTTCACTTTATTTTTTTTCTTCACACCCAAATCTTTTTTCTTTTTCTTTTTTTTAAACCTAACCCCTTCTTCATGCCCAAATCAATTTACGCACCCCTATAATAGCCACCCTTAACTTAGGCGATTTGCCTGAGTTGAGGTACACAATATTCAAGGAGGGACCAGAGCCAAGACAGGTTCATTATAAATCAAAATGGGAAGGTTAATAGGCTAATGAAAGAAATAGGTCAATTATAGCTCAACGTTTGGATCAAGGGATTTTTATTTCATTTGGTCGGGCATTTAGGCTACAAGTAGAATTATTCAAAAATGGCCTATGATCCTTTCCTAACCACTATCCTCTAACCTAGGCAAGACTAACCGGGCAAGTTCTGGATCTCACACACATAGCACAAGGTTACATTATCAACTACTACCTATCTGGGTTCATGCAATGCTAGCTACAGTTAGTTTGTCTATAATCCTAAAGCCATAATAAGATCCAATAGCTGTCACAAACTAACATGCTACACACACATTTTAAAAAAAAATCGTTTGGAGGGGTATCTTTTAAATAATCAAACAACATAACTTGTTCAAAAATGGACTGCACTACGGTTCCCCTATTTTTCTCCTAATTCAACAAGAAAACACATAAATACTATAAATAACAACCTAAATATGCCGGTTCTACTATGATAGCACACTTGAAGGAAAAGAAACATGGCAACAAAACCCTCTAAGTGGTGGTATACCCCCACCCCCCAACTAAATAATGGTGCACTGCCCCTAGTGCACAACTATCAATATAATACATGTAAGGGAGTGAAGACATACCTGTGGTGCCCTAAGCATTAGAAGTGGGCCCACCCATAGCGGGATTATTAGTATGCTCTCTGGGCTCTCTGTTAGGTGCATCCAGTGGAGGGGGTGCCTAACTAAAGGATGCACCTCGTGCTCTCTGCTCCTGGGTGATCTGACTAGTATGGTACTCCAACCTGGAGGCCTTAACCGCTCTCCGGAGATCACCCTCAAATTCGTCACCACTATCTACCTGCTCTTCTGAACTGAGTGGTCATTTGCCTCTATCAATAGGAGGCTCCTCATCGGCAAACAAATCCACCTCAAAAACTGGCTGCATCGAAGCATGAACAGGCATAGGTGGAATAACAGGGGCACTAGTCGGTGCCAAAGCTCGAACCTCCTCTCGCAATGCAGCTACCTCCTGTGTCAATGCTTCCATACTAGGATTCTATGTGGTACCCAATCGGGTAGCCATCCGCGCCTCAAAGCTATCAATCCGTCCATGCAGCTCTCGCATGAATTTATCCATAGACGCAGACATACGAGCCTCCACTCTAGCCTCTGTAGCCTCAACTGTGGTCCTAACCCATGGCTTAAGCTGGGATACCCACTTAGCCATCTGTGCCTCTGTGTGGGCCTGCCTCTCAAACATCTGCGTCAGCCTATCAACCAGCTGCTGCAGGAATTCCCTTAAAAGCAAAACCATACCAGAAGGGAGCAGTGGTATGGTAGTTCCTGGAGCCTCATCATCAATTACCGGTCTGGTGCCCTCAGCAGGTGCATGTACTATCTCGGGTATACTCACTGGTGCTGGGGTACCCACCATCTCCCGGCCCTTCAAAAAGGGCTGCTCCTGATGACCCAAAAGGTTGAGACCTTTGTGGAACTATGGGGTTAGATCCCCGCTGCTGCATCAACCCAATATATGCTATGCGGGTCACCTCGATATAGTGATCGATGATAGGTAGCTTAACCACACCCGCCCTATCACACAGGCTCTGAATCAAATAGGGGAAAGGGATACTGGTATGGTCTCAAAAGGCACGCTCATGGATCTCCCTAATAATGTACCTGGTGATATAAATATCATAACCAACAATGATGCTAGTTACCAAAATAACTCGGTCCAAGGTGAGTGAATTATTAGCATTAGTGGGTCCCTACGGATGCCTAACAACCGACCACCAAAACCTTCCAGGAAAATGGAGTGTGGACTTCTTTATATGCAGCTTCCTAGTCACCCAACTAGCATCAACACCGTCCTCCGCTATATAACCAACAATCCACCTCACTAACTCCAGCCTCTGATCAGCATCCCTCATTTTAATTCGATTTCTGACAGTCTCTATATGGTGATCAAACTTAGCAGTCGTAGCTGGCAATGGATGGTCTGCACCAAATATGAATCGGTGGATGGTCTGCTCAGATATATCAAATCTAGTCCCTCGAATCAAAGTGTGAGTCAATAGTGGTTGGTCCCAAAACTGCTGCCCAACAGGTGTGATCAAATCAACAGACGCAGCATAGGATGCATAAAAATCTTGGACCAATTCTGGGCTATAGCTACCAAGAGGCTTCGTCATCCATCCAAATCCATACTGATCAAACACAGTCCAAATGTCGGGCAATGCCTTTAACTCCTCTATCCGATATTGGGGCTCCTCCATAATATTTATTCTACACACGCCCCACTCAGTAAGCTCTACATCACTATCATAAAATTCCCGCATGCCCTTAACACACCATCATTGGATATCCCTTCTCTGTGAGGGAGTCGGGGCACTCTATTCACCAGTGCCCAAAATAGATGATGTAGCCTCTACTGCAGAGGTACCCTGTCTTGTAGTATTATCCGCAAAGCCTGATACCGAATCCTCCTCCTCCTCTTCAGACTGGGGGTCAGACTCGAAAGACTGATCAGGAACAACCGGCTTGACAGGATGTGGAATAGGCTGAAGTGCGGCCAGGGCAGCAGCTTGTGCTCTAGTTTGTAACCTCGTGGTATGAGGTACTAGTGCAATATCATTAGTGCCAATATCAAAAACCTCCTCGAACCCAATTTTTCCTGACTCTGACAGTTCATCACGCAATTGGGTCAAAAATTCTGGATTTTTTGTTCAAATTCTTGATGAAGAATCAAGGTGGTCAAGTTTGGGGGGCATGATATCGGGTTTTGGAACTGGTCGGTCGGATTTGGGTCGTTTGTGGGTTGGGTTTGGGTAGTGTGTGGGTCGGGTGGGTCAAATCGTGGGAATTTAGGGGTTTAGGTAGTTAAGCTTTTGAGAAATTCGAAAATTGGTAAGGGGGAATTTGATGATTTAGGACTAGGTACAAAGGAATTTGGTGAATTTTGGAAAATAGGGTTTATGAGAGGATTTGAATTTGAGAGAGTGGAGTGTGGATTCGAATTTGGTTCAGTTTTGAGAAGTATACTGAAATTTATATAAATGAATGGCCAGGTCGGGTTGGATCTTAGATTATTGGAGTTTTGGAGTTTCACGGAACCACCCACGTGATGTGGGTTAACCCATGTAACGTCGGTACTCTGTCATAGGTAGGATTCTGAAAGGTAAACATTTTCTCTGATTTTCATGGCACCACCCACGTGCCGTGGGTATACCTACGTCACGTAGGTACCCTATCATGGGTAGGATTCTAAAAGGCAAATATTTTCTCTAATTTTCACAGCACCACCCACGTGTTATGGGTATACCTAAGTCACGTAGGTACCCTATCGTGGGTCGGATTATGCAGGTGATATATTTTATCTGATTCTAACGGCACCAACCTACGACCCGTGGGTTGTCTTATGTCTCATAGGTTCCTGGCGTGAGTAGTACTGAACGTTTGCAGGTTAATATTGTGAATTTCAGCTAACGTGTCTTCCAATGCTCAGATCAATACATCATCATATCTTGGGTTGCCTCCTAAGTAGCGCCTGATTTAAAGTCGCGGCACGACACAGCTAACTTGGATACTCAGACTTCACCAACCAGCCTATGGGTTGGCTCCCATGAAGCGCCTGATTTAATATCGCGGCACAACACGGCTAACTTGACTACTTAGACTTCATCAAGCTCAAGCTTCTCACATGTCCTTATTTCTTTCGTGATTCCTACATAATGCTTTACACGCTGCCCATTGACCTTGAGTAGAACATTATCATCTCCTTTTAGCTCAATTGCTCCATGTGGGAATACCCTGACCCCCTGAATAGTCTGGACCAATTGGACTTTAACTTTCCAGCAAACAAGCGAAGCTTGGAGTTATAAAGTAGCACTAAATCTCCTGGGTGAAACTCTCGTTTCTCAATGCATCAATCATGATATAATTTCATATTCTCTTTATATATTTCTGAACTTTCATAAGACCAGAGACAAAATTCATCCATCTCATTCATCTGCTCAAGTCTCAATTTAGCCGCTTCACTCCAGTCTAAATTCAACCTTTTCAAAGCCCATAAAGCCTTATGTTCAAGTTCGATAGGTAAATGGAAAGATTTTCCAAAAACTAATTGATATGGTGATGCACCAATTGGCGTATTAAAAGCAGTTCGATATGTCAATAATGTATCATCCAATCTTTGAGCCCAATCAGTCCTATTGCCATTTATTATTTTTGCCAAAATAGAGCCCAATCAGTCCTATTGCCATTTATTATTTTTGCCAAAATAGAATTGATCTCATGATTTGACACCTCAACTTGCCCGCTTGTCTGAGGATGGTAAGGTGTTGCCACCTTATGTTTAACACCATATTTTTCAAGTAGGGCCTTGAACATACGATTGCAGAAGTGGGATACTCCATCACTAATGATAACTGGGGGTGTACCGAATTGTGAAAATATGTTCTTTTTCACGAATTTCGTGACACTTCTTCCTTCATTATTAGGAAGCACAATTGCCTCCACCCACTTATAAACATAGTCGACAGCTACCAAAATGTATTTCATCCCATGTGAGCACACAAAAGGGCCCATAAAGTCAATTCCCCACACGTCAAACAATTCAAACTCAAGTATAGTTATCATGGGAAGTTCGTGTCTGCGTGAGATATTCCCTTACCTTTGACATTGGTCACAAGCTCGAACGTAATCATGAGCATCTTTGTAAATACAAGGCCAATAGTACCCATATTGCAAGATTTTATTGGCAGTCTGCGCACCTCTATGATGACCCCCAACTGGAGATGAATGACATGCTTTCAAAATACTCATCATCTCGACCTCTGGAATACATCTTTGAATCATGCCATCTGCACATACCCTAAATAAATACAGCTCTTCCCAGAAGAATTTTCTCACCTCATGCATGAATTTCTTTTTCTACTGATACGACATATCTTCCGGAACTAAATCACTTGCCAAAAAGTTGGAAAAATTAGCAAACCAAGAGATTAAGTCTTATGATACTGCCAGTACTTGCTCATCTGGAAAAGTATCATCAATCTCAAGATCATCAATTAATTTAAGCATGGCCTCCTCCTTAAGGCGTGATAGATGGTCGACAACTTGATTCTCGATTCCCTTTCGGTCCTTGACTTCAAAGTCAAATTCTTGTAATAGAAGTACCCACCGAATCAACCTTGGCTTAGTATCCTTCTTAGACATAAGATATCAAAGTGTTGTATGATCTATATGTACAATTACCTTTGTGCCAATCAAATAAGAGCAAAATTTCTTAAAAGCGAAGACCATTGCCAACAACTCTTGCTCAGTCACAGTATAGTTCTGTTGAGTTGGATTAAGTGATTTGCTAGCATAGTAAATTGGATGTAAAATCTTCTCTCGTCTATGGCCAAGGACAGCACCCAAGGCTATTCCACTAGCATCACACATAACTTCAAATGACATTATCCGATCTGGTGAGACGATAATGGGGGCTGAAGTAAATTTCACTTTTAGACACTCAAAAGCTTTTAGGCATTCCTCATTAGACACGAACTTCACCTCTTTCTCCAAAAGTTTACATAATGGATGTGCAATCTTAGAGAAATCCTTGATGAATCTTCTATAAAAGCCAACATGACCTAAGAAACTTTGAATTCCTTTCACGGAGATGGGTGGAGGTAAATTTTCAATCACCTAAATCTTTGCTTTATCAACTTCAATACCTTTCTTTGATATGCGATGTCTTAACACGATACCTTCTCTCACCATAAAGTGACATTTCTCCCAATTTAGCACCAAGTTACAATCCTCACATTTTTGCAATACAATTGAAAGGTGAGCCATGCAATCATCAAATGAGTCTCCCACAACAGAGAAATCATCCATAAATACCTCAATAGTGTCTTCCACCATGTCGGAGAAAATGGACATCATTCAACATTGAAAAGTGGCTGGTGCATTTCATAAACCAAAGGGCATCCTTTTGAATGCGAAAGTCCCATATGGACAGGTGCAAGTGGTTTTCTCTTGGTCTTTGGGAGCAATGAAAATCTGATTATAACCCGAATAACCGTCGAGGAAATAATACCATCCTCTACCAGCAAGGCGGTCTAACATCTGGTCCATGAACAACATAGAAAAATGGTCCTTTCCAGTCTAGGAATTTAGCTTTCGATAATCCATACAAACTCTCCATACGATGACCAACCTTAGTGGGATTAACTTAATCTTATCATTCGGAACTACAGTGATTCCTCCCTTCTTTGGCACATACTGAACTGGGCTCACCCATTTGCTATTAACAATAGGGTATACCACACCTGCATCTAACCACTTGATGATTTCTTTCTTCAAAACTTCTTGCATAAGTGGGTTCAGAAGACATTGGTGCTCAATGCTTAGTATGCACGTAGGATCAAGTTGAATTTTATGAGTGCAAATATCGGGTGGAATCCTTACAATATCAGTAATGGACTATCCAATGTCCTTCTTGAATCTTTTTAATACTGAAACAAGAGCCTCTACCTGCCACTCTTCCAATTCAACAACAATAATCAAAGGCAAGGTGTTGTTGGTTCCCAAAAATGCGTAACGAAGATGGGCTGGAAGAGCCTTCAGCTTCAAAACTGGGGGCCCTATGATAGAAAGATGAGCTGGTGGTGTTACTCTATTATTCAGATCAAGATCAAGTTTCTTTGGGGCATATGTGAATGATCCTCTACCACTGAGCGCACCAACCATCTTGTCATAATCCTCAATCCCATAACTATAAAAATTTATAATCACGGTTGCAAGAGCTTCTACCCCAACCTTTCTTTAATAGACACAACTATGTCATTATCCTCAACTGTATCTATCATGGAAATCACCCGCATATCTCTCGGTTGCTACATGGAACGACAACCGTTGAAAGTGACATGTTCATCATTTAACCTGAATTTTATCTGCCCTATTTCCATGTTGACCAATGCATGCCCATGTAATACCCCGTACGTTTTGGAGTCTAGCTGACTACCGTAACAATTATGGGAATATGAAAACATGAGATATTTGATGAATTATGTATTAAATTGTGGGCATTAAAAGTCTTGTACAATTGGGCCCTAAATGAGGCCCAAATATCATGAGAAAGACATGGCCCAAAAGCGATTTTTGACCCATTTTTCCAATTTGGTCCATTTGACCAAATCAGCCCTTGCATTTAATGTTAAGGAAGAGATAAGAGAGACTTGAGGGACTATAAAGAGAGAAAAATCAGATTTTTATTACCATTGAACTCTCATGCCCTTTTCTAACTTTTCCATATTTTTCTCTCAAATAGACAAACCCTAAGCTCTCATCTCTTTGTGGCCAAGATCATCAATTTGTAAGACTTGGTAAGTGTTTTTTATGATGGTTTAATAGATTTTATGTATGAGAGATGGTTTATATTATGTTGGTTATGTTGGTGGAGTATTGAGAAGTTCACAAGGTGTGAAATGTTACATGTTGGCTAAATCGGAGGATGGTTTGTCTTGTAAACTTGCATATGCACTTGTGGTTTTGAAGGAAGTGAACTTTGTGGAGTAAATATTGACATGTGATATGTGATTATAGTCTTACTTTGTTTTATTCTTGTTCATAACGTTTGGAATTGTTGTTGTGATATTGGTTACGAATTTGGTGACGTATTGACCGTAAAGTGTAGTTTTGGGTGTTGTTATGTGTGTTGTGAGACCATGGCTGAATTTTGGTATTCAAGATGATCAAAAATATGTTAAAATAAGTTTGGTTATGATCATGGTCCATTCATGGCATTAAAATACCCAAAAGAGGCCATTTAGGACCAAAACGGGCATCCGCCCCCGCAGACGAGGGCATCTGCGGGCACAGATGCTAACGCAGATGCCCCTAGAATTTTCTAGAGGCCATATGCATGTGCATCTCAGCCACCTGCGGGCGCAGGTGGTAGCGCAGGTCAGTCCCAGAATTGGTTTTGTGTGTTTTCGTCTCTAGTTGATCCCCGAAGGCCCCTATACCCTTTTTGGATGTAATTATCAACTTGTGATGTCATTTTAATGACTTTAAAGTATCGTATGGAGGTATGTTGGACTGTATTAAGTATGGATGGTTGTTCATATGTTGTTATGAAGGAGTAATTGTGACAGAATGATAAAGAGAAAAGCGTAAAGGGTAAGTATGGTGTGAAATGCTATCGATGTATGATCTCTTGGTCAATGAGCGTAATGTTGTGGTATTGTTGATATGATAATGCCTTGGATTGTATTGTAAGGGGGTTACATGACGTTATACGATAGTCATATAGTTCATTGTTGTCTTGTACGCCTGTATAGTAACTAGTTGCTAATGTAAGTTCCGGTATGAACTTGTATTGTAGAGTAAGACATAAAGAAGGAGCTGGACTATTGTGTTCATACATAGACTTGTGTATTCATACTTGGAAGTGCAGGTATGTAAGGTTACTTTGTCCGTATCTTTCTGCAGCATATAGTACTCACATTGACGATACTCTTGTCCTATTCCAAAATGTGTTAAGGTATACTATTCCCGGTTACCAATGGTTATTATCACAAGTTTCCTATTTATTGATCAATTATGAATCACATGTCTCCTATTCATTGATAATGTTCCAAAAGCCCAATAAAGTTGTGTTCCAAAGTTCCAATATTTTTTTTGCTCGTGTATCTTGTTCATTGATTATTGTCCAATAGTTACAATAGTGTTACGTTTCCAATAAGGTGATGTTCCAAAAATGTTTACATGTTTCCCACTCATTGGTTAATGATCCAAAGCTTCAAAGTAAAGTATGACTATCATTGTAGAAATCTCAAAGTAATGAATAAAGTAATGCATATGTGGTTAATGATCAAGTATGGGTGGCAGCTTTGGGGACGAAATGCCTAGCTCAAGCCGATCCCAAGATTGGTGGATCAGGGGGCAGTCCTAGAGGCATAAGCCTAGCTCAGACCGAACATGACAGGAGGCAGCTCTAGAGGTAGAAACCTAGCTCGAGCCGAACCTAATATATTGGTTTATGGGTGGCAGCTCTAGAGGTAATAACCTAGCTCGAGCCGAACCCAATGCATTGATTCTAGGGTGGCAGATCTAGGGGCATAAGCCTAGCTCGAGCCGATCCCAACATAACGTTATATTATGTTTAAAACCCACTGTTAAGTCGGGGCCCGGGTATCACAGTTCACAGGCAAAGATGAATAACTATAGAATCAAAGAAACAAAGAAAGTAAAGAAAGCAATATTCATGATTTCCAAAGTACAGTATTGTGACTTATCCATATTGATCACTTATTGTATTTGAGTTCATTAACATGTTTACATATCATACAAGTTTCATATGGCCTTATATACTTAGTACACTCTTCGTACTGACCCCTACAGGGGGATTTACCTTACTTACTGCAGGCGCAGGTACTAGTAGGCCTCCACAGTAGGTTTTCAGTTGTTGCAGATCATTGGTGAGCTCCAGTTAGTTTGGGGCTTCTTCGAGTCACAGTTGTACATATGTTTTGGTGTTGTACATGTTGTATAAAGCGGGGACTTGTCCCAACTTTTAGTTCATTTTGGGCAATGCACTTGTTAGAGGCTTTTGTACACAGATATGGGTGTATAAATGTAAAAGGTACATGCCATTTTTGACTTGATGGCCTCAACGGCCAAGTTTCATATGTGTATATATGTCACATGTTCCATGAATTTCGTTGTTAGCATTATAAGCTCCTACATGATACGGGTATTTCTGATGGCATGCATATGAATGAACATAAGTACAGGTTGGTTCTCTCGGGCCTTATCGGCTACGGGTGCCAATCACGTCTCGATGGGATTCGGGGCATGACAGCCCAGTTGTAAGGAATGGTATTCCTAATATGATGGGAACCTCGAAATCAACTTCACAATCAAGAATCACAAAATCAGTCGAAAAGATGAAAGATGCAACTTTTACCAAAACGTCATAAAAAATGCCCACTGGCCTTTTCACAGTCCTATCTGCCATAAGAAGTCTCATAGAGGTTGGTTTTGGTGCTCTCAATCCCAACTGCTTAAAAACGGCTAGCGGCATTAAGTTAATGCTAGCACCCAAATCACAAAGTGCTTTAGCAAAGTTGTAAGCCCCGAAAGTACAAGGAATTGTGAAAGCTCCTAGATCCTCTTTCTTTTTAACTAGGGAACGCGAAGCAACTGCACTACAATGATGTAAGTTATCTGCCGACTCAAAACTAATAGTTCTCTTCTTCGTCACCAAGTCTTTCATGAACTTTGGATAACCTGGCATCTGCTCTAAAGCCTCAACCAGAGGGATGTTTACCGATAGTTCTTTCAACATTGTAATAAACTTCTGATAGTTACCTTCCTCAGCCTTCTTTTTCAACCTTTATGGAAAGGAAGGAGGAGGTCGTGGGATAGTTTTCAACTTTTGTGGGACCTCCTTTTCCTGCGTCTTTTCAGATTTTGCCTTTTCGCCAGTATCATGAGGTTTTGGAACTGTTTCAACCTTTGAATTATCTGGCTCTGTCTCAGTTTCTACATCAACTATCATCGGCTCATTGGTCTTACCACTATTCATAGGTATAGATGGATCAGTCGTGCATTTCTCGTTTCTAGTAGTAATGGCCAGACAATGACTATCATTCTTCGGATTTTAGACGGTGTTGGATGGAAGGGAACCTGGTTGACGCTGGTTTTGTGCCAATGATATTTTCCTGAGCTGTTGTTCCAACTGTTTAATGGCAGTTGAATGAGATTCTACTTTCTGACTTATTCCCGAAATATCTGTCCTAATCTCTTTTAGACAATTTTCTTGGCTCTCTAACCTCGTAACCAATTTATTAAGAAGGTCTTCAATCTTTGAATTTCTAGACTCATTATTAAGGTTCTCTGGTGGTACATAAATGATGCAACTCGAGATAGCAAGATTGATAGCAAAAGTGACGATGTGAACTATCTTAAATACGGAAGCTTTCAATCACCCATAAAGAATTTAAAGTGTCATGGAAGGATCATCAAAAGATCTTTTAAAGTCCATAACATGCTCAAATGGATCTATAAGGAAAGTGGTGACAACCAAGGAGATCATAAAGGGCTCAAGTGGCTATCATTTTTATATTTTGGTCATATTTGTAATTTGGCCATTTTTATAATTTGGCTATATTTACAAGACTAGTATAAATAGTCTTGTTATCTTTCATATTAGGGTTAGTTTTTGGGACATTGTTGAGTTGCTCATTTGTGAGTTTGGGGAACCCTCTTCGTTACTTGGGTAAGTATCCTTGTATAAGTTCAATTTCTCTTCTTCCTTGGATTGAATCTAATGATTAATGTATTTTAATTGTTAGATTTTCCTTTCTTTTCTTCTAAATATCTTCTCCCTTCATTTTTATTTCTTAATCATACTCTTGTATCTTATCTTATTGTCTTGTTTGAGTTTCTTGTATCTCATTTTACATCAATTGGTATCAGAGCATGGCTAAAGAATTGTTCTTACAATTCTTAATCCTTGGATTTATTGCTGAAAAATAAAAAAATAAAAAAATCGACTGAAAAATTTGAGAAATTTTCAAGTGGGTGTTGTTGGGTTTTATTGAGAGTAGTTTAAAGTGCTTGAATATCAAATTTGGGAGCATTTATAGTTGATTTGGGGTTGATTTTGCTCCATTTTCTCCCATTTTCGTAGCTGAAATTTCAGCACTTTCTAGAGTGCGAAAATTTGAGTTTTTGAGCTCTCTTGTGCAAATTTTACCTCCATCTCTTGGATCCAAGTTGTTGTGATCATGAGTAAACTATATTAGGTTTCAATTTTGGAATCTAAGAATGAATTTGGGGTCAATTTTGGATTTCAAAATTGGCTGATTTCCGAATTTCTATGAAAATTTGGAGTTTGACTTGATTTCTTGCATCAAAAACTAGTGGGTGATGCTTGAAAATGCTCCACATTAATTGGATAAATTTGATTTGAGTTGGATGTTGAAAGATTTGATCAATGGGGTGACTTTGAATGACTTTCTTGTTGATTCTAAATTCTACTCGTCATTCATAATTAATCATTTGCTAATATTTTAGGATACTTGTTCTTATCCTTTGTATTAGTAATTGTGTGCTTTAAATTTATTTCGTGCTAATTCATTCTTGCTTTTCTCTTTATTTTCTTCGTGAATTTCTTGATTCAAGTCCAGTAGCTTTAATTGCCCTTCTTTGTTATTGATATAAACTCCATTCCGAATTGATACTTGGTTGCTTACTTTGAGTTGATTGAGTTGTTGGTTCGTGAAGAGATTTGAGGAAATTCCCTTGAGAGGAAAAAGGCAAGAGTTGGTGAGATTAATTGAGTGGGGTCTAAAAGGCCTGACCTTGAGTGTATACACGAGTACATGTGAGGGAGTGAATTTGTGAGGTACTTTGATTTTATTTCTACCTTCTTTTTATTGCTTGCATGTCTTCCATAGCTTCGGATGATCCTTGTGATGATGATTTTGAAGGCTATGATTGTGAGGATGATGAAAATTACTATGATGAAGATTGTGGATCATATGGTGAAGAATGTGAGTATGGAGATTCTTATGCTTTCAATAATGATTTTGAAAATGATGATGCTTCAAGGTATGACTCTTCCACGTACTCTTCTTGTGATGAATCTAATAGTGAAGAAAGTGACTATGGGCTTGATGTTGATAATGAAGAAACTCGTAAGGAATATTGTTGCTCATCTTCCTACTATGATTCTAATTCTAAACATGAAAATGACAATAGTTCGTATGTTTGTTTTGTTGGAGGAGGGAGTGGTAGATCTTTCACAAAAAAATTGAGACAAAATGTGAATAGATATACTACTTATGGTGGAAAGGTTGTGCATCGACTTAATGATGATTTGAATGCTTTGATAAATGGAGATCATTTTGTTGAACGACATGAGTGTGATGAAGCATGCATTAACCAATTTGTGGAAGAAAGAAAGAACATGTTTCATATTTTTGGTAAAATTGAAGGGCTTTGTGGTGCCATGATTATACATAACAAGAGTTCCATAAATGTTGCAAGTTCAAGCATGGTTGAGCACTTAAAGTTGAAGACTAGAAAACATCCTCAACCATATGAATTGCCATGGTCAAATGGAAAAGGAACTTTAGAAATCACAAAACAAGTTTTAGTGAAGTTCCAACTTGGCAAGTTTCATAATGAAGTACTATGCGATGTTGTCCCAATGAAATCTTGTCATTTGTTACTTGGAAGGTCTCGGATACTTGAAAGAGAAGCTACATTTGATAAGAAGAGTAACAAGTATTGTGTCAACTTAAGAGGTCAAGAGTATTTCTTTGTGCCATCTAGACTTTTGAAAGTCAAAGAAAGGTACTTGGAATTGCTAAGATTGTCAAGAAAAAGGGTAAAGCTTGAGAAAAAAGATGTCATTGCTAAAGAAAAGAACATGAAGAAAAAAGTTGATGATTCTCAAACTATAAAGTTCAAAGTTGAAGTGAAGAGTCATCATAATTCTTCAAAGGGAATTCTTGGACCTTGTCCAATACTAAATGATCTTGAGAGAGAAAATATTGAGAGAAGTAAGGGAGTGACAAGTGGCAACTCAAGAGTGGTAAAAGGAGAGCTTGAGTTGAGGATAGTTAGTGAGTTGTCACAAAAAAAGAGAGAAGTATTTGAAAATGAAAAGAAAGAGGAAAAGAAAATTGAGAAAAATGAAGAAAAAGAGAGTTGGAGAGAGCTTGCTTCTTGTTCTAACTCTAATGTTAATTCTTATTTTCCTAGTTGTAATGCCTCTTTTGTAGATATGTTTGAAAATAAAGACATGAAGAAAACAATAATGAAGAGTCTTCCACCATTGAAGATTCAAGAGTTGGTCGAGACACCCACTACTTAGACAAGTGTTCAAGTGAGCTTAAATGATAAAGGCAAAGGTAAAGAAGGAGTTTTAGGAGCATTTCAAGGTAAAATGGTTAACTATGATGATTTATTTTCTTTAAGTGAGCTTGAAGGAAATTTTGATTTAGATGAAATTCATTCTTCTTTTGAGCAAAATGAATCTTTTCTTCTTGATGAAAGTCATGTTGAATGTTGTAGCCAAGCACTAGTTGAAGTTACTTGTGCAGATCATTATGATGATTCTTTTGAGTTTAATGTGTTTGCAACTAGTGTTCATGCTTGTGTTGAATTTGGAGGATTAAAAAGAGATTCTTTGACTACATATGATGTGGATTATGAATATTTCTTATGTCAAAAGAATGCTCTTGTTGTTGATAATGATGTTGAGGAATCACTCCAAGATAAGCTTGAATTTAATAAATGAGATTCTTTTGAAATTTATTGTGATAACCGACTTTCTTGTGTTGATATACCACTAATTGAGGGGACTTGTGAATTATTTAGTGAACCTCAAGTTAGTGTTGAAAATGTTGTTGGTTATTTTTAAAAGAATGATGATTTTAGATATGACACTCCACCTTTGTTTGATAAAGATGAAAATGAAATTCATGATTCTACTTTGATTTTATTTGATGAAATTCATGATGTTGGTGATGATGTGTGTCTTGTTGAAGGAAGTGATGACTTATTTCATTTTGACTCTACTCCACTAGTTGAGTTAAAGTGTGAGATCAAACTTGTCGACTCTTGGGAGCTTAAGTTGTTGCCAACTAATGATGTGAGAATTAATGAGTTTGAAGGCCAAACAAGTGACTCTTTAAGTATGAATCGTATTGTTGATCCTATCTTTTGTTTCACTCATAGAGATCATATCATGGATAATTTTGTGAAAGAGGACATTTGTCTTTTGAGAGGGAATTTAGATGCTTTGATTCTTCATTGCATATTGATTTTTCTCTCTTTAAAGATAATGTTTTGTTTGAAGATAACATGATCACTTTCAATGATGAACATAGTGATATTTGTGGTGAAGTTGATGAAGTAGCAATTTTTAAAGGCTACAAGGTATATGGTAATCCACTATGGAATGCAATGTGGGAAGAAAATGATGAGCCTACACATGAAAGTGAATTGATTGATCATAGTCTTAACATTAATTTCTTTACTTATTCTATTCATCTTTTTGAAGACTCATTCTTGTTGGATTATGTCAATGCTTCTTCCTTAAAATGTGATAACAAGTCATTTAAAGATTGGTGTGGTCTAGTTAAAGAGTTTAATTTGATTCCATTTTTTGGTGATGATTTCTTATTAATATTTTTGGAGATACTTATAGTGATTCTTGATGTTCTTAGAGGATTAAAGTTTGTTTTTGATCCCAGAGATGCTTCTTGTAGAATTGACAATGCTTTGACAATTTTTTCCTAGTTGTTGTTCCCTCCTTTATTTTTCAATGCTTGAATTCGAGGACAAATTCTTTTCAAGAAGGGGAGAATGATGCAACTCGAGATAGCAAGATTGATAGCAAAAGTGACGATGTGAACTATCTTAAATACGGAAGCTTTCAATCACCCATAAAGAATTTAAAGTGTCATGGAACGATCATCAAAAGATCTTTTAAAGTCCATAACATGCTCAAATGGATCTATAAGGAAAGTGGTGACAACCAAGGAGATCATAAAGGGCTCAAGTGGCTATCATTTTTATATTTTGGTCATATTTGTAATTTGGCCATTTTTATAATTTGGCTATATTTACAAGACTAGTATAAATAGTCTTGTTATCTTTCATATTAGGGTTAGTTATTGGGACATTGTTGAGTTGCTCATTTGTGAGTTTGTGGAACCCGGTTAGCTCTCCAAATTGAACCCTCTTGATTACTTGGGTAAGTATCCTTGTATAAGTTCAATTTATCTTCTTCCTTGGATTGAATCTAATGATTAATGTATTTTAATTGTTAGATTTTCCTTTCTTTTCTTCTAAATCTCTTCTCCCTTCATTTTTATTTCTTAATCATACTCTTGTATCTTATCTTATTGTCTTGTTTGAGTTTCTTGTATCTTGTTTTACATCAATAAAGGCCACTCTTCTCTCTATAATCATCCTTCCGTCTCTAATCACCGCCACGATCTCGATCTTTATCTCTATTTCCCGACTTGTTGTAATTGTCTCCATAATAGTTTCGACCATGATTCCCTTACCTTGAGTTCCAAGAGTCTTGATTAGACCCCTGGCCCTTGGCTCGGAAACCCGCCACTTGTTGATCCAGGTGCTTAGCCTCTTCATCAGACTCACTATCATCATGCCTAGGTGTTTTGCCTTGTGCACCTACGACATGCACCTTCTCAATATCTCTGGTCGCAATCTGTTTAGCTAATAAACCAATTTCTGTCCTCAGTTGTGCAACCACTTGAGCTACAATTTCGTCCAAAGCCCATTTTGCTGTTGAGGCTCCAATAGCATATGTTCCAGTAAGCAGTTCTGCCTCACAGGTATGCCATCCTCGATTGGTCTTAGTGATACGATCTAAAACTATGTCAGTGATAGTATATGCTACAGCCTTAGTATTTGCATTCAAAGCTCTGTAGAAAATTTCAAGTAAATTTCTACCACTCATCCTATGATTCGAAACATGTTGCAGCTTTTTTTAAAATCTTAGCCATGTCTCATAAAGTGCTTCAAAATGTAGTTGTATGAAATTGTAAATCTCATCCTTCAATTGCAACATCTTAGAAGGTGGGAAGAATCTTTCTAGAAATTGATTTCTCAATTCTTGCCAAGTAGTGATGGAACCTCGTGGTAACTTGGCCAACCACAAAGTAGCTTCTCCTGTTAAAGAGAATGGAAATAATCTCAACCGAATAGCCTCTTGGTTAACTCCAGGCAAATTATATGAAGTGCAGACCCCCACAAAGTTCATCACGTGCATGTTTGGATCATCTGTAGGAAGACCGGCGAACACACCTTTCAAGTTTAGCAAATGAATCATGGCACTTGTAATGTCAAACTTAGTGCCCTGAGGTAACTCTGGTGGAATAATGGCACCAGTCTCAACTGGCTCGAAATAAGCCACATCCTCTTCCTCTGGATCATCAAAAATTGGCACATACAGCCTTTCCTGTGCTCAAAGTCCTCTTTGTCGCTCTTCAGCATTGGCCAAACGCTGAACTGCTTCTTGCATGGCTCGATTATCCCATTTCTGCTTGCCTAAGAGCAGCTGGCCTAGCTTGCTCTTCCCATGTCAATCGAGCATTAGTTTAATCCACTCTTTTATGACCAACTGGCTGAATTAGCTGGTTATGAATATCTCCCGCAGCTGCGGGATCCTTAACTCCATCGGTATTCACCATTCTTTGATTAGCTCTCAGTGTTCTTTCTATATCAGGATCAAGTTGAATCAAGGGTTGCCTTGACTCTTTGTATTTGGCATATACCGGCGTGTGCCCTTAAAAGTATAGAAAAACAAAACCAATCAACTCTAACCAGTATTAATCAACTCCGTAACCGTATTCCTTGGCAGCAACGCCAAAATTTGATGTCGCCCAAATTACACCTCGCAATAAAGTATAATGCGGTCACTGTATCAAATATAAAACACAATTAGGTTGGGGTCGATCCCACAGGGAATAGGTCAAAGTTATGTAGAATGCTAGTCTGAGTAACTGGTAAGTAAGTAAAACTGGGGGGGGGGGGTTATGAGTAAGTAATAACGGTAACAATTTCTGATTATAGAGGGCAATATGAGAAATACACTAGGAATATGATCCCCAATGATTCCTTAACTCCACCGGTTACTTGTGCTGACAAAACTGTCCCGCTAAGTTGCATGTAAAATCTGACAAGATATGTTCATCTAAACGTCTCTCGACCTTGGTTAGACGAATTTCACTTTTTTCCTCTCGATCTCTGAGTGTCGTACTACTAACCCTTGTCCTGGATCTTAAATAACTATTCCTCTAAGGACCAAGTTATTAGATGAAGGTTGATAACTTCAAATCTCTGTTGTTATTTCCTTTTCCCAATCTCTGCCTCTCTCTCTCGAAAGTCTAGAATACAGACGAGTTTCTAACATTTGCAACCGTTAGAAGATCAATCACAACGAAGGAAATAACAATACATGCATTCACAGAGGTTCAGAATTGCTTTGCACTTAACCCATTTTGGTAATTCCTCATGGTTCACACAACCCTAGTTGATGAGTTTAGCTACTCATGTTCGCAAGAGCACAATAAGAATTCGAGGGTGAAGACATCATTGTAAACTCACAATAATGAAGAAACTCTAAAATCTCAACTATAAATAAAACCCTAGAATTGGTGTTCCAAGATTACAAAATCAATAATGTGTTTCTGAACTCAAAAATAACGGAAATCTAACTCAAAATAATGTAATGGAATCCACCTGAACATAGGAAAATACAGGGGTATTTATAGATACAAGATGAATCCTATCCTAAACAAAGTAGGAGGCTAATAGTTGACAATTTTCCACGGTATCATGACTTGGTGTCGTGGAACCAAGTCACGACACGTAGGTGAGCTTCGTGGAAATCAGGCACTATTTAACATCTTCAAAAGTTGACTTACGACACCAAGTCACGCCACGTAAGTGTAGTCACGCCATGTGATTGCCTGTCGTGGGAATCAAGTTTCACTTTCACCCTCTAAAGTTGATCCACGGTACAGTCCTACGTGACGTGGGTTGACCTACGCCACGTAGGTCCCTTCCGTGGGTCACCTCTGTGATTTCATCTTCTGATACTCCATTTTGGTGCAATATTCTTCACTTTATCTCCATTTTGCCTCCATAGCCTATTTCCCTGTAAAATTGGATAGAAAACACATCATACCTACAAGACATACCCAAGTTATTACATATTTTCCTTGTTTTAAGCATCGAAAGTGTCATGTGATCATGACACATCAATGTCCCTACTCCTTGTCTAGTTCTCTTGTACCAGTTTAAAATAGGTTCTTGTCAGTCACTTTTAGTTATTGTCTGCATTTATTTTTCATATTGGATGTATTAAAATATATTTTGGAAAGAATTAAATGAGTAATTCAACTTGATTAGATTCTTTATATAGTGGACATTAAATTGACTAAGTGTATAGATAGCATTAACTTCCATATTGGTTGAATTATGGGATATTCAGGGTTCTCCTATCTAGGGTAGGTGTAGGTAGGTGCCCAACCAGTGGATTGGTTCCTGATATGAGATTAGGTTGTAATACCTAAATTTATTAGAA
Organism: Capsicum rhomboideum; assembly: GCA_031232105.1. Classification (NCBI taxonomy): domain Eukaryota; kingdom Viridiplantae; phylum Streptophyta; class Magnoliopsida; order Solanales; family Solanaceae; genus Capsicum; species Capsicum rhomboideum. The sequence continues at coordinate 44,138,830 of CP124716.1, forward strand.
CATTATTTGAATTGTGAATGTAGTATTGTTTTTAGATCAAAATCAAGTCGAGGTTGTAAGAAAAGGCAAGACTTAAGTTCGTTAGAGCAATGTGGAGCTTGGATTGAGGTAGGTGATAGTTAGATTGTAGTAGAAAACTCAATTTAGTTTATATCTGCATGTTAACTGCCTATTTGTCTACTTGTTACAATGCATGCTATTGAATATTAACTTGTTGGTTAAATTTTCAAGTTGTTTGATGTAACAACCCTCGGTTGTGATTTTTTTAGAGTTTTCTATATTTTAACCATTTCCCCCTTCTCCATTATTTCATTACATCATTTATGAGTTGTGTGAATAGCTTGCATGGTCCCCAAAGTGATCGAGAGTGATTTATATGAGTTTGTGATTTTAAGTAGCCTTTAAAATGATATAATTGACTTTAGTCAACATTCTGTGATTTGAGCTTCGAATGGTGATTCTGCCAGTCCCATTAGATTCAGAACGTCCATTTTGTGTTAGTACGATAGTTGGTATGAGTCTCAGCGCCCTTTTATGATTTTTATGTGTTTGGTTGAAATATTAGCTTTTACTTGGCCTAAGTTGGTTTTAGAGGTAATTTGTTGATAACTATCTCCTTTGGTAAATCTGATGGTCCCATTGAGTTTGAAATGTAGAATTTAGCCTAGTAGTATAGTTGGGTTGCATTTGGGAGGTCTCAGATGAGTTTGGGATAGTTGTTTAGAGTTTGGAGTTATACGTTGTTGAGTTTTAAAAGTATAACATGAAGTTAATGAAATATATTGTGCATGTTTATGGTACCATTAGATCCATATAAGAATTACAAAACCAACGCAAAATGAATCGCCGAATTTTATATCCGTATGAGAAAGATATGGTCATTTTAGTGCGGACAACTATTGCTGGTGCAACAAAGCTCGTGATCATGACCTTTAGTCACGACCGTGATGAGTCTACAAAAAAGACCTTTGCAATCGCTAGCCTTTTGTCGTGACCATGAAGGGTCGCCACTAAAGGTTCCAACAATTTTTATTTAAAAATAACTTCGAGGATTTTGTATTTTTGACATTTTGGGAGATAGAAAACTCTGATTGAGGCAATTTTCAATGCGTTATTCTTGTAAAAACATTGAGTATGTGTTTCTACATTCATTTTACTCATTTTACAAGATTGCCCACTTTGTTTTACCTGATTTTCATTGATATAGTTAAGATTTGGAACTCCAAAGTTATGAAATTGAAAGTTCTTGATTTGAAGGTCGACTTGGAATGGGTTTTCATTGATTTTTTGAGATTTAAGGCCGTTGTATAGTTGTTAAGCTTATTTTAATAAATTTTTTCCAAAATTTTCCATTTTAAACCGTGTTTGATAATTGAGATTTGGGGTTTTACCAGTAAAGTGAAATATTGATATTTTGGTGATTTCTAACCCGAATTCTACTCTATTTTTCATTGGATTTTCATATTTAGACCCCTTAAATTATGGGAAGAATGATTCTTTATAAAAATTACAGTTTTACCCTTTCATTTTTGTTTTTGAGTTTCAAAGTGATTTTGGACCAGAACCAAAGTACATCAATATGGATATTGTTGGTCTTGTATTTATGTATATATCTCATATTTAAATAGATTAGATGTATTTGGTAATGATTCAAGGGAATAGAGCTTCTGATTGATGCTTTGGACCGTGTTTTGGCTTTGCAGATCTTCTTTAAGGCAAATTGAGATGTACCTTGGCTTTTTTTTGAGGTGTTTATGTGTTATATGATTATTGCTTGTGTTTTATGAATCACTAATGGTTTGAGGGTCCTGCTTAGATCTGATGGATAGCATCTTCGCGTGTACCTGAGTCTATTGATGGGTTGAAATAATAAAAAATAGATACCTTGATTGTTTTCCTCTACTTGTGCATACACTTAAGGTAAATTATGGATAAATCACTTATAGTTCTTGAGTAAATTGATAGTGGGTATCTATTTAAGGGCTTAAATCATGTTTGGGGGATATTGATGTAATGATTAGGGTTTAGTAACCATTTAGGAAATAATTATGCTCTTATGTTATGTAGCAAACATTTGGAGTGTCAATAGACTTGTAGTAGTTGATGTTATTATTAGGGTCAGTAATCTCTTAGGATCTAACCAATTATAGTTAAATAGTTAAGAAAGTAATCTTGGCTTAGTTATTAGATAAGTAATGAGGGTGAACTTTTGGACATTTTGTTAACTAGTATAGTTCTCCTTTTAGTCTAATGGTGTCATGATGGAAAAAATATGGAACTTATCATATTAAACAAGACGGGTTTTGGATAAGTTCTCTATATCTACATTATTTAGATTGTTTATTAATATCGTATTGCCCATGTGAGGGTTTATGTGAATATTATTATTGACTTGAGGGATTATTATTATTGTGACACCCGAGTGGGGGATTTGAGTAATATTATTGGCCTTATTTGAACATTATTTGCCTTTTTATTATCGTGATACTCGAGTGGGTGTTTGGATTGATATTATTGGCCTTGTTTGAGTATTATTTGCCTTTAACATTATTGTGATGCCCGAGTGAGGGGCTTGGATTGATATTATTGATGTCAAACATGACTCTTTATTACAGTAGTGGCATGTCATGGCTTATATCATGATCTATTGATAGTTGAAAGATTTTGAGCTAATCTGTACCATTGTTGAGTTAATTCATTACATGATATTAATTTTGCTTATGAGCATGTATCGTAATCTCATTCATTCATATTCATGGAATTGGTATTACTGAGAAATACTGATTTTGAAAGAAAATGAAATGCTTTACAAAACCTATTGACCGAGGGATATGCTAGCACGAATGATTGAGATATGAGATTTTGCAAGTATATGAATTGAAAACCCCCCAATGGGTCCTGTCCTAAAAACGTTAGCTCGAAAGGTGTATATGAGGTTCCATGAGATGGCTTACATTATTATTACTCCATTGCATTACATCACTTGCATTGTCTTATATTTCTTTGTATGTTTGATATTACGTCTGATTATTCCCTTTTGTATTGTATTATCATAATTGAATCTTATGTGTGATATTGTGTATTCTACATCTCATATTGCTACAACATATTGTATTGTACCTTTTCTTTGGTGGTTGAGATATTATGAGACATGTGGTATTGGTATGTCTTGATCTTTTAAGACTGTTGTGTCATATCTAGTATTTGTGGGATACACACCTCCTCTACTTTAGCCGAGATTGTTGGTTTGAGATGGTGAGTTGATATTATATACTGTGTTGCGAGATTCTCTTCTGATATAACTTATCTCTATCTCCTTTGATCTAGAATCTATACATGCCTTCCTTAATACACCGATTTGATTATCTTGATAAATATGTTATCTGCTAAGATAGGCTAGGATTTTCTGAGTGCAGGCTAAATTGGGGTAAATTGGATGGTTGTTGTGGGTGTACTCGCCATCACTTTGGATTAGGACTGATTTCGATGATGCTTGCTGAGTACACGTGTTTTTTACTCACCCTTACTTTTTCTTTCTTTTTCTGCATGCATGCAGGTATTGATCCAAATAGCAGAGCATAGATTATGTCCTCTCACTAGTGGCATTATGGAGATCAAGGTAGTGGTTGGCGGGTCTTAGAGCTTACCCGAATCTCTTCTTATCTTATCTTATGCATTATTCGTATTTAAGATACTTTGGATTATTTGATTATATTCTGTATTAGAGGCTTGAACTAGTGACAACTAGACATGGGATGTATCATTGAGATTATATTTCCTTCTATATCCTTTGGGGTTATTATCATTCTTTGTCTTTCGCTTCTGATTTACTTTGATTATTGAGTTTGGGTTAGGATAGACTTACCTATACTGAAGGGTGTGACAGATCCCATAACGAACTCTATTTTCAATCTTGACAAATTGGTATCAGAGCCCCAGATTCATTGGTCTCATTAGTACAAGCCGAGTATAGTAGAGTCTTGCAGATTGATGTGGAGATGTCTATTATCTATCGTTTAGAGGCTATATGACTTTAAGAGTAATCCATTTTTTTATTCTATGTGGGTGTTCATAGCCTTATGCAATTCAAAAACCTCTTATTCACTCTCTCATAGATAGTGATGATGTATTCTTTTTTGGTGAAATGTTTAGAGCCCGTGTCTTCTATACACGGTAGGGTCAGAGGTCAAGTAAGAGGTCATATTAGAACATTCGAACCACCTAGAGGTCAGGTTGGGAGTGCCTCCTCAGGTTTTGGAGTTGCTGGTGATGATTGGTCTATTGAGATACAGGGGTTGAGCTCGATATAGACACAACCTTTGATCATATCCATATTTATGCTTGAGGATTGTTTGGTATGGGTATTGGGTTTCCTCGAGAGGATGACTCTAACTTTCATTTGGCATGCTACTTCTGGGATTCAGGCTTTAGGTTCACAGTTGGCTAGTGCTACAGACTCTCCTAGAGTTGGTGAGGTAATGCCAGGTATCACCCCACATCTAGTGACTTTAGCCTTTATGTCTATAGAGGGGCTAATTAGGTTCGTAGAGTTTATGAGGACAGATCCTCCACAATTGGATGGAGATCCTAGGTTTGATGCTTATAAGTTATTGGTTGGTTGTCATGAGAGATTGCAGAGGTTGGGCTTGGTAGACTCGAATGGAGTAGATTTCACTACTTTTTATTTATTTAGACCAGCCAAGCAATGGTGGAGGACTTTTATTAAGAGTAGACCAGATGGGTTACCCTCTCTCTCATGGGATCAGTTTGCTTAAGAGTTTTTAGCAGAGTTTATTTAGAGATCTTTTGCACTATAAGAGGGGTTTCCCATGGTGTATACAGAGAGATGTTTCATTAGTTGCTTAGGGAAATGACAGGTCTCAGTATCATGTTCCTCAGGGTGGACTCGAGGTAGGAGCTTGTAGTATAGTAGTAACAGGTATGGTTTTAGTACACCTTTGATCTATCTTCGTAGTGTTTGACTATGGTTCTACATTCTCCTACGTGTTACTAATTTGACATGGGTCTTAATGGGATTTGTAGGTTTTTACTATGTCGGTTCATAGTGCTACCTTGTAGATGATTCTTTAGTGGTGGATCATGTGTATAAATCCTGTATTGTAATTCATCTAGTGTAGATCACTATATTGGATTTGATTTTTTTTCCTGGATGTTATGGATTTTCGTGCGAGTTGGGTATAGTATTTTCAATGTTTATGTTGTGAGAGAGTGTTGGATATAGGAAGCGTACAACTAGTAGATTTGTGTGGGATTATCTGTAAGTGTTAGCAGTAGGGTGTATGCATCAGTTAGTTTATTTTTTAGGATCTCATCAGTATTTCTGTGGTTTGAGTTAGCGCTATGACAATGAGACCAAATTTATGGGATGACTAGTGGTACTTATGCGTTCGGGCAAAAATACCTGGTGATCAACTAGACTCGTGGTACGTCTGACTCAGAAAGATTGTAAGCGAAGGATTCTAGCTGAATAAGGAAAGGTTTTTAGGTGTTCAATCCTTGTAATTTGTTATGTCCTTAGTTATTAGCTTTGCTTGCATAGGAAGACTTATGGTGTTGAGACACTCCTCTGTTAGACTAGGAGTAATTCAGCTTATAAGGGTACTAACTTTTGATTTTGAAGAATTTGGGAATGGAAAGGCACCTGGTTTGTAACATTTATTACTTTTGAAGTTAAAGGCTTAATGAAGTATTTTGCTTAAGAATTTTGATTTAGAGTATGCGACATTATTCCATGGTTCTTGTGTTAGAGAATTCAGATGTAACACCCCGTACCTTCCTAATCCTATGTGATGACGTTGAATAATGGTTATTTAGGTGTCAAGGTGCCATGAGTATGCATTCGGTAATGTTAATGATGAGGAAATTGAAATTGGGCCTTGTAAATGTGATTAAACTTGTGTAGAAGGTGTTTTGCAATTTTCATGGAGCATTTGTGGGGTTCAAAATAAGGCTAAGAGGACCCCTAAACAAAGGATGTTAAGGGTAAGAAGTAAGTTAAAGAATAGGACTTGAAGTATCTAACCAAACCCGCGAAGAAAAGTCGAAAAATGAATTTTTTGAAAAATCTAAGGGTAGGGCACGCTAGGGATCGTGCCAGGACGCTCTGGGCTACAATTTTGTGCCCAGAGGCAGCAAGCTGGCGCGCCCCAGGGCGTGCCAGGGTGGTTTTTCCACTTTTTCGAAAGTTGGAAATTTTCTAAGTCCCAAGGGTACCCGGGGACGTATTGAGTCGATTTTTGCTACATTTCTTATACAACAACGAGAATATACATGAAATGAGTGAAATATTATATTGGTATGATAAAATTATTCGAGAACGAATTTGGCATCAAAATGACGATTTTACCCTTGTAGCCAAAATAAGCCATACGTGGCTAGAATTGCTTGTTTTTGGAATTGAGGCTACGAGTATGAATTGCGTCAGTGGGATTATTTTCGTAACGCATATGAAATGAATTAAACATGAGGAATTATGGATTTTATTGGGTTAAGTGAATTGGGCTCAAAAAGGGCCCAAAATGTGAAAGAAAACATGGGCCAAGAATGGGTCAAATGACCCATTCTTCCATTGACCTTCTAGACATAATATTTAATGATATAAAGAGTGGCTAAGGATGAGTTGAGGGATTATATAAAGGGCCAAAATCATATTTTATTCATTATACATACACATGCTTTTCTAAGTTTTTCTAGAATTCTCAAGAAAGTTTCTTTTGGGCTCTCAAACCCTAAGTTATCTTTGGAGCAAGATCATCATATTCCAAGATTGGGTAAGTGATTATTCTTGTACTTTAACATATTATATTATAAGCATGAGAGATTATGTATATCATGTTAGTTATGGTTGGAAGTGTTGGACATGGCACTTTTGGTTTTGTGAAAAAGATGTGTTATCCATGGGATTGTAACTTGAATTATGACTTGTGGTTTTGATGAAAGAGCATGGTATGGATGAAATAACAACATGTATGGTGTTATTATGGTCCTAAACTTGTTATTTTTCTATAAGTGTAAATTATGAGATTTTGGCTGATTTGTTGTTGTGAGGTGTATTGAAGTAATTTGATGAAATAATTGTGATGTGGTGGTAATGGAGAAGTGTAAAGTATGAAATTGGTGTGACATGCTATTGGTTATCATGTATTGGTCAATGTTGGGAATATTGTGGGATTGTTGGTATGATGATTTCATAAATGGTATGGTCAAGGGGGAAATGACATGTTAAAGCTAAACATGTGACTTATTGTTATTGTATGCCATTGTAAGGTACTTGGTGGTTAATGTTGGTTACGCTATGTATTTGTGATGTAGAGTGACACATAAAGAAGGAGCGGGACTATTGTATGCATCTCTAGGATTGTATATTCGTATTGCGAATACAAGGTATGTAAGGTTACTCTGTCCGTATCTTTCTGCGATAAATAGTATTCACATTGACATTACGCTTGTCCTATCCCGAAATGTGCTAAGGTATCCTATATGCGGTTACCAATTGTCAATATCACATGTTTCATACTCATTGATTAATGGTGAATTATGTCTCATATTCATTGGCAATGTTCCGCAAGTCCAATAAGGTTGTGTTTCAAGGTTTCAATAGTGGTTAGACTCATGTATCTTGTTCAATAATCATTGTCCAATGGTTCCAATAGTGTTATGTTTCCACGAAGGCTATGTTTCCAATAATGTTTATTTGCATGTTTCTCACTCATTGACTATTGATCCAAAGCTTCAAATAAAGTTGTGACTATCATTGTATCGATCTCGCATAAGCAAAAGTATCAATCTCTCACAAGTAAGGGTATCAATCTCAAAAGTAAAGAAATGAAGTAAGAAAAAGTAATGCATATTGTTTATGTTCATTTATCCATGGGGTGCAAACACCTGCATAAGGATGATATACTATCCATGGGGTGCAAGAACACCCGCATGCTGATGTTACTTTATCCATGGGGTGCAAAGGACACCCGCATGACGATATGATCTTATCCATGGGGTGAAAAGAATACCTGCATGACGATGATATGTTATCCATGGGGTGAAAAGAACACCTACATGATGAGGGCCCAGAAAGTATATGAGTGATATAAAAGTAAAGTAAAGTAAAGGCAAGAGAAAGAAAGAATGTAATGTACATGGTTCCCTACATACAAGAAGAGAGTTTATTCACATTTCTATTTCCTTATATTGATTCCATTATTGTTGTTATTATGAATTTCTTATGAGCCTTACATACTCAGTACATTCTTCGTACTGACCCCCTCGGGGGAATTACTTTACATGTTGCAGGTGCAAGCACTAGTAGACCTCCCTTGTAGGTTGACAGTTGATTGTGGATCTTTGGTGAGCCCCAGTTGCTTCGGGACTTTTCGAGTCATAGTTGTACAGTTGTGTTGATGTGGTAAATATTGTATAAAGTGGGGAATTGTCCCGACTGCTAGTTGGTCTTGTAAATGCATCTGTTAGAGGCTTTTGTAGACATGTGTGGGTTATGAATGTAAGAGATAAATGTCCGTTTTGACGTGATGGCCCCAACTTCCAAATTTCCTAAATCGATATATAGCATATGTTTCCATGTTCATGTTTTACGCATAGTTGCATAAGGTTTAATAAGACTCATATGAGGATATGCATACAAAGATTCATGAGCAAAGATTGGTTCTCTCGGGCCATATCGGCTTCTGGTGCCAGTCCAGCTCGAAGGGGATTTCGGGTCGTGACATCAGAATTATAAATGAGTTAAGGAAAAGACAAGAAACTTACACATATGAAATTTTGAAGTATGAAGAATTGTGCTAGGGTTACAAGTTGGAAATTAGTAGTTCTGACAGTATGGTTCATCTGTGACTTATAAGGAGATTACGGGTGACTTTTGGAGATTTGATTTGTGTTTTGGGCATCAGTCAGTGATATATAGTAATCTTGCATTTCTACCATGGGTTAAACTATTTCTAATATGACTAGTTGCTTATATTTGTATGATCAAAATGGGATTTTCATTCTAAAAAATTATTAAGGACTTCGAGTTGATTGAAACAGAATAGGTGTTGAGAACTACATGGATTGTTATGATGGGTTGCATAAAATTTGGTGACATCTAGATTGTGTGTGATTGTGGTATAGAGAGTTTTGTGATGATTCACGATTTCCTCCAAGGGTTGATCATGAGGATATGACTATTTAAATAGTGATCGAAGTTTGCTAAGTGTGACTTTTGAGGTTTTTTTCTATAAATGATATTGATTTCTGACTTAGTTGCTTCAGCTTGAAGAGATAACACTATCCTATTTGGCAGTTATGGTATCATCCTTAAGTAAGTTTGATTCAGTCAGGAAAATGCTTATAGTGGGCTTAAGAATAGTGGATAGTTCTTTTTGAGATAGAGGAGGGCATGACTCAGTATTTTGGAAAGTTACAATGTGGTTCCATAGGTCCCTTGGTACTTTGTTAGTACAGGGATGATATGAGCTTTGTGGTATAGTCAGTAATTTGTAGTATCTTTGACAGATTCAGATTAACCAGGTCTGTTTAGAACTTCTATTGTGAGCGACTCAGTTTTTAGGTATAGAGGAACTTTAAAAATAAAGGATCTCAGTTTCATTGAGAAATTTGGCTTCAGATGATAGAGACGTGACCTTGTGAGTCATTGCGTGATGAATTTCTAATTAGTATAGTTAGATCGATAGTTCTACAGATACGACTCTTCTTGAGAGTGCTTCCATGAGGTTTATGAGGGTATTTTTTTGCTCCCTTGTCTGTTTTGGCACTTTTCTTACCATTACATTCGAGGAGGAATGCAAGTATTGGTAGTGGATAATTTATCAATCCTCATTATGATTATTTAGAGTTTTTTGTGTGTTGACCATTTTGTCCTTCTCCGTTGTTGCTTTACATTATTTATGAGTTATGGGAATGGCTTGCATGGTCCTCGAAGCGTTCAAGAGTGATTTATCTGAGTTTGTGGTTTTAAGTAGCCTTTAAATTGATATAATTGACTTTGTTCAACATTCTATGATCCAAGCATTGGATGGCGATTCTATCACTTCCATTAGATCTGAAACGTCCATTTAGGTTTAGTAGCATGTTGGTACGGGTCCTGAGGCCCTTTTGTGATTTTTGAGAGTTTGATTGAAATATTAGGTTTTATTTGACCTAAGTTGGTTTTATAGGTAATTTTTTGCTAAAGATCTCTTTTGATAAATTTTATGGTTCCGTTGAGTCCTGAATGTCAAATTTAGCTTAGTAGCATAGTTGGGTTGGGTTTGGGAGGTCACAGATGAGTTTTAGGTAGTTATTTGGAGTTTTACCTCATTAAGTTTTAGTAGTATCACCTGTAGTTAATGAGCTATTTTGTGCATGTGTGTGGTACTATTTTATCCGTATCAAAATTTTAGAACCAATGCAAAAAGAATCGATTAATTTTGTGTCCGTATGAGGGAGATATGTCCATTTTTGCTCGGATAACTATTGTTGGTGCTACAGAGGGCGCGATCGTGACCGCGATGAGTCACCACAAAAGGGTTTCACGATCGTGAACCTTTTTTTGTGATCACGAAGTGTCGCCACTAAAGGTTCTAGCAATTTTTATTTAAAGGCAACTTCGAGGATTTTGTATTTTTGACATTTTAGAAGCTAGGAAACTCTGATTGAGGCAATTATTGATGCATCTTTCTTGTACAAACATTGGGTATGTGTTTCGACATTCATTTTACTCATTTTTAAAGATTACCCACTTTGTTTTACCTGATTTTCATTGATATAGTTAAGATTTAAAACCCCAAAGTTATGAAATTATAAGTTCTTGATTTGAAGATCAATTTGGAATGAGTTTTCATTGATTTTTTGAGATTTAAGGCCCTTGTATCGTGGTTAAACTTATTTTAAACAAGGTTTTCCAAAATTTCTCATTTTAAACTGCGTTTGATAATGAAGATTTGGAATTTTACCGGTAAAGAGAAATATTGATATTTTTGTGATTTCTAACCCGACTTCTACTCTATTTTTATTGGGTTTTCTTATTTAGAATCCTTAAAGTATGGGAAGCATGATTCTTTAAATTCTTTTTATAGTTTTACCCTTTTATTTTGGGGTCGATTTTCAAAATGATTTTGGATCCAGAACCAAACATCAATATGGATATTGTTGGTCTTGCATTCACGTGTAGTCTCATATTTGACTAGATTTGATGTATTTGGTGATGATTCGAGGTATTAGTGCTTCTGATTGATGCTTCAGACTGTGTTTTGGCTTAGCACACCTCAAATAATTCACTAAGCACTTTATACCTTCTACCAAATGTATCAAGTACCTCTGTCCATCAAATCTTGAGCAAATAGGAAGAATTCACCTAGTGTCCCCTATTTAAGCCAATATCTTATACCACCAGAAGTACCACTAAATACTAATATGAACCAAAGATAAATATCACTGAATGAAATGAAGTGTAAATAGTATCCCAATTGAAATGTAAACGGTTTCAATCACGCAAGATACTCCATCAAATAAAGGCCTTACCTTTTTCGGATAATAAAATTCCCTAAGTCTGGTGGCACACTGTTCAAAACTTGATGTATAATAGGTCCACCTTATTCACTTAAATTCTATGCTTGTCTATTGTATTGTTTGAACATGTGACGTGCACCTAACAAACATATCGCGTTGTGCTCTTAGCACTAAACCTAAGACCAGGGGATATGAAGGCTTTATCTTTTAGCTATGCAATTATAGCTTCTTACTATAAGCTCATCTTCGAATATATTAAAGTTATTAGAGTATTACACCACCCCATTTGGCTTATACCTATACGCTACATTTATCCCCATAAAAGTCCAGGAAAAAAAACAAATAATGTGATTTGCATAGTATGTTAATATTGATATTTGAAGCATTTCAAGAAAAATTCCTAGTATATACATTCCTTTTAAGGAGTTCTTTTATGTTGTTAACAGATAAAGTATATTCATGTGGAATACAAGCATGAAGTCTTAGATAATTTCAATTTTTAGAGAACACTAGTGGACCTTGATTGAACGGAATTGATAGAAAGAGGGCCTAGTCACCTAGTTGATTGACAGTTGGCATTCTGAATCTACCTAATTCTTAAATTTCCTTGAACTTCACCTATTTTTGCAATCACCTACTAGAACTATGAATAAATGTTCCCATAGGCCATAGCATTTTCCTTTGAACAATATCATACCATCTAACAAATGTGTGAAATAAAAACAATGTAAGACCTGGAAATAATGAATTTTAAAATATCTAGAGACAAATGACTTCACATTTAACATTTCAAGTCAAAATGTAGTCTACAAAATCCTAAATACCACAATTCATAAATTCTACTAATACTAGACATACATATTATGAAATATAAACTCAAACAAAATAGCAAACTCAACTGTTTTAGCTGTCATCACCAAAGAGGCTATGAAGGCGGGAAACAAAGACACCATTAGGCTCAATAGCATCCTCAACAAGGAGGCTTTGTTTGATATGGTTCATTCGGGCCATCTTGTTCTTCCTTGAGCATATCATTATCCTCCATGCAATCATTTATGCAGATACCTCTGCCCAAGTTGTCTCACACTTAGAAGAAGGATTCCTGTCATGGTGAAGAATTGTATGAAGCTATCTTTATTCTTTATTGTCTTTGCAAAGAAACTAATGACCTCTTAGGGTTCTGAAAATTGTCAGAAGTGGCGAAGCTTGACGGTGGTGTAGGAATATCCATCACCGAAAATGAAATCAACAATGTGAACATTTATAACTATGAAAAGAAATCTAATGATCAAATATAACATTCAGCTAATAGGCAGTAAAACGATTGAGTGAGTTGAAACCACTTATATGAAGGCATCAATACTGCAATAGTTTATTTAATAAAATAAAATTGTGGTTAACATACTTTATTTTTATTTTCACTAGCTTCATCAAGAAGATGTCAGCCACAAAGGACTCAAATATGTTTTCCTTTAAAAGTTCTTAGCTATTCGAGTATTCATAGCTCAAATCTTAGAGCTTCTAGCTATACTAGCTATCTATTTGATACTGTAAATAATTTTATTGTGTTGATGTGAAATCTGCTAGCAATTTTATACCAATATTTTTTGGCGTGAAACTAATTAACAAGAAGGGAAAATATAATCAATACCATACAACAATCGAATAGAGAAAGTGAACAAAAATTCGAAGATGAAAAGCCATAAAGCAGTAGTACCTATATTTGAAAGGGGTACTGCAATAAGTATTAGGTACTGTCATAACCTTCAAATATCAAGAAAAATAACCCAACAACAAAGAGTTACCATATAATTTATAAACTAAACTTTCAAATTGCAACTAGGTAGAATAATAATTAAAAAAGATTCAACTGAATTTTGAATATGATTGTATTAATAACCTAGAAATATCACACTTGCTATTCCCCCTCAAACTTATCATTCAATTCTACTACACTTCTCTCTTATTTTGACCTAAAATCATGAAATTACACTTCTTTCTGTTTGGAGTTTCAGAAAGACAGAGAGAAAGAAGAGGTTTTTACACAATATTGACCTAAATCAAACTAAAAGGAATTACCTCTTAAACGGTTTGGGGTTTCAGGAAGAGAGATCGAAAGACACCAAGTACTTACCCATAAGCCTGACTTCTCCATCGTCCAGCTTCTTCATTATTGTGACCCCCACACCTTGAACACTAGATCTCCATTTTTGTGAAACTATTCCTCAAGCAAGGCAGCCGATGAGCCATCAAGGGTTTGTGTGAATAATGGACCATCTTTAAGAATTTCTGTAGGCGTTCTTCACACAAAATAAAAATAAAAAAGGAATCTAGACCTAAAGTTAAATTAAAAAAGGGAAAATTTTGGGAATAAAAATGAAAAAAAAGGAGGGGCTTTTTGCCGCCTTCTTATTTCAGCATTAAAATTATTTTGGGCCACAAACTAATACCTTTACCAACAATAAAAACATTTTTAGCAACAATTTAAACACGTTGTTGCCAAGTTATTTATATTTAAAATTTATAATGTTTACCCACAAGATATGGCAACAAAATTGAGATATTTCCCAACAAGAAAAAACTCATTGTAAAAAGTTTTACTATATAGCAACAATAAAATTAAGTTGTTGCTATTTATTGATTTAAACCAACAATGCTATAGTTGTTGGCAAAGAGTTGTTGCGAATTGTGCATTTTGTTGTAGTGTTAGTAACTTCTTAGGATATAACCGATAATAGTATAGTCAAATAGTTAAGAAAGAAATCTTGGCTTAGTTATTAGGTAAGCAATGAGGGTGAACTTTTGTACATGTTAACTTGTATAGTTCTCCTTTTAGTAATTTTATTCTAATGATGTCATGATAGGAAAAATATGGAACTTATCATATAAAACAAGCTGGGTTTTGGGCAAGTTCTTTATATATACATTTTTTGGACCTTTTATTATTATTGTGTTGCCCATGTGGTGGCTTATGTGAATATTATTATTGATTTGAGAGTTTATTATTATTATTGTGATGCCCGAGGCGGGACAGGGGCTTTGCATAATTGGTCTTATTTGAACATTATTTGCCTTTTGATTATCATGATACCTGGGTGGGGGTTTGGATTGATGTTATTGGCCTTGTTTGAGCATTATTTGCCTTTACCATTATCGTGACGCTTGAGTGAGGGGCTTGGATTGATATTATTAATGTCAAACATGACTCTTTGTTACAGTGGTGCCATGTGATGACTTATATCATGATCTATTGTTATTTGAGTAGATTTTGAGCAAATTTATACCATTGTTAAGTTAATTTATTACATGATATTGATTTTTCTTATAGCATGCATCCTCATTTCATTCATTCATATTTATGGAATTGGTATTACTGAGAAACACTAATTTTGAAAGAAAATAAAACACTTTACAAAACCCCTTGACCGAGGGATATGCTGACACGATTGATTGAGATATAAGATTGTGCAAGCATATGGGTTGCAAACCCCCCAATGGGTCCTGTTCTAGAATCTTTAGCTCAAAAGGTGTATACGAGGTGCCATGCGATGGATTACATTATTATCACTCCATTGTATTACATCACTTGCTTTGCATTGCATTTCTTTGTATGTTTGATAGTGCATTTGATTAGTTCCTTTCATATTGTATTATCGTGATTGAATCTTGTTTGTGATATTGTGTATTCTGCATCTCATATTGCTACATTATATTTTATTATACCTTCTCTTAGGTGGTTTGGTGGTTGAGATATTATGAGACGTGGGGTATCATTATGGCTTGATCTATTGAGACTATTGTGACACATCTTGTGTTTGTGAGATACACACCTCCTCTACCTTAGCCGAGATTGTTTGTTTGAGATGGTGAGTTGATATTATATACTGTTTTGTGAGATTTTATTCTGATGTAACTTATATCTATCTCCATTGATCTAGAATTTGTACATGCCTACCTCAATGCATTGATTTGATTATCTTGATAAACGTGTTATCTGCTAGGATAGGCTGGGATTTTTCTGATTGTAGAATGATTCGGGGTAAATTGGATGGTTGGTGTGGTGGTCCTCGCCATCACTTTATATTAAGGTTAGTTATCCATGATGCTTGCTGAATACATATGTTTCGTACTCACCCTTACATTTTCTGTTCTTTTTCTGAAGCCTATGCAGATGTGGATTCGAGTAGCAGAGCCTAGATTGTGTTCTCTCTGTATTGACATTGTGGAGATTGAGGTAGCAACTGACGGGTCTTAGATCTTACTCTGATCTCTCCTTTTCTTATCTTATGCATTATCCATATTTAAAATATTTTAGATTATTTGATTATATTTTGTATTAGAGGCTTGTACTAGTGACAACCTGACCTGGGATGTATCATTGAGATTGTATTTCCTTCTATATCATTTAGGGTTATTACCATTCTTCTTCTTTCACTTTTGATATACTTTGATTAGTGAGTTTGGGTTGGGATAGACTTACATGTACCCGAGGATGTGACAGGTGCCACCACATACTCTATTTTAAATCGTGACATTTGATCACTTGAAATGAGATTGTATAAAAAGGCTTGTTTTAAAGTGCAAGTATGAATTAATTATCTCATATTGTGATTTTACATATTATGAAATGGATTGATATTGTGAGATGAACTGGAAAAGATTATCGTAATGGAATTGGTAGATATTATAGTGTATAAGGGTGGAGATATTTAAATAAGAATGGTATAACATTATTTTAGGATAAAGGTGGCAAACACTAGATGTATGGATTATTGATACATGGATTAAGCTCGTCCCCTGCAGGTCATGGCTAATGGGTATTTATAAAACCCATAGAATATCTGTATACAATGTTGGTGAGTTTGACGGTTTCATGAGTGGACCAGGTTCTACTAAAGTTGTTATTTTTTGTTCCTTTAGTGGATCCAATTATATTGTTGTTGTTATTGGATTCATGAGTGGTCCGGGCTGTTGATATACTTTAATTGATTTGACATTGTTGAAGTGTAATAAAAGAGGTAATAGTAACAAGCTGGGTTAGCTATTATGAGTCATAGTTATTAACTTGATTGAACATTTGTATTTGTTCTATGTTTTCTGGTTTACTTGATTATGTGTTGAGGAAAGGCTAAGTGAAGGTATAATTGCTATTTGTTGCATGGTTGCTCTTGATTAAAATTTTTTGGTTTAGTGTTCATATTTTTTCAATTGAGTCGGCCTATCACCCTACCAGTACATAGTGGCTTTGTACTGATACTACCTGTACTCTTCTATTTGTTGAGTCTAGAGCAAATTCCAGCGGCTCTGACGAGAACTCAGTTGTAGACCATGACCGATTCCGACTCAAGGGTGAGCATCATCTTTCTAGCAGCTACGCATCATCTTATATTATTCTCTTGTCCATTTGTTTGAACATAGATAGTTTTAGTTGATCTAGTTTTTGGGTTCTACCTGCAAATTGTTTTGTTTAGATGTTTTGGTACAATGACTATAAGTTTTTGGGAACGTTTTCGACAGTTTGAATCATATTCCACATTGTTTTTTTTTAGAACTATTCAACATATTGTTTTAATAATAGAATTGCTTCGTTCATAATTGAATCGATTAAGTGTTGGTATTGCCTAATTGTGTTAGATGGTTCTCCCACTAGAGGATTAGTTTGGGTGCCACTAGTGACAACACACAACCCCTCCTTATAACAAATTTTCCTCTTAAAGTTTAATTAATACACTTGAGAATTCAAGATCACCTTAATATCTCTTCTCATAACTTAATTACGTGTGACTAGTATCTAAAGGTACATCTCTTTCGGATAAATAAACCTTCACCGCCAATATACACTTATCCAGGACAATTTATACATATACATTGAGCTAATTTCAATGACTTAAATAAGGGAAGTATATACTAAATGGACCATAAAATTAAAGTATGTACACCCACATGCCCTTTCCCATACTAATTTCTTAAATATTCATTTGGCCAAGAGTATTTACTAGTAAATACCCCCTAAGCGAGCAACATGCATTTATTAGGCCTTAAATTGAGCCTTAAATGTCGGTGCCGCTTTCTTCCATTTCCAATTGATAAGTTTTCCTTCCAATTCTCCATTCATTTTTCTTTTTTATATTTTATGTTTATATTTTCTTTTTGTGTTATTTTTTAAAAAAATATAGTAGAAAATTATTTTTTAACTGATTAAAATATAAAATAAATAATCATAATACAACCAAAAGTAATTAAAAAGAATATTAAATTTACTAATTTATTTAATAAAATCTAAATTAATGGAAATATATATATTATTTTTGGTTAGATTATCTTCTTTATATCATTTCTTTTTAAAGATAAAATAAAATATAAAGATAAAGATATTATATAATTATTTTTAGACTAATAAAAATATAAGAAAAATAATAAATAAACTACAACAATAAATAATTAAGAATTACAAAAGAGTGTCTCATTTAAGGACTGGAGTAGTACTCTATGATACCACCACAGTATATGGATATGCTATGATGGTATCATTGAGGTTTGAAGCAGACCTCAATGATATTATGACAGTAGATGAATATACTGTGATAGTATCATTATGGAATGAAGTAAACCCTAATAATACCATGTCAATATATATATACTTTGATAATATTATGGAGGTCTGACTGAAGGATTAGTACTCATGCGGAAATACTTCCCCTATCATAGAAGGTGTCAAGCAGGCGGGGTCATTAAATAAAAAAACAAAGCAAGTGAAGCAGACATCAATGATAGCATAATAGTATATAGATATATTGTGATGGTATCATGGAGGTCTCACTAAAGGATTGAAGCACACACCACAAACCATGATAGTATATAAATATACTGTGATGGTACCATTATGGACTGAAACTATAACAACTTGTTCCTTTCTTACTAAAGACACCTCGTCTATTGGCACGAGGTACGAATATTTTTGAAAATATGATCTCAAACTAGTACTGATTAACTTAGATAAAAATTTCATAATTTGAAATTTTGGGTCAGGCTAAAGTCATCCCGTGATAGCGGGAATTTTCCTGCTATAGAGGCATCATGGTAGCTGCTGATCGGCCTCTATAGCGGGACGCCAAAAGCAGAAAATAGACCCTATTATATTTTAATTTTCTTTTCCTCTTCAGTTGCAAAAAGGACGATGGAGTCTTCTAAAAACCCTTCTAGGGTTGCCTTATGGCCATGAAGAAATGGAGAGGGGGAACTACACTCGAATGGGGTAAAACCCATGATTTTCTCATAAATTTCAAGTCGAAAGTTACTAGCGTTGAATCAAAATCTTACGTTCATGCTTACGTAGCAGCTTATTGGCATCCTGGTAGGCTAGGTTTAACTAAGTAGTTTATACCTGGGTTAGAAAGCATATGGATGACATAGATTGATGGGAGATTTCATGCTTAGGCCTACGGGTACAGTGTTTGGATGGATAAAATGGTAAAACTCGACTGTTTAGATGTAAATTTGATGTTACTTGTGATATTGAAAATTTTCAACTAATTAATATACATTGTTATGGATGTTGACCATTCTTGAATGTTTAAATGCGGTATTGTACCAGGAAAATGGTATAGAACTTAATAAATGTCGAATTAGATGTGGTTGGTGTTGGTGGATTTCAAAGAATCTATGGTGGTAACCAGAGGAATGGCAACCTTGTTAAGTTGTTTAATGTTAGGATGGAAGGTTGGGTGTACTATAGGGTGGGCCATAGGTGTGGAAGTATACCTTCGACATTGCAAGTCTTGGCTAAACCCTTCAATGATATTCAGATTGTAGGTGATGGTTTAATGTAGTTGAAACCCAACTTGATTTATGTGTGTATGTTAACTACTCTTTAAATACTTGTTATAAGTCATGTTTAAAGAAAGTGAATGGTTAAATAATGTCCTAAGTGTTAATCACATGAAAATGGGGTTGTACTAAATGACTTATGGAATGTATAAGTGTAGTTGTTGCTTTCATTGTGGTTGTGATTGTTGTGATATCATAATATTTATTGTGGGATGTATCTGTACTTATACATCTTCATGAGATTTATATTATTTATTATATTGTGATTGTTGTGATATTATATTATTTATTGTGGGATGTACCAGTATTTGGACATCTTCACGGGACTGATTGATATAAGGTTGGTAGACACTAGATGTCTGCGATTTTGGTACATGTACAAGATCTCATCCCTTGTAGTTCATGGCTAGTAGGCCACCATAATACCCTTAGCATGTGTGTACAGGTATTGGTGAGAGTGACGATTCCTTGAGTGAGCCGGGTTTATGTGTTATCTGATGTTATATTTGGTTCCTTGAGTGGACCAGGTCTTATGGACTTGTTATAATTGTATTGTTAGCTTGCTTATATTTGGGTTCTTTGAGTGAACCGAGATTTATGCTTACTAAAATATTGATCGAAATGGCATCCTTGAGTGGTCCGAGCTAAATTGCAAATGAATGGCATACCTCTTAATTGTCTATCTACTTATGTATTTGATACATGGTCAGTTATATATTGTGGAGTCAGGGTTTGTTAACTTGGTCATAGTCTGGACTTGAGTTTTTCCTATTTGACTTATACTTGATTAAACTTCGTGGCTTGTTAAAAAGGCTAAGCATTCGTAATGGACATAAGTTACTTAAAAAGTGTTCATGGTTGTGTTTGTGGTATGCTTATGGTCATTGATCTACTGGTTGATATTGTTGAGATTGGGTAGGTGGGGTCTTGCTATCTTGCTATTTAATTTTTCATAGCCTTGTTTGAAATTTCTACTAGGTGGGTGTTAATGCATGACCAGGGTAACAGAATTCGTGTAAGTGTTGCGTAAGAGTCTAAAATGACTAGTTAATAAAGGTTTGGAACCATTAAAGTTAGGAATGGCGGAGTTAGCATTAAAGGGGTGTTAAGGCCTAAATTAACTATATGGTGGGACTGTAGTGCATTAGAGTTAAACTTGGTATGGGAGTTGACTTACGGATAGTAATTATAAGAAAAGACAACGGATGCAAAGAATTAATGGTGAAGGGTCTTGACTAAATAAATATTTAAGCGTATGTTTTTTTCAGATATTTATGTGATGTTTATATGATTTAATTTGGGTCGATCGATGATGCTTACCAGTACATGTTGATTGTACTGATACTACTCTTGCTAACCCTTTTCTGGCATATAGTCTGGTTGCAGGATCAGTAGATGTTTCATACTTGATGCGGTAAAAATCTTCAGCATCTTCTATAATTATTTCTTATGGTGCAAGATGGGTTGCAAAGACCTGTTCCGTTGTTATTAAAAGACACCTTGTTATGGGTATGGGTTATAGAAAAATTTGAAAATACAATCTCAAATTAGTATGGGGCGACACGACCAAAAATTTGGAATTTGAAATTCTTGGGTCGGGATGATGTTATTCCGCTATAGCAGTAATTTCCTTTTATAATGGCCAGAAGGCCGCTATAGCGAGATGACAGGACCATAACCTCCGATGGGATTTTTGTATTTCTCTTTTCTACTATTTAGTTGTAAAAAGATGAGGGTTTCTCTAAAAACCCTACTAGGGTTACCCCATGTCCTAAAAGCAATGGAGAGAAGGAATTTCACTCTAGTGGGGTAAAACCCATAGTTTTTCGTGGAATTCACATCAAAATTCACTTTCCTAGAGTCAAAAGATCGCGTTCATACCTCCATAACAGTTTCTTGGTGTCCAGGTGGGCTAGGTTTAACTAAGTAGTTCAGACTTGGGTTAGATAGCATAAGCATGACATAGATTGATGGGAGATCGCATGCTTAGGCTTTCGAGCATGGTGTTGGGATGGATAAAATGGATGAAAAACCTAATTAATTGGGTGGAAATTTGTTGTTATTTTGTTGTATTGAAATTTTCCATGAATTTATATGTTTATCTAGTTGTTGTTCATCCTTTACTGATTAATAATGGTATTGTACCCGAAAATTGGGATAAGCCTATTAAGGGCCTAAAATAAGGGTGGTTAGTGTTGATGGATTCCGAAGAATCTATGGTGGTAACCAGAGTAATGGAAAATTGGTAATGTATCAAAAATGTTAGGATGAACGGTCGGGGGTGGGCTATAACCCATAGGTTATATGTACAAATTGTAGGGGATGGGTTTACCTAATCTAAATCCAACTTGGGCTATGTGTGGCTGCTAGCTGTTCTTTGTATTGCTTGTTACAAAGCATATTTAAGAAAAGTGAATGGTTGTTTGATATCTTAAGTGTTAATCACATGCAAATCTTATTGGTTGTGCAAGTGTATTTGTTGAGTACGCATAGTTTGGTGTGATTGTGGTGATATCTTGATTTATTGTGAGATGTACCGATATTTGGACATCTTCACGGGATTGGTTGATATAAGGTTTGAATACACTAGATTTCTAGGATTTTTTGTACATGGACAAGAGCTCATCCCCTACAGGTCATGTCTAGTGGGAGACCATAAGACCCTTATCATGTGTGTACAGGTATTGGTGTGAGTGACGGTTCCTTGAGTGAATCGGGTAATTTGTCTATTTGCCATATATATATGTTGGTTCCTTGAGTGAACTGGGCTTATATGTTTACTTAATATATGTTTTGGTTCCTTGAGTGAACCAGTCTTATCTGTTTACTTAATATATATGTTGATTCCTTGAGTGAACCAGGCTTATCTATTTACTTGATATATATTTTGGTTCCTTGGGAGAACCGGTCATTAGGTGTTGGCTTGTTATATGGGTTCCTTAGGTGAACCGGACATTATGTGTTGACTTGCTATATTGGTTTCTAGATATAAATCGGGATTTATGATTATTATGTGTATATTTGATGGAATGGATCCTTGAGTGGTTCAGGTTTAATTGCAAGGGTGGTATAACTCTATATTGCCTAATTACCTGTGTAATGGAGACATGGACGATATAATTGTTTGAATTCATTATTATTGACTTTGAGTCTTATTGGTAGTGGTATGTTGACTTGAGTTGTTGTCTATGTTAACTCGGTAGCGGGGTAGATAAAGGTTAGGTGTTATGAACTTAAGATAAGGCCACCCAATAGGTTTTCTTGTTGGTGACTATGACATGTATATGGTCGGTGGTTTATCGGTTATTGAATTTGAGACCGAGTAGGTGATCTTGAGCGTATTTATACGCCCAAGAGTCATTTATTATCTATCTTATAGCTTGGTTTGAGAACTAATTTGATTATTTTCTCATGTATTTTGATTAAAATGTGTCCGTGAACTAACGTATGTGATTAGTCATTTTTGTAGGTTGAAAGTTCAAGTAAAGCGGGCTAATCTTGAATCAAAGGTCCAAATCATGATGAGAGAAATTAAATGCTGGATCATGGGACACTAGACGTGCTAAAAATCAGTATACAGAGTCAAATTTGAACCACAAAAGAGATGTGAAACATCCCAATCCATGGCACGGATCAAAAATACAATATTGGAAGTGAAAATTTGGAACACAACAAGAAATGGAAGAATGCCTCACAATTGTTATTAATGGGAGATGCCTAACTTTGTCCTAAACTAACAAATCCAAGTGAAGTAGAGTTGCCTAACTTGGCAGGAAGTTGGAGTAAAAATTGAGAGCAATTTAACATGAATTGAGGTTGCAAAACAGTAAGCTCCCGTGTTCTTGGCATGGCACGGAGCTTATGCTCCATGATAGTGGCGTGTCATAGAACTTAGGCTCCGCGATTTTAAAGTGGCACGGACATTGTTTTTTTTTGGGTACAAATTGTCCTACACTATAAATAGGACACTTAGTTTTAATTCTATTCATTCTTGGACGACTTGGAGCTGAAAAGTACACGAAGGAAGCTTCAACTATGGTTTTTTATTTCTTCTCTTTTTCATTACTTAATTTGTGTATGAACTACATTAATTTTGTAATTTCGAATCAAAATATGAGTGGCCAAAACCCCTCCTTCTAGGGCTGAGTCTACCAAATATAATTGTGTAGCATGATTTTGAGTTGGTTAATAATTTTTACCATGTTTGATTGTTCTTACGTTCTTGTATTACTATTTTAATGTTTAGCTACCATTAAAATATATCTATAAATCTTTTGTGAACCCGGAAAGAGGAACATTAGGTTAGAATGAAGAACGTAAGGAATGAGTTCTTGTCTTTAATAGGAGTTAAAGATAGGATTCGTGTTTAGGATAGGAATATACTTAATATGCCTTATTTGGTTCATAGACAAATGAAATATAAATGTGTTTGAATTAGAACCTCACATCCCCACTCAACGATGTAGTTGTGAGGCTAGTTTGAATAGACAATTAGAGGTTTAGAAGACCATAATCATGATATTAACCCCGTGAATCAACAACCAAGATAGATAACTTAACCAATGAGAAATTATTGCTATACATGAATGTGAAATAATCCTTGACCCCAAATTCTCCTCGATATTGTTTACAACCCAATTTCCTTACGTCCTTACTTTTAATAGTTATTTTCTAATCAAAAACCAATAAATCTTTGGTTACAATCACACTTGTCTAATTTATAGTGTTACGTGAATTGGATTGTTTGCTAAGTACTAGGTACCTGTGGGATCGATATCCGGCTCGCAAGAGCCACTTCATTACTTGTACGACTGCATACACTTGCATGTGCATTTGAACACAATAAGTTTTTGGCGTCATTGCCTGGGACTTGAAAAATTAGCAAGCTTTTAATTTTTAGTTTTACTATTGTAACTGATAAGTGCTAACAACTTGATATTAGCAACTGAATTTGCAGGTACATGTTTGAATTTGTTACAAGCTGGCAAGGGAAAGGAATTTGGCTCAACCACATCTTAAACCTGAGCAATGCTTGCATCAGTTAAGTGATGTCGCCTAAACCTGAGCAACGCTTTTATCAGTTAAGTGATGTCGCCCAAATTACACCTCGTAATAAAGTATAAAGTAGTTGCTATCAAATATAGATCCCACTAGGTTGGGGTCTATCTCATGAGGAATATGTTGAAATCTTTAGCGAGTATTTATCTAAGCAATCAGTAAATAATCTCTAGTAAAAAAGGGGGGGTTTGTAAATCAAAATTCCAATAGTAACAATTGTTGAAATTGTTTGATTTGTAATCAATATGAGACAGGCACTTGGACTATGTTCCCCAATAACTTCATAACTCCATGGTTTCTTCGTACTATGATCTATCCTAGTGCTCGGCATGTAGAATGATAGGTTATGTATAAGTTTTCTCTTCTCCTGAGCCTTGCATTACTAATCCCTATCTTTGATACTAGATTAGCTTTCTCGGATTATCGACTAAAACTATTAAGTGAAGGTTGATCGATCTAAGTCTCTGTTGTTTATTCATTTTTCCCATCTGTTACCCCTAATTTCATCATGAGTAAATATAAGTCAAGTTCTAGTATCTGATACCGCTAAAAAGAAATCATGTCAAAGGGAACAATAATACATACATGAACCTCGTTTGAGGATCACTTCATACTACAAACACTACTTTGTTAATCTATCATGGTTCCCACAACCATAGTTGTGATGTTTAGCTACTCATAATTGCAAGCACACAAGAAGAATTCTGATAAGAAACCATAATTATGAACTTACAAGAATAATATGAAAAACCATGAATCTCAATTATGAATAAACCCCTAAAAATCGATGTTTGTAATTTCAACAACAAGAATATTCCTTGAAACCATAACAAAATATGTAAGAATGTAAACTGGTACAAAAGACCCATTAGGAGTATTTATAGACAAAACAAAAACCTATCCTAAACACATAGGTATTTGCTGAGTCGGTGCCTCGGACGAAGGAAGGTACAATCTTGGTTAGATACCACGATCGTCCTTGGTGCTCGTAGGTTGGTTCTTGACTTTGTCACCTTTCAAATCTTGGCTGGCACGATGCTCAGTATGAGCTCATGGTATCATTGTACAATCATGACATCCTTTCGTAGCTTCTTTCTTTGATTTTTCACTCTTACTTCTCCCACGATCTTTAGCATGATCTTATGGTATCATCCCACAATCATGAGATCCTCTCATCTGATCCCCTTCATACTCAACATCCGCAAACCTCAATTTTGGACTCCCTTCCCACGATCACTTGTATGATCGTGACATCTATGTATACTCAAAAAGCTTTTGCCTATATAGAAACTGAATATCAACACTCGGGTTCAACCCGCGACAGGTATGGTACGATTGTGGTCAGATCCCACAGTCATGGAATGCTTCTGTCTGATGCCTCTAAGTCCAAAAATTTATTCTTTCCTTCTCCAAACCTATTTGACCTACAACTACCACAAAACCATCTCATATCCACATAGAAATGCCTTTATACTAACAAATATCCCTCATTTTAAGCATCAAAAGTGTTATAAGTCCACGACATATCAACACCCTCAACTTAGAATGTTTGCATATCATCAGTCAAACAAAACAAAACCAAACTAAACGACGCTTAACCAAGAGAAATCCAAGAGTACTACGACAATCCTTTTTTAAAAAACTCAACTTAAGCACGCATAATTCAAAACGCAAGTGCAACCCCCTCCAAACATCGTTAAGACCAGCATTCACTATGTGTACACAAGCCAATCACCATAACACAATATGATCAAGCAATGGCATTACATTATCAATAGACAATCTAGCATGCAAACCAATGACATTACCCGAACAAGCAGCAACTACCATGCGACCCCTATACCCTTACATCAAAGAAGTCCCTAACACTCATAATACGTAATAAATATCAAGATAGGGACTAAAACTAAGCACTCACTCTCACAAGAAAGTCCAGACAGTGTACGTTTGATATCATAGGCTTGCCCTTATTTTTTGCACCTTAGTTCATCAAACAGTTATATTAGGATCACTACAGGACTTTTATTAGCTTGTAATGTAGGCTCGGGTATGGGTATGGTACACATAGGTTAAATGACTTATCCTCTTTTGCACTATACTACTTTTGGTTCCACTTTCCTACTCTCTTCACTTTTCTCCCTTTTCTTGACTTTTTTGAACCTCGGGTGTGGTTTTATGTTCACAACTTCATATTTTTCTTTTTCTTTTTCTTTTGCTCTTTTTTCTTCAAACTTTTCTTTTTCACTTTTTTTCCTTTTTCACATAATACCACGAATCCTTTTTCATTTTACTAACTTCTTCTACATACCCAAACTTTTTATGCACCTCTACAATAGTCACCCTCAACTTAGAAAATTTTCCTGAGTTAAGGTGCATAGTATCCAAGGAGGGACCAGGACCAAATTAGGTTTATTGTAAATGATTGGGAAGGTGAATGGGCTAGTTCAAAGAAAAAAGGTCTACTTAGGTTCAAATTTAGGGATCAAGGGATATTATTTTTCATTTGGTAGGCTTATAGGCTTTTAGTGGACTTGTCAAGAACGACCTATGATCCTTTCCTATCCTACTATTGTACAACTTTGGCGAGACTAACCGAGTAAGTTCTAGGTTGCACACACAAGCCGACTAGGTAAAACTCACTCACACTTGGATCAAGGCTACGCACTCAGTCCCTATCTATCCGGTTAATGCAAGTTAAGCTATGGTTATCACGCTCATAATTCTAATGCCATAACAAGATACACATTGGTCACAATTAAGGGTAAGCACATAACACATCAAAAATATCAAAAAAAATTCTGAAGGGTATCATTTAAACACAAAATTCAATCAAAATCAATTGCATGCTCTTATTTATTCAGAGTGCGCCAAGTTCTCTTATTTCTCTCTTGATTACACAAACACACAAAAATAACACAAAAACTTACATAAAAATAAGAAATAACACTCCTAACAAGAACTAAAACTCCTAAACATGCCGGTTCTAACTAGATAGCGCATCAGAGGAAAATAAACATAGCAACAAAAACCCTCAGATGTGGTACACCCCCACCACCAACTTAGGAACTGTGTAGTGTCCTCATTTGCATTAAAGCATAGAAAACATAATTCAAAGGTAGGAACATACCTTTGGCGCACTAGACGCCTGTCGTAGACTCATCAATATGGGTCATAGAGGGGACCCATATCTACATTCCGTCTCTGTGGCCTCGGCTGTGGCTATGGTACTCTCAGTCAAGTGGGCACCAGTGGCGGCCGATACACTCAAGTATTTCGTCACAGGGGCAATCTCCATACCCCCTTCACTCTCACCAATAAAAGTAGCATTAGTAGTAGTATCAACCGCAGGTGGGATCTCGCTCATCTCTAAAATAGGCACCTCAAAGGTCCTCTCACTCTTAGAAGTTGTCGTCGCCCTGTTGTCCTTATCTTTCTTCTTCCTTTTTTCATCTCTATCCTTCCTCTTTATTTATTTCTGGGGCTGTAAATAGTTTCTCATCTCATTTACCTCCTCATCCACCTTCTTACCCGCGCCTACATCTTCTAGGGCCTGGGCATAAAAGCCCAGTACCTGTATATGTACCATAAAACCATCAAATATCTATAGCAGTGGAGGATGTATTACCGAGAGTTGTCTCTCAGAAAGTACCTTCACTGCATCTTTTAACCAGGTCAATTCAGTTGTGACCATGCTCAACTCAGGAGTCTGGATGCTATCTAACTTAACCGTCATCCGTATTTCAAAACTATCAAGATGGATATGCATGCCCTGTACTACTGCTCTAATCTCATCCTGCACATAGGGTTTCACCCCTACCTCCAATTTCTTAATTCGAGCATCAAGGACAGCCTGATTCTTCAGAATCTGCTCAAGAAAAGTTGTTGGTACTAATATGTAGCCGATAGGCACTAATTGATACGGCCCCGAGGGTGCTATGTATTATGGTACAGATAAAGAAGTAGCACCAGCTTCGAAAGCTGGAATATTTGTATCCTGGGCAGCCCCCTTAGTTGTCTATGAAGGCAAATCTGGTAAATTACCCTGGACTCGTGCCACCAAGTTTAAGGTATCCTTAATTAAGCTATATTCATAGTCTTAGTAGGTAGGGTGAACCTATTAACTGCGAAAATGGAAGACACAGCTGACATTCAACACAAGTGTGTGATCTAAGTCGGGAATGGCAAAGTAGTGTGATAAAGCAGTGTCGTCTCTCAAATTTCTTCCTTAATGATCCACCAAGCTATAACTCTACCTTAAAGGCTTCCACCATACCTACCTTATCATCACTCAAGGTGTTATTGTTACCAGTTGGTGATATGCGGTGCCGGACAATGGACCACCAAGCTTTGCCATACCATTCACCCATTATTTTTTTTGCTTCAGCAATGTGGTATGCGAACTACTTGTAATGCATTAAATTATATTCAACACTTATCATCTTAACCCTTTTCAATTCCAACATTCGATAATCATACTTCAAAGTCTCGACTGGTGGCTCAAACTCATCACCAAACAAGGCTTTAGAGACAACCTTTTTTGAGATGTCAATAGGTGCACTCCTCGCAAGCACTGTGTCCAACCTGGGATGATTCCGCATGTATTTCTCCTTCCCAGAAAGAGTTATATTCTTATCACTGCATAGTTGGTGTAAAATTCATACACCAACTTTACTTCGTAGTTTCCCAAGGGTTTGGTTATGCACCCCAACTGATATTTCTTTATCCACCCCAACTGATATTTCTCAAACACTTTTTTTAATTTGGGAACCCTCTATAGCGCTCTGGGTAGCATATGGGGTTCTTCTTAAATGCTCCATTTTTAGTTCCCCTTGTTGTTCAGGGACACCTTATCATTATAGTAGGTTCTGGATTTTAGAATAGCCCTTCTCTTCGGGTCTACCCCTTTTTGGGCCTGATTTGTAGTTACAACTCTATCGGAGGATTCTGGGTTGGAACTATCAGAACGATCTGTAGAATCTTCTTCCTCAGATGAACTCATGTCAATATCAAATTCTGTATCTACCAGCTTACCCCATTAGGATTTAAGGTTTGACCTCTCTCTTTAGACTGGGGAAGTGAAATGGGGGTGGCTGAGGGTGTAATTATTGTAAAGGTTGTAGCCTTGGCCTTCGCTTGGGATCTAGTTGTCCAAGGGGAGTGCTAACTATCAGAAGTACTTTCTGAGTATTCGGCCTCGAAACCACTAGACTCATCTGATTCACTCTCCTAGGTTGGAAGTGTGTCTTTTAGTTCTTGTTCCTTAGCTATTTATGTGGAGTGACACATCTTGCTTCTTCTTGGTATCTTGAGAAGCCTTGGGCTCCATAGTGCCTGTACGCAAAAGGATTAGTTCTAGAAATAAAAAGAAACAGGTGTGCAGTAATTCAAACAGATCATCTATGGTACGATCGTGTTGCAAAACCATGATCATCCTTTTGATAGTAGGAAGCCCATACTAGAAATGCCTAGGAGGTTGTCATATCAAATGACTACAGACTATGATCGTACCAAGATACGATAATCGTGGGATGTGATTGTCTGATGAACTCCTATAATCATAACAATTGGCACCCACTACGGTCCAACCTACGATCATACATAGGAACGATGATCATAGGTTGTGTCATGGAGTTTGCACTAACACTTAATCAATTTAAAAAAACAAGATTTTTAAGAACTTAACCCTAATTGAACATAAAGGGGTACTCAGACTTCCCTTTTTTTTACCATTTCAAACAACAACTTCATAATGCAAGTTTTTAGAGTAATTCTGGCTATTCTACTCCTTTGGAACTTAGATTAGCAACATTTTGACACTCAAAAAGTTATGTATGTACTTCTTACCTACTAACTTTTAGACATGAAGGCAATTTTAAATCATGAGAGTTAAACTTACAATTTTTGGAGATTGCACTTGCCTTGAATTTAAGGCGTTTACAAATTCGAGGGAGTAAGAACTTTGTAGTAGTAAAAATAAAACAAGAATATAGGATTTAATCTCAAATTTTACCCCTTGATTGCGAAACGTTGCTGTGAAGTTGTGTTTGAATGATGTGTTGAGGGTTTCGGGTCAAGGGTGTAAGTTTTAGGGCTTTTAATTCAACCCGGGTTGGGTTAGGTGAAATTTAAAATAATTAAAAGACCCAACAGACAACACCTATGATCATGGGAACATAAAATGATCATAGTATCTCTTTGTACCAACAGAGTTTAAGAAAAATTACCTGAGAACCTATGAAGCTTAATGACGATATTGGTATCTAGCCACAATCGTTCCTTAAAATCATAGGTACCATCACCTAGAAGTTGATTCACAGGAGTTTAGTCAGATGATTGATTTAACGATTGTGATATCTTAGTACAATCATGGATGGTCAATTGTAGGATGAACTCCTGGAAATTAATTCTTTAGACCTCATGCAGATGATAGAACCCACGATTATGGGAACTTCCCACAATCGTACAATGCTCTCGTGGGTTCTATTTTTGTTCCAGTTCCTTGGTGTCTTTTCTACATTGTCCCTACACATGTAGCACATTTTACGCTATAAATAAAGTAAGTACAAAATCCTTGGGTTGCCTCCCAAGCAGGGCTAGATTTAATGTCGCGGCCCAACGTGGTTAGCTTGGCTACTCGGACTTTGCCAAACAAACCCATGGGTTGCCTTTCATGAAGTGCCTAATTTAACATCGCGGCACAACTCGAGTGTTCTTGGTTACTCAGACTTCACCAAGAACTACATCAAAAATCAGGTTGACCTCATCTACATCACCGAGGCAATGTTTCAACCTTTGGCCATTCACCTTAAACTTTAGGCCCTCATCATTTTCAAGCTCAATGGCCCCATAAGGATACACCATCAATATTTTGTAATGACCCCACCATTTCAACCTCAGCTTACTAGGAAACAACTTCAGCCTAGAATCAAATAGCAGTACCATGTCACCCACTTTGAGTTCTCTTTTCTAAATCCTGCCATCATGGTACAATTTCATATTATCTTTGTACAAGGTTGAACTTTCATAGGCGCGAAAATTGAATTCATTCATCTCATTCAACTGCTCCAGTCTCAACTTTTCCACATCATTCCATTGCAAATTTAGTCGCTTCAGTTCCACCATACCTTATGATCTAATTCAACAGGCAACTGGCATGCCTTACAAAATACAAGATGATTTGGGGATGCACTAATAGGGGTCTTAAATGATGTCCTATAGGCCGAGAATACATCATCTAATTTCTATCCTAGTTTGATTGATTGGTATTCACTGTCTTTTCCAAAATAAACTTGATTTTAGGCTTGGAAACCTCAACTTGCTGTTTGTTTGAGGGTGGTAAGGTGTTTCCACCTTATGTTTCACATCCTATTTCTCAAGCAAGGCTTTGAATAGACGATTGAAAAAGTACCATCCCCCATCACTAATGATCTCCCTTGGTGTACAAAATCTGGAGAATATATTCTTCCTCAGAAATGTTGTGACACTCTTCTCTTCATTGTTTGGAAGCGCAACTGCCTCCACCCACTTTGAAAAATATTTAATGGCTACCAAAATATATTTCATACCATACGAACTCACAAAGGGGCCTATGAAATCAATGCCTCATACATCAAATAGCTCAAGCTCAAGTATCATGGTCTTTGGAAGCCCGTGCCTTTGAGAGATGTTTCCTTCCCTTTGGCATTGGTCAAAGGATCTTGCATAATCATGTGCATCTTTGTGAATGGTGGGCCAATAGTATCTATATTGCAAGATCTTATGTGCAGTCTGTGCACCACTATGATGACCCTCAATTGGTGACTAGTGACATGCCTTTAAAATACTCATCATCTCTACCTCAAGAACACATCTCTGAATCATTCCATCTACACAAATCCAGAACAAGTATGGCTCATCCCAGAAGAACTTCCTTACATTATGCATAAACTTCTTTCACTACAGAAATAATAGGTCCTTAGGCACCACATCACTTACCAAATAATTGGCAAAGTCTTTAAACCATGGAATAAAGTCTTGCGATGTGGCTAATACCTGATCATCTGGGAAAGTATCATTAATCTCAAGCTCATCCTTCAGTTTCAACATTACCTCTTCTGCAAGGCGTGATAAGTGGCCAGCCACTTAATTTTCAATGCTCTTTCAATCCTTGACCTCAAAGTCAAATTCCTAAAACAGAAGTACCCAATAAATCAACTTTGGTTTAGCATCCTTCTTTGCCATATGGTACCAAAGAGCTGCATTTTCATAATCACTATTGTGCCAATAAAATAAGATTGAAATTTCTCAAATGCAAACACCACAACAAGCAACTCGTGCTCAGTCACAGTATAATTTTTTTGAGAGGTATTAAGTGTTTTGCTAGCATAATAGATGGGATGTAAGATCTTCTCTCGCCTTTGGTCTAGGACTGTTCCTAGTGCCATGCCACTAGCATTACACATAACCTCAAATGGCATAGACTAATCAGGTGACATAATAATAGGGGATGAAATCAACTTCTTTTTAAAACACTAGAATGCTTTAAGGCAAGCATCTGAACTTCACCTCTTTCTCCAAAAACTTGTACAGGGGATGTACAATTTTAGAGAAATCTTTGATGAATCTATGGTAAAAACTCACATGTCCCACAAAGCTCTGAATACCTTTCACATAAATTGTGGAGGCAATTTTTCAATCACCTCAATTTTTGCCTTATCAACCTTAATACCCTTCTTCAAAATCTTGTGACCAAGCACTATTCTTTTTCTGACCATGAAGTGACACTTCTCCTAGTTTGTCACTAAGTTACAATCTTTACATCTCCCAAAGACACTAGAAAGATGAGCCAAAAAATTTCAAATGAATCACCAACACTCGAGAAGTCATCCATAAATACCTCAATAGTATCCTTCACAATGTTTGAAAATATGGACATCATGTAATGCTGAAAGGTCACTGGTGCATCACGCAGACCAAAAGGAATTCTCTTGAACGTGAAAGTCCCATATGGACAAGTGAAAGTGGTCTTCTCTTGGTTCTTGAGAGCAATCAAAATCTAGTTGTAACTCGAGTATAGATCAATAAACAATACCATCCACTACCAGTAAGACGGTCTAACATATGATCCATGAAAGGCATCGAAAAGTGAACCTTCTCAGTCCATGCATTCAGCTTCCTATAGTGTTTGCATACTCTCCAACCCATGACTGGCCTTATAAGAATAACATCATTCTTCTCATTTGGAACCACAGTGATTTCACCTTTCTTAGGCACACATTAGACCGAGCTCACCTATTTTCTATCAGTAATAGGGTAAACTACACCAGCGACCAACATTTGATAATTTCCTTCTTCACTACCTGTTGTATAGGAGGATTTAGTCTCCATTGATTCTCAATAATAGGCACACAATCCGGCTCAAGTTTGATTTTATGCATGCAAATTCTAGGAAAAATTCCAATGATATCAGCAATGGACCATCCAATGGCCCTCTTGAAGTTCTGCAACATAGACACCAAAGCCTCAAATTGCCAATCGACCAAATCAGCTGCAATAATAAATGGGAAAGTGTTCTTGTCTCCCAAAAATGCATAATGAAGGTGGGATGGAAAACCCTTAAGCTCCAAGACTAGAGGCTCCTCAATAGAAGGCTTAGCCGGCAGGGTCACTCTATTCTTTAAATCAAGATCTAGCTTTTTTGGTGTAAAATTGTATGAACCCCTACCAGTAAGTGCGCTCACCATCTCATCATAACCATAAATGTCAGGACCCTCAAAATTCATAATAACCGTTGTAAGTGCTTCAACTCCAAGCCTCTCCTCAATAGGAACTACCAATGCATCCTCATTGAAAGTATCAATCACAAAAATCACACACATATCTTTCAGCTGCTTTATGGATTCGTACAAATTAAATGTCACTTGTTTATCATTCAATCAAAACTTCATATGCCTAGTCTCTATATCAACCAATGCACATCCAGTCGCAAATAATAGTCTCCCCAATATAATTGTAACCTCAATATCAACCTCATAGTCAAGGATGACGAAGCTAGCCAAAAAAAATAAAGGATGCAACCCTCATCAAACCATTATCTTATATTCCGACAGGCTTCCTCATAATGCGATCTTCCATGAGAGTCTCATTAAAGTTGGTTTGGGCAACCCCAACCCCAATTATCTATAAACTAATAGCTGCATCAGATTATTGCTAGCACTTAAGTCACGTAAAATTTTAGCTAAATTTGAAGACCCAATGGTACATGGAATTGTGAAAGCTCCAGGATCTTCTTTCTTCTAAATTAGAGACCAAGAAGTGATTGGACTACAATAGTGCACATTATCAATGGGCTCAAAACTCACAGTCCTTTTTTTATCACCAAATCCTTCATAAACTTTGCGTAACCCGACATTTTCTCAAGAGCCTCAACTAGAGGGATATTCACCAATAATTCTTTCAACATGGAGATGAACTTGTGATATTTTCCCTCTTCATCCTTCTTCTTCAATCTTCGTGGAAAAGGAGGAGGAAGTCGTGGAATACGAGTCAATGCTTGTGTGACCTTTTTTTCCTTCCCCCTTTTTTTTTTAGCCTTTTTTTCAGCAACTAAAGGCTCTTCAGCTACATTTCATCGACAACCAAATTTTTAGATTCAACTATTTTCTCATCATAAACAATCACCGGTTCGACTTCATTCTCAACAACCACGAGCATAGGTGGATCATCAGTTTTCTTACTTCTCCTAGTAGTAATATCCAAGCAATGACCATTATTTTTAGGATTTTAGATTGTGTTGCTCAGAAGTGTACCTTGTTGATGCATATTCAATATGGTGAACATTTGACCAAACTACTGCTTAAGCTGCTTAATGGCGGTAGCATGTGACTTAACCTTTTAACTCATCCCCAAAATATCTGATCTCAGATCCTTAAGGCAATCATTATTTTTCTCTACCTCTTTCAATACTTTAGTAAGCATGTCTTTTATCCTCAAATTGCTTGAATCAGCATCTCGATTCCCCGGTGGAACATAGAGGCTACTTCTATCCTTATAATCATCCTTTCTCCTCTAATCCTCATCTTTTCCTCTGCTCATTTATCTATATCCAGACCTGTTGTAGTTGTTATATTTTTTAGTAGACCAGAGTTCCAGTTGTTTTGATTAGACCCTTGGCACTTGGCTCGAAAGCCTGTCACCTTATCATATAGATACTTATCCTCTTTCTTAGAATCTAAGTCATCGTGTCTAGGATCCTTACCTTGTGAACCAACTACATTCACCTTCTCTACTCCTATTACTGTGAACTGTTTCATAAATAAGCTAAGCTCGGTCCTCAACTAAGCTAACTCTTGAGTGACTGAGTCATATAGCGCTCTCTGCTCCGTAAATTCTCCAATCATTTAAGTGCCTGTGGGCACGTCCACATCATAGGTATGCCAACCCCAATTGGTTTTAGTAATCCGACCTAGTATCTCAGAAGCCTGATCCTAATTTAGACTCATGAATGCCCCAACGATGACAGTGTCTGCTACTGCCTTATTGTTTGCATTTAAACCTCTTTAGAATATCTCAAGCAAAGTATGACACGGTATTCTATGATTTGGGAAATTCTGCAACTTCTTCTTAAACCTCAACCAGGTCTTAATAACACCTCCGAATGTAATTGCCTGAAGTTATAAATCTCATCTTTCAACTGCAACATTCTAGAAGGTGGGAAAAATCTCTCCAAGAACTGAGTCTTTAACTTATTCCAAGTAGTAATTGATCCACGTGGCAACTTGATCGACCATAATGTAGCCTCCCCATCAGAGACAATGGAAATAACCACAATTTAATTGCCACTTGGCTCACTCTAGGTAGATTGTGGGAATTGCAAATCCCTATGAAGTTCATCACATACAGGTTTGCATTAGTGGTAGCAAGGCCTGTGAACACCTCCTTTAAGCTCAACAATTGTATCATAGCACTGGTAATGTCAAACTTAGTTCCTGCACGCAATACTGGTGGAATAATAGCACCTATTTCAATTGGCTCAAGAAAATCAAGCTCTTCTTCTACATCATCGAACTGGAGAAAGATACTTCTGTAGAGGTTGTTGCCCCTTATTTGTTCTCTACCTTTGTCATTCCTCAAGTACAACTTGACGATGTGCTTCAGCTTGTCTGACGTTTTCTTCCCTTACTGCCTGCCTAGCATTCTCCTTAGCCATTAATCGAGCAGTAGTATGCTCCATAGTTTTCTAAAGCCCATGAAGATGTCCTGGCTAATTCAGGACTCCCGCATCTAAAACTCCCTCATTATGAACTTTGTCGTTCATTATTCTTCTTCTCGCTCTCAATTACACCTCGCAATAAGTATAAAGCGATAGCTGTCAAATATAAAACTCAACTAGATTGGGATAGATCCCACGAGAAATAGGTTGAATTCTTTTCCAAGTGTTTATATAAGCAATCAGTAAAAAATCTCCAGTAAAAAAGGGGGATTTTGTAAATCAAAATTTTAATAGTAATAATTGTTGATTTTGTTGGATTTTTAATCAATATGAGATAGGCACTAGGACTGTATTCCCCAATTACTTCATAACTCCATAGGTTCTTCATACTTGTGATTTCTCCTGGTGCTCGGCATGTAGAATTGATAGGTTATGTATAACTAAACTACTTTCCACACTTGTTTAAGTAATATCCTTAAGTAGTCTTGCATTACTAACCCCTATATTGGATCCCAGATTAGCTTTACCAGATTATCAACTCAAGCTATCAAGTGAACGTTAATACCTCTAAATCTCTATTGTTTATTTCATCATGAATAAAGATAAGGGGAGTTCTAGTGTCTGCAGCCACTAAAAAGCAATCATACCAAAGGGAATAACAATACACATATGAACACTGTTTGAGGATTACTTTGTACTATGAACACTATTTTGTTAATCTGTCATGGTACCCACAACCCTATTTGTGGTGTTTAGCTACTCATAATTCCAAGCACGTAAGAAAAATTCTAATAAGAAACCATAATTATGAACTTGCATGAATAAGATAAAAAACCACGAATCTCAATTATGAATAAAGCCCTAAAAATTGATGTTTATAATTTCAAGAACAAGAATATTCCTTGAAACTATAATAGAATGTGTAAGAATGCAAACTGGTACAAAAGACCCATTTGGAGTATTTATAGACAAAATAAAAACCTATCCTAAACACACATGGATTTGCTGAGTCGGCGCCTTGGATGAAGAAAGGTACGATCGTGGTTAGATCCTCTCGTCTAATCCCCTTAACACTCAACATCTGCAAACCTCAATTCTGGACTCCCTTATCATGATCAATTGTATGATTGTGACATCTATGTATGCTCATGGGAAGCTTTCATTGGCA
Organism: Capsicum rhomboideum; assembly: GCA_031232105.1. Classification (NCBI taxonomy): domain Eukaryota; kingdom Viridiplantae; phylum Streptophyta; class Magnoliopsida; order Solanales; family Solanaceae; genus Capsicum; species Capsicum rhomboideum. The sequence continues at coordinate 44,176,596 of CP124716.1, forward strand.
TAACAACTGAATATCAACTCTCAGGTTTAACCCACGGTAGACATGGTACGACCGCGGTCAGTTCCTACGATCATGCAATGCTTTCATCTGATGCCTTTAACTCCAAAAATCTACAATTTTCTTTTTTGGAGCTGTTTGATCTACCAAAACCACAAAACCATCTCATATCCACATAGAAATGCCTTTTTACTAATAAATATCCCTCATTTTAAGTGTTGAAAGTGCCATAAGTCCATGGCATATCATTAAGGAGAGAAGTAACACTTCTCGATCCCATATCGTAAGTTCAATATGATCAACATAATGAGGTCGTTCCTGAAGTAATGGCTAAAAGACCAATCCGCGAAGTGGAAGTCCCACTCGCAACTAGTGTTACCTCCAGTATACGTAAACTAGAATTGGGAGGCAGATTTAAGTTAAAGAAAAATATGTTGCAGTTGTTGCACACTGACAGGCAGTTTATAGGCTTTTCACATAAGGATCCATAGTAGTACTTGGAAAACTTTCTGGAGATCAGAGACACTTTTATTCTCGTAGGATTCTCTACTGATTACATGAGGCTTACTCTTTTCCCATTCTCACTTTTGAGAGTAGCAAAAAGATGGTTGAAGGTAGAACCTTCGAATTCAATCACTACTTGGGATGACTTTGCTAGGAAGTTTCTCATCTGATTCTTCTCATCTGGTAAAATTGCAATGTTAAGGAGTGAAATTTAAACTTTAAGCAGAAACTAGAAGAGAATCTCTATCAGTCATGGGAGAGATTTAAGTCTCTTCTAAAAGATTGCCCTCATCACCATCAGTTAAATGATGCATTCACTCATACTTTTGTAGAGAGTCTAGACTTGGGAAATAAAATATTATTAGATTTCGCAGCAGTGGGTCAAGCTCTGGAGAAAACGTATGATGAGCTAATTGCTCTATTGAATTGTATTGCGCAGAGCAACCCAGATTGGAACAAAGATTCTTCTAGAAATATTGTAAAGAAGCCTGCAAGTTTGTTAGAGATTGATATTATCACTGCATTGTTTGCTTTTCAAAATCAAGTTATTGGACAACTTAGCAAGTTAAACGTTTCACAATCATAGGCTAAGGTTAATGCAGTTAAGCAGGTGCAAACTTGGTGCAAAATTTATAGAAGCAGTGGTCATTCTGCAGATTTGTATGGAGCAAACCCAGAGTCAGTTAATTTATTGATTATTGCATAAAGAGGAATTCAAAATTATGGTAACACCTACAATCGTAACTGACAGAGTCAGCTCAACTTCTTATGGGTTGGCAACCAAGGGAAGGGTTAGAACCTTCAACAGCAGTTATAAGTATATCAATCTAATGCTTAGTCTAGAAACATAAAGGAGATTCTGAAACAAATAACGACATACCAGGCTAAAATGGCATCCAACCAAGTAGAAATGGTAGCTGATCAAGCTAAAATATTTGCAGACCTAAAAAATCATCAACTTACCACTCAAAATTTGGAGAGACATATAAGTCAGTTGGTTGGAGCATAGAATACATGACCTCAAGGAGGTTTGCCAAGTGACACAGATCCCAATCCCAGACATGTAATGGCAATCTCTTTGAGGAGCGGCAGAAAATTGGATGAAGTACCTCACAAGCAGAAAAATCATAAGGTACAAGATGAATTAAGTAGATTGAACTTGACTACAAAAAAGGTTTCAGAGAAGGTAGTTGCAGAGAATATAGTCGAGCCAGCAAAAAAGAATAGACTACCATCACCATTCTTTCAAAGGCTCCAAAAAAGCAAAGAGGATGCATGTTTTCAGAAATTCTTTGACACATTCATAGAATTATACATAAATCTTCCAGTACTTGATGTTTTGAAGAGAATGACCAAATATGCTAAGTACTTGAAGGAGGTAGTGATAAATAATAAGCGGCTTATAGATTTGGAGACTGTAGCACTCACTAAGGAGTGCAGTTCGAGGGTGATGAGTAAACTACCCAAAAAGTTCAAAGTCCCTAGGAGTTTCACCCTCCCCATACAAGTTAGTGAAATTGAGCTGATGCAGGCTTTGTGTGATTTGGGGGCAAGTATAAATTTGATACCCCTATTTTTGTTCAATACTCTTAGCTTAGGGAAACCTAGGCCTTCCAAAGTAATTCTACAGCTTGCAGATAGATTGAGAGTAAGTCTGGAAGGGATCATAAAGGACGTACTAATCAAAGTTGGTAAGTTTGTAATCCTAGCTGATTTTATTGTTCTCGACTATGAAGCAAATGACAGAGTATCAATCATATTGGGACGTCCATTCTTAGCAACTATGGGAGCATTGATTGATATGAGAGAAGGAAATTTGAAGATGCGAGTGAATGATAAGGAAATAACTTTAAGAGTTTATAAAGTCATCAACACACTATCACACTACCATGATTCGTGTATGATCATAGTAGTACAAGAAGATAAGTGTGGGGTAGAGGACTATGAGCGCGAAACTATTCTTGAGTTCCTAAAAGAAGTTAAGCATGAGCTAAAGAAACCAAAATGTGGTATTGGAAGGCATTCAAAGATAAAAATGAGGGAATATTTTGATGGTGGTTCTTTAAGAATTAGGAAAAAAACAAAGCTGAGCCCGAGAGGGAAAAAGAGCTTAAGAGAATCTTGAGGTTGTTGTGACCTGCGTCATGCCGCGATGTTAAATTAGGCACTGCTTAAGAGGCAACCCAAGTTGATATAAAGTTTGTTTTTATTGATTTTTATAGTGTCACCTTTGTTTTGTTAATGTTTTGTTGGTTTTGCAGATTAGGGGAATTCTGAATACCCAAACTCTAAGCTAAAGAGCATGGCGAAGCTTGAGTGTAGGATCTTTTAGACCCTATGATGACAATTTTGGAGAATGACATGTTGTTAGCTAGGCCTAGAGGCCTCAGGGAGATTTCCAAACCCTTGTTTAAGTTTGATTTATGCTTAGGAGACGTAGCATCAGTTTTAAGTGTTGGGTGGGATGTCTTACGATTTTTGTTAAGGGTGAAGTATGCTATAGGACTTTTGTTATTGGTGAATTATGCTATAGGATTTTTTTAGTCGCTTGCTTTAGATGAAAAAGAAAAAAATTGAAAAAGTTCAAAAAAAAAAAATTGTTTTAAAATAATAAAAAATAAGAACAAGAAGAATAGAGAGAAGAGAGGAGGCTTCTTTATTTCTCTAGAGGATTTCTTGAGGGGTGGATAACAATGAAGGAAAACCCCTTTATTTATAGGGGAAAACTGAATTTGTCCCAAAGTTAGGGTTCCTAATTTTTTTCCAAAGAAATAGACATTCACTTTATATGGTAATACAATTATAACACTCCTCTTTCAATGTCTAATTGATAGATAATGTGTCTCGTACAAACCTTGTTAAAAAAAACTCAAATAGGAAAAACTCTAGTTAGTGAAGGAAAAAGAGTACACATATCTAATAATATGCATATAGGTTGCCTCATTAAAAATGTTACAAGGAAAATCCAGGGGGACAAAATCTTGTAAGGGAAAAAGAGTACAACGCGTATTAACTTCCCCTAATAAGAACATCCTTGAATCTTTGCATCCCAATCTTGTGCATCATCTTTTTTGAAAGTTGAAGTTGGTAGAGACTTGGTGAATAAATTAGTTATATTGTTGATTGAATGAATCTTTTACACGTTGATATCCACATTCTCTTAGAGCTTATGTGTGTAGAAAAGTTTTGGCGAAATGTGCTTCATTCTATTTCCTTTTATGAATCCTCCCTTGAGTCTATGCATGCTGCATTATCTTCATATAAAATCGTGGGTACTTTGTCATATTTCCAACCACATTTTTCTTGAATGAGATGTATCATGGACCTCAACTACACACACTCTCGGCTAGCTTTATGACTAGTTATTATCTTAGCATGGTTCAATGAAGTAGCTACAATAGACTACTTTGTAGATCTCCAAGATATAGCAGTACCCCCACATATGAACACATAGCCTGTTTGAGACCGAAATTTATGCAGTTCAGATAACAACCTGTATCAGCATAACCAAAAAGATCGGGACTACAATCATTAGAATAAAATAATCCCTAATTGGTGGTCCCTTTTAGATACCACAATATGTGTGTGATCCCATTTCAATGTCTCCTAGTAGGAGCATAACTATACTTTTCTAACAAATAAATCGAAAAGGCTATATCAGGTGTTGTAGTATTTGCAAGATACATTAGTGCACCAATTGCACTAAGATATGGTACTTTAGGACCAAGAATTTCCTTATTCTTTTTTTGAGGTCGGAAAAGATCCTTATTCACAACAACTAATCGAACAACCATTGGAATACTAAAGGATGTGCCCCATCCATATAAAATCTTTTCTATAGCTTTTCTATGTAGGCAGATTGATGGACAAAGATACCGTTTGTCAAGTGCTCAATTTGCAAACCAAGACATAATTTTGCCCTTCCAGGATCTTTCACATCAAATTCCTTCTTTAAATAATCAATTACCATTTAAAGCTCTATTGGAGTTCTAATAAGATTTATGTCATCAACATAAACAACAAGTACAACAAACTCTGATATTGTTTTCTTTATAAAAACACATGGGAAAATTTCATCATTTTTATAACCTTCCTTAGATAAATACTCACTAAGACGGTTATATCACATGCATCCAGACTGTTTCAAACCATACAATGATCTTTGAAATCTAAGTGAATACATTTCCTGAGGCGTTGAACTATATTCTTTAGGCTTCTTAAATCCTTCGAGAATTTAAATGTATATCACATTATCACGTGGTCCATATAGATAGGATATAACCACATCCATCACATGCATTTCAAGCCTCTTATGGACAGTGAAACTAATAAGATAACGTAATGTTATTGCATCCATAACTGGTGAATATGTCTCTTCATAATTGCCACCAGGCTTTTGTGAAAACCCTTGTGCAACAAGGCATTCCTTAAACCTTTGCATTTTATTTTTCTCATTCTTTTTTTTACAAAGACCCATTTATAGCCAACATGTTTAATACCATTAGGTGTTTGAGCTATAGATCCAAAAAACTTCATGTTTGACAAGTGAATTCAACTCTGATTGAATTTCTTCTTACTTTTTTAGCCAGTCATTTCTTTGTTGACATTCTATGACATATTGAGGTTCAAGATCCTCACTATCTTGCATGATTTTATTGCAATATTATATGTAGAGACATAATCCAGCAATATTTCAGATCGATTCAAATTAGTTTCAGCATCACTTGAATTTATGGATAGTTTCTTATTTTCTTGAGTCTCAGGCTTATTGATTCCTTCAGGGATATCAACATTCCTCAAATCTTGAACTTCCATATGAGGATCTTTTGTAGTGTCATCTTGACCATTTTCTTTTCTTTTTCTAGGATTTCAATCTTTAGAACCCAATAGTCTACCACGCTTCAGGCATGCTTTAAACTCATTAGCTATGATACTAGTGGATGGTCCTACATGGACATCAATTGAAATCGATACATTCTCTATAGGAATATGCGATTTAAGGATCCTTTTCAAATCTGTAAATGCGTCTGGAATTTGATTTGTAATTTTTTACCGATGAATAATCTTTTGTACTTCTTGCTCACAAATAGAAGCACGTGGATCAAGATTCCACATAATTTCTCGTTTGATGTCACTATCTTCTCCCCCTAATTTTGAAAAAAGTATCTCATCAAAATGATAATCTGCAAATTAAGTAGTGAACATATCTCCCATTAATGGTTCAAGATAGTGAATAATGGAGGGCGATTCAAACCCAATATGAATTCTTAACCTCCTTTAGGGGCCCATCTTGGTGTAATTTGATGGTGCTATAGGCACATATACAGCGCACCCAAAAATTCTTAGATGAGATATATTAGGCTCTTGATCCAAAACCAATTGCAATGGAGAAAATTTATGATAACTTATCGGTCTGAGACAAAAAATGGTTGCAATATACAGAATTGCATGACCCCAAACAGAAGTGGGCAACTTAGTTTTCATTAGCAATGGTCTTGTTATCAACTGTAGGCTTTTAATTAATGACTCAGCAAGGCCATTTTGAGTAAGAACATGAGCTATAGGATGTTTAACTTTTATCCCAATTGATAAGCAATAATCATTAAATGCTTGGGATGATAATTCTGCAGGATTATTAAGGCGAATGGACTTGATTTGATTATCAGGGAACTCCGCCCGTAATCATATTATTTGTGCCAATAATTTTAGAAATGTCAAGTTGTGAGATGACAATAGGCACACATGAAACCATCTATAAAAAACATCTATTAGGACCATAAAGTATCTAAACGACCCACTAGGTGGGTGAATAGGTCCACAAATATCCCCATGTATACGTTCCAAGAACGCGGGGGACTCAATCTCAACTTTTGTTGGTGATGGCCTCACAATTAACTTGCCTTGACAACAAGCTTTACAAGAAACTCACCATTTCAAAGAATCTTCAAATTCTTTAATGGATGCCCATTTGAATTTTCTATAATTAGTCTCATAATTATAGATCTAGTATGTAGACGATCATGCCAAAGTACGAAAATATTTGAATTAGTAAACTTTTGGTTTACTATAGAATGTGCCTCAATTACACTAATCTTTGTCTAATACAAACTGATGTCGCCCAAATTACGCCTCGTGCTGAAGTATAAAGTGGTCACTGTCAAATATAGAACCCAACAACGGTTGGGGTCGATTCCACAAGGAATAGGTCAAAATATCAAATAAGAAGTAGTTGAGTCAATCAATAACGATCTCCAATAAGATGGGTTTTGTTGTAAATAAAGACTTCAATAGTAACAATTGTTTATTTATTGGATTTGTGATCAATATGAGAAGAGCACTAGGACTATGTTCCCTAATAACTTCATAACTTCGTAGGTTTTTTGTACTTCATAATTTCTCCCAATGTTTGGTATGCAGAATTGATAGGTTATATATACGTAGAACAAGTTTATGCTCTTGTCTAAGCAATGTCCTTAAGTAAGTTTTCTCTTCTCCCGAGTTTGCGTTACTAACCCCTATCTTGGATCTCATATTAGCTATCCTGTATTATTAGCTCAAGCTATTAAGTGGAGGTTGATAGCTCCAAGTCTCTATTGTTTATTCCCTTCTTCCCATCTGTACTCATCCTTTCATCCGAAATACAGATTAGGTGAGTTCTAACATTGTGCATCTCCAGAAAGCAATCAAACCCAAGGAAATAATCAATGCATATCTAAACACCGATTGAAGAATACTCTGTATTATGAATCCTACTTTGTTAATCTGTCATGGTTCCCACAACCCTAGTTGTGGTGTTTAGCTACTCATAATTGCAAGAACACAAGAAGAAATCTGATATGAAGACATAATCATGCACTTACACTAACAAGATAACAAACTCCAAGATCCCACTTTGAATTAAAACCCTAAAATCAATAGTTGTATAATTCCAAAGCCAAGAGTATGACTTAGAACCTTACAACAGTGTCAAAGAACATAAATTGGTACAATAAAATGAATAAGAGTATTTATAGACAAAACAAAACCTATCCTAAACATAACAGATTTCTATTTCAGTTGGCTCGGACGAATGGAAGGTACTATTGTGGTTTGATTCCATGATCATCCTTGGTGTTGGTGGTTTGCTCATGGATTTGGCCATCTTCAAGTATTCTCTAGTACGATCCTCAGGTATGACTTTGTGTCTTCTACCTATGACCGTACAATGTGGTCGTCTAGTCCTCCTATAGACTTGTTTTCTGAACATTCATCCCACGACACCTTGGTACAACCGTCATTTCTAGGTATGGTCGTGGGATTCAATCATCTGATCTCCTCTTCACTTGGGTTCTGCATTAGCTTTCAGGAACTTTGTCCCACGATAGATTGTACAATCGTGACATCAAAGCACTATTGTGAGAGGCTTCCGTCTGATAGGATCCTGAGAGATGTCCTCTAATTTTTCCTACAATAGCTTAGCACGACCGTGATTAGCTTTCATGGTTGTGGCATGGTATCTTCTACTGCATTATCTGTCCAATTTTTAACACTCCACTGTTTGACCTATAAACACCCAAAACCCCATTATATCCACATAGAAAAGACCATTGTACTTACAAATATTTACCATTTTAAGCGACGAAAGTGTCGTAAGTTCACGGCACATCACAAACCTGAAGATAAAGTAGGGAACTTTTCAATAACACATGTCTTCCAAGAGACATTCTTGGTAATACCAAGATATTTAAGATTCATCTCATCCATTGTCTTAATATGATAACCATTTTCACGAATATCCTTAAAACTCAATAAGTTTTTTCGAAACTTAGGAGAAAACATAACATTATTTATGATGAGTTTAGCTCCGTTAGGCAAAATTTTAATAGCTTTTTCAAAGCCTTCAATCATATTGGTACTACCAAAAATCGTAGTAATATTTATCTTGCTCATGTTTAGATAAGAAAAATATTTCTCGTCTTTGAATATCGTATGAGTTGTGCCGAAATCAATTAAACAAATATCTTTATAATTGAACAAGCTACTTTGAGAATTATCCATGTCATCAAATAAAATGACATACACAAAATAAATATATATTAAATATTTGTGTTGTCAGAAACTACAAAGTAAAAACTAAGTATCAATATAATAAACTAAAGGATAAAGCATTGATGCAATTTCTTACTTACAACAAAACAGTGACAATGACATGTTTCAAAATTTGTAAAAAAAAAAAAAGTACGGTACATGTACATCATGATCCATTAATGCAATTTGTCTTTTCTATTTTTTTTCCCGTTTCAAGTAGTATTACTCACATTTAATACTCACATTACTTTAACCAAAAAAAAGACTTATTAAAAGGGCAAACAATGAGTACTTTTCAAAAGGGACCCCACCAGAAAATAAGTTTCCGTTGTTATACTTCATTTTCTGTTTTCTTCTTTTACCTTTTGTTTTCTATTATAATTGGGAACTAGGGTCGATATGTACAAAGATTCCTTTTCTTCTTTTTTTTATTGGGTACCATTTTTGTATTTTTTTTTTCTTTCTTTTTTTTCAGTAAGTAAGCAATATGATAGTATTTAAAATATAATAACTAAGATCACTATTGAGAAGTCTTTAATCATCAACATGGAATAGAATTCAATTCAATTTTCTAATGAACTATGATAATATAACTAAATCAATCAATACTAATTAAAGACTAATACTCATGCAAACAATTATTTTTACACGATCTTTTATTCACTAATTACTATCACTAGCAAAAATTAGAAGTTGCTCATTCTTCCATAGTCACAGAACCATCACCAATCAAGTGATGAATCTTTCCTTCATGGTTCTCAATGAAATTTGCTACATCCAAACATGTGATGTCAACTTGATTTTTAGAGATAAAATTAGCCTCAGGATTTTTCTCTTTCTTCTTTAGTGATGGTTGATAAAGCTCAACCAAGTGTTTGAGAGCACGACAGTCACGTGCATAGTGTCCTTTTACACCACATCGGAAGTAAGCAATTGCTCCACCTTTCTCATCTTTTCCTTGTTCCTTTTGATGGTGTTTTTTGTTCGATGAATGATTAACACCAGGAACATGATTTATTTCTTGATAATCATGACCACGTCTAGGGCTACAACCTTTTTTATCTCTAGCATGGTGGGCATTTACCTCATTCACCATAGGGAATGGTGCGGACCCAGTAGGTTGATTCTCATGATTTTTTATTAACAAGTTATTATTTTGTTCAGCCACGAGAAGATGAGGACTCAGTTCAGTATACTTTTTGAAACCTTTCTCTTGATATAACTGTTGTAAGAGCATATTTGAGGAATGAAAGGTAGAGAACATCTTTTCCATCATATCATCATCATTGCCATTCTCTCCACATAGTTTCAACTTAGAAGAAATTCTAAACATGACAGATTTGTACTCATGAACGAAATTATAGTCTTGAAACCTCAAATGCATCCATTCATATTGTGCTTTTAGGAGGATGGTCATACATTTCTTTTAAGTTATTCCACAAAACAAGTGGATCCTTAGTAGTAAGATATTCGATTTTTAGAATTTCATCAAGATGATGATGCAAGAATATCATAGCCTTAGCACAATTTTGGTTAGATACTGTATTTTCTTTCTTAATGACGTCTCCAAGACCCATTGCATCTAAGTGAATTTCAGCATCCAGTACCCATGAAAATTAATTCTTCCCAAACTTTAAAGGACAACGAACACAAGTTTTATAAGATTATTAGCCATATGAAAAGGAAGAGAAATAATACCTTAGCCTTTAAATTTGAGATGGTAGAGTCTCGTGCTGATAACATGTTATAAAACAATGAGAAATAAGAATAAGAAGAATAGAGAAAAGAGAGAAGGTTTCTTTATTTCTCTTGAGGATTTCTTGAGGGGTGAATAACTATGAAGGAAAACCCCTTTATTTATAAGAGAAAACTGACTTTGTCCCAAAGTTAGGGTTCCTAACTTTTCTTCAAAGAAATAGATATTCGCTATATATGGTAATACATTTATTACAAAAAGATTTTTCTTTTTTATTCTTTTGATTAAAATAGTTTTTATTAGTTTATTTTTTTTTAGTCTTTAGTAGAGCATACTTCACCCACCCCATGGTTTTTCTTTTCGGTTTTTTTTAGGAGGAGCCCTTCGAACCTAGTATCCTTTTTTATTTTTAGGAGTAAATTTAACTTTTTTTTAGTCATAGTTAGGGACTTTTCCTAACGATGGATGGATGATGACCATCTTGACAAAAAATTAGCCATTAGAATAAATAAAACCCTTTACAAATTGACTGTTAGGTGCTCTTGTTAGGTGCTACACATGACTGATTGATTCAAGTTGGTTTTAAATTCTAAAGCATGTTGTGAAAATTGAATAACGTTGATTGAGACACCTAGGCTCTTTTATTGACCCGTATATGATTTTGGTTTAAATTTGAACTCTTGTGTTTGCTTGATTGAGAGTCAGTATGGATCTTTCTTGACTTGAACATGTGCATGAGTGTTGGGTTTTTGTGATATTCCATACTTTCATATTGATTTCTAGAACTTAAACCGTGTGTTTGCAAAGAAAAATGAAAAATATTGAGTTTAGGAGATAATATAGGCCTTTTTTTTATTAGACATGTTTTTATCCTCTATTTGACCTACCCTAAAAGATGATCCTAGTTAGCCCCATTGATCCTTTAGCCTATTCCTTGGTAACCACATATGAAGCTTGATCCTTCTATTTCAATTGACCTTTAATTTGATCCGCAACTCCTAAGCGCTTTGATTGAAAAAAATAAAGGTTAAAGGGAGTGAAAATTAAAAAAGGGAGATAGTTGAATTGGGGGAGCCTGTAGAAAAGAATAAGGGTGTAAGTGATTAAAAATCAGGTGCTAATGGTAGGAAGTAGAAAAAGAACAAAAGAATTAAACAAAAGTGTTTAATAATTGAGTACTCCTTAACAATGGAGTGTGAAATTTCTTAAAGAAATGAAAAAACAAAAGGAGTCTTTGGGTAAAAAAGGGTAGAAAAAGAAGAAAGTGATTTATTAAAGAGGGTGCTTAGTAAATTGCAATGTATTATAGTGCTTAGGAAAGATAGTCACTATTACTGGCTAGAATAGTTTCTATCCGTCCCTTAGCTTATATTACAATCCAAGAAACATTTTTTTATATTAGTGGAGGAGTACACTAAGGGCAAGCTTATGGTTCATCGTATGTGTATGTGAAATTCTTTGTGTGAGTGAGCATACTTTTATTCTTATACCCACTCATATGATAAATTGTATAGTTGTGAGTGAATTTGGGTAAGTCTCTTGTTGTGAGGGAACACGGTTTATGAAAGATAGGTGACATATTTGATTTCTTGATTGAGTAACTTACATTAGTTTGCTAATATTATAGATTCAGCTTTTGAGGATAGGAGGTTTTGAAGAGGTTGTTCATGAGTTTTAAAGTTTTGAATAAAGCATGCTTGATAATAACTTGTCATCTATGTTAGTCATTGTAGTCTTAGCTGAAGTAATCTTATTCAATTGGTGATGTGAAGCTTTCCTTGTACATGGGATATACGAGATTTGTTCGAGGAAGAACAAGTCTTTAAGTTTGGAGGTGGTGATCTTGACCGTATTTATACTTCCAAGAGTCATTTATTATCTATCTTATAGCTAGGTTTGAGAACTAATTTGATTATATTCTCATGAATTATGATTAAAATGTGTCCATGAACTAACATAGGTGATTAGTCATTTGTGTAGGTTGAAAGTGCATGTAAAGCGAGCTAATCTTGAATCAAAGGTCCAAATCATGAAGAGAGAAATTAAATGCTGGATTATGGGATACTAGATGCGCTAAAAATTGGTATATAGAGTCAAATCTATACTACGGAATAGATGTGAAATATCCCAATCCATGGCACCAATCAAAAATACAATATTGGAAGTGAAAATCGGAAACACAACAAGTAATAGAAGGCTTCCTAACAATTGTTATTAATGTGAGGTGCCTAACTTTGTCCAAAACTAACAAACCCAAGTGAAGTGGGAGTTGCCTAACTTGGCAGGAATTTGAAGTAAAAATTGAGATCAATTTGACATGAATTGAGGTTGCAAAATAGTAAGCTCCCGCATTCTTGGCGTGGTACAGAGCTTATGCTCTGTGATATTAGCGTTTCACGGAGCTTAGGATCTATGTTTTTAAAGTGGCACAGACCTTGATTATTTTGGATATGAATTGTCCTATACTATAAATAGGACTTTTAGCTTTAATTTTATTCATTCTTGGATGACTTGGGGCAGAAAAATACATGGAGGAAGCTTCACATAGGGTTTTTTATTTCTTCTCTTTTCCATTACTTAGTTTGTGTATGAACTACATTGATTTTGCAATTGCGAATCAAAATATGAGTGGAAAAAAACCCTTCTTCTAGGGTTGAGGCTACCAAAAATAATTGTATAGCATAATTTTGAGTTGGTTAATACTGTTTATCATGTTTGGTTGTTCTTATGTTCTTGTATTACTATTTTAATGCTTAGCTACCATTAAAATATATCTATAAATTTTTTGTGGACCCAGAACGAGGAACATTAGGTTAGAACGAAGAATGTAAGGAATGGGTTCTTGTCTTTAAGAGGAATTAAAGATAGGATTCGTGGTTAGGATAGGAATATACCTAATATGCCTTATTTGGTTCATATACGGGATGAAATATAAATGTATTTGAATTAGAGCCTCACATCCCCATTCAATGATGTAGTTTTGAGGCTAGTTTAAATAAACGATTAAAGGTTCAAAAGACCATAATCATAATATTAACCCCGTGAATCAACAACCAAGATAGTTAACTTAACCAATAAGAAATTATTGCTATACATGATTGTGAAATAAGCCTTGACCCCAGAATTCTCCTTGATATTGTTTACAACCCAATTTACTTACGTTTTAACTTTTAATAGTTATTTTCTAATAAAAAATCAACAACTCTTTGGTTACAATCGCACTTGTCTAATTTCATAGTATTACGTGAATTGGATTGTTTGCTAAGTACTAAGTCCTTGTGGGATCGATATCCGTATCCCAAGAGCCACTTTATTACTTGTACGACCACATATACTTGTGTGTGCATTTGGACACAACAGTAGGCCGGATGTTATTATTTGTTATCAATTCATATGGACTTAAATGAATCTAAAGATATTAGGGTGTTAGTGCATAATCGGGTTAGTGGAACAAGGTTAAGCATTACATAAAAGTCTTAATTGTGAATGGTTAAGGGAAAGGGACCTTGAGGGTTGGGCATCATAGAACTCATAGGTAATTACAGAATGAGGTTTGACATGAGGAATTAGTGGATAGTTGGTGGCTAGGGCTGAACATGATAACCAGGAAATTCTTTCTCAATGATAAGGTTGGTAATATCCAAAGGTGTTAAGGAATTGTTTAATGAAAGATCTCTGGATAAATAAATCTCAAGTTGACTTCTTTCTGGATATTTATGTGATTTAATTTGGGTCAACTGATGATACTTACCAGTACGTGTTATTTGTACTGATACTACTTTTGCTATACCCTTTTTAGGGTATAGTATGGTTGCAAGATCAGTGGGTGTTTCATGCTTTTCACAGTAAAGATCTCCAGCAACTTCTGTTATTGAACCTACAGAAGAAGTTGTGTCTTTGGTTTTGTACTTTATCTTAGTAACTTTTGTACATATTTAGACTTGTTCCTTGGGAAATGTTTTTAGTTGTAATTAAAGTTTTATAAATTGATTGTAATAAATAAAGTATTTCCTGCTTCGTAATTAACTTCTGAATGTATTTTGAAATGGATGGTAAGGATTCTCCTATTTTGGTGGATTAGAGTAGGTGCCCGCATGATTCAGCTAGTTGGGTCATGATAAGTTTGTATCAAAGCATAGGTTACCGATCTCCTACTACAAGAGTAAATGTCGAGTAAAGTCCTGCAGATTGGTGTGTTGATATCTACATCTAATCTTTGGGGAGCTACAAGGCATTCTTGGAAATTATTCCACTTCTTCTCTCCTTTTATGAGGTCTGTGTGCTTGCTTGTATGATTTGAGTCCAATTAGTATCTCTAAATTCCAATTGGTATCTTAATTAGGTAAATAGCTATCGTTTAACTCCGGTTGAAATGACACAAGTAAGTGAAGTTGGAACTGGGAAGGTTTCAATTGGTATCTGGCCATAGAGGCTATATAAATGCACTAACAATCGGCTAATGGTTATCCGTAAGGCGAATAAAGGATAATAAAAAGGGCTTGTTAATGATGAAACTTGAGATTGATACTTATGTGTATTGATGTTGCTTGAGTGACTATGAATATATGAAATGTGATTGTTGAATTACTATGAAATTCATGGTTGGTGAAAGGTCATAACTTGGTTATTTGTTGATAGTTAAAGGAATTAACTACTACGTGATTTAAATTGGAATTGTATGCTAAATGTTGGGTATAGACTTGTCACTGGTGAAATGATAAGGGAAAAAATGATTTA
The DNA here is from genome assembly GCA_031232105.1 of Capsicum rhomboideum. Classification (NCBI taxonomy): domain Eukaryota; kingdom Viridiplantae; phylum Streptophyta; class Magnoliopsida; order Solanales; family Solanaceae; genus Capsicum; species Capsicum rhomboideum. The sequence continues at coordinate 44,191,597 of CP124716.1, forward strand.
TGACTGTGGAAAACTATTGTTTCAGGACAGTCGGAATTTGGTTAAGGACAATGGGAAAAAGGGGTTATTGTCGCATAATAGCAGGATTTGTTTAAATAAAAAGTTCCTTGTTGTGATTCATATGTGGTTTAAAATAATGTGATGCTAAGTTTTTGTTTATGCATGGCTAGGTTTGGTCTTGGGATTATATTAAGGGCCATAATGAGATTTCATGTTTTATTGCTGGAAATAGGGAAGGGGAATAAGGGAAGTTGCAGAAAATATTTAAAATTTTGGGCTACTGCTGTTGGGTCGCTATAGCGGCATTGACTCGCTATAGCAAACCCACTATAGAAGGAATTTTTCCACTATAGAGGCATCACTATAGCGTCGTGCAAGTCGTTATAGCGGGATGAGCGAGGCAGAATCCCTGCCCTGTTTTCCCCTGTTTTGTGTTTCATTTCTGGCCTGTTTTAATTGTTAGTTTGAGCTACGAGCTACTGCATGAATGATAGAAATCGCTCATGTAAGGGTAAAAACATGTATTCATTATAAAAATTATTAAAACTAGCATCCATGTGCAAAAAGAAAAAGAAAAGGGAGAAATAGTGTCTATTACATGAACCAAACATGAGCAACCCAAATTAATAACAATGTATAAAAGGGGCGGGATGACGTCAGCCAGACCCAAAAATTTCAAATTTCAAAATTTTTAGTCGTGTCGCCCCATACTAATTCGAGATTATATTTTCATAATTTTTCATAACCCGTACCCATAATGAGGTATCTTTTAATAATGATGTAACAGGTAGTTACAATAGATACCAATTTACCCATCGTTCATCCTTGAACGATCACGATAAGGAAAGAATATTACCATCCTAAATTGAACCTTAACGCCCTTACCACGATGACATATTTACAGACTTGCGTGACATACTGAATTTTTGTTTGACCCGATATACTGAAATTGCAAGTCATAATTTTAGTACTACTCCACTCTATCAAGGAACCTTCTTCCTTACGAATCATACGAGACCCAATGGGTAAAATTTTTCCTGACCTCCTAAGGTATCCGGGTCCTCGCCAACATACGAAATGAGAAGAGTTCAAAACATAATGGACAAGATTTTTTCCATACTCCGAAGGACTAGATCCCACTATATAGAGAATATTCCCTCTATAAGGGCATCACTATAGTAGGAGCCAACAGTTTAAAGGGGTGAGAAATGGGTTTCTCACCCATTTCTCCTCCTTCACTTGTAAAAATCCCTCCTCTCCCCGATCACTTCACCCCCGTCATTGGAAATAAGGTAATTATTGAAATACTTTGTCCCTTTACTTCATTACATGCATTTTTACTTTTTATACACTTGAATTAATATAAACAAAATAGGTTTTGGATTTCTTTTCAAAATTTCAAAATTGGGGTTGATTTGGCCGAAATCTTGAAGCATGGGTGCTTCCCTTATGTTTGCAAAGCTTTCATAGCGTTCTGGGGGTAAGAATTATGGAGCCCAAAATAGTAGAGAATGTGAAGGTTTGTTCTTGGTTTGGTTTTGGTGATTTGGGCATGTTTTAGGGGCTATCATACCCAAATTTTTGCATAAACTAGTGTTAGGGCACATTAGGAACACTGATCTGAAGTTGGAAACCTAAAAACATAAATTTTCATCAAGAGGCGTCATTGTTGCACCTCTTGAGATTTTGGGAGTATAAAGGCTGCTATAGCGACCTTGTCCTGCTATAGCGACATCGTCATAAGGGGATATAACCCACTATAGTGAGAGGCTGCAGGCAGTAGCCTCTCAGTCTAGCCCAGACTTGGCCTTTTTATGAAATTCAATTTTCTTAACACTTTATTAGTTCTAACTTATTCCTTACCATGATTTGCAGATCAAACACTCTAATGGATGAAAATCAAGAGAATGCCCAACCTACGAGATATTTCCCAATGAGAACTATAGGGAGAGATTTCTGAAGTATAGGAAGACTGGGTTCTGTTATGATAGGGCCTTTGCAATGAGAGGGGTGACATACAAAGGGCCTTAATCTTACAATCAGCTTTAGGAGTTTGGCTGGGGCCTATTGGTGGTAGCTTTTCTATCTGGGGTCTCAGACTAGGTCAGGGAGTTCTATTCCATATTCCCTATTGTGCTTTGGGAAGACCCTAACCCCACCATTCACATCAAGGGAATGGACGTCTCTGTGGACATTCGTACTATAAATCAGGTACTCGGGGTGATGTACGTCTCAAATGTTGGGTACCTAGCTATGGCTCAGGAGATGGACATGAGGTGGCTACGGGACACTCTGGTCTCGAAAGAGTTCAGGGACCAGGTCTACCAGCCCACTACAGAGGGCATTATAAATACCTTTTTCACAACTGATTCTAAGAGAAAGTTGAACTTGGTGTCACAGAGGATTCATCTGTTAACCTTTATGATATGACCTACCCTTGGGCTCAGATGGTGGCCTATGTTATACAGGGTATTCCACTGAATGTGGGGGCATAGATAATGATAGAGTGGAAGGACTTTTATTGGGGCAGTAAGAAGGGCCCCTACCTTCCCCGTCTTGTTTTTGTGCTGTGCAGGTGTGTCGGGGTGCTTGAGGAGGATGTTGAAACCGAGGTGGAGATGGACATCCCCTTTCACCCCTCAGGGTGAAAATGGTCGCATCCAAGGGAATGAAGAAGGGAAAGGTAGGTGAGGCCAAGAGCAGTAGGCCTGCAGAGGATGATGATGTTGTTTCCCCCTCCCAGCCCAAGATTTCTATAGCCATCTGGAGGCATACTTACTTGTGGTTAGGAGATACATAGAGCACGCCCCTTCCAGATCTGCATCCCTACCTCCCTCTACCTAAACTATGCAGCACTCTGCAGAGAGCTTGATGAGGAGAATAGGAGGAGATGCTCCCAAAACCGCATGCAGACATGGATGTGGAAGACCTTGAAGGTTATGTTTAGATGCGCAGTCCCTGATCAGGAGCTTCCCTAGCTAGAGCAAGAGGATATGTGGGAATTTTCCTTCCTAAGTAATATGGAGATAGAAGACCCCACCCTAGCAGCCTAGGATATTGATAGGGCATCTTGCTTCGGCCCTTGGTTCATTTCAGCCCCGCTCCCCCTATAGTGGTTGGTAGGATGCTATAGCGGGAGAACAGTACCAGAACCTCAGGTGTGATTTTAATATTTCTCTTTTCTCATCTTCAGTTGTAAAAAGGATGAGGTTTGCTCTAAAAACCCTCCTAGGGTTACCTCATGTCTTGGAAGCAATAGAGAGGGGGGATTTTGCTCTAATTAGGTAAAAACCATGGTTTTCCTCAGAATTTACATCAGAATTCACTTTTATGGAGTCAAAAGCTTGCGTTCATACATTCGTAGCAATTGTTTGGCCTCCAGGTAGGCTAGGTTTAACTCAGTAGTTTAGAAATGGGTTATAAAGCATAAGCATGACGTAGATTGATGACATATTGCATGCTTAGACCTTCGGACATGGTGTTGGGATGGATAAAATGAATGAAAAACCCAATTACTAATATTATTGTTATTTTACGGTATTGAAATTGTCCATGAATTTATGTGTTTATCTTGTTGTTTTTCATCCTTGCCTATTAATAACGGTGTTGCACCCGAAAATTAAGTTAAACCTATTAAGGGCAAAAAATATGGTGGAAATGTAGTGCATTAGAGTTGAACTTGCTGTGGGAGTTGACTTACGAATAGTAAAAAATAAGAAAATACAAGGGAGGTAAAGAATTAAGAGACAAAGGGTCTTGACTAAATAAATTGTTGAGTGTATATTTTCTTTTGGATATTTATGTGATTTAATTCGAGTCGATCGATGATGCTTACCAGTATATATTGTTTGTACTGATACTACTATTTTTATATATTTTTCTAGGATATAGTCTGGTTACAAGATCTATAGATGTTTCATACTTGATACGGTAAAGATCTCCAGCAGCTTCTATCATTGTTTCTTATGGTGGAAGCTGGGTCATGTGTATTGTTCCTCACTTTCTCGTTGTAGCTCTTGTACCTGTTTAGACTAGGTCCTTGGGTAAATTATTCATTTTTGCACTTAAAGTTTTGGTAAACTAGATGTAATAAATAAAGAGATTTTATTGTTTCTTAATGAATTCTGCATGTATTTCAATTGGGTGGTAAGAGTTCTCCTATCTAGGTAGATTAGAGTAGGTACCCGCACGATCCGGTTAGTTGAGTCGTGATAGAAACAAACCCCAATGATACCATGTCAGTAGATAGATAACTGTGATGGTATCATGGGGTTCTCACTAAATGATTGAAGCAAACATCAATGATACCATACAATATATAGACATACTGTGATGGTATCATTATGGAGTAAAGTAAAACCTCAATGATACGATGTCACTATATAGATGTATTGTATTGGTATCACGGACATCTGATTGAAGGATTGAAGAAGACATCATTGATACCATTATAGTATATAGATATAATGTGATGGTATCATTAAGGACTGAAGTAAACTCAAATGATACCATGTCAGCATATAGATATACTGTGATGGTATCATGGAGGTCTCGCTGAAGGATTGAAGCAGACATCAATAATACCATGACAATATATAGATATACTGTGATGGTATCATTACAGACTAAAGCAAACCCAAATGATACTATGTTAGTATATATATACTGTGATGGTATCATGGAGGTTTGATTGAAGAATTGAGGTAGACAATAATGATACCATAATAGTATATAGATATATTGTGATGGTGTAATGAAGGTCTCACTGAAGGATTGAAGCAAACATTTATGATATTATGACAGTATATAAATATACTGTGATGATATCATTATGGGCTGAAGTAAACTCTAATGATACCATGTCAGTTTATATATACTGTGATGGTATCATGGAGGTCTGACTGAAGAATTGAAGCAGACAACAATGATACTATCATGGTATATCTATCTACTGATATAGTATCATGGAGGTCTCACTAAAAGATTGAAGCAGACATCAATGTTATCATGATAATATATAGATATAATGTGATGGTATCGTGGAAGTCTCATTGAAGCAAATGAAAAAAAAAATAGAAATAAAATAATAAAGGGAATCAAATGAAATTAGATTTTTTTTTTAATGAAAATAAAAAAAAGGACCGAAAATATGAAATTAGATTGTGGTGAAAATAAAGAATATTATTAGTTAAGAAAAAAATAAACGAAAAAGGAGGAAAAAAATAAAGAATAAAGAGATAAGCGAAAGAAAAAGAGAAGAAAAAAACAAGAAATAAAGAAATTGAAAAAAAACAGAGGAATAAAAAAATAAAAAATGCAAAAATAAAAGGAACAAATAAAGGAGAAAAAAAAAAAGAAAAAAGGAGAAAAATAAAAGCAGGAAAAAAAGAAAAAAGGTAGATAAATAAATAAATAAACGAGAGAAATAAATAAATAAAAAAGAAATAAACGAGAAAAAAGAAGAAAAAAAAGAAAAGAAAGAAAAAAGAAATATATAAAATAAAACATGAGTGTGAATTAAATTATGCTTAAAAAAAAGAATAAAATAATTTTTCGAAAAAAATAAATGAACAAAGAAGCATATAAAAAAAAATAATAGTGAAATAAAAAGAAAAATAATTAAAAGAAAGATAAGTAACTAAAACTACACGGAAAGAGGGCATTTTATGTAATTAGTTAGGGGGACATTTAGTTGTAAATAATTTTCTCCTATGGGGCATGGATGTACTTTCCCTCTTAAATAAATAGACCACGTAGATAAATCCTGTTTATTAATTACTCCCTCTATTCACTTTTACTTGTCACTGTTTCTCTTCTCGGGTCAATCTGCATGAACTTTGACCAACATTTTAAGATGTATTTTTTTATCATATTAATATGAGAAGGATTGCAACATATAGCATTTTTCGTATAGTCTTCGACCATCTAAATTTTAAATTATACATGTTAAATTTTTGGTCAAAGTACATGCATATTGACCTTGAAAAGCGAAATAGTGACAAGTAAAAATGAACGGAGGGAGTATAATTCTCAATTCATGTATTAATATAGTCTCACATGTACAAAAATCTAAGAATTTTCAATGAGTCCAGAGTAAAAAAATCACTAGAAATCATACCTATAGGAACATATTACGCAACAACGGTTCGAAAACTGTTGCTATATAGTGCCTATTGCACTGGGTTTATGCGTTGCCACAAGGTTTGGGTGCTATTTGTACAATTTGGCAATAAAATTGTTGCCATTGTAGAATGACCATTGCAATACGTATACCTGTTGCAATAAAATCATATATACCAATGCTTTATTGGAATGGGTATTAATTCCCTCACTACCCAAAAATTACCTTTTAGTCACAACTTTTAACCACGATTATAAAAATTGTGGCAAATATGATAAAGAATATACCATTTGCTACATATTAATATATTGACGCTTAAAATTGTGGGTAAAATAAGTAGACGCTTGACCATGAATATTATTCACAATATTCCGGAATACGTTCTTACTTTATTCCGGAATACTTGTTTGACCATGAATATTTTCGGAAAACGTTTTCACAATATTCGGAGTTTTGAAAAAACCTCTTGAGGTGTTTTCACTATTTTTGGATTCATTTTTTGTATTTTTTAATTTATTTTTTTTTCAAAAAAATCTCAATTTTTCATTTTCATAACATAACCCAATTTTCAAAAACTCTAAATTTTTTAAAATTTATTTTCACTTTTTATATTTTTTTAACTTCAAAAATATCTCATTTCCAAAATACTATGACTAAACATAACTCAAACTCTATTTTCAACTTCAAAAATATAAAATAAAGTGAATATACTTTTGGTTTTTATGGCCAAACGGGTCCTAAATAAGCGGGAACTAAATTTTACTCCCTCCCCCTTTTTTTTTGGTTTGGCGCCCTTTCTTTTTGGATATTTATTAATTGGTTTTCCTTTTCAATCAAAATATCCACGCTAGCTTTTCACCCAAAATATACTCTCTCTTTTCTCTCATTTTACCCAAAATATGTTGGAGTGATTCCTCCAAAATTCAGTTCTCCCTAGCTTCAAATCACTTTTTTTGGGTAAGAAATCTTTACTAGCTAGAGTTTTAAAGTCAATTTTTATTCAATCTTCAATTGGGTTTTTTTGAGAATTTTTGTTTGTGCAGTAAGAGAACCTTGAAGATGATGCTTTTGTTCTTCAATGGGTCTTTTTTTTTCAATTTTTGGGTAGGTTTCTTTCCACTCTTAATTCTTATTCAATTTTTTTTTGTTTGTGCATAATTTTTGTGTGTTTAGGGTTCTTAGTGTATGCTATAGATATCTCATTACTTTAATTATTGTCTGTTTTGTTCTAATTATTTGGTGGGTTCCTTTCCACTTTAATTTGTTGCTCTTTCTTTAAGGAAAATGTAGCTTGAGAATTGGAATTGTTGTTTTCGTCTTGTCCATCTTCAAATATTTTTAAGATATCAAAAAAAATTTCAAGTGAAATGCATGTCCAAACATAACTTCAAATTCCAAATATCACTCTAAAAACTCGAATTTAAAAATTTCAAGTCTCAACTTCAAAATCTATAGCCAAACGGGAGCTAATAATGGATTTTTATAATGCACTGAACCAGTTTATTAAATTTGGTGGAGGCAAGTTTGCATATAAGACATGTATTTGGTAGGACATGGAAATGACAGCATCATTTTTTAGATATTCTTTAAAGAGTAGAAATAGATATATTCACAAAAACTGTAGAACCAAGGATTAGTGGGGTAAAAGAATTTGCTAGACTTGGATCCTTTATGTATGTAAGGATTTCAAGAAGTCCAAAACTATATCTATGTTGGTTACCATATGTGCGTTGCAACAAGAGTTTAAGTTTTTGTTTCCCCTTGAAATACCTGATATGAAACTTACAAATGCTTGATTCATATCAAAGAATAGTAGGGACTTCTTTAAACACATAGCTTTTTAAAATAAAGTACCTATGGAAAAACATATTGCTTATAGGTTGACAATATTGAGAAATTTATTTTCAACCATGGCAGGGCAACTATATTTGAAGAAGTGTACAAGCTTAAGTTGCATTGAATTTGGAGGTTCGTTGATCAGATGATGTTATGATGAGTGCATATTTATTTAGTTTGAACTATTTTATATTTGTTAGTCAATATAGGAGCTTGGGTTGGAGAAGGGAGGATTTCTTTTCTCGATTTTCTATTTCTTTATCTTATTCTCTGTGTCCACTTGTTTGTTTGGAGTAGGGGCAAACATTGTAGGATTTGTTTCATATTTATCCACGTCCATCACTTTTACAGTTGGCCTTAAAAATATTACAAAGTATTTCAATCATCATAAAGAAACTTACATTGTATTTTTCCTTTTGTAGGCAGACTTCTCTGAGTTCTCGCTCTTCTATAATTTGTCTTCTTTGTTTGCAGAGAAAATGGACAAAGAACATCAGTAAGTTGATTACTTGTAGATGATTTTGCAGCAGTGTGCTCATGTTTCATAAAGCATTTATTATGCAACTCGTTCTATTTTCGATTTTATGTTGAGTTTAAAAGCTGTTACTGGATGATAGTTTTATCTGGAAGGTTTCGAATACTTGACCAATGGTTCAACTTTGTTGAGGTAAGTGTTTGTGTGTCTAATGATCTGTTGTCATGTATTCAAATTGCATTGTTGATCTGTGATATAAATTCTCAAAGTTTCCAAAACATATTCTCTCTATTCAGATTATCGAAATCATATGATCATATTATGTATTAAAATTTTCCAACCATTGGACAAGTTATTTTGTGATATAAATTCACAAGGTTTCCAAAATACATGCTATCTATCCACATTATCGGGACCATATGAACCTCTTGAAAGACAATATCATATAATAAAATTTTGTGACAATATTTTCTTTTTTGATACATCAAACAGCCAACAAATCTAAGATTGCTTAGTACTTAGAATTTTTCATTTTCATTCCAATCACATAGGATGTAAAGTTATCTAACAATGGAATTTATTTTTTCTCCTCATTTCTCTAAAACTTAGGTTGTGGCACCTTGTTACGGAAATTTAATGTTAATTGCTAATGATTGTTATTTTTTTTTTTTGCCAGTGTACCTGAAAGCTCATTATTGTGACAATGGAATGATGAAATATACAATATCTGTCCTAGTGATTCATAACTACAATATGTCATCTGAAAGTGCTAACAAGCCAAGTGAGTAGTAACTCATCTCTACTTTGATGTCACAGTATTTTTTCGAGAAACAAGGATTGTGATGGAAAATATTTACAACTGTCAATAGTTTCAGCTATGTCGATAATGCTTCAATAAATTTAACAATTAAAGTATGAAGCACCACAAATTAGATGAATTATTAACTCGATTTACTATGGTTTCACTCAATTTTTGGGTCAGTTTCATCAATGGATTATTTAAGGCCAGCTTATGTTGTGAGTCCTTTATACCTGGGGACTTTGGTACTTATAGATAACTTAGTTTAGTGCTGAATTGGTCGTAAAATTAAATTCTGATTGCTTTGGTTGTTTTTTCCTAAGTTGATACTTAAATGTTTCATTCATCTTAATCCCTGCAGGTATGCATCTGTTACTCTGCCAGAGAATCAGGAGGAAGAACTCCCTGAGATTGAATAGACACTATGAAATCCAACCTCTGCCACAATGATGAATTTTGAAAAAACCTCCTATTTCGCAATGGTACATTATGGAAAGCACTGTCACCTCCTCAATCCATGAAATAACTTCAAAGGCAGAAACAAAAATTATTAGAAAAAACTGGATGCAGATAAAAAAACCTACACAAATATGCAGAATACATCTTTTTTTTTTGTAAGGGTGGAAGTGATGTAATTAGACTATTGAGCTTGTTTTAGATTATTGAATAAGTCGTATTTCATTGTTCAACAAGATTACAAACTGAATCAATAGAAAGTTAACAATGATAAATTGGTTTGATTTTCAAGGATAAAGTGGTTTGATTTCCCTTCTCATTATTTTGGTTACTCTATATGTTTTGCAATTTGTTCTTTGTTATTTCAACTCTTGACTTATTTAGAGACTATTAAAAGTTATTTGGGTTTTGTCAATGTCCATGACCTTGTTGAGCAGGCAATCTTATCTCATGCCAAGTACATAGTAAAAATAAGATCATAATTAGTAATTTCTATATAAGAGTGCAGCTAAACTCACTGATGTTCAATGTGCAGAGACTAGATAACGGTGACATCTATGATAAACTCGATGCACTGGAGGAACCTGTTTCGTACATGCATCAAGGTATACCTAGATTCCTCTATCAGCATAGATTATGCTAACTTCACCACCACCATATAATATATAACTATAGCCTTGCAAATGCTACTTTTATTTTTAGTTTTCTCTTGTTGTGCATATATCTAAGCAACCCTGAATTCCTTGTTGCAGTTGATATAGATAATATCAACCTTCTTGAACATTTTGAATATAGATATGTTTAATCATTTTAAGAGGTATTGTGATGAATAATTAAAAGGCTTTGTATTTAAAACTTTCATCAGCTATCTTTCTAAGCTTATATGGTCAGTTAACATAAAGACTTCACGTGAATTTATGTTTCCTGTATTAAATCACGGAAGGCTAATTTTCCTCAGTTCCAGTTGAACTGTAATGCTTTCCATCTATTATCCTCCTATTAATTTTTAAGCATAAATTACTCTACAGGTTTGATATTGAAGGGGATGATGAAACAAAAATGAATTTTACCCAGCCAGAGGATTCTCAAATCCCAAGTACACCTGTGTCATCTCCACCTAAAGAACAAGCCTATAAACGTAAGAATGTCTTACAAAGCTTGCCTTTACAGAAAGGTATTGTCTTCTACTTTTGGTAAATGGAGGTTTTTTTAGAGGTAAATAGTAGATGGATTTAAGATGATTTACTTGGTTCTTTTTGAGATACTGTTCTGATAGAGACATTATGGCTATAAATCTTTCCTCTCAAAGCGGAACATGGATGAAAATTGTACTTACCTACTACTGATCAACTAAAGTACTTTGTGACACCTAGTTGCTTATCTTTAAATTTCCAGTTTACATGTAGTTCCTTCGAGAACAAGTTTACATTATGTTTTATATACTTCCAGTTTACATGCTCATTAGGTCAGTTTAATCAGCAACTATAGCAGTTTAATCTATAAGGGTTTCATTTGTTTACATTTAGTTATGACCTAAATTAGTCCTAGTGTGTCAATAACCTAAATATGCTCATTAGGTCAGTTTAATCAACAACTATAGCAATTTTCTAATCCATTAGATTTTTCTTGGCCTTTCGTATATTTTGAAACACCTATATATATTGTGTTTCTCTTACCTACTTTCAATGTTGGTGGTTCTGTTTTGGTGTATATTTCGCTAGGAAATATAATTCTGCTGAAGTAGTATTGCCGATTCTTTTGTAAGTTTGGTTTTGGTTAAGTCTTGTTTTAAAACTTTTGAAATTTTCCATGGGTCGATAAAAACTACTGATTAATTCTGTTTTTCGTCTATGTTCTTTTTAATTTGTGTTAATATTGGATTTAGAACTCGTAGTTATGCCTATTTACCTAGAAAACGTGTTCTTCCTACCGTGACATGCCCAACGTCTCAAGTATATTTGGTAGTGAGTTTCCTACTTTCAACTTAGATTCTTCTTTGCCTTTAGTATATTTTGAAACAACTACAGATATGACTTTTCTCCAAATTTTTGTATTTTCATTAGAGTAGAACTTGTGGGTTTTCTTCTATCACCTTTGGTATGGTTTACCATCAATTTTCTATGATCTCGCTTGTGATGAGGGTTTAAGGTATATGTCAAAGATGATGCTGGACTTTTTGTAAGAGGTGGTACAACGTCAAAATGAGAAAATCGATTGAAATGCTCAGAGGATAAAGATCAGTGAGCTGTGTTGTTAAGCTTTCTCTTTTTCATAATTTTACTGTACTATGACTTTGCTCATTTTCTGTCTCTATTTTTTCAATGGATCGGACATCTGCTAAACCTTAAACAAGAAAATGAATGTATGATGTGTTTGCATTTCTCAACATCTATGTCTTTGATACCTTAATGCAGATTTTGCGAGTTAGTACTATTTTACAATGTCTAATTGTAATCTTAGCATTTAAGCGTACAATTTGTTCGACATCAGTTTGCTATCTGCAGAAAGAGTTTGTGTTCGTAAGAATTTTCCAAAAGAATTGATTGTTCTATCTAGACTTTTCTAAAACTTGTCATAATGATTTGTTGTCTTTCAGTTAACTTATAATTTCTTTTACATCTTTTTTGTAGGTAAATCAATGAACAATGGAGACCATACCTAGGTTGCTAGACTTTAACATGTTTGAAGAATTTTTTTTAGAACTTTTTGTAAACTTATGTATGTTAACTTTTGAATTATGAAATAATGTTGTATATTTTGCTTCTCTACAAGTTGGATATTTTGGATTATGACTATGTTAATTAATGTATTTCTTTTGTGATTTATATATATTTCAATCTAGTATATATTATAATATTATTTTCATTTGCTTTATTATGCTGTTGCAGCAAATTCTATAGACCGTTGCAATAGCCAAGCAAACTGTTGCAATAGCTACCAAACAATCGATGCAATAGCTCCTCAAAACCATTGCTATAGCCTAAAAAGGTGTTGCATAAAATCATATTGCGACGGGTTTGGACCGTAGCACTTGCAAACTAACCGTCACAATAGATGGTCCTACGGTGACGGTTCTAATGTCGTTGCAATAGACATGGCTATGGCGATGGTTCGGTAACCGTTACAAACACCGTTGCAGTAGGTCTATTGTCATGTGAGCTGGTGCGACGATTGGTTTTTCGTTACGATAGACGCATGGCAACGGTTTTACTATGTATTGCAACGCTTTTTGATGTGTTGCCATAGGCCAATTTTCTAGTAGTGCACTGAAAGATTGAAGCAGGCATTTATGATATCATGACAGTGTATAGATATACTGTGATAGTATCATTATGACTGAAGTAAACTCTAATGATACTATGTCAGTATATATATACTGTGATGGTATCATAGAGATCTGACTGAGGAATTGAAGCAGACAACAATGATAGTATCATAGTATATCTATATACTGCTATGACATCATGGAGGTCTCACTGAAAGATTAAAGCAGACATCAGTGATATCATAAAAATATATAGATATAATGTGATGGTATCGTGGAAGTCTCATTGAAGCAAATGAAAAAAAAATAATAAAAAAAAAAGTAAAGGGAATCAAATGAAATTAGATTTTTTTTTTAATGAAAATAAAAAAAGGACCGAAAATATGAAATTAGATTGTGGTGAAAAAATAAATAGTATTATTAGTTGAGAAAAAAATAAATGAAAAAGGAGGGAAAATAAAGAATAAAGAAATAAACGAAAGAAAAAGAATAGAAAAGGAACAAAAAATAAAGAAATTGAAAAACAAAGGGAAATAAAAAAGAAAAAGAAAAAAGGAGAAAAATAAAACAGGAAAAAAAGAAAAAAATTAGAGAAAAAATAATTAAATAAATAAATAAACGAGAGAAAAAAAAGAAATAAATGAGAAAAAAGAAGGAAAAAAAAAGTAAAGAAAGAAAAAAGAAGAAAAAAAGAAATATATAAAATAAAACATGAGTGTGAATTAAATTATGCTGTAAAAAAAAAGAATAAAATAATTTTACGAAAAAAATAAATGAACAAAGAAGCATATAAAAAAAGTAGTGAAATAAAAAGAAAATAATTAAAAGATAGATAAGTAACTAAAACTACCAGGAAAGAGGGCATTTTATGTAATTAGTTAGGGAGACATTTAGTTGTAAATAGTTTGCTCCTATGGGGCATAGATGTACTTCCCCTCTTAAATAAATAGACCACGTAGATTAATCCTGTTTGTTAATTACTCTCTCCGTTCACTTTTACTTGTCATTGTTTCTGTTCTCGGGTCAATCTGCATGAACTTTGACCAACATTTTAAGATGTGTTTTTTCATCATATTAATATGAGAAGGATTGCAACCTATAACATTTTTCGTATAGTCTTCAATCATCTAAATTTTAAATATTAAATTATATATCTTAAAATTTTGGTCAAAGTACATGCATGTTGACCTTGAAAGCGAAACAATGATAAGTAAAAGCGAACGGAGCGAGTATAATTTTATTAATATAGTCTCACATGTATAAAACTCTAAGAATTTTCAATGAGTCCAGATTAAAAATTCACTTTTGTTGATTACAATTTATTTATCACAAAATTCATAGTTTATACACATTAGGAGATGATTATAACCGTATAATTAACATGCAAAATTAAACATCCATGAGAAAAAGGAGAAAATTAATGCACATCATGGAAAAGTTTCTGTGGTTGCCATGGCCACCAATTCCAAAGTGCATACTTAAATTTTCTTGATTGTTTTTTTAAAAGAAAATCAATTTGTTGTGTCAAAGCAAACTAAAGTCACGTGTACCCACCTTGTACAAGGATACAAGACTTAAACAAGGAATCTGCAACCTCAAGCAAAATTACTTTGTAAAAGATAAAACAGTGACTTCGAGAGTTCCAGGCCATCTCGAGCCTAAACAACAACTGTCGTGCCCTTTTCCCTCTTTTTCTTTGTTTATAGCCATTTTGATTTTCATCACAATTCTCCCTTACACAAATATTCGAGATAGAGAAAAAAAAACGAGATTGCAAAAGAGATTTTTATTTTAATCAGATGATCAAAGATCAAACAATTCTGGTCTCGTCTCATGTCGTTATGCAAACAGGCAAAGCTACAACAGAATCCTTTCAAATTTTGCCCAAGATTTTTCTTATCATCAATCACATACACGCTTATGTGTTGGGTTCAAAATCGAGAGGGCGTCATGTGAACAGTGGCGGATCCAGGATTTTCCCTCAGGGGGTTCGAAAAATAAAAATATAATATGTGAATAAGCCAACAAATACAATTTCAAGGAATGCAATAAATACTTAAAATTAAATATGAGTAATTAAGTAAAGCAAAAACTTAGTCCTTTACAATGTGTCAATTAAAACTAGGGTGCTTCGTAGAGCAAAAAATTAGCCCTACACAATGTATCAAAATAAAACTAGAGTGCAAAGTAAAAACTCCAAAAGGAGATCACTACTAATACTTCTCAAGAACATTTACAATACCACTCGGCGAGGTTTCATTGCTTGAAACGACAAAATAATATCATCTGTTGAAACATTATTAAACACATCTTTTTCCATAAAAGGAACCATGCAACCGCTCAAAAAGTCATCATTCATTCTACTCCGCAACTCATTCTTAATAAACTTCACTGCTGAAAAAGCTCTTTCAACAGATGCAGTGGCAACTGGCAGAAGTAAAGCAAATTTCACCAAACGAAATACAAGAGGATAACACGAATGTTTTTTTGTCTGAACCAATCTTTTTGAAAGATCACAAAGCCCATTTAAATTGGAGAACCTTTTATCAATGTCACGAACATCAATAATGTAATTTGCAAGTTGATTCTCAAGTGCACACATATTAAGTTCACCAAAGTCATCAGGATATAATTCAGCCATTCTCATTATTTTCTGGATGTCAAAACTTGAAAATGAGTCTACCGGATTCAAACAAGCAACACCATAAAGCAACTCAGTTGTCACCTCATCAAAGCGATCATTAAGTTCTTGCAATTGCCAATCAATTATTTTGCAAAATACTTCAACACGATAATGATGAAAGACAGTATAATCAGCAGATTTACGCCGTGATCTTCCAGAGTTAACATACAACTCATCAAAAGTAGGTACCACAATGTTATGCTTGATACAAAATGTAGACACCTCAGAAACAAACAAATCCCATTTATTATCTTCCCTCAACTCTTGCAACCTTTTCTTGGCCACTTGAACAAGTAGCATGGCATTTGCAATATCTTGCTCTTTTTTTTGTAAGCATGTACTGAGATCATTTGTAATCCCTAAAATTTCTTTCATCAAATGCAATATGAATGCAACCTCATACGTTTGAGCAGCTCTAATATATCCTGTAGCCCTAGATCTTTCATCCAAAGAATGTGCAGTTTCAACAATATTATCAAGTATATCCATAATTGTATCAAACTTAAGAATAAAACAATTAAAATATTTGAAGTGAGATCCCCAACGAGTATCGCAAGCCCTAGAAATACCAAGTTCTTGATGCAAGCCCCTACCAGTTATAAGATCACCCATATCAAAAGCCTCTTGAATTTTTGTTTTTTGAGATTCCCGATATTCATCCATACGTTTATAAGAAGCTCCCAACACATTAAAAATATCTGAAACCAAGTGCACAAGTTCTCCTACTTGAAGACATCTTTTAGAAACACCAACAAGAGTCAATTGAAGTTGATGAGCAAAACAATGAATGGAATAAGCCGATCTACTTTCTTTCTTAATCAACATCTTAAGACCGTTGATATCACCTTGCATATTGCTTGCTCCATCATAGCATTGTCCACGCACATAAGATAAACTCAAGGAATTTTGAGAAAGTAAATTGACAATTGCATCTTTTAGAGATAAAGCACTAGTATTTTTGACATGAACAATATCAAGAAGTCTCTCTATCACAAATCCTCTACCATCAACATATCGTAAAACAACTGCCATTTGCTCCTTGCGTGAAACATCAAAAGATTCATCAACCAATAAGGAAAAGTAGTCACCATTTAGTTCCTTTATGATACCCTTAATTGTTTCAATCTTGCAAGCAATCACAATTTCTTTTTGAATTCTTGGACAAGTCATTTGATCATTTTGAGGAGCCTTTTCCAACACAAATTTACGAATTTCATCACACTTTTGAGCATAAAATGAAAGAATTTCAAGAAAATTACCTCTATTAAGCGATGTCTTAGATTCATCATGACCCCGAAATGCCAATCCTTGTCTCACAAGAAGCCTTGCTACATCAATCGAAGCTGCCAACCGAATGCGATATCCATGCTTATCTTTATTAGATTGTTTCTCAAATGAAGCATGAATAGATTGTTTTTGCCGCATTAGATCCTCACATTTTCTTTTTGCCTGATTATGGATGCTATTAATCCCACCAACATGTGATTCCAAACTAGCCTTTTTGTTCCAACTCCTAAAACCCGTACTCGAAAATACTTCACCTCCACCTTGACGATTGTTATTTCCCTTGAATAAATAACAATATAAACAATAAGCTGCATCTTTACTTACACTATACTCCAACCAGTCAGGAAATTCATCATACCATTTACGATTAAAACGACGCATATCTCCAGAAATCTCCGTTTGAGGAAACTGTTGTAGTTGAGGTTGACAAGGTTTTTTCAGAAGATAAGCTCTTCTAATCGAATCATGATCATTTGGATGAAATTCTAAAATTGAAGTTCTTTCACCCGGATCAGCCTTTAAAGAGTTTAAGTCGAATTCTTGAGAAGAATGCGATGATACTCCTAACTTATTCACATTTTCTTTTCGATTAGGTTGATTATGAGCGACAGAACTTGAATTTGATATTTCAGAAAAATATCTCTTCATTGACTCTAGAATAAAAGCAACAATGGTGGCTACAAGAGTGACTTTAATTTCAAAAGAAAAATGGAAGAAAAGAAGAAAAAAGAAACAGGGTTTTAACTTTGCGTGAAAAACAAGAAAGTGATTTTGGGATTTGACTTTGTGAATTCCCAAAGGCCAAATCCCTATTTTAGCTTTGCTTTTCAATTGAGGTTTAGGGTTTTTTAATTTTGGAAAAAGAAAAAAGGATTTTAAGTTATTCAGCATTAATTTTGGGTTTTAAGGTATTTTAGCGTTTTTTTTTTTAATTAGCAGCTGTACAGTTACCAGCACCAGCAGAGAATTTTTTTAAAAAAAATGCAGCTACGCGCGCCCAGCAGGGATCGAACCTGCAACGTGGGAAGAGGCAGCGCCCATGTAGTGGACTATGTACCACTGGGCTGTCTCTTCTCTTTAGTTTAAGTGGTTCAAAATTATTATATGTACAGAAATATAGAAAATCTACCCTATATATATACAACGTAATTTTTTGCCGAGGGGGTTCGGGTGAACCCCCTGGCACCCACCTAGGTCCGCCCCTGCATGTGAAAGCTTATAGTTTGCAAACCATAGGGGCAATAATTCAGACGACAAAAAACATACTAAAAAAACATATTATTAATATGGTTTGGTCAAACGATCTACATATTAAAAACTAATATTAAAAGACATAGAACCTATTGAGAGAAAATCTCCCCCTAAATAGAACTCTTTTAGTGACTATATTGTAGATGCTATTGTGTTATGGTATGAGAAGAGGGGTCTTCTATTTATAGAGGTCCAAAATCTTTCCTCCAAGCAAGAAATAAACCAAATATGGTAAAGTTTTATATTTTCCTTTTAGAAAAAGTAAAAGTAATTATGGTATTACTTTTATTTTCCTTCCAAGAAAAGTAAAACTTAAATTTGGTAAGAAAATCAGGGTAAAACCCCTAACAAATCTCCCGTTTTTGGTTGGATTTTCTTGACAAAATTTGATCTTCCTTCTTCACATGTATGATCTTCATTTTTCACATAATCTTTACCACTGCAGCTGGGCATGCTTAAAAATGGAGCTTTTTGGGGTTAAAAATATATGAGCTCTTTCGGATTAAAAATATTGGAGCCATTTACAAGGTTAAAAGTGAGCTTTATTTTTTAAAATATAGCAGCAGGATTGTTGAAAATATGATTGACAATTGTCTCCATATGTAGTTTTTTTTTTAAAACTTTTTTTTCGACAAAACAACTTCACTATCGTCAAGTTGGTTGCAACTTTGATCTTAGATTGTCTTTAATCTGAACCATCAGACCTTTGAACCATAGGTTCTGATACCACTTGTTGGGTTCAAAATCGAGAGGGCATCTTGGGGAAGCATATAGTTTGCAAACCATAGAGGTGATAATTAATACGACAAAAAAATACTAAAAAAGCATATTATTTATATGATTTGGTCAAATGACCTACATATTAAAAACTAATATTAAAAAGCATAAAACCTATTGAGAGAAAATCTCCCCCTAAATAGAACTCTTTTAGTGACTATATTGTAGATGCTATTGTGTTATGGTATGAGAAGAGGGGTCTTCTATTTATAGAGGTCCAAAATCTTTCCTCCAAGCAAAAAATAAACCAAATATGGTAAAGTTTTATATTTTCCTTTTAGAAAAAGTAAATGTACTTATGGTATTACTTTTATTTTCCTTCCAAGAAAAGTAAAACTTAAATTTGATAAGAAAATCAGGGTAAAACCCCTAACAAATCTCCCGTTTTTGGTTGGATTTTCTTGACAAAATTTGATCTTCCTTCTTCACATGTATGATCTTCATTTTTCACATAATCTTTACCACTGCAGCTGGGCATGCTTAAAAATGGAGCTTTTTGGGGTTAAAAATATATGAGCTCTTTCGGATTAAAAATATTGGAGCCATTTGCAGGATTAAAAGTGAGCTTTATTTTTAAAAATGTAGCAGCAGGATTGTTGAAAATATGATTGACAATTGTCTCCATATGTAGTTTTTTTTTTAAAACTTTTTTTTCGACAAAACAACTTCACTATCGTCAAGTTGGTTGCAACTTTGATCTTAGATTGTCTTTAATCTGAACCATCAGACCTTTGAACCATAGGTTCTGATACCAATTGTTGGGTTCAAAATCGAGAGGGCATCTTGCGGAAGCATATAGTTTGCAAACCATAGAGGCGATAATTAATACGACAAAAAAAATACTAAAAAAGCATATTATTTATATGATTTGGTCAAATGACCTACATATTAAAAACTAATATTAAAAAGCATAAAACCTATTGAGAGAAAATCTCCCCCTAAATAGAACTCTTTTAGTGACTACATTATGGATGCTATTGTGTTATGGTATGAGACGAGGGGTCTTCTATTTATAGAGGTTCAAAACTTTTCCTCCAAGCAAGAAATAAACCAAATATCGTAAAGTTTTATATTTTCCTTTTAGAAAAAGTAAATGTACTTATGGTATTACTTTTATTTTCCTTCTAAGAAAAGTAAAACTTAAATTTGGTAAGAAAATCAGGGCAAAACCCCTAACAAATCTCCCCTTTTTGGTTGGATTTTCTTGACAAAACTTGATATTCCTTCTTCAAATGTATGATCTTCATTTTTCACATAATCTTTACCACTGCTACTTGGCATGCTTAAAAATGGAGCTTTTTGGGTTAAAAATATATGAGCTCTTTTGGATTAAAACTGTTAGAGCCATTTGCAGGGCTAAAAGTGACCTTTATTTTTAAAAATGTAGCAGCAGGATTGTTGAAAATATGATTGACAATTGTCTCCACATGTATTTTTTTTTTTTGACTTTTTTTTTTGACAAAACATCTTCAGTATCGTCAAGTTGGTTGCAACTTTGATCTTAGCTTGTCTTCAATCTGAACCATCGGACCTTTGAACCATAGGTTCTGATACCACTTGTTGGGTTCAAAATCAAGAGGGCGTCATGTGGAAGCTTATACTTTGCAAACCATAGAGGCGATAATTAAGACGACAAAAAAAATACTAAAAAAGCATATTATTTATATGGTTTGGTCAAACGACCTACACATTAAAAACTAATATTAAAAAGCATAAAACCTATTGAGAGAAAATCTCCCCCTAAATAGAACTCTTTTAGTGACTACATTGTGGATGCTATTGTGTTATGGTATGAGAAGAGGAGTCTTCTATTTATAGAGGTCCAAAACCTTTCCTCCAAGCAAGAAATAAATCAAATATCGTAAAGTTTTATATTTTTCTTTTATGAAAAGTAAAAGTAATTATGGTATTACATTTATTTTCCTTCCAAGAAAAATAAAAGTTTAATTTTGTAAGAAAATCATGGCAAAACTCAAACAATATGTTATCTATTTAGATACAAGCTGGCTTTGATACCAATTGTTGAAAAATAGACGTACGCAGTGGAAGCAAATAACCAGGATTAGTTGCATTTAATATAGACAACACATAATCATAGATTTTAATCAAAAATAAAATTGATACTTATCTCTGGCAGCATGACCTTGATCTCTAATCAAACCTTCAAACACGAGAAAGGACTTTTCACGCGATCATCTTTCGGAACCATAGTCTTCTGCTATGTGATTCGAATAGTATCGGAATAAGCAAAATTCGTGTGGGCGAATTTATCATGGAAGAATCAGGAAACTATGCCTCCTTGATGGAATAAGATCTACTTATATAGACACAAGTTTAAGGTTTTAAACTCTTTCCCAAACTTGTTAGGTCTTTCTTTTCCACCAAAAACAAATTTCTATTTCTTTTCCAACAAGAAATAAATTCTGTTTAATTCATTATTGTTCGGTCAACATTGTAGCACCTCGGAAAATTTTTGAATCCAAGTTTAGTACTTTAAGATAGCATGACTCTGAATTTATAAAGAGTTACGTGGTGCACATATTGTAAGGAAAATTATAGTACATATACTATACATACAATGGTAGTGAATTTAGGGAGTGGCTGTGCATTTTTAAATGAATGCGTACCCATTTATGTGCATTATAATTGTGGGTCCATTTATTTTAAGTTAGTAAATCATAAAGGAAAAAAATTCAAAGTGCCTTATTAATCATTAAAATAAATGAGTAAATGAAGTCACTTTACTTTCTCATAGATATTATACTTATTAAAGTATACACCTGCAACACTTCAACTTTATATAGTTGAAAGTGTTTTCCAGAAACGTGAGCATAAGAGCTCTCTGTCTCCTCTTTTTCTTCTTCTTGAAAGGTTGGAGATTATTAAAGCACACAAATTTCTGTAAAGGAATCATACGGTGGTCATGAACTTCTTGTCTTGTACTTATTTATGCTAAGAGTTTTGAAGATTCTCCAAAACTCAAGTTGGGGATTTATTCTCAAATAGGTAATTTTTCTACCCTACACTCAAATTCAATTATGGAATACGTATTTGGGGAATATTATAAGGTGATAATCACTATTTGAATTTAATTTTGCACTACTTCTCGAAATGAGTCTTGTAATTTGGGTTCTTTAGGAAAGGGGAAAAAGTGAAATTTTGATAGAAGTGGAGTTTTTTAGAAATTTCTATCAATTGGATGAATTTAATGCTGAATTGTATAAGTTAAAAAATTTAAAGAATTCATTGTGAATTCTTGTTAAGAAATTCGATTAATTTCAAGCGTAAGTGAAGATTACCAGAATAAATTGTTAAATGCATATATGAGTTACTGATGGACGTACGTTATCCTTGTAATTATGAGGTTGCCTATCGGATAGCGGGTACTAGTAGTTGGAAGGATAAGGACTACACTTGCACAGGTTGTATTGTTTGAAGTTCGGAGTACCATTGTAGCTAGTAAAGCACTAGGGTATGTAAAACTAAACCTTCCCTCGCCATTAAGGCATCACCTACGTCATGTGTTCCTTTTTATAAATGTCAATATAATTCTCATGAAATACAAAGGTAGAATCTTCATTTGTCTTATATATATCGTCCCCTCATCCTTCCATCAAGCTTATAAGCATCCATTTTTCTCTCTTTATGTCGAATCTCCATAATATTTTATATTATCGTAAGTAAGTTTGCTTGAAATTCATAGGCCACATGGTATATATATATGTCACATGTTACGAATGGAAGTAAATATCCATATCATAGTTGCACTTGTATATAGCAGCTAAATGACCATTACCCTAATTCACATGTCATAGGCCTTTGAGGCACTATTTGATAAACGTTAACGACGGGAGGGTACATAGGTTTTACTTGGCATATGTACTCGACGTGATTCTGTGTACAAGATCGAGACTAGACCATTATTGTGAGTCCGGACATTGGGGCGTACCCGCCTTTGTGGTATCATTTGTATTTGGAGTCAGCTGGAACGTCATGCACTGGTTCCCCCTGACTCGAGCCAACGTATGGCATATATAGCCTACGGGCAGACCCTCATAGTGAGCCCCTGGAAGGGTGTACCTTGTATCAGACTACAATTACAATTATACGTATTAATCATAGACATATGTATATGGGGTGACGTATGCCTTATATGTGATTTAGATCGCCTTCGGTAGGCCATCCTATAATTATTTATACTACAGATAGTTTAAGTACATCACCTAGGCAAATTATAGGTTCTATATTATAATGAATGCCCTCCTGGACATTATATGATGAACTAATAAGGTTGGTGCATAGGTTATAGTTTCATATCATATATGTTGTACCTATATGCTCATAATTCTTTCACTTTGGTAATTGATTCATATGAGCTTCCACATTTGTCTAGCTGTTATTTTGTCTGCTTTTCATACCAGTACATGTTGTATGTGTACTGACGTCTCCACATTGCCACATATTATTGATGCAGGCTCAGATACGTCCATATTAGACTTTATTTCCGTCTTCAGCTAATATTTTGATGAGCTCCATTTCTCTCCGAAGCTAGCCCATGTCTAATATTTTTGATTATATGTACCGGTCTCTAGTTGGGTATGTCGATCCTTGTCCCAGCTAGTTATTCATAGTATAGTGTGTTAAACTGACTAGAGGCTTCATGGATATCATGCAGTATTGTATTGTACAGTTTTTGATATAACCCGCTCATGTATATATACTGTTCATATTGGATATCCTGCTTATTATTATCCCATAATCTTGCATGTCATAGAGTGCTTGTAAAGTAAGTGTATATGGTTCTTGTCCGTCATTACCATTTTGGGGCGTGACAAACTTGGTATCAGAGTCTAAGTTCAGTCATCCCAGAAAGTCTATGAAGTCGTGTCTAGTAGGACCTTACTTATCGATGTGTTGCTCGCCACATTTATAATTAAGGTACTGCATGGATTTTTAGGAATTTAACCTTCATTTATAATCTAGATCTTGCAGTAGAGCTAAGTCATAGAAAGTTACTTCTGACTCATATTCTGCTTTTTTGTGATACAGATCATGTCTACTACAAAAAAGGATAAAACAGCCCAACAGACTACTACCAATACCACTCCAGTGGCAACCACTATAGGGCAATCTCTCGTATCAGTGGATTTGAATAGGACTCAAGAAAGTTTGGTGGGTTCTATGCTTTTAGATTCTCAAATATCTAGGACAGATGGACCTGTAGAGGCTTCTATACCTCCTGTGGCACCAATCGTAGTTCCTATCCTTCCACCAGGTGCCTCAAATCAGGATCTCAGAGGAGCGATACAGTTGCTTACACAGTCGGTAGCCGCTCAGGTCCAAAGACAGAATATAGATATACCTGTTGTTGCTCAGGAAGGGGTAACCGAATCTAAAATCAAAGATTTCCTACGTCTGAATCCACCAAAATTCATAGGTTCTAATCTTCCAGAGGACCCTGAGCAGTTCATTGACGAGACTCATAGAATTTGTAGGGTGATGCAAGTATGGGACATAGATGCTATGAAATTGGCCGCTTATCGATTGAAAAAGGTTGCCGTTGATAGGTATGGTATGTGGGTAGTCTCAAGGGGTCAGGATGATGCTCCCCTGGTGGTCTGGACGAACTTTACGAGGGCCTTCATGGATCATTTCATGCCATTTAAGCTCAGAGAGGCAAAGGTAGATGAATTTCTATCTCTAAGGCAGGGTAATCTTAGTGTCAAAGAGTATTGTTTGTTGTTTTGACAGTTGTCCATATTTGGTCCAGAGTTGGTTTGCACTCAGACATCATGGATTCACCGCTTTGTGAATGGCCTCGCGGGTCCTATAAAGGACCTTCTTTCTATTTTTACTATGCATAAATATTCGGATATAGTGATAATCATGGTACGTGCTCAACAAATAGCGAAAGGGAGTAGAGTAAGAGAGCCAAGACGGCTAGCCAGTATCAGGGGAGCAGTGGAGCTTCCACTAGTAGAGGTCGGTCCACCTAGTCATGCCCAGTCAGCTATGCACTTCACATCTAATGCTCCAGCTCCAGTCTCGAGATGCAGATATAAGCAGGGTTAGACTTTTAGAGCACCAGACTCAAGTCCTCAGAGGGGTATCAGTCGGGAATTACCACCTCAACCTATATGCAGACAGTGTGGCCGAGCACATAAACGGGAGTGTCAGTATGGTTCAAATGCAAGTTATTGGTGTGGTGTAGAGGGTCATATGGTAATAGATTATCCTCAGCTCAAAGATAGAGGTAGAGGTGATCGATCACAACCTACAGGGTCTGGATCAGCCTCATCGTTATCAGTACCTTCTTCTTATCGCGCTCTTCAGGCACCGGCAAGTAGAGGATCTGATAGAGGCAGAGGGTATGGTTCGAGTGCTGGCCCAAATCGTATGTATACACTAGCTGGTCAACAAGATTCAGAGGCATGTCTAGACGTGGTCACATGTACCTTAGTTGTTTTTTCACACAATGTATATGATTTGATATACCCTAGATCTACCCTGTCATATGTTACTCCTTTTGTTGCTAAAAAGTTTGGAATAGGGCACGAGTTGTTATGTGAACCATTTGTAGTATCGACTCTAGTATGAGAGTCTATCATAGCTAAATGGGTCTACTATGATTGTGTGGTGACACTATGTAGTCGTGCTACATTGGATAATCTGGTTGAACTTAAAATGATCGACTTCGATGTCATTATGGGTATGGATTGGTTATCCTCTTGTTATGCTACAGTTGATTGTCGAGCCAAGATGGCCCAATTCCATTTTCCAGGAGAGCTAGTCCTAGAGTGGAAGGGTAATTCTATAATGCCTAGAAGGAGGTTTACTTCCTATCTTAAGGCTTGAAAGCTTATTGTAAAGGGGTGTTTTATCACCTAGTCCAAGTGAAAGACCTTGAAGCTGAAAAATAGGCACCGAACTCTCCAATCTGTACCAGTGGTGGATGAGTATCCAGATATGTTTCCTGATGAACTTCCTGGACTACCTCCCATCAGAGAGATCGATTTCAGTATTAATGCGGATCCCGATACTTAGCTGATATCAATTCCATCTTATAGGATGGAGCCTACAGAATTGAAAGAGCTAAGGGCACAATTGAAAGACTTTCTTGATAAAGGCTTTATTCAACCCAGTATATGACCTTGGGGTGCGCCAGTGTTGTTCGTAAGATGACACGTTGTGAATGTGTATAGATTATAGGCTGCTGAACAAAGTGACAATAAAGAATAAGTATCCTCTTCCCCAAATAAATGACTTATTCGATCAATTACAGAGAGCTAAATTTTTTCAAAGATCGATTTGAGGTTCGATTATTACCAGCTAAGGATTCGTGAAGTAGACATTCCCAAGACAACTTTTGGACAAAATATGGGCACTTCAAGTTCCTTGTCATGTCATTTGGACTGACGAATGCTCCAACAGACTTCATGGATATGATGAATAGGGTTTTCAAACCTTTTCTTAATATGTACATGATTGTATTTATAGATGACATTGTGAAATATTCACGTAATGAAGCTGGGCATACAGACCATTTGAGGTCAGTATTACAGAAACTCAAAGAGTATCAATTGTATGCCAAGTTCTCTAAATGTGAGTTATGGTTGACCTTAGTAGCTTTTCTTGGTCACGTGGTATCTAGAGAAGGCATCAGAGTATATTTTCAGAAGATAGAAGTTGTGAATAATTGGCCTCGACAAACCACTCCTATAGAGGTGCATAGTTTCTTTGGGTTAGCTGGCTACTAAAAGAGATTTGTGGAGGGATTTTCCTCTATTTATGCCCCATTGAATAAATTGACACAGAAAGCAGTTAAGTATCAGTGGTTAGATGCTTGTGAAAGAAGTTTCCAAGGGCTAAAACATAGATTGACTATGATACCAGTATTACCCTTATCAGAGGGCACAAAAGGGTATGTTGTGTATTATGATACTTCAAGTATTGGCTTGGGTTGAATTCTTATGAAGCATGTAAGAGTTATAGCATATGCTTCTCGGCAGTTGAAAAAGGATGAACAGAATTATCCCACGCATGACATAGAGCTTGCAGTAGTGGTATTCATGCTTAAAATATAGCGCCATTATTTATATGGAGTGCATATTGATATCTTTACAGATCATAAGAGTTTTCAATATCTATTCAAGCAGAAAGAGTTGAATATGAGGTAAAAGAGGTGGCTAATTTCTAAAAGATTACGATGTCAATATTCTCTATCATCCGGGTAAAGGTAACATTGTAGCAGATGCTCTTAGTAGACTATCCATGGATAGTCTAGCATATTTTTCACCTATTCAGCGTGAGGTAGCCAGAGATGTTCACAAATTAGCCAGCCTTGGAGTCCGTCTTAAGGATTTCGAAGATGAAGGCATTATGGTACTCAATACAGCTGAGTCATCACTTGTAGCATTAGTGAAATAGAGGTAGTATGATGATCCCTTGTTACTCCAGTACAAAGAGGGAATTCAACAACATCGAGTCACAAAATTTGAGCTAGCAGGCGATGTCACTTTGAGGTGCCGAGGTAGATTATGTGTACCAGATATAAATGGGATAAGACAACAAATTATGGCTAAGGCACATTGCTCCAGTTATTCAATCCATCCCGGCTCTATGAAAATGTACCATGATCTTAAAGAGATCTACTGGTGGAATGACATGAGAAAGATATAGTAGAGTATGTGGCACAGTGCTCCAATTATCAGCTAGTGAAAATCGAGCATCAGAGGACAGGTGGCCTAGCCTAGACCATTAGTATTCCAGTATGGAAATAGGATGCTATCAATATGGATTTCATTATAGGTTTACCTTCTTCTTATAGGAAATATGACTCTATCTAGGTAATAGTTGATCGTTTGACGAAATCAGCCCATTTCCTTCATTTTAAGACTACCAGCACGGTTGACGATTATGCCAAGTTATATATAAGAGAAATTTTTTGCCTACATGGGACCCCGATGTCCATTATTTCAGATAGAGGTGCCCAGTTTACAGCATATTTTTGGAAATCATTCCAAAGGAGTTTGGGTACACAGGTGAATCTTAGCACTGCATTTCATCTGCAGATAGATGGCCAAGCCAAGCTCACTATTCAGATGCTCATAGATATGTTGAGAGCATGCGTGTTAGACTTTAAAGGTAATTGGGATGATCATTTGCCCTTAATAGAATTTGCTTATAATAACAGCTATCACTCCAGCATTGGCATGGCTCCATTCGAAGCTATATATGGGAGATGATGTCAATCTCCTATTATTTGGTTTGACGTAGGTGAGACACATGTATTAGGACCATATCTAGTCCATCAATCCATTGAGAAGGTTAAGTTGATACAAGAGCGGTTGAAGACTGCTCAGAGTAGACAAAAGTCATATGCAGATGTGTGGTGTAGGGGTTTAGAGTTCCAAATTGATGATTTAGTATATTTGAAGGTGTCGCCGATGAAGGGAGTTATGCAATTCAAAAAAAAGGGTAAGTTGAGTCCCAGATATATTGGTCCTTATAAGGTTATACACAGAATTGTCCACGTAGCCTATGAGTTAGAATTACCTCCAGAGTTAGCTGTTGTACATCCTATATTTCATGTGTCTATGCTATATAAATGCTTAGGAGAGCCTTCACATGTTATTCCTACAGAGAGTATTAAGCTTACAGAAGACATGTCATTTGAGAAAGTCCCCGTGGCTATATTGGATCGATAAATCAGAAAGCTAAGGACTAAAGACATAGTTTCGGTTAAATTGCTTTGGAGGAATCAGGACGTGGAAGAAGCCACTTGGGAAGCAGAAGTGGATATAAAAACTAAATATCCATACTTGTTCCAGGAACCATCAGAAGGTTCTTAACCTACTTATCCCTTTACATGATCGTTAGTTTCTACCATATTTTATTCTGTTGAAATTTGATTATTACTTGATATGTTTAGTTACATGATGTGTGCCTATGATTCTTGAAATTTACATGGATACGGTGTGTGGATGAGTAGTGTAAAGTAAGTTGCATCATTGGTTATGACTTTTATTTGAGCTTAAGGCCTAGAGGAGCCGCGTGTATTATTTGTTGAGTTTAAGGTTAAGCGGAGCCTCGTGTAGTATCTCTTGAATATTATAATTGTTGTGATGCTTTGTGAAGCGTATTTGGATGTATTCTGGCTTGCTGACAAGTTCCCGATAGGCCTATTTACAAAGGAAACTCTAGCAAAATTTTTGGAAATTTAGAGAGTTAGCCGAATTTTGAGGCCTTAGGATAAGGAAAAGTACGATCAAAGTGGATTAAGTGATCTTATGGATGTATTCAATAATTATGGAATGGGAAGTAAGCTACAATAATCATTCGAGGATGAATGATCCAAGTGGGGGAGATTGTAGCACCTTGGAAAATTTTTGAATCCAAGTTTAGTACTTTAAGATATCATGACTCTGAATTTATAAAGAGTTACGTGGTGCACATATTGTAAGGAAAATTATAGTACATATACTATACATACAATGGTAGTGAATTTACGGAGTGGTTGTGCATTTTTAAATGAATGTGTACCCATTTATGTGCCTTATAATTATGGGTCCATTTATTTTAAGTTATTAAATCATAAAAGAAAAAAATTCAAAGTGTCTTATTAATCATTAAAATAAATGAGTAAATGAGGTCACTTTACTTTCTCATAGATATTATACTTATTAAAGTATACACCTGCAACACTTTAACTTTCTATAGTTGAAAGTGTTTTCCAGAAACGTGAGCATAGGAGCTCTCTGTCTCCTCTTTTTCTTCTTCTTAAAAGGTTGGAAATTATGAAAGCACATAAATTCCTGTAAAGGAATCATACGGAGGTCATGAAATTCATGTCTTGTACTTATTTATGCTAAGAGTTTTGAAGATTCTCCGAAACTCAAGTTAGGGATTTAATCTCAAATAGGTAATTTTTCTACCTTACACTCAAATTCAATTATGGAATAAGTATTTGGGGGATATTATAAGGTGATAATAACTATTTGAATTTAATTTCGCACTACTTCTCAAAATGGGTCTTGTAATTTGGGTTCTTGAGAAAAGGGGAAAAAATGAAATTTTGGTAGAAGTGGAGTTTTTTAGGAATTTCTATCAATTGAATGAATTTAATGTTGAATTTTATAAGTTGAAAAAGTTAAAGAATTCATTCCGGATTCTTCTTAAGAACTTCGATTAATTTCAAGCGTAAGTGAAGATTATCGGAATAAATTGTTAAATGCATATATGGCTTATTGATGGACGTACGTTATCCTTGTAATTAGTAGGTTGCCTATCGGATAGCGGGTACTAGTAGTTGAAAGGATAAGGACTACACTTGCACAGGTTGTATTGTTTGAAGTTCGGAGTACCATTGTAGCTAGTAAAGCACTAGGGTATGTAAAGCTAAACCTTTCCTCGCCATTAAGGCACCACCTACGTCATGTGTTCCTTTTTATAAACGTTAATATAATTCCCATGAAACAAAAAGGTAGAAACTTCATTTGTCTTATATATATCGTCCCCTCATACTTCCATCAAGCTTATAAGCATCCATTTTTCTCTCTTTATGTTGAATCACCATAATATTTTATATTATCGTAAGTTACTTTACTTGAAATTCTTAGGCCACATGGTGTGTGTGTGTATATATATGTTACATGTTACGAATGGAAGTAAATATCCATAGCATAGTTGCACTTGTATGTAGCAGCTAAATGACCATTACCATAATTCACATGTCATAGTCCTTTGAGGCATTATTTGATAAGTGTTAACAATGGGAGGGTTCGTAAATTTTACTTGGCATATGCACTCGATGTGTTTCTGTGCACAGGATCGAGACTAGACCATTATAGTGAACCCGGACATCAGGGCGTACACTCCTTTGTGACATCATTTGTATTTGGAGTCAGCTGGAACTTCATGCACTGGTTCTCCCTGACTTGAGCCAACATATGGCATATATTTCCTACGGTTTATAGTTTCATATCATATATGTTGTGGTTGTATGCTCATAATTCTTTCACTTTGGTACTTGATTCATATGAGCTTCCTCACTTGTCCAGCAGTTATTCTGTCTGCTTTTCATACCAGTACATTTTGTATATGTATTGACGTCTCCACATTGCTACATATTATTGATACAGGCTCAGATTCACAGGATAAAAAACGTCCACATTAGGCTTTATTGTCGTCTTCAGCCGATATTTTGATGAGCTTCATTTCTCTCCGGAGCTAGTACATGTCTAGTATTTTTAATTACATGTACTGGTTTCTAGTTGGGTATGTTGGGCCCTTTCCCAACTAGTTATTAGTAGTATAGTGTGTTCAACTGACTGGAGGCTTCATGGATATCATGCAGTATTGTATTGTATAGCTTTTAATATAACCCCATCATGTATATATACTGCTCATATAGGATATGTTGCTCGTTATTATCCCATAATCTCGCATATGTCGTAGAGTGCTTGTAAAGTAAGTGTATACGATTCTTGTCCATCATTATCATTTTGGGGCATGACAACAATAGGGACCACAAATTTAATTTGCGAGGCTTTCAATTATGGTATTAATTCGTAAAATGAATAAATTAACCTACCATAATAAATTACATGTTATTCCACTAATAATCCATAATCGCACTCCTCGGTATAATTTCAAAATCATTCATTATATCTTATTTAACTCCCCACGTTAAGATTACAGACACCAATAAATTGAATTAAATTTCTGACTATTTAATTCGTTAATTAATTTAATCCTTTATTCTTACGCTTAACTTATTTCATGTGATGGATACAAAATCCACCTGCAGGGTTTTTACATGAAAACTTATAGGCTACCATAAAGAGGTATCATCAATCTCAAGGTCGAGACATGAATTCTAATAGCTAATCATTATTTCACAAATGTCATTTATTATCATACAATTTATCAAAAACATTTAACCCATGATCGAGTTTCACCCTTTGATAGATCAAGACAACAAACAAATGGCATTGATTATAATAGTTATATTAAGATTAAGAGTATAAGTACGTTTAATGATACA
Source organism: Capsicum rhomboideum (assembly GCA_031232105.1). Taxonomy (NCBI): domain Eukaryota; kingdom Viridiplantae; phylum Streptophyta; class Magnoliopsida; order Solanales; family Solanaceae; genus Capsicum; species Capsicum rhomboideum. Next base: position 44,223,592 of record CP124716.1, read on the forward strand.
GAGAAGTTGTTTATAAATATTCAGAACATAAACAATCATCTCTACTTGATCCGTTCAATACACACAAAGTGTACTAGTACAAAAAGTTGGAATATGACCACTTTCATAATCAAGATTAGATTATATTTAATCTTGTGCTGCAATCATCAAGATGTTTATCTAGGTTCATCTTTAATTGTGAACAAAATTTTTATACTTATAAGAACCGATGATTTATTCTTCTGTGTAGAAGTTAAACTCTATACATACAATCATCTGTTATATAAGTAAATGAACATATAGCTAAATATATGATCTATTTAATTTTTATAAAAAAATTAGATAAATAATTTTTCTATGATAAATACTATATCCAAACACATGGTTAATAGTATATATCCCAACACTTTTTATGTTATAAATGAAAAAAAGTACTTGTTAAATTTAAAATCGCAATGGATTTTCATATTTCATTATTGAAAGGACTAATACATTACTAAAAAAATTCATAACTAGATATATCGTACCGACAAAGAATTAAAATCTATGGGATATATGCATTTAAAATTAATGAAAAGTTTAAATATTTCAAACTTGATGTAAGAATTCTCTACCCCTAAGTGATTTCTCATGACATTAAGAAAACTTTAAGCATTAAAGTTATGTTATCCTAAAGTAAATGGTTGAGGAACTTAAAAAGACTTACAATTTGCTTAGTTTAATGATGACTAGGCAACATGTCCGCGCTTCGTGCGGTCTTATAACATGTTTAAGCTTATTAAACTCTTTATTATGAAAATAAAAACACTTATAAGCAACATATATTTGGATTCATTCAACAATGTGAATGTTAACAGAGATCTAGAAATATTAGAAATTATAAAACTCAAATTTATAAATTACATCTCAGGAAGTTACCTTTTACTATTGGTAATGTTGATTTTTGGCAGTACTTTGAGCTTTTGATGTCAAGATCATCAGCCTCCTCAAGGACTTTTAGGTAATTATTTATAATCACATTTATATCGATGATCACAATCACCCATTGTCACATGTTCAACAAAATGAAGCACCCAAATTCCTTTAATCACATTCCTGAAAGCTCAATGTTTTCCCTCTAGATGGAAGTTTAAGTAGTTGATAGTAAAACTCTGACCAATTTGTGGTATTCATGCATCAATTTGAATATGAATCTTCTAATATTTTTCCAATAAAGATATTCTCCCCCTACCGGGTATAATTATCAATATAAGTATCATCACATTGTACTATGAACATCTAACCACACAAAGAAACTTGAAAGAAAATTTACGTTACTCTCTAATTTACTCTGATTTTTAATGCCGAAGAGAATGTGTAACTACGTAATGTCACTTTGATCAATTCTACCTCTTTTCTCAATGTCGAAGGAAACTTCAATAATCTCCGAATTCACCTATGGAAATTTCACAAACTGAGAGAAACTTTATACTGCTAAATTTTGTTGGCAACAAAAAAGCAGACAACAACTTCCTCACAAATGATCAATAAAGAAAAATTGACTTCACAGGTATGACATATAAGGACCGGAATATTATCCCAATAACCCATCTTCAAATATCAAATATAAATAAAACTTTTATTTATTGTGAAAATACTGCATAACATATACAAAATTCCATCAAGATATCTACTATATATACAAGTAATTTACTAATTAAATTCTGCCTTATATTTTTTTTAGCGATTTTCATAAATCACATTCTTAAGTTGCATATAATAGACCCTTGTGGTTCGACTCTCTGAATCCCGCACATAGCAGGAGTGTTAGTATAGATAATTTTCCATATATTTGTTATCTGCGAGTTAAATCTTCCATAAACCATCTTTCAAGTATCACTTCAACAAAGACTGTTTGATCATTCAATGGTCAAAGATTTATATATATATATATACTTTCACCAGGCTACCTTTTTACACCCATGCATGCTATTAAACTTACTGCAAGAGGAAAGATTAAGTTCCTCCTCATCATTTAATCAAATTACAAAAAGAATTACTGAACTCCATGAGCAAAAAGAGATTTTTTACAAGAAAAATTGAAAAAAATTAATGGACTTCTCATTATTGAACTCCATCAGCAAAAAAGAGAGGAACTCCATTTTTTGGTTTAGTTTCTTAATTATCCACATGGAGAAAGCCAAAGTATTTACCTTGTTTACAAAGATTATAAAACGAAACTGAATTTTATAGACATTAAGGAGCTGATTAAAACTGAAATTAAAGTGATAAAAACACCAAGTCATAACTGAAAAATTCATTGATTTTGAAGATGACGGAAAAACATGAAGGAGTAGAAGATTATGATACCTCGATCTTTCTTGTTTTACAGTAAAGCTTGATAAAACCTTCATTTCTCGACAACACCAATTTCACATGTGTCTAATTGATCGTTAACAAGGGAAACTCTTTGATTTATTCAGAACAAATTAATTAGTAATAACATCTTAAACGAAATTAGGATACTCCTCCATGATAAATGATCGCCTTTATTGAGGAGTCGTCAAAAAAGGATTTATTAAAATATGATTTGACAGAAACCAAAACAAATCTCTTTAAAATTTTATAGAGTAATAAAATGAGCAGGGGGAATAAGATCAATAAACATTAATATAAACTATTTAAAGCTACATTAACAAAATCTTAACATTAGAAAAGTAAATTTATCCAAGCAAAATTAAAGAATTTCACTATTACAACAACTTAATCAAGCTTCAATTCACAACCAGAAAATACAAACGAATATGAGAAGGGTGGAAGAGAAGCTATAGAATGAAATTGGCTGTAACAAAATATACATTGGTGGAGATATATACTATGAAGTATGAACAACATACAAATCACCACTGCTAGAATTCGAACGACAAAAACAACAACGAACCGAATCGGAAAAAGCAACAATGAACTTTTAAATTCTTTTCAAGTCCTCTTTACTGTGATGAGGGTGTGTGATTTCTATCTACCTTTGTTCTTGGTGACTATACGTACATTGGTGAAGAATAAGATCCTTCTCTGCTATATCTATATATCTGGGGAGGCGTCTCCTTGATTACAAAAAGGGCTGCTATTAAGGTATTATTACGTGGAGCAACAATTCGGGAAAACGACGCTACCTTTGTTTTTGCCTGTATTTCTATCCAGGTTTACGCTGATACGTGTTTGGGGTGAAATTAAGTGATCATTAATTAAATGGGTAGAATAAAAAGAAAATAAGTAAAATAGGATAAAAGGCTCAAAAAATCCATAAAAAAGATAAATGTGAATGGTGGCTTTAGAAGCATACCACATTAGCAGCCCCATATCCTTCCTTTATATAGATATATAGATTAGTATAAATATTTTAATGTTTTGTTTATACAGTACATAATATATAGTTTTATAAAATATTAATATTACTTAATATTTGAGTTTGTTGATATAGAGAGGTAATTTTAAAAAAAGTGTACCACTATAATAAACATCATTGTTGTTATAGGTAGAATGACGTTATAGAAAAGTAAAATATAACATATCTCCGGGCGCTATAGTCAAATGTCGTTATAACGAGGGGTTGTTATAGAGAGGTCTAACTATTTCTAAGTTTTCCGAATTGAACAAGTAGAGTTGGACAACTACTTTTAGTATACTGAATAAGTAAAGATGGAGGGAGGGAGTATATTCATTGAAACATATAAAGAAATTTGTACAATCAAGATACTTAATAGCCTGTTTGGCCAAACTTATTTTTTTCCAAAAGTAATTATCTTTTTTAAAAAATGAGGTGTTTGGCCAAGCTTTTGAAAGAAAACAAGTGTTTATGAAGAGTAGAAAAAATAGTTTTTCATAAGCTAAAAAAAGTAATTTTTCCTCAAAAGTACTTTTTTGTAAACCATTTTTCAGAAAAATATACTTAAAAACACTTTTTAAGAGATTGGTCAAACATTATTGCTGCTTAAAAGTTTTTTTAAAATTTATTGGTCAAAAACAAACTGTCTAATTTATTGGTCAAACACAAACTTTCTCTTACTAAAAATTCTTTTTTGAAAAGCACTTTTCAAAATAAGGCGATTTTAGAAGCTTTGCCAAATAGGCTATAAATCAACTTTGTTCCCTTTATTCCTAAATAAGTGGTGTTTTTAGTTTGAACACACCTCTTAACAACTCATTCCTAAAAAATAAAGAACATATTTTACTAACTTACTTTTAATAAATACCTTGGAAAAAATGTACTAAGTGGTGTTATATAAAATTTTCTTTACATGAAAAGGGATAAAATTGAAATGACATCATTAACGTCTTCTTGATTATCTAAACGTCACAACCCAAAAGTCGAGGTCATGTTGTCACCTACTCCATCCCAGCCCTGGGTAGGTAAGCCCAACACCAAAAGAGATAAAGATACGGAAAAGAAATAAATAAATTCAAAATATGAGACTTTATAATAAACTCAAGCCATATATATAATAGATATATATAGAACAAATACGAAACTGAAATAAATACAACTCCTTAATCCAAAATCTAGTGTCATGAGCAAAGAGCACAAATACTGATAAAGAGTACGAAAATACACAACTCTGTCTCTGAATAATAAAATAAAGACAAGCTAGAAAAGATGAATTCTTGAGTAAAGCCCCGAACAAGTAACTTAATAGTACTTTGAAATAACCTCAACATAGCACAATCTCAAGCTCCACGGGTTGCACTCGAACTGGGATCTGCACTAAAAGAATAAAAAAAGTAGGACTGAGTAAGGTCCACTTGTAATCAGTAAGCATCATAAGGCAACCGAGCAAAGTAGAAAACTAAACAAGTAAAGTATACTATGAGCACGCTTCCACCTGCATACAGAAAAATTTCCAACGGCGACTCAAGTGGTATCTCCAAAAAATCCTACAAATATAATAACAGTAGAAGAATAACTACACACGAATATATAAAGGAATCCTAAATTACACGATAACAAATACATAAGAGAAATGGAAATGATGCAATGCAATAGTATGATAAGGATGAAATGTCTCAATATCACCTCGTATACACCTTCCGAGCATAAGCTTCTAGGAAAGGACCCATGGAGGGTTCGCAACCCATATACTATCATAATCTCATATCTCAATCAACCTTACTGGCACATCTCTTGGTCAAGGCATTTTGTAAAGTGTTTTATTTTCTTTAAAAAAAAAATCTGCATTTCTCTATAGTACAATTTCATGTAGAACCAATTCCATGTATAAGGATGAATGAAATAAGGATGCATGTCGTCACACCCCAATTTTTCAAGTCATGATGGCACCTACTTTAATCCATCAGTAGGTAAGCCAACCTATAGCCCAGAACGGTGAGTAACAGACTATCAAGAGAAAAGAAGAAAACAACGAAAAGTGAATACAATAAAGAGACTAATATAGAGAATTAACCCCAAAATCTGATGAAGTCAGTATAAGAGCTTCTAATACAATAGGAGTACAAGTGAAATACAGGATAAATATAAATATAAATATGTATCTGAATATAAAATAAAGATCAATGTAACAATACGAGGGAGAGCAGGAATACTCCGAACGTCAGGAGCTCACCCCAAATCTCTAATCCATGGCTTCTCCGCACGATGCACACGTCAACGGCGAGAACTCGTACTATAATCTGCAGGCTGCTAAAGTGTAGTATGAGTACCAAACATATGGTACTCAGTAGGCATCGGCCGACTAAGCTCCAAATATAAAGTAAGCATAAATAACATATAAAGCAGGAATATAAACTACAGGAAATTATCCAAGAAACTAAACATAACAGTGTTAAGGGAGCAATAAGGATAAACTATCCTATTCTAATAGTAATCAGGAACTAAAGAGAAATACTGTATATCATTAGTTAATATACAAATGAGGAGTAAACGAAGGATATATAGTATTAATACAAGGCACAGAGGATACATATATGCTATGAATAGATAAGGAAAGAGAGGGATATATGGTAGTACCATATATATAAATATGTATAAACGTATTTAGGACTAAACTCAAAGGTAATAACCTGAGGGAGCTAACCTAACAACTCGAGGGATCCTAACCAAGTAAGAAAGCTAATACTAGCATAATCAGGGCCTCTAACCATAGGATGACTAAACATGAGATAATCTAATAGTAATGTATCTTACTATGAGAAAGCAAAAGGAATCATAAACGTACCAATAGTCTTGGGTACTAGTCTATAATCATCCTGCCATGAACAAACCATAATACTAACCAACAATAAAGTAATTGGCTAGTCCAGACAAACAAAAACTTAACCAGACCCCCAAAAGTCTAGAAGGTTTAAGCAAGCACTGAGCAACTAGTAACCATAGCTTATACCTATATAGCCCCCCATAAGACTGATAGATATAAACTCCAAACAATTATACTGGTGATAGGAGATGCATATGAATGAATGAATACAACATAGACCAAAAATACCATATCCAATTTGATTGCCATAACGTAACAAGTGTATACAACTTCTCCAGCTCAGTAGCTCAAAAAGACAAGACCGATATCGACCATCCTTCTATCATACTATGGCTCATGGATGAAGGGGCCCATAGGGGACTCAGGATATTCGTATACACTTCCTGGTCCCAAACTAGGACTTCCAATAACCATCATAGGGTATCCATTTTGTCTAGTACCGGAGAGATATATAAGTATAGTAAGTGCTCGGACTCGAACCTATACTAAAAGAGTATAAATCTGTAGATCCATTGCCCGAGATCAAGTTCGAGATTAAATCGACATAATAATATAGAAAGGGTCAAAATCTCCCTCGACCGAAGTAAATAGTAGTGGTAAAAGAGTGGATTAATAATGGATTGGAATCAACCTCGGTCAAATTTCCAAAATAGCATATTTAGTTTCAAAAGCTAATAATTCATTAAATAAGGTGGTAAGAATCCCTTTGTAAAAGAATTCATTTTAAAAGTTAAAAGAGGGAATAAATCCCTTTTTAGATAACAATAGTAAAATAAAGGTTTTGATTGGAATCGTACCACTAAGTGAGCATAAATACGCCTAAAAGTATGCATGCCATCACCAGTATCCAAATAATACAACCATAAGCATCTATAAACTAGAGTCACACCCTCTTTAAGGGTAAAATACTCACAGGATTCCAACTGGCATCATAACCAAGGTGTCGGGCCCAACAATATTACTAACATGATATTAGCATCATAACTCGGGAAAACTACAGTAATTACAGGCATAATGCCACCATAAGGATCTAACAAGGAGAATATTATCCAATTTACTAAGTAATAAGCTAAGTCTCATACTAAGGATCCTTAATGCCAAACTATGTTTATACAAGTCTATAATCAAGGATAATAGGGTTCTAAAACCATCATGGGTATTCTATGCCAAGGTTCAGGTCACATTTCTATTCTAAGTCCCCTAAATAGTACAAGACATGATAATACTAGGTATGACCCATCCTATAATCCCTGCCTAGCATGCAATCTATACTATACACAATCCCATAGAGTAAAGTAGACAGAAGCCTACCTCGTTGCCGAACCGCAATCTTGAATCACCCACTAATCGCTCTTCTTTGCTCCACGATCCCGAAATGTCCTCATAATATCAAATAATAATCTACACGTTAATAGATGTAAAATGATACCTATATTGCTATATAAAAGCTGGGGTTGAAACTCGAGTCTAGAACGGGCCCGTGGGGCCTACAAACGAAATCCAAAAATTAAATCTGTCACGAGGTCCCTCGAAGGACAAGAAATGTGTGCTCAAAAGTTGAGCACACATGGAGTGCAAATCGGGGCTCAAATCAACCCCTAAAGTTTGGGAATTGAAGACCTAAATTCTAGGAATTTACAATGAAAAAGGATGGAATTTGATGGGGAAAATAATGGAAATTAACCAAGGAGTATTGAACTAACTTACCTTAGCTTCAATAGATGATTCCCCACAATTTCCCACACTTCAAACTCAAAAAATAGAGGAAAATACTATAAAGAAATGAGGGGAAATTGGGTGAAGAGGAGAGATTTATCACCTGCAGTTACCACTAAAGCGGTCACTTGGCCGCTAAAGCGGCCGGTGCGAAAAGGTGAGGGGCCACTAAAGCAGCACCCTGGATGCTAAAGCGACTACCACTAAAGCGGTAAGATGGTCGCTAGCGACCATGCCTTGGCTGGTCAGCACTGCTAAAGCGGCTATCGCTTAAACGATCATTTGGCCGCTTAAGCGGCTGCACCAACAAATTGAGACTTCAGATTTTGCTAAGTCCAAATGGACTCTGACCGAGTTCTTGGGATTCATTCGGAACCCCGTGCAAGCAAACAAACTATGCTACCATTCCAAATTTGACATTCCAGACTCAACGAAACCATTTAAATTTCCAACGGAGGTCGTTTCAACATAATATGGGCCCCATACATGTAGTTCTATTTTAACCAAATTCTATCCAATAGCAAAAATGAGTCCGGAAGCATCGAAACCCTGACCAAAAGTCCCCTTAGCCTAAAGTCAATGTTTTAGAGCTAACAGTGTTGTCAAAATTCTCATCCGAGTCTGTTTACTAGGAGTTTTTGTCTAAGACCAATTTCTTAATTGCGAAAGCTCCAAAGCAGGGGATTGAGGCTAAAATCCAAACGAACTATCCGATAATCAAACCGATAAGTCATAAATGAACTGTAGCCTCTATGGGAATCCTTAAAATGCTAAAAATGCACAGAAATTGAGAAAATGACCTGAAAGGTGATTAAAATATCCACAACTAAAAGGATTTTTGTCTGCGAAATTCAAGGGATAAGAAGAACCCAAAGCTCGAAGGGATGAGGTACTAGGCCCACATGCTTCAAGCAAGACTCCCCGGATAACCTTTAAGGAAAACCAATGCTTTCAAGGGATTTCACCAAAGGTATCCCCTTTTTACCAACTTATTTACTTCACTTTTCAAATAGCCACAAACTCAACCTCAACAACAAACTGGCCTCCAATTGAACCAAACACAATTGAAGTACGCAAACCCACATGATGTTATACTGACATCACACCGATATAAGCACAACTAAGAGGATACTCAACCCGACTAACAATTACCTAAGGAATGACTTATCCAACCAACTCCAAATTCTAAATATTGCGTTCTCTTGTCTTTCCAAACTTGATGTTAACTCTGAGTTTCACGGAATATCACCTAAGTCCTGTTCGCACAATCTCCCCCATACTTTCGAAAGACTGAAGCTGATCTATTAAAAATCCATAATGGCAAGCATAAAAATAAGCCAATAAAGTGCTACATTGACTCACAAATAGAAATGATCAAAGCCTGCGATCTCTAGCCAAAGCTACAACTGGTACAAATGACCCTGAAACTGATATTCAGGAATCCGAAGCATAGGCTCTCAAAATTAAACAATTTGCTCCAGAATATCCCACCAACTATGGCTGATACCATGCTAAACAAACTTGGGTACACTTTTTCCGCTGAGTAGGCATACAAAATTCCTGACAAAAATTGAGAATCAGAGGCCCAAAAGCAGTAGAAACCAATACTATGTGCCGACGGACCGACCTTCGAGCATCTAGTAAGTACGACCCATCCGAACCGAAGGAAACCAAATCGGTAGGCAATGAGTAGGCTTAATCAGCCTGTAAATGAATGCTCAACTGAAACAAATCTGGAAATAGGGATGCAATCAAGTTATGTAATCAATAATTGTAATCTCAATGCTGAAGCCGAGCTATTTGATCTTAACTATCCAAACCAATCATGTTGACGAGTAAGCATCTATGCTCCAAAATCTATCACAACTTTCAAGCCGCCATTCGAGAGAGTCAAAATCCCAAAACTGAAGCCTACAAGTCTTCAGAGATATCAAATACTCAAACCATTCTTACTATCAGAATTCCAACATTTACCAAACGATTCCCTCAAGAGTTGAAATTGAAATTTTGCCAAAGAATATAGTCACAATAGAGAAAAACCATCGGTTGAAGACACAAGCAATCAATTCCACATATGCTGAAAGGCATAATGCATCAAGGCATAACCAAGAACACATCGTGGCTGCGAAGAATACTAACAGTAGTCAAAACTCAAGTAACTCAAAAAATCTCAATCTTAGCCTGAATTTGGTCAAACCAATACTCAATACATGACGACGAATACTCATTATCAACAGACACCTGCTTCGGTAAACAAAAACTGATTCCCAAGAACATAACGCCAAGTAGGAGTATTCCATGAAGTCATATTCGATCGAACAAATGCCAAAATGAGAAATCTCTGAATTTATCCATTTTCACCAACTTTAACTTGGCTGAACCATGAACCAAGTTGCAGAAAGAACGGCGTACCCAACTCAATATCGACTTCAAGATCAAGACCACTACCGGGAAATGAACTATCCAAATAAGATGAACAAACCTCGAATTTATCAACCTTAGGAATAGCTATAAAAAAAAGATAGCAAATGCTAGAATCTCAACAACCCATGGAAGGTCAAACCTTTCTTCACTCCCTCTTAAAAATCGATCTTACTTTGCTAACAGAAAAGAAAACCATCCAACCAAGGTAGTTGTCTAAGCCAAATGGATGAGAATCATAAGAAAGGAGATACTAACTAGATAATACTAGTCTAGTCGTCTATTATGTAAGAATCAATAAATGTCAAAAGAATGACAACAATAACATCAGTATTAGGGTAAGTGGCACCAAAAATGAAAAACAACAACCATACCACTCTAGTACCGTGACAAGACCAATATGCTAAAGGAAATGGACTTTAACCCAAAAGCTACACCCTAAGGAAAATTACCACACCGACCCACTCAATCCACTACTAAAAGAAACCATCTATGGGGTTAGTCAAGTATGTATAAATCTACATAAAAGCTTACAACAATCCATATAGTAATATCAAGGCATGTAAGCACTGATGGGTATGAAAACTCTAACTCAATTCAAATAGACATTAAAAGATAGTACACCAAAATCATACCTATATGATGGAATCTGAAGTCATAACCCCTGAAATGCCCGAAAAAGTATGAATCTGAATGCGTCTCAGATCGGACTGAGCGTCTGATAGACCAACTAAAATACTAAGAGTACTACCTCTGCCCAAAGGCACTGCATCTCTATGAGACTGATCTGGATGCACTGACTACTCAATAATCCCATACTGGGGACACTCTTTGGACCAATGACCAGTTTTTCTACAGTCGTAACAAACCCCTGAAGCTCTAACCTGGAAAGAAACACGAGTTGTCCCCCAACTGGCTAACCAACTCATGCCTGGGGAACTCCCTAGACTAATGACCAATATCACCACAATCAAAACATGCCCCTGGGGCTCTCTAATATACTATACCTGCCGACCCAAGATCGACCACCATGGCCTGAAGACCTAGACCGGATAACTCTTACTGCCTAACCAAAACTCTATCCACTGAGGCTACCATAATCTATCTGAGAGCTACCCATAAACTAAGGTGCTTTCTACAGGGGCCTAATAGACTGCAACTGATGCTGACCTCTACTAGGAAGATTCCTACCTCCAAACGAAATACCATAGCCGTTGAACTGCTGACATGGACTCTTACCGCCACCTCCATATATATTAATACATGCCCCCTCTGTAGTCCTCGTGTGATCAACAACCTGAAGAAAAGTAGACCCACCTGTATCAAATGCTCCGACTCTAAATAGAGTGGTAAAGTCAATCCTCTGACAAATCCACACACCATCTCATGCTCTATAGGAAATAACATAGAAGTGTATCTGACCCACTCGAGAAACACAATCTCATAGAAACCCAATCTCATACTCTAAAACTAACAAAGATCCCTCCTTAACACCAACAAACCTAACTTTGCTATGAGAACCACTCGATGTACTGAGGACCACCACTGACAGTGAATTATCCACTAAAAGGTTTGAAATCCCCAACACGACATCCTGAAAAGTTGAGTCAGTCTCAAACTTTGTAGGATCCTAGGCAGGCCCCAGACCCTTTGGCTGACACTGAAGATCCTCGATATCGATCTCTAACTCCCTAGTCCATTACTGAACTGGAACTTTAGTAACACCCACCAAAGTACCGTCCTCATCTATCGATAATCTCGTGTTATCCATATGGGAAAGAGTGGAGTCAAGTGAAATACTAGAGGTTCATAGAAGTACGCACATATGACAAGGAGTCAACAATAGAATTTCTAAGAATGACCTTGTAGCCTCTCGAAAATAAGATACAAATGTCTCTATGCCGATCAGCAAAACTCTACTAGGCACTTAGCTCTTATACAAACAACACCGGTGAACCTATGCTTTGATAACAATTTGTCCGGACCCAATTTTTCATGTCCTGATGGCACCTACTATAACCCACTAGTAGGTAAACCGACCCATAGTACAAAACGGAGAGTAACGGACTATCAAGAGAAAAAGAAAAAGAAAGCAACAAAAAGTGAATACAGTAAAGAGACAAATATAGAGAATTAATCCCAAAACCTGATGGAGTCAGTACAAGAGCTTCTAATACAATAGGAGTATAAGTGAAATACAGGATAAATATATAGATATATATATAAGGATGTCTCTGAATATAAAATAGAGATCAGTCTAACAATACGAGGGAGAGCAGTAATACTCTGAATGTCAGGAGCTCACCCTAAATTTTTGATCCATGGCTCCTACTTACGATGCACACGTCAATGGAGAGCTATGATCTGCAGGTTGCAGAAGTGTAGTATGAGTACCAAACACGTGGTACTCAGTAGGCATCGACCGATTGAGTTCCAAAGATAATGTAAGCATAAATAACATGTAAAGCAGGAATATAAACTATAGGTAACTATCCAAGAAACTACACATAATAGTGTTAAGGGAGCAACAAGGATAAACTATCCTATTCTAATAGTAATGAGGAACTAAAGTTCAATGTCATATATCATTAGTCAATATACAAATGAGGACTGACAAAGGATATACAGTAGTAATACAAAGACAAGAGGATACATATACGATATGATCAGATAAAGAAAGAGAGGGATATACGGTAGAACCATATATATATATAAACGTATATAGGACTAAACTCAAAGGTAATAACCTGAGGTAGCCAACCTAATATCTCGAGGGATCCTAACTAAGTTGGAAATCTAATACTATCATAATCAGTGGCGGAGCCAGGATTTTCATTAAGGGGATTTAAAGTGCGCATACGAACTAGTCGAAGGGGGTTCAACATCTACTATATATACATAAAAAATAATTTTCACCTTATATAAATAGTGTAATTTTTCGCCGAAGGGGGTTCGGATGAACCCCCTGGATATATGCTAGCTCCGCCCCTGATCATAATCAGGGCCTTTAACCAAAGGATGACTAAACATGAGATAATCTAACAGTAATGTATCTTACTATGAGAAAGAAAAAGGAATCAGAAATGTACCGACAGTCTCGGGTACCAGTCGATAATCATCATGCCACGAACTAACCATTATAATAACCAATAATAAAGCAACCGGCTAGTCTGGACAAATAATTACCTAACCAGACCCTCAAAAACCCGAAAGGTTTAAGCAAGCATTTAGCAAATAGTAACCATAGCTTATACCTATATAGCCCCCCATAAGACTGATAGCTATAAAAGCCAAATAATTATACTGGCGATAGCCGAGAAATATTAATGAATGCAACATAAACTGAAAATATCATATCCAATCTGAGTGCTCTAACGTAACAAGTGTATACAACTCCTCCAGCTCAGTAGCTCGAAAAGGTAGGACCTACATCGACCATCCTTCTACCATACTATGGCTCACGAACGAAGGGGCCCATAGGGGATTCAGGATATTTGTATACACTGCATAGTCTCCCAAACTAGGATTTCCAGTAACCATCATAGTCAATCTACTACGTCCAGTATCAGAGAGACATATAAGCATAGTAAGTGCTCGGACTCGAACCGATACTAAAAGTGTATAAATCTGTAGATCTATTGCCCGAGATCAAGTTCGGGACTAAATCGGCATAATAATGTAGAAAGGGTCAGAATCTCCCTCGACCAAAGTAAATAGTAGTGGTAAAGGAGTGGATTAATAATGGACCAAAATCAACCTCGGTCAAATTTTCAAAATAGCATATTTAGTTCTAAAAGCTCATAATTCATTAAATAAGGTGGTACGATTCCTGTTGTAAAAGAATTCATTTTAAAAGTCATAAGTCAGAATAAATCCCTTTTTAAATAACAGTAGTAAAATTAAGGTTTTGGTTGGAATTGTACCACTAAGTGAGCATAAATACGCCTAAAAGTATGCATGCCATCACCTGCGTCCAAGCAATACAACCATAAGCACCTACGCATCTATAAACTAGAATCATGTCCTCTCTAAGGGTAAAATATTCATCTGGAGTCCAACTGGTATCTTAACTACTGCCTCGGGCCCAACAATATAACTAACATGATATTAACACTATAAGTCGGGAAAACTAAGTTAATTCCAGGCATAATGCTACCATATTAGCTTCAATGGATTATTCCCCACATTTTCCCACACTTCAAGATTCAAAATGGAGGAAAATGACCTAAAGAAATAAGGGGAAATCAGGTGAAAAGGAGAGATTTTTCAGCAGCAGTTACCGCTAAAGTGGTCACTTGGCCGCTAAAGCGGCTACTGACAGCTAAAGCGAATGGTGCTAAAAGGGAGTGGCTGCTAAGGTGTCACCCTGGGCGCTAAAGCGACTTTCACTAAAGAGGAAATATAGTAACTAAAGTGACCATGCCTCGGCTGGTCAGCATCGCTAAAATGATGGCCTTTCTGCTTAAGTGGCTGCACCAGCAACTTGAGGCATCAGATTTTGCTAAGTCCAAATGGACTCCGATCGGGTTCTCGAGATTTGTTTGGAACCCCGTGCGCACAAACAAACTATGCTACCATACCAAATTCAACATTCTGGACTTAACAAAATAATCAAAATTTCCAACGGAGGTCCTTTTGACACAAAGTGGGCTCCACACTCGTACTTCTATTTAACAAAATTCTACCCAATAGCCCAAAATGAGTTTGAAAGCCTCGGGACCCGAACCAAGGATCCCCCTAGCCTAAAATTAATGTTTCAGGGCTAACAGCTCTGTCAGAACTCTCATCCGAGGCCATTTACTAGGAGTTTTGGTCCGAGACCAATTCCTTAATAATGAAATCTCCAAAATGGGGAATTGAGCCTAAAATCCAAACGAACTATCCGATAACTGAACCGACTATTTTGGCAAGTCATAAATGACCTGTAACCGCTATGGGAAGGCTCAAAATGCTGAAAATGCATGGAAATCAAGAAAATGACCTGGAGGGTCATTACACATGCTTATAACCAAAATAATATCATGTAATGAATCAACTCAATGATTGTATTAAACGAGCTTAAATCTCCTCAAATCTTAATAAGTCATGGTATAAGTCATCATATGGCATCACAATAATAACGAGTCATGTGAGATATCAAATATATCAATTCAAGCCCCCACTTGGGCACCACAATAATAATTAAGGAAAATAATTCTCAAATAAGATAAATACTAGCCCCAGCATAGGCATCACAATAATAATAATCTCTCAAGTCAATAATAATACTCACATAAGCCACCACAAAGGCAACACAATAAAATAATAATCTCAAAAGATGAATTTAACTATAAAATCTCCAATCCATAGCATACTTTACATGAATGGTTAACTCCCCAGCCCGGTTTGAAGAAAGTTAAGCCATAACCTACCTCGAAAAGCCAAAATTCAAGCCTAGAACCTTCAAAAAGGATCTTTTCCTTTTCGTATTGCCTCGAATTGAACCCAATATATCAAAAATATTATCTATACGTCAAAAGAAGTCTAATGATATCCATATTAGCTTCTCTCTTTCTGGGCCAAAAAATTGTTCAAAAATCGACCACGAAGGAAAAAAGGGTAAAAACAAAATTTTATTTAAGAATCAAGTTTTCCATACTTCACGGATTATAAATATAAAAAGCTATTATTTTCTCACTTTACCGGGTAAAATGCCAAAATTCCAAACTCAAAATTAAGATTTTGAAGACATTTTTGAAATCTAATCAATGAATAATGATGGAAATTATTTTTAGAATCTTACCCAAACACCTTCGATGAAAAACCTTCTTTAAAATCGCCAATTCCAAGGTCCCAAGCTCCAAAAATGGTGAAAAATCCAGAAGGAAAGATTTTATACTATTCAGTGCACAACGCCTCGTGATCGCAGCCCCCACCACGCGATTATGAGAGTCAATATTGACCAGGATTAAATTGGTCATCGTAATTGAGGGAGTTGGGTCTCGCGACAGCGATGAGCAACCCGATCTAGTCCACTAGAATAACTATTTACGATCACGGTGACCCACTTTGCAATTGTGATATGCAATATAATCAAGGCCCGCAATCACAACACATGACTATATGATCGCGATGAAGTGCCTGATGCTGCACCAGATAACAGTAAACTAGGTAAGAAAATTGTCTAAAAATCCTTTGAACGGACCTACGGGTTTTGTTTGGGACCTCACATAAATAAACTAAAAATGCTAATAGTCTAATTTTGACATTTGGACTCAAAGAAACAGTCAAATTTATCAAAAGAAGTTGTTTTCAACAAGTTAACCTCCAAAACCCCTTTTTAGGCTAATTTAACTAGTTTTTCACCTAATGGCTCAAAACTCAAAATAAAGGTTCGGAACCCGAACCAACCACTCTACTAACCAAAATCAGAATTTCGAATCTAATGGAACTGAAAAATCACCATTCGATGCTCGAATCACAAAATATTGACCAAAGTCAAACTAATCACTTTCACGGCTACTCAATACCTCAAACTCACTCAAATCACTCTCGAACGCTTTAGAGATCGTACCAACTATCCCCGCAACTCACAAATGCTATATAACAATTGCAGAGAAGGTCAATGTAGTCAAAATATAGAAAAAGATAAAAATCACAACAAGAATTGTGACACTTAAACATCACTTAATTAGGACCATAATGAAAATGCTAAAACACCACTTATTTAGGAAAGAAGAGAGTAATATTTTGTAATGATATTAATTTGATAATATGGAAAATAATGTACGATTTTTTATAAATGGTTAAATTAATTGATGGTATACAATTCCTGATATGTGTTGGAACGTCTCTAATAACATGTTCTCACTCCGTCTTCCCTTAATAAGTCACTAAATTTGGTATTTTTTTAATCCAAGTTGCTATGAAAACAAAAGACAAAATATAATTGATTCCTCCATTTAAGTGGTTCTCACTTCTCCATATTCTTCTTAACGCTGTCAAATATTAATTAGGATAACTTCACTCGTAAAAGTTTAACCCAAATAATAATCTTCCATTCTATTTTATATGACTCCCTTTGACTGGACACTGTATCTAAGAAAAAAGGAAGACTTTCAAAACTTGTGATCATTGAATATTTGTATGGTTGTAAATCATTTTATTAAGGGTAAAAGGAGAATTTTAAAGCTAAATTATTTCTAATTATCGTAAGGTGACATTCTTTTTGGGACAAACTAAAAAGAAAAGTGTTCCACATAAAATGGAACGAAAGGAGTAATAATTTTCATAAAAAAATAAAAGATCAAAGAGATTATGAGAACATATAATGTTCTTCTTAATCGATTTTGAAAAATACTTTTGAGAAAGTTATTCAAGATATTTCAAAAGTATAATTATAAGAAAGGTCACGTACTCACGTGCTTCAATACGCTTTCTTACTCTTCTAGGTAACAACCACATCTATCTAATCCCTGCCAAAATTCTTCTTTCTTACTGCCTTTGGGCAGTTTGGCAAGTCATAACAAACACATCTTCCAGGGGAAGCTCTTCTCTACTCCTCTTGGGGAGATTGTCCATCTAGCGGTTGAATATTGGTTCTTGCCTGGAACTGCTAAACCCAAGAAGGGTGTAATACCTATTAATGTCAAATGGAACCCATGTAATGACCCTCTAGGATATTTCCTACATTTTTGTGCTTTATCGATATTTAGAGCTTTTCCATAGCTGACCCAAGTCATTTATGACATGCTATAACTAGCAGTTTGGTTACAGGGTAGTTCGTTTAGTTTTTACAGTCATTTCCCTGTTTAAAAGCTTTCATTGTTACAAAAAGGGTATCGGGCCTGAACTTCAGATAAACGGCCATGGATGCCATTTCTGACAGTTTTGTTAGCTCTGAAATATTGATTTTAGACTAGGGACACCCTTGCTTCAGGTCTGGGGGCTTTCAGACTCATTTTGGGTTATTGGGTGGAATTAAGTTAAAATGATTCTTTGGGTGTGGGATCCACTTTTGAGCGAAACAACCTCAGATGGAAATTTTGATGGCTTTGTTGAGTCCATAGTGCCGAATTTGGTAGGATAGCATAGTTTGTTTGTGTTCACGGGATTCCAAACGAATCCTGAGGGTCCTATCGGAGACTTGGCTCTTGGCCAAAACTGCTGTTGCTAGTGCATATGGTGCAGGAAAAAATGGTCTTTGAGTTCGAGAGGCAGTGGCTGTGTTCGCAAAGTTCAAGGTTATAGATCATCACGTTTCCAAGCTAACCTTCGCATTTGAGAAGAGTCAACTGTCGACTGGTCCGGGCCTTTTACATCACGATCACAGTGGACTAGGCTGCATTTGCGAAGGCCTAACCGGGTGAAACATTGGATTTGCGATGGGGGTCCCGTGATCGCGATAAAGGACCCCTGGGCGTATTTAATACTATTTCACCCGTATTTCTCCCATTTATTTCAATTCTAAACACCACTAAAACCCTAGGGAGCTTAGGATATTATGGATATTAATTATTGGGTGTTAGGAGCGAGTTAGAGACATTGTTGCATTCATTTCCCCATCATTTATTTCATATGTTTCCACTAATTTTCTAGTTTCATTCTCTGGTTCTCCGGTTAACCTTAAATCCCTAGTTTATTGTTGGGGATGATTTGGTCCCTATTTGTTCTCGGTTCCACCCATTTTTGTAGATAAATGATCCATGAGCTCAGAGGGATGTTTTGATACTTTCAAATTTGTGATTCCGCAAGCGCGCCCTATATGGGATTTTTTAGTTTGACTTTTGACTCAGAGCATTTATATGCGATATGAGTATCATCATCCTCGTCTTAATGCATAGATTATTATTTTAACAGTATGGCAACATTCGAAGGCTTGTTAGAAAGAAAAAGCTTTGGAGTAGTAGACTTTATGTGCTTTCGATAGTGTGCAGGTATGTTAGGCTTATTTTCCTCATAGATTGAGCTTAATTATGGTATTAGTTTAGTATTATGCTAGCTATGGATGGGTATTTATGACTTGGTGGATAGTTTAGTATTTTATTGGTTAAAGTTAGCCAGTTGGGGGCCTTTTGGCAGAATTTAGCCCTGATTTCCCTTGTAATAGTTATAATGATACTTTAGGACTAGTTTAGTTTTCTTAAGACCTTGAGATGTAATTGTAAAGACTTAGTCTAGATTTGGGTAGGTGCTTGCCATAGTAGAAATTTTTGGGATTAGTAGCGGGCCCCACCCACCCTCTCTTTTTGTCAAATGCCTAAATTAGATCCTTGTAGATCTAAGAGACCCTTATTCATCACCTTAAACTAAAACTTTAGCCTTAGGATGACTTTGGGCATTTATAGAATTCCAGCTAGCTTTATTACTCGAATTAAAAGTTGATTGACCTTTAAACGTCACTCTTAGACTTAGTGGTTAAAACTCGCTCCTCTCATAGATTTGATTATTTAATTTGGGTATTTAAGATTTATTTGGACTTAAAGGAGGTTATAGCTTTGGGTTATCATTACTTTGAAACTTATTTACTAGTTTCAATTCAAGTCTGACATTCATGATCTATACGTGGTACTTTATTATGATGATGTTATTCTCCAGTTCTGGTTCAAGTCCAGTGTTTATGGTTAGAATGGAATTTCAGGTATGTTATCACTCGTTGGTATACTTTAACCTAATTATTGTCGGTGTTCCTTCTTGTTTGTACCCACCGGGCTTATGGGGGATCATTTGGGTTATTTCTCTCTTGTTTGTGCCTTCTAGGCTTATGAGGGCCTAGTTAGGTTGTAGTTAGACTATATTTACTTTTCAGTTACTTATTATGTATATTTATTGCTTTAGTCCGATTAGGCGTATTATTTCAGATTTAGCCCTTTATTCCTGACTTTAGTTTACATTATCGTGTTTTATTATACTTTTATAGTAATTTAGCACGATCAACCTATGATGACTACTGAGTACCCATTATTTTTTGTACTCTTACTGCACTTTTGCATCCTTTTCTGAGATTTGAGTACGAGCCATCGCCACTAACATTACTTTCAGGCTTACTGCTGCTTCAAAGATAAGGTGAGCTTTTAGAGCCGGAGCTCATCCACTCTTCTTCTGCTATTTTTGGATAGTTTTTTATATATTTCGATATTACTTGTATATTTACTACTATATAGTACTCTTGTTTTTTATTTAGTGGCTCTTGTACCAGCCTTACTAGGTCATAGGATACTTTTTAGTACTTTTACTCTTTTCCTTTGTTGTTCCGTACGATCTTATATATATATATATATATATCACTGCTTAGTACTCTTATTGTGAGTCTATCTTATCTTCGACCGATTAACCCATTACTTATCGTTCCGGGTGGGTTAAAGTAGGCATCATCATGACCCAAGCAATTAGGTCGTGAAAAATTGGTATCGAAGCCTAGGTTTACGGGTATTGTTGGTACAAGAGCAAGTGTCTAGTAGAGTCTCATATATCAGTATGATGACGTCTGTATCCTATTTTCGGGAGGCTGTAGGATACTTTTAGGAAAATTTCATTTTTTTGTTCATTTCGTGTGATAAATCTGTGTTGGTTTTTGAGTTTTAATTTATTTTACTCTTTCATAGATGGCTAGGACATCAGCTACGATGGTCATGGATGGGGACATTGAGACTGCAGCCAGGGCACCCGTTAGAGGCTGAGGTTGACCCAGAGGCCAAGGTCAAACTATAGCTGCAACACCATCTAGGGTTTAGGACAGGGATCTTTCACCAGATTCTGTTATTAACCCCGAGCCAGAGGTAGCTACAAGGATTTAGCCACCCCAACTGCTGGTGGGCTAGGGGCAGTCCAGGCTCCACCGGGGTTTATTTCATCCTCAGTTCTTAGAGATACCTTGCTTCAGTTATTGGGATTGGAAGGTGGTGCATCGTCTGATGGTGCTCAGTTAGCAAACCAGAGTGGTACTAATTTAGGAGCGCAACATATAGCTGCGGCTCACAGAGTTGAGGTTCCTCCAGCTCTGGTAGTTCCATAGCCAGTAGTTGCTCAGCTAGTTATGACTACCGAGGAGCAGAAGATGTTGGGTTGATTTTTGCAATTGACTCTACCTAGGTTTACTGGACCCCAGGAGAGGATGCGTATGAGTTTCTGACTAGTTTCGATAAGAGGCTTCATAATTTGGGGTTGGTTGAGTCGTATGGAGTGGATTACATGACATATTGGTTTGACAAGGCAGTGAGACAATGATGGAGGGGTTATCTTTATTCCAGGCTAGTTGGATCCCCACCTGTGACTTGGGCTCAATTCTCCAAGGCTTTCTTTGAGAAGTACATGCCTTCCACTATGCTCGAGCGCCTGAGGGATAAGTTTTTTCCATTGATACAGGATTATATGATGGTGGCCGAGTACGAGGTGAGGTTTCATGAGCTATCCAGACATGCCACTATGATTCTGCATATAGAGTATGAGAGAATTCGATGTTTCGTCTGAGGGTGGAGTCTACCGCTCTGCATGGCTACTAGAGTTTGGTGATTTTAGGAACGTATTTTACAGATATTATTAATCATGCCTATACTATAGAGAAGATGGACTGCTAGGCTAAAGGGGGCAGCTATAAGAAGCCGCTTCAGCAGGGCAATTATAGTGGGAGCCACAACGGTTCACAATTCAGAAGCAGAGGTATTTAGGGTAGGTACCCTTAGCGTCAGTCTTATCAACACTAGGTTCAATCTAGTAGGCCTGTTCAGGTAGCATTTCATATTACTGATAAGGGTTAGTCCGGTTATAGTGACTACAATGGACAGAGTAGTGGTCAGTCCTCGAGGGGTACACAGTCCAGGTTTCAAGTCATGGTATCCATTTTGGGTCAATCGAACCTTCTAGATAGAGCAGAGTGTCTGGGGCATGTTATGATTGTGGGGTCATCAGTCATTTTTCCAGATAGTGTCCTTGGCGTTGGATGATTGATCCTACAGCGTAGAGTGTTCAGCTGATCAGATCAGTATCGCCTCTAGCTAGAGGTGGTGCTCAGGTAATAAGGTAGTCCCATGGGTTCTAGAGAAGGTCCTCAGGCAAGTAGGATAGGTGGTCGGTCAGATACCTAGTCCGGAGGCAGACGAGGTCAGTTGTATACTATACCTAGTAGGTCGGAGGTGGATGCTTTTATTACAGGTATGATTTTAGTGTGCCGTCAGCTAACTATTACTTTAGTTGATCCAGGATCCACTTATTCATATGTTTCTACTTATTATGTACCAAAGTTAGAGTTTTCTTGGGAGTCTTTATCTGTGCCATTGCATATAGCTACTCCTGTGGGTGATTCTTTAGTAGTGGATCTGGTTTATAGATCATATGTTGTAACCATTCGAGAGTATGATACTCAGGTTGACCTTACTGTGCTAGATATGGTGGATTTTGATGTGATTATGGGCATGGATTGGTTATCCCCTATCATGCGGTCTTGGATTATTTTGCCAAGACTATTACCTTAGCTATGCCTGGCATACCCCTAGTTGTATGGTAGGGTTCTCTTAGCTGAGTTTTCTTATAATAATAGCTACCATTTTAATACTGAGATGACACCATTTGAGGCATTGTATGGTAGGCGTTATCGATCTCCGATTGGATGGTTTGAGACTTCTGAAGTTAGACCCCGTGGTATTGACTTACTTTATGAGTCTTTGGATAGAGTTTGGATGATTCAGGATAGGTTGAAGGCAGCTCAAAGTAGGCAGAAGAGTTATGCTGATTGCAGGCTTTGTGCTTTAAAGTTTGTACTGGGTGATTGAGTTTTCCTTCGAGTGTTGCCCATGAAGGGCGTGATGAGGTTCGAGAAGAGGGGCAATTTCAGCCCCAGGTATATTGGTCCATTTGAGACACTTCGGACAATTGGGGATAAAACTTATGAGTTAGGGTTGCCCCAGACTTTTTAGCTGTCCACCCAGTCTTCCATATATTTATGTTGTGGCGCTTTAATCTGGATGAGTAACACGTGCTTCATTGGGACTCGGTGCAGTTGGATGAGAGGTTGACCTTTGTGGAGGTCAACCGGAGTATTAAACTAGAAAATTAGCCTTAGGACGACTTAGGCCATTTATCAAATTTCGCGTAGCTTTATTACTCGAATTAGAATTTGATTGACCTTTAAACATCACTCTTAGACTTAGTGGTAAGAGCTCGCTTCTCTCATAAATTTGACCGTTTAATTTGGGTATTTAAGATTAATTTGAACTTAAAGGAGGTTATGGCTTTAGGTTATCATTACTTTAAAACTTATTTACTAGTTTCGGCTCAAGTCTGGCATTCATGATCTATACGCGGTACTTTATTATGATGATACTATTCTCCAGTTCCGGTTCAAGTCTGGCGTTTATGGTTCAAAGGGAATTTTAGGTATGTTATCATTCATTGGCACACTTTAACCTTATTATTGTTGGTGTTCCTCCTTGTTTATACCCGTCGGGCTTATGGGGGCTCTGTTGGATTCTTCCTCTCTTGTTCGTGTCTTCTAGGCTTATGGGGGCCTAGTTAGGTTGTATTTAGACTATATTTACTTTTGAGTTACTTATTCTGCATATTTATTGCTTTAGCCCCTTTTGGGGTATTATTTTAGATTTACCCTTTATTTCGGACTTTAGTTTACATTCTCGCATTTTATTATACTTTTATTGTAATTTAGCTCGGTCGGCTATGATGCCTACTGAGTGCCCATTGTTTTTGGTACTTATACTATACTTCGTCATCCTTTTTTGATGCAGATTCGAGTATGAGCCATCGCCACTGACGTTACTTCAGGCTTATGGCTGCTTCGGAGATGGGGTGAGCTTTCAGAGCCAGAGCTGATCCCCTCTCCTTCTGCTATTTTTGGATAGTCTTTTGCATATTCCAAGATTACTTGTATATTTGCTACTATCTAGTACTCTTATTTTTGATTTAGTGGATTTTGCGTAGACCTTACTAGGTTATGTGATACTCTTTAGTACTTTTACTCTTTTCCTTTGTTGTTCCGTACAATCTTATTTATATACATAGTTGCATAGTACTACTATTGTTTGTCTATATTTCATGCATATCTTATCTTCCGTCGATTAGCCCATTACTTGTCATTTTGGCCTATGGTTTGGCTTACCTACTAGTTAGTTAAAGTAGGCACCATCATGACCCGAGAAATTGGATCGTGACAACCCACCTGCTCATGGTAATATTATGTTTAACACTGATAGCAGCACTAAGTCTCCCACAGGCTCATCTAGTATTGCTGGGGGTTTTAGGAGACATTTTGGTGATTGGGTTCTCGGTTACACTGGCCTGGCTAACCCTTTAAATCCTCTTGAAGCTGAATTTCATGCTTTATTTCTAGGTTTTACTCTAGCTTTACAAAATAATTTCTATTGCTTGGAAATTAATGTGGACTCCCAGCAGCTTGTGCATTAATTAGCAAATTTGGAAATAGACTTACATTTAACCTTTGATTGCAGGTGCCTCCTCCGGAGGCTGGGTAATCCTACTGTCTGTCATGTTTACTGGGAACAAAACAAGCTAGCGGATGCTTTAGCCGGGACTACTACTACTACTATATCTACTACTACAACAACTTCGACCACTGCTACTACTACTGCTGGAACTGCTGCTACTACTAGTTCGGCTAGCATTGTCCTATTTTGGGAACCTCCACCATCTATAATGACTATTTTTAAAACGTATAGAAATGGAGGACTAACTGTTAGGAGGGTTAAGGAGTTACATCTTATCCCGTACATGTATAATACTACTAGTTTGCCTAGTAATCAGGATGTAACTACTAGTACTAGTTTCTCTATAGTTGGTATTAATGTTGTAGTGGCTTTGCCACAAATTATGTCCCTGTAGACTGTTTGTTCTATTATATAATATCTATCTTTCTTACCAAGAAAAACTATTACGGAAGCTCCACTTGAGTGGAGACTGTAATACGTAGAGGTGGTCAGAGGGCATAGTATGATATGATACGGTATTTGAAACTTCAGTACGATAATTTTGGTATTCGATTTTTAAAAATACTATACCATTATCATATTAATTTGGTATGGTTCAATCAAGGGTGGCTCAATATACCTCGTGGCCTAAAGCGAAACTTCAAAATGAGGCCTTAATTTATTTTTTCATGAAAAAAAATTGTGTATATATATATATATTATTTGAAGTCTATTTTTAGAAGTTCCTGAGATGCAAAATTATGAATAAAATTATTTTATAATGGTCTTCTAGAAATAATTTCTTTTCAATTGATAATATACCTAATTCGTTCAATTTCTCTTGAGACGTTGATTTTAAGTAAGATCTTATCAATTTAATTTTTAAAACTTCTTTCGGCTGAGGATTGTTATAAGGAACTCTATAGGCAATATATGCATTTGAAAAATAATTTTTTTTTATCTTATTAAAATATTTCTTACATTTCTACTCCCTTCGTCCCACATGAACAGTTAATTTAATTCTTTTCAGGTTCATTAAGTAAAATAATAAATACAAGGTATAATTTACTAAGTTACTCCTATTTATGAATATTTTTTAAAAGTATTGACTATTGAGCAGTATTAAAAAGAAATCTTCTTTAATGTTAAAGGTAAAGTTAGAAACAATTGTCAATTTAGTCTTGAATTCTTTAAGTGATAATTTTTTGAGCTAAAACGACATTAAAATGAGACAGAAAAAATATTAAAAAGTATTCAATATTTTCTAATGAAAAAAATCTACAAAATTATAAATCTATAATTACTAAAAATGGGGCACCCAAAAATTAGGGCCCTAAAGCCTTGCTTCAGCGGCTTCTTGCTGAAGCCAGCCCTGGGTTCAATATTTTGAAGTTTTATTTCAGTATTTTGTAGTATGGTAATCGGTAATCATAGGTTGTTCAACTTTGACAATATATACTCCTATAATAGAATATTATGACTTCGACTTTTCAAAAATATATTTTAATTATAACGTACTAACACATTACACATGTAAAAATATATATTCAAAGAAAGTACAAACAATTCTTTTAGTTAATCAATTACATAAAAAAGATATTTTAATCAAGATAGAGTAGCCGAATTTTCAACATCTAAACATTTAATTTTATACTAATACTAAGTTGGTATTTTTTTTTATTATTTAAAATATATATAAGTTATTTATGCAACTACATACTTTGAAAAGATATTTGGAATTTCGATATGTCGTTTATAAATACCAAATCTAATATTAAATATCAAACAAAATTAAAATATATACCATAATATCAAAATCACGGTATCAAAAATTTCGACTCGATATGATAATATGGTATATACGATACCATATGCCCACACCTAGTAATACAGACTACATGTTCACGTTACTTTAATTAAACTCGAAATTATTATTCATGAGCTGTTTAATTAAACACATTGGTACCTAATACTTGTTGGGTGTTTTTGGTACGAGGAAAGATTTTTTCATGATGTTCTGTTGGTTAATTTTTTTAAAAATATTTAATTTTAGGAAAACAAAGTTTTTGAAAAAGAAAAATGATTTTCTTAGTGAAGTTAGAGAAAGAAAGTTCCACAATTGAGTTATTCCTCATTGATTATATCTTCTTCTCCCTCCAACACACCTCATGTCTTCATCTTTACCCCTACCCCTTTGTAGCCCCATCTCCACCACTTCACACCTCTTACACAATTATATTCACTCGCACCTCACATAATTTTTTATCTAAATTATAGAAGTACCTTTTTAATAATATTTTTTTCTTATGTATTAAACATACAAAATAAATTAAAATCCACTTATTTTTAAGAAAATTTTTCTCGAACACACCAAACTTGTAAAAGTACTCTTATCTCTAAGAGTGAAGCCAACTTGGGGCAAGGAGATTCATCCAAATATCCTTATATTATTTATGTATGATTAAAATTAATTTTTATGCATATATAATATCCTTAATTTTTATGTATACATTAAGGTTGAGGAGGTTAAGGGTGCTCTATTCGTAGGATGCATAGGTGTAGAGTGAGTAGGCGGGATGAGATTTCGGTGGATTTTTGGAAGTGCATAGGAGGGGCAGGTATGGTGTAGCTGACTAGGTTGTTTAACATCATTTTTAGTTCGGCGAAGATGCTCGAAGCTTGGAGATGGAGTACGATGATTCCATTGTATAAGAACAATGGTAACATTCAGGATTGCAACAACTATATAGGTATTAAGTTGTTAAGCCACACTATAAAGGTTTGGGAGAGAGTAGTATAGTTGAGGTTAAGAAGGATTGTGTCTATTTCTGAGAATCAGTTCAGATTCATGCCAGGATGCTCGACTACGAAACTCATCCATCTAGTAAGGAAACTGGTGGAGCAGTATAGGGAAAAGAAGAAGGATTTATGCATGGTGTTCATTGACTGGGAAAAGGCCTATGGAAGAGTCCCTAGGGAGGTTCTCTGGAGGTGCTTGGAGGCTATTGGTATAGCAGTGGTGTATACTAAATTAATTAAGGATATGTACGACTAAGAGAAAACTCGTATTGGAACTGTGGGAGGAGACTCAGATCACTTTCCCATCTTGATGGGGTTACACCCGAGTTTGACTCTTAGACAATTTTTATTTGCCTTAGTGATGGATATTTTGATGTGGAAAATTCAAGGTGAGATGCCATGGTGTATGCTTTTTGCAGATGATGCAGTTCTGATTAATAAGACCCGTGGTGGAGTTAATGCTATGTTGGAGGTTTGGAGTCAAACCTTTGAGTCCAAAGGGTTTCGGTTGAGTAGGTATAAGATGGAATATTTGGAGTGCAAGTTCAACAAGGTGACATATGAAGCTGATGTGGTTGTAAAGCTTGATGATTAGGTCATTAAAAAAAAAGATAGTTTCAAGTATCGTGGGTCTATGATCCAAGGGAATGAAAAGATTGACGATGATGTCACTCATCGTATTGTGGCAGGATGGATGAAATGGAAGCCTCGCATCTGAAATCTTGTGTGATAATAATGTGCCTTCTAAACTCAAAGAAAAGTTCTACAGAGTGGTGGTTAGACCAGTTTTGTTGTATGGGGCCGAGTGTTGGCCAGTTAAGAATACTCACATCCAAAAGATGAATGTGGCAGAGATGAAGATGATTCGATGGATGTGTGGGTTTACTAGAAATGATAGTAATAGATATGAGGTCATTAGTAACGATCCAAAATGTTGTTATATCAAAAACCATCTCGATAAAACATTATGAAGAAGAAAATTCTTTTTTCGGACTTGATAGAAACTATTTTGTGGGGAAAATTTGGGGCCCATAATTAGAGAAAAAAATTAAAAGAAATGAATCGTCCTGCAGCCCACCGCTACAGCGATAAGTCAACTGTTGCAGTGGTACTCGGGTATTATCTAGCTCAAGTTTATTTAAAATCCTTCTTTTATTTAGCCTTCTTAGATCATCCCCTTCCTCCAAAAACACCTAGAGCAACCTTAACACCTACAACAATGAGGTTTAGAAGGCCACATTTTAAAAGAGCAATATCGAAGCATACCCTATCAGTTTTCAATGCGGAGAGAGGCCATAAAATGAAATGATAATAGTAATGTCGAGAGTGTTTATCTCTTAGGCCTTCGGGCATGGAGTTTGAATAGACAAAATGATGATAACACGTTTAGGCTTTAATATGTGCTTTTAACTGTTATTATATTGAGCTGGTACAACTTTTTGTGGCTTAGAAGTATAGTTGTATGAATTAGAGTTAGTTGATGGGTTACAAGGAGTATTTAAAGGGTTTACATAAGGGTAAGAGCGACCGACGAATAGAAGGAGGGTATGAATGGGGTAAGGGGGTTGCTTGTGGGACACTAAGAGCTCAATGGAGTTGTTTGGAGATGGGGAAGAGAGTGTAAGTACGGGCATGAGTGTAACTGGTAGTTTAATAGAGTCTAAAGAGTTGTAGGAATATACTTAAGTAGATATGATGGATCGGATTATAGCCTAGAGAGGGTGCCCGAATAAGCATAATGAAACTAGATAAGGACTTAGTGTTTGGGGCTTGGGTGTTAGGTAAAGGCATGAGTAAGACCTAAGAGTATTAGCATACGTCTGTAAGGATGAGTTTTCGGTGTCATCTAAGTGGGTCAATCTATGAGTTCATTAATATAGTTATAACAATCCCATACATGTAAAAGTGTAAGATAAAGTGTAGAGTAACCTTGGGTATTGTGTGAATTATTATTTGTAGTAAAAAGACTTGCTTGATGTTGTACTTATACGTAAATGATCTAGGGAGTATTTATACACCCTATTGCCTTCTGCGACCCATGTTTACCTTAGTTTTGAGAGCAATACATGCTTATTTTGTATTATTTTGATGGAATATCTGATATTGAGCTAATAAATATAATTAGACCCTTATAGGTGGAATTTGCGACTAATTGGAGCATTTTTGGAGTGAAAAGTGAGGCTTAAAGGATTTACGAGCAAAGAATCTTGAAGATAAGAGACAAGCCAAAGATTTGGACTTGAAGAATCTACCCGAATCCACGAAGAAAAGTCGAAGAAAGGAAGAAAATTGGAATTTAAAGTCTAGGCGTGCCCAGGGGCGTGCCGGGCCCCTTTGGACCAATATTTTGATAGGATGGACAACAGAGGTGTGCGCCCAGGGGCGTTCCGGGCCGCTATTTCCCAAATTTTCTTTTGCAAAAATTTGGCTAAGTGTCAGGCGCGCCAACTAGCGTGCCGGGCCACTTTTTGCCAAATTTCTTCTCCAAATTATAGTCTATAAATAGGGATCTTGGGTTATTGTATCATTATTCCATCATTGTTAGACTACTTTGGGGCGTTTTTGGTAGTGAAATTAGGTTTCATACTTCTTCTTTTCAGCTTTTATTTAATTTTATGAATTTTTATCAAAGTATGATGTTAATTCAAGGTATGAGTGGCTAAAATCCCTAATTCTTGGGCTTGAGGCGATGAACATGAATCTCTAGAATTGAACATTATTGGTTTTTGCTGAAGTTTATCAATTATTGGTTATTCTTTTATTCTTGATTTTACTATTTTAATGCTTGATCACCATTGAATAAATTTATTGTCTTGAGAGGAGCTAGAGAGAGAATTTGAGAGATAGAATGAGGAATATAAGGAGCGTGATCTTTACTCGAGGAAGAGATTCCAAGATATTGATATGCGGTAAGGACCGAGAGGTACCTAATTCGCCGCGCTTGTTCAAATACGGGAAGACAGCTTAATGGCATTAGAGTTGATTAAATCTATCCCCGCTCAATGATGTAGTTAGGTTTCCAATTTCTAATAGAAAGTTATAGTTTGGAGACGAATATAATCATATTATTAACCTCATGATCAATAACCAAGATAAACGACTCAAATTGCTTTAACCAGTAACATTCATACTCTAGAGAGTATGTTTGGAGTGCCTTGACCCAGGGAAGTTACTTTTTATTGACTTTTATATCATATTTACAAAACTGAAGTTACGGTAGCGAAGATAGTAGTTTATATTCCACAATCATCTAATTTTTAGTAACAAATCCCTTATCCTTTTCGCTACACTAGTTTTTAATTATTATTTGACGTCTAAAATTGACTTCTGCTGACGTAAGTCCCTTGGGTTCGATATCCGACTCTTTTAAAGAAGCCATTATATTTCGGGCATTGTTTACCCTATCTCTGACAGTACATGGGTTAGTCCAGTACAGTATGTCCCTAAAAAAGGTGGTATGACGGTAATCACGAATGACAATAATGAGTTGATTCCTACAAGAACTGTGACTGGGTGGCGTATTTGCATGGATTATCGAAAACTAAATGATGCCTTGAGGAAAGATCATTATCCGATCCCTTCTATTGATCAGATGTTGGATCGGTTAGCCGGGAAGGAATATTATTTCTTTCTTGATGGATATTTCGGGTATAATCAAATTTCTATAGATCCTCAAGATCAAGAGAAGACTACATTTACATGTCCTTACGACACTTATGCATTCAAGCGTATGCCCTTTGGATTGTGCAACACACCGACTACTTTTCAGCGTTGCATGATGGCAATTTTCTATGACATGGTGGAGGAGTTCATGGAGATTTTTATCGATGATTTTTCAGTCTTCGGTGACTCTTTCGAGGTATGTTTGCAAAACCTAGATAGAGTCTTTGCTCGATGTGAAGAAACTAATCTTGTTCTCAACTGGGAAAAATGTCATTTTCTTGTGATGGAAGGTATAGTTCTTGGACATAAAGTGTCAAAGCAAGGGCTCGAAGTTGATAGAGAAAAGATTGAAGTTATCGAGAAATTACCTCCACTTGTGTCGGTGAAAGGGGTGCGTAGTTTCTTGGGACATGCTGGTTTTTACAGATGGTTCATTAAAGATTTTTCCAAGATTGCACGCCCCATGTGCACACTTCTAGAGAAAGATGTTATGTTTGTATTTTATGAGTCATGTGTGAAGGCATTAAAAATCTTGAAGAAGAAGTTGGTTGAAGCACCTATCCTTATTGCTCCGGATTAGGATCTACCATTTGAGCTTA
This sequence comes from Capsicum rhomboideum, assembly GCA_031232105.1. Taxonomy (NCBI): domain Eukaryota; kingdom Viridiplantae; phylum Streptophyta; class Magnoliopsida; order Solanales; family Solanaceae; genus Capsicum; species Capsicum rhomboideum. Next base: position 44,255,428 of record CP124716.1, read on the forward strand.
TGTGTGACGCGAGTGATGTTGCAGTAGGTGCGGTTCTTGGGTAGCGGAAGAACAAGTTATTTCACTCTATTTATTATGTGAGTAAAACTCTTGATGAAGCCCAAGTGAATTACACAGTGACTGAAAAGGAGATACTAGCTTTGGTGTACGCCTTTGATAAATTTAGATCATATTTAGTGGGCACTAGCGTCATTGTATACAAAGATCATGCTGACATACGTTATTTATTCAATAAAAAAGATGCTAAGCCATGATTGATTCGATGGATTTTATTATTACAAGAGTTTGATTTGGAGATTAAAGATAGGAAGGGGTCAGAAAATCAGATTGCCGACCACCTTTCTAGACTTGAAAGCTCGACACATGTAGCTGATGATGGGCGTATTTGTGAGGAATTTCCATATGAGCAATTGCTAGTATTAGAGGTTGACGAGTTTCCATGGTATGAGGACATTTTGTATCTATTGGTGAGTGGGCTATTTCCTCCTGATTCGAGTCCTAATCAAAAAAAGAAGCTATCGTATGAGGCACATTCTTATATTTAGGATGAGCCTTATTTATTCAAGAAGGGGCCCGATCAAGTGGTGAGAAGATGTATTTTGGATGCGGAGGTGAAGCGTGTGTTGGAGAGTTTCCACACATCACCTTATGGTGGTCATCATGGTGGTGAACATACAACCCAAAAAATTCTACAATAAGGTTTCTTTTGGCCTTCTATATTTAAAGATGCACATGAGTTTGTGAAAAATTGTGACCAGTGCCAACGTATGGGGATGATTTCAAGAAGACATAAAATGCCTTTAACTAACATCCTTGAAGTTGAAATTTTTGATGTGTGGGGGATAGATTTTATGGGCCCTTTTCCAAAGTCAAATGGGAATCAATACATACTTGTAGCAGTGGATTACGTGTCTAAGTGGGTAGAGGTTGTTGCTCTTCGTACAAATGATTCTAAGGTTGTGGTGAAATTCCTTCAAAAACACATCTTCACAAGGTTTGGAACTCCAAGAGCTATTATTAGCGATGGAAGCGCACACTTTATAAACTATTGGGTGAAGAGTGTGTTGGCTAAATATGGTGTTAGACACAAGGTTTCAATAGCGTATCATCCCCAAACAAGTGGCCAAGTTTCTAATCGCGAGATAAAACAAATCTTCCAAAATACTGTGAATACTCATAGAAAAGATATGATGCTTTTTGGGCTTATAGAACTGCATATAAAACATCTATAGGGACTTCTCCATATCATCTTGTCTTTGGGAAAGCATGTCACCTTCCGGTTGAACTTGAACACCGAGCATACTAGGCGATGAAGAAATTGAACCTAGATCCGGAGTTGGCTGGTCAAAGGAGATTGTTGCAACTACATAAGTTGGAAGAGTTTCCTTTCCACGTTTATGAAAATGCAAAGATTTATAAGGAGAAAATGAAGTGATGGCACGATACGCACATTCTCCAATGTACTTTTGAACCAGGCCAATTGGTACTACTATTTAATTCTAGGCTTAATTATTTTTCGGGCAAGCTAAGATCTAAGTGGAGTGGTCCTTTTGAGGTAAGTTGCACAACTCCTCATAGTGCGGTGGAAATAATGAATAAAGGTGATGGTACTAAATTTATTGTGAATGGCCAAAGGTTGAAGCACTATTTTGCGGAAGATGCGAAGCGTAAGGTGGAAGTGCTACACCTAATGATAATTGAGCCAAGCTTGGTCGAGCTACGACATTAAACAAGGCGCTTGATAGGAGGCAACCCATTAATGTATTGTAATAGTTAGGAATTACAAAGTAAAAATACAAAAAGAAGAGTCGTGCCACGACCAAAACTCAGGCGCTTGATGGGAGGCAACCCATTTCTCTTAAAAATTTTCTTTTCTAACTTAGTTCTAGGATTTATTGTTTATGCAGAGGTACATGGAGTGTTTTTCCAAGGCAATCCAAGAGGAAAAGATAAATTGGAGGATTTATGATCTTTTGAAGGTGCCGAGAAGGTAAGAAATGTGTTGAGATGAAGTTTTTGAATATTGGTACTTGAAAAAGCCCCGAGATATGTCAAAAAATGCAAAACACCACTCAGGTATGAATTAAAGTATAAGGCGCGACAACTAGCGTGCCAAGCCCACTATGAAAATTTTTTATGTGGCAAAGGCAACAGGTAGACGCGCCAGACAGCGTGCCAGGCCACCTTCACCTAGAATTTTTGGTGCATGGGCAGTGAGCAGGCACGCCAGGCAGTGTGCCAGGCCGCTCCTGCCTAGTTTTTCCCTTGTCCAAGCAGTGGGGTAGCGTATCACCTAGCGTGCCAGACCGCTACCCCTTGAATTTTTTGGGGTTGAATTTTTAAAGAGAGGGAACTCGACCCACCCACCCCCATCTATTAAAATCCCCAATTCTCTTTTAATTCATCACACCTCCTATACCCATACCCGATTTTCTCTCCATAAATTTAATTTTCTCAATTTTATCTTCTCCTTCCATCACAAATCACACCTCTCTCCTTATCATCCTTAGATTGTGATTGCAAGACTCCATTAGAGCTACCAAGGTATGTTTTCTCTAAGCTTTATCTCTCTAGATTGCTATGTGAATGTTGAAAAATTTGGGGATTATGCACTTCAAATTTTTTGTGCCCTTTATTTTCTTTGTAGTTTGCCTTGATTATTATGCTAGAGTTGGAATTTATGGGGTGTCATGACTAAGAACTTGAAGTGCAAGTGAAAGTGTTCTAATTAATCATGTTTTTAGTTGAACAACTTGCAAGTGGGTTTAGCTTAAATGGTGGTAGTTGAGAAAATTTCTTGTTGAAGTCACTTGATATAACCCATATAGTGTTGAATTTGCATAGAACTTGTTTGAATTCTTCAGTAAAACAAGTACTCCATTATAATGATATTCATGGGAATGTGGAACTTGTGTTGGAGATGATGAACTTGACCGTGGGTTGGAATTCTTGATTGGGCGTTAAGTGAAAATGGGAAGTCTAAGTACCCTTACACCCATAGATTTTGAATTGATGCTAATCAACTAAGTGTGGGGTGGCCCTAAAAGCCAACACACATTGAGTTGATTAGCTATCTTTAGATGGGAAATTAACATACTTGTTGGAACTTTGTCATAGGTACCATGTCGGCATTTAACATGGCAGCTTTAAGTTCACAAAAGCGAAGGCGATCCAGAAATAAGGTTCAAGCGGCTCCCCCAGTCCCTAAAGGTCAGAAAAGAAAATATGGGTTAAATGTTGTCTCTAGTGCCGGAAAGAATTGGTACAAGAGTCACACCGAGGCAAAATACTTTGCGAACGAGTGTATTGATTGGAACAGTCTAGCCCAGACTTACCCAAAAATATTGGATCGCATTATGAAATTGGGTATGGGTTTCATCTTTGCAAAGCCAACTGATTGCAACCTTCATCTTGTGAGGGAATTATATGCGAATTGGAACCCAAATGCACCTACCAGCTCGGTAGTAGTGCGAGGGTCAAATGTCGTACAATATTCTCTGGGCCTAAATGGGTTATTGCGCATACATACTCGCGCTAGTCCCTACGACCTACATAAGATGAATGTTCGACCTCCCTATGCGCAGATTCGCCACACACTTTGTGGCCAACGTTCGACGGAAAGGTGGCTTAGACACCATAAAAGAGGGTAGCACATGAGTTTACCCTATGCTCATTTGAATAAAGAAGCATGAATTTGGTTGAAGATTATTTATTATTGCTTGATTCCGGGTAGCCATATGACAGAGGTCACTAGGGACCGAGTTTGTGTGGTTTATGCTTTAATGACTAATGTCAAAATTCATATGGGTTCTGTGGTGCTGTCGGCTATGTGCCTAGCTTGTCTACAGGGAGGCCTTCAATTTGCTTTTGGAGGCGTGTTGACCAAATTAAAGAGAGAATTCGATGTGGCTGAAGAAGCATTTGATTATCATACTCTTTTGGTGGTGACAACTGTTGATGTCATCCAAATTAAGGCACCTGATGTGTTAGGTCCCACTCTCACGTTAGCAGAGCATCACACTCGTGATGACGGGATCTTAGCCCGTATGTATGGTTTGGAGATGCTACGCCATAGGACTGGGGGTAGGCCCTCTACAACAGATGAGCTGAGCCAGTTTGAGAGGGATTATCCTCTAAATGAGCATGCCATGGCATTGTTGCAGATTCGGCCAGATTTTGTTGAGCCCGTGGATAATGATGTCCCCACAGATGAGAATGATCGCCACCCCAAAACCGAGGAGGACTAGGTGAAAGCAAGTGATACACCTTTAGCAGTATGTGGCCTGGATGATAATGACTTCCTCGATTGACCAGGGAGCTCCTTACACCCTACTCTTGACTTGTTTAATTTATGTAGCATTGGGGACAATGCTAATCTTTTAAGTGTGGGGTAGGGTGTTATGGGATTCTTTTTATATGTTTATATATGTATATATGTACTTTTCATTATTTTATTTTGGGTTCTTTACCCTTTGTTTTTGGTTCTTTTACTAAGGATAGTCCCTTTGAACCGTAGAAAAGCTTAAAAAGATTTTTTTTTTTTAGATTGAGTCTTTGAGTCATAGTATTAGGAGCTTTGCTCAATGATGGTTGGATGGCGACCGTCTTAAGAGTAAATTAGTCATGTTATTATTGGGTGTTCTTGCTTGCTATGTAATTACACATACACATCTGGTATAATTGTGGAACATGCTGAGTTATACAATAGCAAGTGTTGAAACATCTAATGCTCGCTTAGTCGACTTGATAAATTGCCTAATGTTGAACTCGTGCATGACTCCGTATAAATTGTATGGTGAGCCTGTTTGAGTCAAAACATGTGCCATGTGTGAGTGAGAATTTTGTGATATTCCATGTGCATATTGATGTCTAGAACTTGCCCGGTGTGTTTGCAAAGCGAAATAAAGGGTGTTGAGTTTAGGAGATGATATAGGAATTTCTTTGATAGCCATGTTTTATACCTACTTTATCTACCCTTTTTGTATGATCTTAGTTAGCCCCGTTGAGCCTTTAGCCTATTCTTTGGTAGCTTTATATGTAGCTTAATCTTTTTCTTTCAATTAACCATAATTTGATCCAAAACACATAAGCGCTTTAGTTGAGAAATTAAGATGTTAAGGAGTAAGAGAAGAAAAAAAATTTGAAAAAGGAAAAAGTGAAGTTGAAGGTCCAAGTAAATAGCTTTTGGTGTGTGAAAAGGTTTATGTGCTGTTGATAGGGAGCAATGTAATGAAAAGAAAAATTAACCAAAAGAACTGAATCATATGCTAATAGAAAATACTCCCTGCCTAATACGTGTAAGCTAGCTTAAATCGAGGGGCTAAAACAAAAGAGAATTTGGAAGACAAAAGTAGTGTAAAATAGGCTAGTTGGAGATGATCTTAAAGTGAAGTGTAGTGTATTAAAGTGCTTATGGAGGATAGTCACTATTTTTAAACAAATAGTTCCTACTTGTCCCTTAGCCTACATTACAACCCTTAGGCGTCGTTTGGTTGGGAACAACTTATCCCGGGATTAGTTATTCCGGGATAAGTTATCCCAAAATATATATGGGATAACTTATCCCATCACTAAGGCAAAAGTGGTGGGATAAATAATCTCAATCCCTCACACCAAACGACGGATAAAATTATCCTATATTTTATCTCGGGATTATTTATCCCAATCCCTCACACTAAACGACCCCTTAAAGTCCTACTTGATCTTGAGCTTTGACATTCTACTATTAGTGGAGTACTACACTAAGGGCAAGCTTATGGTTCATCTTATATGATATGTGAATTCTTTGTGAGAGTGAGAGAACTTTTATTCATATACCCATTTAATCATTACTTTGAAAAAATTGAGTGAGATATTGGGTGATTCTCTTGTGGTGAGGGCGCATATTAAGCAAAGTGTGGTGATCTATTGATAACGTGTCATGTATGAGTTCGCAACTAGTAGAGTTGTTTTGTGAGGATAGGTCGTTTGAATTTGCTTTTCACTTGTTGGTTATATTAGCATGTTAGTTGCATAATTTGATGAAGGTAGTTTTGTAGCTATACTTGAATGTCTATTGTTGGATGGTTGTCTAAAGTCGCCTTGGGTAAATTGTGGTTATTGTTCAAGGATGAACAAAGGTTTAAGTGTGGAGTGGTGATCTAGGGCGTATTTATACACCCTATTACCGTCTGCGACCCATGTTTACCTTAGTTTTGAGAGCAATATATGCGTATTTTGTATTGTTTTGATGGAATATATGATATTGCGCTAATAAATATGATTAGTCCCCTGTAGGTGCAATTTACGACTAATTGGAGTGTTTTTGGAGTGGAAAGTGAGGCTTGAAAGATTTAAGAGCAAAGAATCTTGAAGATAAAAGACAAGCCAAAGATTTGGACTTGAAGAATCCACCCGAATCCACAAAGAAAAGTCGAAGAAAGGTAGAAAATTGGAATTTAAAGGCTAGGTGCGCCCAGGGGAGTGTCGGGCCGCTTTGGACCACTATTTTGTTGGGATGGAGAGCATAGGGGCACGCCCAGGGGCTTGCCGGACAGCTATTTCCCAAATTTTCTTGGGCAAAAATTTGGCTAAGTGTCAGGCGCGCCAAGTAGCGTGCCAGACGCTTTTTGCCAAATTTCTTCTCCGAATTCTAGTCTATAAATAGGGATCTTGGGTCATTGTATCATTATTCCATCATTGTTAGACTACTTTGGGGCATTTTTTGGCATTGAAATTAGGTTTCATACTTCTTCTTTTAAGCTTTTATTTATTTTTATGAAAGTATGATGTTAATTCAAGGTATGAGTGGCTAAAATCCCTAATTCTTGGGGTTGAGGCGATGAACATGAATCTCTAGAGTTGAACATTATTGGTTTTTGCTAAAGTTTATCAATTATTGGTTATTCTTATATTCTTGATTTTACTATTTTAATGCTTGATAACCATTGAAATAAATTTATTATTGTCTTGAGAGGAGCTCGAGAGAGAAATTGAGAGATAGAACAAAGAATATAAGGAGTGTGACCTTTACACGAGGAAGTGATTCCAAGTTATTGATCTGCGGTGAGGACCGAGAGGTACCTAATTCACCGCGCTTGTTCAATTACGGGAAGACAACTTAATGGCGTTAGAGTTGGTTAAATCTATACCTGCTCAATGATGTAGTTAGGTTTCCAATTTCTAATAGAAAGTTATAGCTTGGAGACGAATATAATCATATTACTAGCCTCATGATCAATAACCAAGATAAACGACTCAAATTTCTTTCCCAGTAACATTCATACTCTAGAAAGGATGTTCGGAGTGCCTTGACCCAGGGAATTTACTTTTTATTGAGTTTTATATCATATTTGTGAAAACTGAAGTTACGGTAGCAAAGATCGTAGTTTATATTCCGCAATCATCTAATTTTTAGTAACAAATCCCTTGTCCTTTTCGCTACACTAGTTTTTAATTATTGTTTGACGTCTAAAATTGACTTCTATTCATGAAAGTCCCTTGGGTTCGATATCCGACTCTTTTAAAGGAGCCATTGTATTACTTGAGCAATCATGTGCACTTGCATGAATAGTTGGGTCACAACAGTAAATTAAGTGTTTGTAACTATTGTTGCGCACTACTTGTTATTATTGACTACATTGCTTTTTCATTGATATTGATGAAGGATATTGTGTGGTTGTGGAAATGAGGTGATGCTACTGATGATGATATTGAGATAATGTTTATAATGAAGTGATGATGTGATTACATTGATGATGATATTGGTATATTGATAATGTTGAGATGATGGCCTGATGTTGATGAGGTGAAGGTAAGATATTATTGATAATAATGATGATACGATGATGGGATGATATGTGCATATTGCATACATGCGTTCTTCATACCTTACATAGTGCCTATATGTGTATGTTGTGGTGATCTTAATTGTGGAGACTTGCTTAATAGAAGTGATTGATTGTGGGTGTGTATATCTGTGGCAAGAAATAGTGGTGTTTGTACTTAGTTATAGTGCATGTTAGAAAGTGATAGTGAAAATCGGGCTACCCGATTATTACCTCTGGGAGGTTAGAATAGTGAAGTCTCGTGAATTGCCTGAAATTGTTAGAAATAGGATCACAGGGTTAGGTAAGGGAGATAAGGTAAAAAAGGGTTTAGGATATATGAAGAGGAATTGGCTTGTCAAAGGACAAAGATACACAAAAATGTTGATTGACAAGTAGGTCACAGAGATTCTAAAGGCAGTATGCCAACCATTGTATGAAAGATATTAAGTAACTGAAACTTTACTTGATGTCATGATTTACTTCCTATTTGTTTTTATTGTTATTTTTTTAACCTTGGTCGGTCGATGATACCTACCAGTACGTGTGGTTGTGCTGTTACTATACTAATTATATATTCTTTCGGAGGTATAGCTATGTTGCAGGTCAGTTGGAGTTTCTGTAGATGCGACAGTGATCACTCTCCAATAGCTTCTGTCCTTTCACTCTTACATGAAAGTTGTGTCCTGGACTTTCCTATTCTTTGTTTAGTGTTCTGGTACCTATTTAGATTAGGTTCTAAAGAATCACTGCTTATCACTTTCGCAATTATTTTTATTTATCAATTGCACTGAACAAAAGTGATTTAAGATTAAAGAAGTTTGCTTATTTTTAAAATTGGTTTCATCTAACTTACACAATATATTAATGTATTAGTGTGTTTTTCAACAGAGGGTTTATCAAATTAATTATACTTGAGGCTATTTCTGAATTAGTTAAACAATTAGGTGATAAGGGTTCTCCTATCTAGGATAGAGTTAGGTAGGTGCCCACACGATTCGTGATTTGGATCGTGACATGATGGTATCAGAGCCTATGTTACAGGTCCTTTAGTACAAGAGCAAATGTTGAGTAGAGTCTTGTGGATTGGTGTGTTGACGTCCAAATTGAATCTGTAGAAAGCTATAAGGCATTTAGAAAGTCAGTTCCACCTTCTTCTCTCATAATCCTGCTAATTTAGTATTGTCTCCCTGAGTTGAGTCCAATTGGTATCTCAACCATCATAATTCGGATTAGTTGGTCCCAATAGGTATCTCGAAGGTGTTTGAAAGACTGGAATAGTAGTATTCCAGTTGGTACAGGTCAATACGGCTTAGGATTTGAATTTTACTATAGGAATTATGTTTGATGAAGGAATATTGTAACTGTTAGTACAGTTGGTAAGCATAACTCTTCCATTAGTGGATTAGGTGTTCTTCTTAATAATATACTTGTTCTTTAAAACATTTGCTACATTATGATAGCCTGCTACCTGCATTTCTTATGCGAATTTTTTCGAATGGATTATATTATTGCTTAATTATGTGATGTCTGAACTCCTTAAGTACAAGTGTTTAGTGTGTTTGATTTGGAATGAATTGTTTCGAGGGATTCGGGAATCGTAAGGGTCGAGTGTGATCTCGGAGTGTATCGTCATTTCTATGATTTGAGACACGTCTTATTTCTTTTTGATTTAATTCCTTATTTTCCATCTGAATCCTGATGAATTACCATGGTACCTTGCAGTTTATGAGGAAGTGTTGTGTGGGTTAGTTACTTGGGATAAGTAGAAGGGATAGTTGTCGGTGCATTTAATCAAGTTGAGGGATTAGTACGACGTTAACTATAGCTTAGAATTACAAATTTAAGTGCTTAGATCTTAGTTTCTCTGAGACATTAGAGGTAGAAGCTGTAAAAGTATTTGCGGGATAGCATCGTGTGAGAAGGGACCTGGGACTGGGAAGAAAGTCAGAGCCACTGGAAGGTACTGCTGCAGCGGTGCTTTTATCGCTGCAGCGGCTCCCAGACAGTAAGTCGGTAGGGCCCTTCCCTATTTTGCGATTTTACATTTGTTGTAAAAATGACCCTGTGTTCACAATGATTTATGGAAAAAGTCAATTTGCGAAAGGCATAGCAAAATTTTTTTTATTACTAAGAAAGAGATAACGGTAGATGTCCTAAGAATACGACAAATTTGATACATACCCCTAACGAGGGCAACCCAAAATCGAATCAATAAAATAAAATAAAGGGAGGGGGATCTAGTTGGTGGAATCATCTCCAAGGCTCAAGCCATCTAAACCCTCCTCCTCCTTTTAGCTAAGGAAATAGAACTCTTCGGCGTCCTTCTTTGTCAGATTTGGGAACTTTTTGGTGGTGAAGGAACACTTGAACATCACCAGCACAACCTTCCATATACTCACCAGTATGCGGTCCTTAGAGCGGCACTTTTTTTTTTTCATCTAGCTTCCTTTGGAGCTCTACATAGGTTCGGGTTGGGTCCAGTGGGGCAGTCGAGCTCAAAGGATCCAACCCTCGTGGAGGAAACTGATTCCTCTCCAATTAACTAGCCCAACAGCAAGGTCAACCCTCTAACCTCTGAGAGATGCGGGAGCCTGAGTGAAATGGGTGCCAGACTACTCGCCCCCTTCGGCTCTGCTGGTCTCACCCTCTTCTCCTACTTTCCTCTTCTTCTTGCTTCTTCCTCATGTGCCTAAACCCTTCAGTTGGTTTAATGCCATGTCACACTCCTCCAAGGTATCATGATCCTCCTTGGGCATATCCGAACTCTTGAACAACTTGGTAATCAGGGAGGGCAGTAAAAGATCTCTCATAAACCTCTCTTATAATAGAGGTGCCGCCACTCATCCATAATTTATGCCCCCATATTCACCTCAATCCCAAAAAGGCATAAGCCAACACCATAGCCCAGTGGAAGGTCACATCAGTCATATTTCCCGAAGGTTAAATCCTTCGGGATATCAGCAGCAACCATACCCAAGACTCCGCCGAAAAGTGAGGTTGGACCACTTCACCTTGCCCTCCTATCTCTCCGACACCAATACCTAGGCCGTCTACTTCAAATTTGATTCTTGGACCTTGGTCTCAAAAGAAGTATTGAAGTGGTTTGGGACCCCCAGAGTATCATTCATAGGGGTGGCTTCGACAATGACGTCCTTTTCCTTAATATGAATGGTGGGGAGAGGTGCCGAACACTCCACAGTTGGGAGTATGGCATAAAACTCCTGAATTAGAGATAGATTGCACTCAAGGATGGGCTCAGTCAACATCTCTAACCCGAATACCTTAAACTAGTTCTGGAAGGCCGATATCTTAACCTCTATTTCCCTCATCACGAAGCCCCTCTAGCGGAGGAATCCTTTATTATGTCGCCCTTTCTCATAACGATCCTGGATCAATGAATTGGGGAATCTTCGGTATTGGGATTGGTCTTCCATGATAATCCTGCAACATTTATAAATATTGGGTTAGAAACCAAGTCGGTTACTATGCAGGGAAAGGAATTTCAAAACTCAGAAAATCTAATGACCTGGAACTACTGCCACGTACCGCTGCATGGGTAAAACTACCACTGCAGTGGTAATCTACTGTTGTACTGTTATCATCGTCCCCAACCAGCCAACCCTTCTCCCATTGTGGATTGTTTGTTTTTTCTCTGTATTTTTGAATTCTAAGCATAGATCGGGCTTGGTAAAGTTTGTATGAACCTTTTTACACTAAAGTGGGAGTGGGTAACACCCAAAGTCAAGCCCAAATCGTCCAAATTCATTGGATAAGATGAATTTTCACCTTCCACTCCTTCCATGCCTAAAATTCATCATAAAATATGTTAATCTTACACCTAGAACGCTGCAAGAGCATTGGGGACTTAAGTGAATCTAACATTCATGCCATTTCGTGCAAGACCAAAATTCATATTCCAATTTCACCAATAAGAACCAACTAAAAAATCTTCTTCTACTCTAGATTTTGTGATTTTAAAATGATAAAGGCATAGAAGAAGTAGTAGAGATAAGATATTTACCTTGAATTATCATTGGAAAGAGGTTGCACAGAGAGAATTGATAGAGTTTTTAGAGTGGGGAAGTGAAAATGGGGGATATAAAGCATTTACCCTATTTGAACGGCCGTAAACTACTGCGGCAGTAATTTACCGCTTCAGTGGTAGTTCTATTGTAGCAGCGGTAAATCCCATATGTGTCGTATTTTATATGTTACGGTATTTTGTGATGTCTATCATATTTTTTAATAACTTGTTTCATAGAAATTAACTCGTAATTTCCTTCTGTGGGTGTTATAGTTTTGTGTAATTGGCTGAGATAATTTAAAGACGTACTACCGCGTAAGTTGGTTGAATATGTCGGGTTTAGTGGTTAAATTAATTGATGTTCGACGAAGTGAGTTAATGAGAAGTAAGTATCGTTTCCTTGCAACACATCGTGTACATGAATTTGTAGTCGTGCCTAGAAATCCACCACTGTAGTGGTACTTGGACAGTAGCTAGTACAAGTCTAATTTAAAACTCTTGTTTTATTTACCCTTCTTATGTCGTCCCCTTTCTCCAAAAATGGCCAGAGCAACCCTAACACCCAAAACAATGAGGTTTTGAAGGGCACACTTTGTGAAAGCAATATCAAGGCCAACCTGGTGAGTTTCAGATGCAGAAAGAGTCCATGTGCACATTGGACAACTCTCCACTCTCCGTAGCAAAGCAATTGATCTACGAGATAAGTTATGGTTAATTGTAGTAGACTAGGTTATGGTTAATTATAGTAGAATTGGGCTAGATGCATATAATAATGATAGTAATGTTGGGAGTATTCATGTCTTAGGCCTTCAAGCACGGAGTTTGGATGGATGGAATAATGATAATCGGTTTAGGCTTTAATATGTACTTTTTGTTATTATTATATTGAGTTGGTGCCATATTTCATGGCTTGGAAGTATAGTTGTATGAATTAAAGTTAGTCGGTGGGTTAAAAGGATTATTTAAAGGGTTAGTAAGAGGGTAAGAGTGACCGATGAATAGAAAGATGGTAAGAATGGGGTAAGGTTGGTTGCTTGTGGGACCCTAGGATCTTAGTGGATTATTTTGGAGATGGGGAAGTGAGTGTAAGTGCTGGCATAAGTTTAATTGGTTGTTTAATAGATTCTAGAGAGTCGTAGGAATATACTTATGTAGACATGATGGATCGGATGATAGCCTAGGAAGGGTGGCCGAATAAGCGTAGTGAAACTAGATAAGGACTTAGTATTTGGGGATGGGGTGTTAGGCAAAGGCATGAGCAAAACCTAAGAGTATAAGCGTGTGTCTGTAAGGATGAGTTGTCGGTGTCATCCAAGTAGGGAAATCTATGAGTTCATTAATATAGTTATAGCAATCCCAGACATGTAAAAGTGTAAGATAAAGCGTAGAGTAACCTTGGGTATTGTGTGAATTGTTATTTGTAGTAAAAAGACTTGCTTGAAGTTGTTCTTATACGTATATTAAGTGTTTGTAATTGTTGTTGGGCACTACTTGTGATTATTGACATCATTGCATTTTTATTGATGTTGATAATGGATGTTGTGTGGTTGTGGAAATGAGGTGATGATACTGATGATGATATTGAGATCATGATGATAATGAAGTGATGATGTGATTATATTGATAATGTAGAGATGATGGTATTATGTTGATGTGGTGAAGGTGAGATATTGTTGATAATTATGATGATACGATGATGGGATGATATGTGCATATTGCATACATGCATTCTTCATACCTTACGTAGTGCCTATATGTTTATGTTGTGGTGATCTTAATTGTGGAGACTTGCTTAATAGAAGTGATTTACTATGGGTGTGTATATCTGTGGAAAGAAATAGTGGTGTTTATACTTAGTTATAGTGTATGTTAGAAAGTGCTAGAGAAAATCGGGCTACCCGATTATTACCTTTGGGAGGTTAGAACAGTGACGTCTCGTGAATTGCCTGAAATTGTTAGAAATAAGATCATGGGGTTAGGTAAGGGAGATAAGGTAAAAAAGGGCTTAGGATATATGAAGAGGAATGGGCTTGTCAAAGGATAAGATACACAAAAATGTTAAATGACAAGTAGGCCACAGAGATGCTAAAGGCAATATGCCAACCATTGTATGAAAAAGGGATTAAATAACTAAAACTTTACTTGATGTCATGATTTACTTCCTATTTGTTTTTATTGTTTTTTGTTTTTAACCCTGGTCGGCCGATGATACCTACCAGTACGTGTGGTTGTGCTGTTACTACACTAATTATACTTCCTTTCGGAGCTATAGCCATGTTGTAGGTCAGTTGGGGTTTCTGTAGACGCGACGGTGATCACTCTCCAATAGCTTCTGTCCTTTCACTCTTACATGAAAGCTATGTCCTGGACTTTCCTATTCCTTGTTTAGTGTTCTTGTACCTATTTATATTAGGATTTAGAGAATCATTGCTTATTACTTTTGCAATTGTTTTTATTTATCAATTGTACTGAACAGAAGTGATTTAAGCTTAAAGAAGTTTGCTTATTTTTAAAATAAGTTTCATCTAAATTCCGCAATATATTAATGTATTAGTGTGTTTTTCAACAGAGGGTTTATCAAATTAATTATACTTGAGGCTATTTTAGAATTAGTTGAACAATTAGGTGATAAGGTGTCACGACCCGAATTCCAACAGGACAGAATGGCACCCGAAGCCGATAAGGCCCAAGTGAACCAATCTTTACTCCTGTCCATTCATATGCATGCCATTAGAAACATCACCACCACGTAAGGACATAAAATGCTAATAGCGGAAATCATGGAACATGTGATATATACATAAACGTGAAACTTGGCCGTTAGGGCCATCAAGTCAAAATGGACATACATCTCTTATGTTCATATACCCACATATGTCTACAAAAGCCTCTAACAGAAGTACATACATGACCTACCTAAATTCGGGACAAGTCCCCACTTTACATAACATTTACAACACCAAAACCAAAGTACAACTGTGACTCAGAAAGCGCCGATCCAACTGCAGCTCACCAAAGATCAGTAGATGACCCGCAGCTTGCTGTGGCGGTCTACTAGTACCTGTGCCTGGAACTAGTAAGGTAAGTCCCAAAATGGACTTCAGTACAAAGAATGTACTGAGTATGTAAGGTTATAAGAAACAATATGATACATAAATACTTTAGTGGAATCAAATATAAGTAAATAACCAATGGGATAATTCACCATTTGTGTATATGGAAGTATGTATATTACGTGGATTACTTTCTTTAATTTTACGCTCATTCATTCATTCATCACTCACTTCTTCATTCAGTACTCATCCTTCCATTCTTACAATACCCGAGCCCCAAGCTGATCAGTGGGTAATCAACAGTTTTCGAGATCAACCCATGCTAGGCTTTTCTTTTGCCCCTGGGATACCACCCGTAAATGCGAGATTGAATCATGCTAGGTGTTCTTTTCACCCCTGGGATACCACTAGAGATATTGGGATCTACCCATGCTAGTTATTTTAACCCCTAGGATACCACCCAAGAATAAATACTTCATTTCCTCACTTCTTCATTCTTAGGAAATAGATCATTCGATGATTATGTCATTATGGGAACTTTTAAATGTAGCATTATTGGAAATTGGAATAATGTCAACCATTATGTGACACATGAATTACCTTAGATCAAGAATGAGGTATATATGATTAACAATAGGTGATAACTTGAAATGAGATACCTTACAACATTTCGGAAAATGAGTAAGTACCATAACAAGGTGAACACTATATGCCGCAGAAGGATACGAAAAGAGTAACCTTACATACCTTATCTTCTCAATATTAATATACAATCCTAGACGTGAATACAACAGCCCAGCTCCTTCCTTACGTTTCACTCTACAACACAAGTACATAACAGAGATTACGTTAACAACTAGTTATCGTACAAGTGTACAAGACAGCAATGAGCTATCTGGTAGCCATATAACATCATTTCACCATTTACAATAAAATGCACTGCATTATCATACCAACAACACCATAACTTCAACACATTGACCAAGACATCATACATCAATAGCATTTCACATCACGTTTACCCTTTACGCTTCCTCATTATCATTCTGTCATAATTACTCCATCAAATTGCCTCATAAAAACATATGAACCACAATCCATAATTAATATCACCCAACATTCCTCCATACGACCCCTTAAAGTCATTAAAACGGTATCACAAGTTGATAATTACATCCAAAAAGGGTATAGGGGCCTTCGGGGATCAAAGAGAGACGAAAACATACAAAACAGAATTCTGGTGTGACATGCAAAGCCACCTGCGCCCGTAGGTGGATGACATGTGTCCACAGATGGCCCTTGGCAGTGTCCAGGGGCATCTGCGCAGATGCCTTACCTGTGAGGGCGGGTGCCCATTTTCGGCCACCGGGGTTCATTTTGGGTCCTTTTTCGCATTAAATGGTTCATGGCCATAAATAAGCTTTACTTTACATACTTTTTAT
Source organism: Capsicum rhomboideum (assembly GCA_031232105.1). NCBI lineage: Eukaryota > Viridiplantae > Streptophyta > Magnoliopsida > Solanales > Solanaceae > Capsicum > Capsicum rhomboideum. The sequence goes on from CP124716.1 coordinate 44,271,755, forward strand.
CAACTTAAGACCAATGAATAACCATGGTTTCATAACACACTTAAACATCACCCAAAACCATCTTTTTATTTTAATACGTCACCCACTCCGTACACAATTTTACAACAACAATTCCAAAAGTGATACACAAGGAGAAATCAAGTTAGGGCATAACCATAACCACATCATACATGTCGATATTCAATCCATCAAACTTACTTCCTTCAATACCACAAGTCTATTTTCAAGTTTAAGTCACCAAGATGACAAACTTGTATCACATAAGAAAAAGTGCATCAACCAACACTTTTAGACATAACCATCATTATCCATACAATCTATCATGCACATAATTTATTAAACCACAAGAATAAAGACTTACCAATACTTGCAAGGTGATGATCTTGTCCAAACAAGTGCATTTGCCTTAGGGTTTGAAAGGATGAGGATATTTCTTTGGAAAACTCTAGAATATGGCAAGTGTAATATGGTGAATAAAATCTGATTTTTTGGCCTTATATTATGGTCATACTTATCCACTTAAGTCAAAGATGAGGTGTTACTTGGGTCAATTGATGAATGGGTCAATTTTCCCTTTTTGGGCCATGTCTTTTTGCCTAATATTTGGGCCTTAATTGAGCCCAATGGCACATGACTCCTTTAAGCCCAACAATTTAATGCATAATTCACCAATTATCTCATTTTTAAATATTTCCATTAATGTTACTATAATCAACTAGACTCAAAAACATACGGGGTGTTACATTCTTCCCCCCTTAGAAACATTCGTCCTCGAATGTTAGTGACATTATTCAAAGTAAACAATTACAAGTCTAGGAGCATTCTTCATGTTATCATATATATATATATATACTCAATGCTTATAAATACTTACTTGTCATTGTTCTGATCTCGTATCGTGAACTTGTTCTTCCCTTTGGAACAAATGAGGGTACTTGGACTTCATCATTTCTTCAGCTTCCCATATGACCTCTTCTATTTGCTGATTTATCCAAAGTACCTTTACGGAAGCTACATCTTTATTCCTCAACCTCTTCACTTTTCTATCCAGAATGGAAATAGGTATCTCCTCATAGGTAAGATCCTCCATAACTTGCACATCTTCAATGGGAGTAAAACGAGATGGATCTCCTATACACTTTCGAAGCATCGAAACATGAAATACTGGATGAACTGTGGAGAGTTCTTGGGGTAGTGCAAACTCATACGCAACTTGCCCAAATCTTCTAATAATTTCATATGGGCCTATATAACGTGGACTCAATTTTCCTTTCTTTCCGAATCGCATTACCCCTTTCTTCGGTGACACCTTTAAAAATACCCAATCACCTATGGAGAATTCAAGCCCTCTTCTTCTAACATCAACAGAGGACTTGTGTCGACTTTGGGCCATTTGTAGCCATTGTTGAATCACTTTAACTTTTTCCATAGCCTGATGAATAAGATCTGGCCCAAGTAAAATAGTTTCACCCGCTTCAAACCATCCAATTGGTGATCTACGTTTCCTTCCGTACAAAGCTTCATAAGGTGCCATTTTAATACTTGAATGATCGCTATTGTTGTAAGCAAATTTAATAAGAGGTAAATGGTCATCCCAACTGCCTTGAAAATCTAACGTGCAAGCTCGTAGCATATCTTCAAGCGTTTGAATAGTACGTTCTGCTTGTCCATCTGTCTGAGGATGGAAAGACGTACTCAGATTCACCTGTGTATCCAAACTCTGAGGAAAAGATTTCAAAAAATGCGCAGTAAATTATGCTCCTCTATCTAATATAATGGAGATCGAAATCCCATGCAATCGTACTACCTCCTTCACATACAATCTTGCATAATCTTCTGCTGTATAGGTGGTCTTGACTGGTAGGAAATGTGCTGATTTGGTAAGCCTGTCAACTATAACCCATATAGAATAAAATTTTTGCAGTATACGAGGCAAACCTGTGATGAAATCCAGATTAATCATATCCCATTTCCAGACTGGAAGATTGATACATTGCATGTACCTCCTTGTTTCTGATGCTTTACCTTTATTTGCTGACAATTCGGGCACTGAGCGACAAATTCTGCAATGTTCTTCTTCATATTTCCCCACCAATACACTTCTTTTAAATCATGGTACATTTTAGTCGCTCCCGGATGAATAGAATAGCGCGAATGATGCACCTCAGTCATAATTCGTTTCCTCAATTCATCTACATTCGGTACACATTAGCTACCTTGGCATTGAAACACCCCTTCTTGTGTAAGATCAAATGCCTTTGTCAAATTCTGTTGTACATTCTCTTTTAGTTGCAATAATATAGAAGCTGCAAACTGCTTCTCTTTCACTTCAGCTATCAATAAAGATTCATCCGCATTTTGTACAATAACCCCTTCATCTGAGGATTCGAGAAGACGAACCCCCAAGATGGATAATTGATGTAGAACTTTGACTAAATCTTGCTTTTCTGTCAATTGGCCACTAGTGCCTCCTATCGCCTTGCGGCTCAATGCATCAGCTACCACATTTGCTTTTCCTGGATGATAGAGAATATCAATATCATAGTCTTTTAAGAGCTCTAACTACCTTCGTTGCCTCAAATTGAGTTCCTTCTGCTTAAAGATATATTGTAAACTTTTGGGATCAGTGTAGATATCAACATGAACTCCATATAAATAATGACGCCATATCTTTAAACCAAAAACCACCACTGCTAACTCAAGATCATGTGTGGGATAGTTTCTCTTGTGTGGCCGTAACTGTCATGAGGCATACGCTATGACCTTACCGTGCTGCATCAATAAACACCCTAGGCCAATTTCGAAAGCATCACAATATACTGCATACCCTTCTGTGCCTTCCAAAAGTACTAACACCGGTGTAGAAGTTAATTTATCTTTCAGCTCTTGAAAACTTTTTTCACATGCATCATTCAACTGAAATTTGACTGCCTTGTGTGTAAGTTTCGTTAAAGGTGCAGTAATGGAAGAAAACCCTTCAACAAATCTTTGATAATAACCTGCCAACCCCAGGAAACTGCGAATTTCCATGGGCATTGTAGGCCTTGGCCAATTTTTCACCGCCTCAATCTTTTGTGTATCAACTCGAATTCCTTTATCTGACACAATGTGACCCAAGAATGCTAAGGATTTCAACCAAAATTCACACATAGAGAACTTTGCATACAACGTACGCTCTCGAAGAATCTGTAACACCTGCCGTAAGTTCTTAGCATGGTCCTCTTGTGACTTTGAATAAACTAGGATGTCATCTATAAATACCATCACGAACATGTCTAAAAATGGATTAAACACCCTATTCATCAAATCCATGAACACAGCTGGTGCATTTGTTAGTCCAAATGACATAACTAAAAATTCATAATGGCCATACCGTGCTCGGAAAACTGTCTTGGGTACGTCTTTTTCTGTAACTCTGACTTGATGGTAACCCGACCTCAAGTCAATCTTTGAAAAATACTTGGCACCCTGTAACTGATCAAACAAATCATCAATTCTAGGGAGGGGATATTTATTCTTGATCGTTACCTTATTCAATTGCCGATAGTCAATGCACATTCTTAAGGTTCCATCTTTCTTCCGTACAAATAATACCGGTGCACCCCACGGAGACATACTCGGCCTGATAAAGCCCTTGTCCAGCAAATCTTTCAATTGCTCCTTCAATTCACGCAATTCTGCTGGAGCCATTCTATACGGGGGAATAGAGATAGGCTGAGTGCCTAGAATCACATCAATACCAAACTTTACTTCCCGTTCTAGGGGTAATCCTGGAAGATCCTCAGGAAATACATCAAGGAATTCATTGACCACTGGAACTGACTGAGGAGTTAGTGGTTCCACATCAGTATCTTTCACTCTTACTAAGTGAAATATGTACCCCTTGGCCATCATTTACCTTGCTTTAAGATAGGAAATAAATTTCCCTCTAGGTGCCCCTACATCACCCTTCCATTCTAGAACATTCATTTGTGGAAAATGAAAATGTACTTTCTTAGCTCGGCAATCCATCGTGGCATAACAAGAAGCCAACCAATCCATACCCATTATGACATCAAAATCCACCATTTCTAGTTCAATAAGATCAGCCAGTGTATCATGATAACACACAGTTACCACATAATTACGATATACTCTTTTTGCAATAATAGATTTACCCACTGGTGTAGATACTTCAATTGACTTAATTAATAATTCCGACGTTCTTTCAAATTTTGCAGTAATCAATAGAGTAACATATGACAATGTAGAACCCGAATAAATCAATACATATACATTATGTGAAAATATGGATAGTGTACCTATGACTACATCAGCTGAAGCCTCCGAATTCTGCCGGTCCACTAGAGCATAAGTGCGATTCTGTGCTCCACTGGAACTAGCTGCTCCTCTAGCACCTCTACCATGCCCAATAGGCTGCACTCCTCTGCCGAGGGAAGGAACCGATGATGATGATGCAACGGTTGATCCCGTAGGTCGTGCTATACCACCCATGCCCCTTTGTGGGCACACCTCTGCCTAGGGGAGGAATCGATGATGATGCAACGATTGATCCCGAAGGTCGCGCCACATTACCCAAACCTCTTTGTGGGCAGTCTTTTATTATATGCCCCGCCATATCGCACCAAAAGCAAAAATTTGACCCAAGCCAGCATTCACCTAAATGAAATCGTCCACATTGCTGACATGGCTGACGAGAAAATCCAGCGGTCTGCGAACCTCGAATCCCACTACTCTACCCAACATTACTACCTCTAAACCCTCAGAATTGAGCTTGAGTGCCTGCTGTGGAATAAGAGAATGACGGTCTCGACGGTCTAGGAAACATCCGAGGTCTAGATTCTCCTTGGGACACCATAGACTGTCCCATAGGTCTAGATCTTTTGGACTGTCCTCGTTCAGATTCATGTACTCTTCTTCTTTGCCTTTGGTCCTCCATCTTTTGTGCAAAGGCCTGAATTCTAGCTATATCCATATCTCAATTTAAGGCAGCAATAGTGCAGTCTCATACCAAATATGGCTCCAATTTGTCCACATATCGATGTACTCTGTCTGTCATTGTGACCACTATATTCAGAGCATATCGAGCAAAAGAATTAAATTGAAGACTGTATTCTCTGACACTAAGATTCCCTTGACGCAGATTCAAGAATTGATCCGCACGAGCCTCTCGGATCTGATAAGGAAGGTAGTGATCAAGGAAAGCCACTTTAAATTCTTCCCAAGTAGGTGGGTTTGCACCAATACCACGAGCTTTCTTCCAATCTTCATACCACAATATATCTTCGCCCTTCAATCTCTAGGCCGCAAGCTCCACCGTTTCTACACCCGATACATGCATAGCCTCCAGAGCCCTTTGGATTTGATCTATAAAATCTTGCGGGTCTTTATTTGGATCTGATCCAGTGAATGTGGGAGGATCTAATTTCAGGAAATCCTGCGTCCGTTGACTAGCTTCTCTAGCTGCACTATCATCACTTGTCATTGGACCACCTTGTCCCTGAACTTGTACAGCAACTATTCGGGTCAACATTTGCACTGCATTCTTTAAGTCCTGGTCAGTAGTATTTACTAGTGGTTCTGCAGGTACTTCTCTTCCTCTTGACTCTTCTGAAAATGGAAGAGTAGAAGAATCCTGTGATGCCATCTCTGGTTCAGCGCTGCCTTGATTAACTGGTTCAGGTGGGGCTCTGCTAGTTCCTTCTCCAACAATTCTGTCTATCCTCTTACTTTTACCTCGACCTCTTTTTGTCATCGTCATTTTTCTATAATATACAAGAACAACAATTTTTATGGTAAAAAAAAAGTCCACCTATAACTTCGGCTCTAATGTATGATCTAGAAATGAAGGAATGAAACAACTCCTAAATGTCCCGTATCCTCCTACTTATAAATATGGTGCACAACACATCCATAAGCAAGACTCTACTCACACACGACTTTGTAGACACCTTTAGGACTACCTGCTTTGATACCACTTTTGTCACGACCTGAATTCCAACGGGACGGACTGGCACCCGAAGCCGATAAGGCCTGAGAGAATCAATCTTTACTCCTGTCCATTCATATGCATGCCATTAGAAACATCACCACCATGTAAGGACATAAAATGCTAATAGCAGAAATCATGGAACATATGATATATATATATATATATATATATATATATATATATATATATATATATACGTGAAACTTGGCCGTTAGGGCCATCAAGTCAAAATGGACATACATCTCTTACGTTCATATACCCACATATGTCTACAAAAGCCTAACAGAAGTACATACATGACCAACCTAAATTCGGGACAAGTCCCCGCTTTACATAATATTTACAATACCAAAACCAATGTACAACTGTGACTCGAAAAGCCCCAATCCAACTAGAGCTCACCAAAGATCAGTAGATGACCCGCAGCTTACTGTGGCGGTCTACTAGTACCTGTGCCTGTAGCAAGTAAGGTAAGTCCCACAAGGGACGTCAGTACAAAGAATGTACTGAGTATGTAAGGCTATAAGAAATAGTATGATACATAATACTTTAGTGGAATCAAATATAAGTAAATAACCAATGTGGATAAGTCACCATTCTGTATATATGGAAGTATGTACATTATGTGGATTACTTTCTTTACTTTTATGCTTATTCATTCATTCATCACTCACTTCTTCATTCACTACTCATCCCTCCATTCTTACAATGCCCGGACCCTAAGCTGATCAGTGGGTAATCAATAATTTTCGGGATTGACCCATGCTAGGATTTTCTTTTGCCCCTGGGATACCACCCGTAGTAGAGGGATTGACCCATGCTAGGTGTTCTTTTCACCCCTGGGATACCACCCGAGATATTGGTATCGAACCATGCTAGGTATTTTAACCCCTGGGATACCACCCAAGAATAAATACTTCATTACCTCACTTCTTCAATCTTAGGAAATATATCATTCGATGATTATGTCATTATGGGAACTTTTGAATGTAGCATTATTGGAACTTGGAATCATTTCAACCATTATGCGACACATGAATTACAATAGATCAAGAATGAGGTATATATGATTAACAATAGGTGATAACTTGAAATGAGATACCTTACAACATTTCGGAAATAAGTAAGTACCATAAAAAGGTGAATACTATATGCCGCAGAAGGATACGAAAAGAGTAACCTTACATACCTTATCTTCTCAATATGAATATACAATCCTAGAAGTGAATATAACACTCCAGCTCCTTCCTTACGTTTCACTTTACAACACAAGTACATAACGGAGCTTACGTTAACAACTACTTACCGTACAAGTGTACAAGACGATAATAAGCTATATGGTTGCCATATAACGTCATTTAACCATTTACAATACAATCCAATGCATTATAATACCAACAACACCATAACATTCCACACATTGACCAAGACATCATACATTAATAGCATTTCACACCACGTTTACCCTTTACGCTTCCTCATTATCATTCTGTCACAATTACTCCATCAAATTGCCTCATAACAACATATGAACCACAATCCATAATTAATATCACCCAACATTCCTCCATACGACCCCCTTAAAGTTATTAAAACGGTATCACAAGTTGATAATTACATCCAAAAATGGTATAGGGGCTTTCGGGGATCAAAGAGAGACGAAAACATACAAAACGGAATTCTGGTGTGACATGCGAAGCCAACTGCGCCCACAGGTGGATAAAATGCGACTGCAGATGGCCCTTGGCAGTGTCCAGGGGAATCTGCGTACGCAGGTGCCTCACCTGCGAGGGCGGGTGCCCATTTTCAGCCACCGGGGTTCGTTTTGGGTCCTTTTTTGGATTAAATGGTTCATGGCCATAAATAAGCTTTACTTTACATACTTTTGATCAACATAAGACCAATGAACAACCATGGTTTCATAACACAAATAAACATCACCCAAAACCATCTTTTTATTTCAATACGTCACCCACTCCTTACACAATTTCACAACAACAATTCAAAAAGTGATACACAAGGAGAAATCAAGTTAGGGAATAAACATAACCACATCATACATGTCAATATTCAATCCATCAAACTTACTTCCTTCAATACCACAAGTCTATTTTCAAGTTTAAGTCACCAAGATGACAAACTTGTATCACATAAGCAAAAATGCATCAACCAACACTTTTAGACATAACCATCATGATACATACAATCTCTCATGAACATAATACATTAAACCACAAGAATAAACACTTACCAATACTTTCAAGGTGATGATCTTGTCCAAACAAGTGTATCTGCCTTAGGGTTTGAAAGGATGAGGATATTTCTTTGGAAAACTCTAGAATATGGCAAGTGTAATATGGTGAATAAAATCTGATTTTTTGGCCTTATATTATGGTCATCCTTATCCACTTAAGTCAAAGATGAGGTGTTACTTGGGTCAATTGATGAATGGGTCAATTTTTCCTCTTTGGGCCATGTCTTTTTGCCTAATATTTGGGCCTTAATTGAGCCCAATGGCACATGACTCCTTTAAGCCCAACAATTTAATGCATAATTCACCAATTCTCTCATGTTTAAATATTTCCATGAATGTTACGGTAATCAACTAGGCTCAGAAACATACGGGGTATTACATAAGGGTTCTCCTATCTAGGATAGAGTTAGGTAGGTGCTCGCACGATTCGTGATTTGGATCATGACATGATGGTATCAGAGCCCATATTATTGGTCTCCCAGTACAAGAGCAAATTTCGAGTAGAGTATTGCGAATTGGTGTGTTAACATGCAAATTGAATCTGTAGGAAGCTAAAAGGCATCTAGAAAGTCAGTTCTACCTTCTTCTCTCATAATCTGGCTAATTCAGTGTTCTCTCTCGGAGTTGAGTCCAATTGGAATCTCAACCATCATAATTCAGATTAGTTAGTCCCAATAGGTATCTCAAAGGTGTTCGAAAGACGGGAATAGTAGTATTCTAGTCGGTAGAGATCAATACGAGGCGTAGGATTTTAATTTTACGGTAGGAATTATGTTTGATGAAATATTGTAATTGTCAGTACAGTTGGTAAGCATAACTCTTCCATTAGTGGATCAGTTGTTCTTATTAACAATATACTTGTTCCTTAAAATATTTTCTACATTATGATAGCTTGCTACCTACATTTTTTATGTGAATTTTTTCGAATGGATTATATTATTGCTTAATTGGGTGATGTCTGAGATCCTTAAATGCAAGTGTTTAGTGTGTTTGATTTGGAATGAGTTATTTCGAGAGACTCGGGCATCGTAAGGGCCAGGTGTGATCTTGGGGTATATCGTCATTTCTATGGTTTGAGACACGTCTCATTTTTTTTTTAATTTAAAGTATTCCTTATTTCCATCTGAATCCTGACGAATTACCAAGGTACCTTGTAGTTTATGGGGAAGTATTGTGTGGGTTAGTTACTTGGTATAAGTATAAGGGAGAGTTGTTGGTGTATTTAATCAAGTTAAGGGATTAGTATGGCGTTAACAATATCTTAGAATTACAAATTTAAGTGCTCTGATCTTAGTTTCTCTGAGACATTAGAGGTAAAAGTTGTAGAAGTGTTTGTGGGATAGCATCGTGTGAGAAAGGACGTGGGACTGTGTAAAAAGTCAGAGCCACTGGAAGGCACCACTGTAGCGGTACTTTTGTCACTGCAGTGGTACTACTCCACCGCTGCAGTGGCTCCCAAGCAGTAAGTTTCCAAGGCCCTCCCCTATTTTGCGATCTTACATTTGTTGTAAAAATGACCCTGTGTTCACAATAAATTAGGGAAAAAGTCAATTTGCGAAAGGCTTAGAAAGTAAAATTTTATTACTAAGAAAGAGATAATGTAGATGTCCTAAGAATGCGAGAAATAAAAAAGGAATTTTTTTGATACATACCTCTAACGAGGGAAACCAAAAATCAAATAAATAAGATAAAATAAAGGGATGGGGGATCTAGTTAGTGGCATCATTTTCGAGAGCCATCTGAACCCTCCTCCTCCTTTCGACTAAGAAAAGAGAAATCCTCGGCATCCTTCTTTGTCGGCTTTGGGAAATTTTTAGTGGGGGAGGAAAACTTGAACATCACCCGCACAACCTTCCATATACTCACCAGTATGCGGTCCTTGGAGCGACGCTTCTTGTTCTCTTCATCTAGCTTCCTTCGGAGCTCTGCATAGGCTCAGGTTGGGTCCAGTGGGCAGTTGAGCTCAAAGGAGCCAACCCTGGTGGAGGAAACTGAGTCCTCTCTAAATAACCTCACACAGTAGAAGGTCAGCCTTCCAGCCTCTGAAAAATGGGGAAGCCTGAGTGAAATGGGTGCCAGACTACTCGCCCCCTCCGATTTTGCTACTATAACCGTCTTCTCCCACTTTCCTCTTTTTTTTTCCATCTTCCTCATGTTACTCAACCCTTGAGTTTGTTTAATGCCACACCACACTCCTCCAAGGTATCATGATCCTCCTTGGGCACATTCGCCCTCTTGTACAGCTTGGTAATCAGGAAGGGTAATAAAAGATCCCTCGCAAACCTCTCCGATAATAAAGATGCCGCCACTCATCCACAATCTGCGGCCCCACATTCACCTTAATCCCCACAAAGTCACAAGCCAACACCACAGCCTAGTGGAAGGTCACATAAGTCATATTTCTTGAAGTTTCAATCCTTCGGGATGTCAGTTGTAACCATACCCGAGCCTCGATCGAAAGGTAAGTACTCTTGGTTCCCTTGAGGCCAGACCACTTCACCTTGCCCTCCTATCTCTCTAGAACCAATAACTGGGCCACCTACTTCAAGTCTAATTCTTGGACCTTGGTCTCAAAAGATGCATTGGAGGGGTTTGGCACTCCCAGAGTATCATTCATAGTGGTGGAATCCAATGGGATGTCCTTTCCCCGAATGCGAATGGTGGAGAGAGGCACCGAACACTCCACAGTTAGGAGTATAGCATAAGACTCTCGAATTAGAGCTAGATTGCACTTAAGGATCGGTTCAGTCAATATCTCTAACCCGAAGACTTTAAACTGGTTGTGGAAGGCCGATATCTTATCCTCTATTTCCCTCATCAAGAAGCCCCTCCCCCAGAGGAAACCCCTATTATGCCGCCCCTCCTCATAACGATCTTGGATTACAGATTCAGGGAATCTTCGGTATTGGGATTGGTCATCCATGATAATCCTGCAACATTTACAAATACAGTGTTAGAAACCAAGTCGGTCACTACGTGGGGAAAGAAATTTCAAAACTCAGAAAGTTAAAAGACCTAGAACTACTGCCACTTACCGTTGCATGGGTATAACTACCACTGCAAGTGTAATCTATTGTTGTAGTGTTACCATTGTCCCCAACCAGCCAACCCCTCTCCCATGGTGGATTATTTTATTTTTCTCCGCATTTTTAAATTCTAAGCATAGATCGGGCTTGGTAAAGTTCATATGAACCTTTTTACACTAAAATGGGAGTGGGTAACACCCAAAGTCAAGCTCAAATCGTCCAAATCCATTGGATAAGATAGATTTTCACCTTCCACTCCTTCCTTGCCTAAAATTCACCATAAAATATATTAATCTTATGCCTAGAATGTTGCGAGTGCATTGGGGACTTAAGAGAATTTAACATTCATGCCATTTCATGCAAGAACATCACAAAAATTCAGATTCAAATTACACCAATAAAAACCAACCAAAAAATCTTCTTCTACTCTAGATTTTTTGATTCTAAAATGATAAAGGCATAGAAGAAGTAGTAGAGACAAGAAATTTACCTTAAATTATCATTAGAGTTTTTGGAGTGGGGAAGTGAAAATGGGGGAAATGAAGCATTTACCCTATTTGAACGACCACAAACTGTTGCGGCGATAATTTATCGTTCTAGCAGTAGTTCTACTGTTGCAGCGGTAAATCCCATACGGGTCGCATTTTGTGTGTTGCGGTATTTTATGATGTCTGTAGTATTTTTTAATAACTTGTTTCATAGAAATTGACTTGTAATTTCCTTCTGTGGGTGTTATAGTTTTGTGTGATTCGCTGAGGCAATTTAAAGACTTACTAACGTGTAGGTTAGTCGATTATGTTGGGTTTAGTGGTTAATTAATTGAAGTTCAACAAATTGAGTTAATGAGAAGTAAGTATCGTTTCCTTGCGACACATCATGTACATGAATTTGTAATCGAGCCTAGAAATCCTCCATTGTAGTGATACTTGGGCAGTAGCTAGTACAAGTTTAATTTAAAACTCTTTTTTATTTACCTTTCTTAAGGGGTCCCGTTTCTCTAAAAACACCCAGAGCAACCCTAACACCCAGAACTATGAGGTTTCTAAGGCCACACTTTGTGAGAGCAATATCAAGGTATACCTGGTGAGTTTCTGATGTAAAAAGAGGCCATGTGCACGCGGTGTGGGACAACTTTCCACTCTTCATAGCAGTAAAATTCATCTACGAGATAGGTTATGGTTAATTGTAGTAGACTTGGGCTAGATGCATATAATAATGATAGTAATGTCGGGCATTTTCATGTCTTAGGCCGTCGAGCATGGAGTTTGGATGGACAGAATGATGATAACCGGTTTAGGCTTTAATATGTGCTTTTTGTTATTATTATAATGAGCTGGTCCGATATTTCATGGATTGGAAGTATAGTTGTATGAATTAAAGTTAGTCGGTGGGTTACAAGGATTATTTAATGCGTTAGTACGAGGGTAAGAGTGACCAACAAATGGAAGGATGGTAAGAATAGGGTAAGGTTGGTTTTTTGTGGGACCCTAGGAGCTTAGTGGAGTTGTTTGGAGATGGGGAAGAGAGTGTAAGTGCTGGAAAGAGTGTAATTGGTTGTTTAATAGATTCTAGAGAGTCATAGGAATATACTTAAGTAGACGTGATGGATTGGATGATAGCCTAGGAAGGGTGGCCGAATAAACATAGTGAAACTAGATAAGGACTTAGTATTTGGGGATGGGGTGTTAAGTAAAGGCATAAGTAAGACCTAAGAGTATAAGTGTCGTTTGTATGGACTAGTTGTCGGTGTCATCCAAGTAGGGAAATCTATGAGTTCATTAATATAGTTATATCAGTCCAAGACATAAAAGTGTAAGATAAAGCGTAGAGTAACCTTGGGTATTGTGTGAAATGTTATTTGTAGTAAAAAGTCTTTCTTGACGTTGTTCTTATACGTAAATTAAGTGTTTGTAATTGTTGTTGGGTACTACTTGTGATTATTGACGTCATTGCATTTTCATTGATGTTTATGAAGGATTTGTGTGGTTGTGGAAATGAGGTGATGATACTGATGATGATCTTGAGATCATGATGATAATGAGGTAATGATATGATTATATTGATGATGTTGAGATAATGGTATGATGTTGATATGGTGAAGGTGAGATATTGTTGATGATAGTGATGATACGATGATGGGATGATACGTGCATATTGCATTCATGCATTGTTCATACCTTACGTAGTGCCTATTTTTGTATGTTGTGGTGATTATGATTGTGGAGACTTGCTTAATTGAAGTGACTTATTATGCGTATGTATATCTGTGGGAATGAATAGTTGCGTTTATACTTAGTTATAATGCACGTTAGAAAGTGATAGTGGAAATCAGGTTACTCGATAAGTACCTTTGGGAGGTTAGAATAGTGAAGTCTAGGGAATTGCCTAAAATTGTTAGAAATAGGATCACGGGGTCAGGATAGATGAAGAGGAATGGATTTGTCAAAGGACAAAGATACACAAAACTGTTAAATGGCAAGTAGGTCACATAGATTCTAAAGGCAATATGCCAATCATTATATGAAAAAGGGATTTAGTAACTGGAACTTTACTTGATGTCATGATTTACTTCTTATTTATTATTATTGTTATTTATTTCTAATCCTGGTTGGCCGATGATACCTACCAGTACATGTGGTTGTGCAGATACTATATTTACTATACTTTCTTTTGAAGGTATAGCCATGTTACAAGTCAGTTGGGTTTTTTGTAGGAGCGACGGTGAAAACTCTCCAACAATTTCTGTCCTTTCACTCTTACATGGAAACTATGTTCTTGACTTTCCTGTTTCTTGTTTAGTTCTTTTGTACCGGTTTAGATTAGGTTCTGGGTAATCACTATTTATTATTTTCTGCATTATTTTTACTTATCAAATGTACTGAACATTAGTGATTTACGATTAAAGAAGTTTTCTTGTTTTTATAAAGGATTTTATTTAACTTACGCAATATATTAATTTAGTATTGTGTTTTTAAATAGTGGGCTTATTAAATTAATTATTCTTGAGGCTATTTTTTAAATGTTTTACGTATTAATTGAATAATTAGGTGGTAAGGGTTCTCCTGTCTAGGATAGAGTTGGGTAGGTGCCCGCACGATCCGTGATTTGGGTCATGACATTATTTGAGATAAGGTGGGAGTATCTTCGGTGGAAGTCAAGATGAAGGAAGTGAGGTTGAGATGGTTCAGGCATGTGATTAGGAGGTGCATGGATTCCTCAGTGTGTTAGTGTGAGAGGTTGGCTAAGGATGGATTCAGTCAAAGTAGAGGTAGACTGAAGAAATATTGGAGGGAGGTAATTCGACATGACATGGAGAACCTTTAGATCAATGAGAACATAACCCTAGATAGGAAGGAGTGGAGGAGGCAAATTAAAGTAGAAGGTTAGTAGGATGGAGTAGGTAGGAGGACTTTATTTTTTTATCTGTGCTAGTAGTCATAGGGTGTAATGACCCTCCAGGTCATTTTCTTGTTTTCCATGCTTTTCCAGTATTTTGAGCCTACCCACAATGGCTATAGGTCATTTATGACTTGCTGAAACTGTCGGTATGGTTATCGAACAGTTCGTTTGGATTTTAGGCTCATTTCCCTGTTTTGGAGCTTTTGCTGTTAAGGAATTGGTCTTTGATCAAAAATTCTAGTAAACGATCTCAAATGGAAATTCTGACCATGCCATCAGCTCCAGAATGTTGATTTTAGGCTAAGAGGACCCTTGGTTCAGGTCCCGAGGCTTCCAAACACGTTTTGAACTATTGGGTAGATTTGGTGAAAAATGGAACTATAGGTGTGGGCCCCACATTTAATCGAAACGATCTTAGATGAAGGTTTTTATGGTTCCATTAAGTTTGGAATGTTGAATCTTGTATGGTTGCATAGTTTGTTTGCGCGCACAGGGTTACAAAGGAATCCCGAGCATCCGGTCAGAGTCCATTTTGGACTTAGCTAAAATCTGGTGTGACTGCTAAAGTGGTCAAAGATCCACTTTAGCAACCCTGAGCCGCTTTAGTGGCCTTAGCTACTCGACTGAGGTCTGCTTAAGTGGATGTCGCTTTAGCAGCCAAGTTTCGCTTTAGTGGCCTCCACCTTTCTTTGCCCGACCGCTTTAGCAGTAGCAGCTTAAGCGGCCAGGTGACCGCTTTAGCGGTACCTGGGGCTGATAAATCACCTTCTTCACCTGAAAATTCCATTCATTTCTTAACCCTTTTCCTCAATTCTTGTGTGCATAGGTCGTGGGAAAGGGGAGGAAATCTTCCATTAAAGCTAAGGTAAGTTAGCTCTACGCTCCTTGATCCTTATTCATCATATTACTCGTTGAATTTCGTTCCATTTCATTGTAAATTCTTAGAAATTAGGTATTTAAATCCTTAACTTTGGGGACTGATTTTTCACGATTCGATTTCTCAGGTCATGATGGCACCTACTATAACCCACTAATAGGTAAGCCAACTCGTAGTCCGGAACAGCTAGTAATGGACTACCAAGAGAAATGAAGAAAACAATGAAATAAGTATGATATAAAGGCTAATATAATCCCAAATCTGGTGGAGTCAGTAAAAGAGCTACTAATACAACAGGACTTCAAGTAAAATACAGGAAAGTACATACATATACAAGCCGTATCTGATACAACATAGAGAACAGTCTAATAATATGAGGAAGAGTAGGGATACTCCAAAACGCCAGGAGCTCACCCCAAATCTCCGATCCGTAGCTACTCCACACGATACACACATCAATGGCGATAACTCATACTATAACCTGCAGGATGCAGAAGTGTAGTATGAGTACCAAATACATGGTACTAAGTAGGCATCGGCCAACTGAGCTCTAGAAATAATACAAGCATAAATACATGTAAAAAATGAATGCATACTGCAGGCAATTATCTAAGAAACTAAACATGATGGGCTAATGGAGTTATAAGGACACTCTATCCCATCCTAACAGTAATTCGGGGCTAAATTATATTATTGTATATCCATCTATTCCTTGGTCTATCCATGTTGTATATATATCCTTGGCCTTGTATACTATTATTGTAACACCCTGTACATTGCCGACCCTAATTGATTTTCTTAACATTTATGGAATTATTTAAACATGAGATGGTTGGTGGATTATGCATTAATTTTGTTGGGCTAAATTAATCTTGTGCTATTGGGCTCAATCGAGGCCCAAAATTACACCAAAAGACATGGCCCTAAAAGGAGGAAAATGATCGACAAGTTAAGAGATTAAGGAATAAAAAAAGTAGCTTCCGTAAAGGTACTTTGGAGAAATCAACAAGTAGAAGAAATCACATGGGAAGCCGAAGAAATGATGAAGTTGAAGTACCCGTATTTGTTTCAAACGGAAGAAAAAGTTCAAGGTGCAGAATTGGAGCAATAACAAGTAAGACTTTACAAGCATTATGTGTATATGATAACATGAAGGATAAACTTAGACTTAAGACTTAAATTTGTTTAAATTGGATAATGTCACTAACATTCGAGGACGAATGTTTCTAAGGGGGGAAGGATGTAACACCCCGTACCCTAATTGATTGTCTTAACATTTATGAAATTATTTAAACATGAGATGGTTGGTGGATTATGCATTAATTTTGTTGGGCTAAATTAATCTTGTGTTATTGGGCTTAATTGAGGCCCAAAATTACACCAAAAGACATGGCCCAAAAAGGAGGAAAATGATCCATTCTTTCTTTGACCAAGTAAACACCTCAATTATTGAATAAGTGTAGCTAAGGATGAATACAAAGGACTATATAAAGTGCAAAAAAAAATCATATTTTATTCATAACATCACACATGCCATTTCTAGAATTTTCACAAGATATTTTCTCTTCAACCAAACCCTAAGCAACCATTCCTTTGGACAAGATCATCCTCTTGAAAGCTTTGGTAAGTGTTTAATCTTATGGTTTAATATATTATATTCATGATAGGGTTTATAAATCATGTTGGTTATGTTGGCAAAGCGTTGAGCAGTCCACTATATGTGAAACAGTCTACTTTTGCTTAATCGGTAAAGGGTTTTGTCTTCTAAACTTGAAAGTGGACTTGTGGTATTGAAGGAAGTGAATTTGATGGATTTAATGTCAACATTTATGGTGTGGTTATGTCCCAAACTTGCTTTCTCTATGTGTATAACTTGTGGGAGTGTTGTTATGAAATTGGGCATGGAGTTGATGGTGTATTGCAAGGAAAATGTAGTTTTGGTGATGTTCATATGCGTTGTGAAACCATGGCTGTTCGTTGTCATCTAAGATAACTTAAAATATGAAAATATAAGCTTAATTATGACTATGGACCATTTATTACGAAAAAGGACCCAAAAATGACCCCTGGAGGCTGAAACGGGCACCCACCCTCGCTGGCGGGGCACCTGCGGGAGCAGATGCCAACTTAGGTGGCCCTGGACAGGGCCAGATGGGCATATGCAGCACCATTTCATCCACCTTCTGGCGCAGGTGACCCCACAGGTCCCTCCAGGACCCTGCTTTGCATGTTTTTGTCTCTCTTTGATCCCCGAAACCCCTATACCCTTCTTGGATGCAATTATCAACTTATGGTACCTTTTGAATGACTTTAAAGGAGTATCCCAAAGGTATTTTGAATGGTATCAATTATGTATTGTATTTAATGTGTTGTTGTGAAAGTGTTTACATGACGTAGTGAGGTAAATGTGACATTGTATTGAAGAAGAAGTGTAAAGTATAAACTTGGTATGCAATGCTATTGGTTTATGATGTCTTGGTGGATGTGTGGAATGTTGTGTTGTTGGTATGGTAATGCAGTGAATGGTATTGTGAAGGATGAAATGACGTTATATGGCAGTCATGTAGTTCATTGTCTTTTTATGCACTCGTAATGTGGTTCGTTGTTAATGTGAGCTCCATTATGTTTTCCTGTTGTAGAGTAGCTCTTTAAGGAAGAGCTAAACTGTTATAGTCATACATTGGAAGGATAAGGTATGTAAGGTTTCTCTTTTTCCATATCCTTTGGCAGCACCTATTGTTTACATCGTTACCGTACTTGTTTCTATTCTAAAAATGTTTACACTATCTCATTCCAGGTTTGTCACCAATTGTTATTCATATGTTTCATAATTGTGATCTATTGTTCCAAAGTTCCAATAATGTTATAACCACTAATGTATCACTCTTATAACGAAAGAATGGAAGTAATGCATAATTGTTTGTATATTCTTGGGTGGTATCCCAGGGGTGGAAGGAACACCTAGCAAGGGTCGATCCCAATATCACTATATTCTTGGGTGGTATCCCAGGGGTGGAAGGAACACCTAGATAAGGTTGATCCCAATATTACGGGTGGCATCCCAGGGGCAAAGGAAAAGCCTAGCAAGGGTTAATCCCAATATTACGGGTGGCATCCCAGGGGCAAAGGAAAAGCCTAGCAAGGGTTAATCCTGATTGTTATGTTATTATTTCCTACTGATCAGTTGGGCACGGGCATATTATATGAATGATATTGATGAATGATAATGAATGAACATAAAAGCAAAGAAAGTAATGAATGTAATGTACATGGTTCCAAACACACAGAAAGGTGGTTTATCCATATTGACCATTCTCTTATATTTGATTCCATTGAAGTACTTATGTATCATGCAGTTTCTTATAGCCTTACATACTCAGTACATTCATTCGTACTGACGTCCCTTGGGGGACCTATCTTACTTGCTGTAGGCACAGGTGCTAGTAGACCTCCACAGTAGGCTACGGGTCATCCGCGGACTATTAGTGAGCTCCAATTCAGTCCGGGGCTTTTCGTGTCACTTTTGTTAAAGGCTTTTGTAGACGTTGTGGATCAAATGAAGGAAATGTAAGGAATGTATGTTCATTTTGACCTGATGGTCCCAACGGCCAAGTTTCATACTATTGAATGTTTCTCCATGACTTCCGTCATTGGTCTCCTATGTATATATGATAGAGTGTTGTTCATTTAGTGACATGCATATGAGTGTACATGAATGAAGATTGGTTCTCTCGGGACTCAACAACTTCGGGTGCCATCCCGCCCCATTGGAATTCGAGGTGTGACAATTATATATACACTTTCTTCCTCTTCATTTGTATATTGACTAGTGATATACGGTATTATACTTTAGCCCCGGATTACTGTTAGGATGGGATAGAGTGTCCTTATAGCTCCATTAGCCCATCATGTTTAGTTTCTTGGATAATTGCCTGTAGTATGCATTCATAACTTACATGTATTTATGCTTGCATTATTTCTGGAGTTTAGTTGGCCGCTGCCTACTGAGTACCACGTGTTTGGTACTCATACTACACTTTTGCAGCCTGCAGGTTATAGTACAAGTTATCGCCGTTAATATGTGTATTGTGCGGAGCAGCTATGGATCGGAGATTTGGGGTGAGCTCCTGGAGTTTTGGAGTATCCCTACTCTCCCTCATAGTATTAGATTGTTCTCTATGTTGTATAAGAGACAGCTTGTATATGTGTGCACTTTCCTGCATTTCACTTGAACTCCTGTCGTATTAGTAGCTCTTGTAGTGGCTCCACCAGGTTTTGGGATTATATTAGCCTTTTTATCATATTTATTCCACTGTTTTCTTCATTTCTCTTGGTATTCCATTACTAGTTGTTCCGGACTACGGGTTAGCTTAACTACTGGTAGGTTACAGTAGGTGTCATCATGAATTGAGAAATCGGGTCGTGACATAGAGATAGTGTTGTTTCGGAGTGTGTTATCATTTGTCGTATTACTTGGTGATAGTCTTATTTATATTTTATTTGGTGCGTTGATACCTATTGTTTCTTGTTCTTTCACTAGTTCTTTTATACCTGTTTTTTTCTTGAACCGGGGATCTATCGGAAACAACTTTTCTATCTCGCCTCTGAGGTAGTAATATGGACTGCGTACACTTACCCTCCCCAACCCCCACTTTGTAGGAATATATTGAGTATGTTGTTGTTGTTATATATAATAAATATCAAAGCTTTTTCAACTACTAAATCAAAATTCAGGCTTCGATACCAATTACCTCCCCTTGCCGTAATTGTCTCAGTAATTCTACCATGTTCGTCTTCCACGTATTAAACAACAAGTATTAATTCCACAGTCAAAGATTTAAAAAAAATATCTTTCTTGGTCCTTCCAAGGAGAAAATGAGACGTAGGATTTGCTTCTTTCCAATGATCAAAGTCGGTCTCAAAATATGGCCAATGAGGAAAAATCTAATATATGAATGTTTGGTGGGAGGTATTAAGCGGTTATTTCAGTATAAAATTTATATTTTCAAAATAGTAAATGGTGTTTGTAACTTGAACACATTCTTGAGAAAATTACTCACTTCTAAAAAAGTAAAATGTTCCTCATCTATTTCTTTTTATTCAATATATTAAAATTGAATGTACAGTATACTAAAAAATTATCTCTATCATTTATTATTTTTAACGTGTTTCAAGTCATTAGTACACAAGTAAAAATAGAAGAAGAGAATATTTTATTTTATTTACTTTTAATTAAATGTCTTGAAGTAAGAAATGATTCTTTAATGGTGTAAGACTCAATGTATTAAAATAAAGGTAATTTTGAAAAAAAATAATAATTCTTCTTGATTATGTAAAACACCACTTGTTTTGAAACAAAATCAAAAAATTAAAATACCACTTATTTTGAAATAAAAAAATATATTTAATTTATTGTTTGTTTTTTCAGAATATTAGTTGAAATTAGAACAAATACATAGCATCATTACGAAATTGTCTAGGTAAGATAAAAAATTTGATTATAATTCCAAAATTATTACCATAATTATTATTCCAAGATAATATGGTTTGATTTAATCAAACTACAAATAGTAAGGAATCCGTTTTTTGGAGAGTTAGTTGACATCAAAGGCTTGTTTGAAGGTACAAATGATTAAATTAAAATGGAACAACATAATACTATATTCAGTAAAATTTCACAAGTGATGTCAAAAGGAACAGTATATATAGACCTCATACCTATCTCAAAAAGAAAGTCCTAGATTGTTTTTAAAAGACCTCCAGCTCAATTAGCACAGATTAAAGAACATAAAAAAGAAAAGAAGACATGATAAATATTAGAGGAAGAATTACATAGCATGCATAAAAATGTATTAACAATAAAATAATGTGATAGTATAATCAAAGCATAAGAAATAATAGGTAGTAACCGAAATCGCGAGAAAAGAAACTACGTGAGTACTGCTACTATTACTGGTATCAAGGAGAAACATGTATTGGTCTTCAAACAGCCACCAAGCATATTTACTTGTTATGAAAAACAATGCTCAACTACTTACTAGCTTTCTACTAATTTAATTGGTGACCTCCATATTTTTTTATTTAAAGTCATATCCTCAATAAGCTGAAGATGCATCATTTTTTATATAATCACCTTCCCTCAATACGTCCACCTCTCCTTAAGCCATCAGTGCCAACCTATCACACCTCTTCACTAGAACCTTGGTTCTTCTCCTCTTCACATGTTCGAATCATCTCATCCTTACTTTCTTCATCTTGTTCACCATAGAGGTCACTCATATCTTGTCACATATGTTTTTGTTTTGAATCTTATCACTCTTAGTATGTCCATTATTCACCTCAACATACTCATTTTCGTAACCTCCATCATCTTTGGAAAATGAGAGTTCTTAACTAGACAACACTCTTTGTTGTTATGTTTAAACGGTACTATAGACAATAAAATTCGAGTCAAGAAAAATAATAATACGGACAGGAAAATATTGTAACAATCGTTTTATTTGATTTCAAATAGTGAGTGTTACAATCTCTATGAATCCTCTGATTCGCCTTTTCAAATGTAATTTCAAGTGCTTCGAGTGCAACACCCCGTACATTTCCGACCCTACTTGATTGGTGTTCTAGGGTTTATATGCCTTATTTGAACCATGTGAACCTTAGTTTTGAGAGCGAGAAGTGCGTATTTTGTAGTGTTTTTGATGGACTATTGATGTTGTGCTAATGTCCGCAAAGAAAAGTCAAAGAAAGGAAGAAAATCACATTTTAAGTGTGGGGCGCGCCCAGGGGCGTGCCAGGCCGCTTTTGGCAGAAATTTTTTGGCACAGGCAGCACAGGGGCGCGCCAGGCAGCGTGCCAGACCGCCTTTGCCACAAATTTTTCTGGCATGGGCAGCATAGGGGCGCGCCAGGCAGCGTGCCGGGGTGCTTTTTGCCAAATTTTTTCTCCGACCATTAGTCTATAAATAGGACTCTTGGGTTATGGTATCATTATTCCATCGTAGTAAGACTACTCTTGAGCGAGTTTGGCATCCAAGTTGGGGTTAATTCTTCTTCAAAATTATTTTATTAATTTATGATAAATTAAGCCATGAGTGGCAAAAATTGCTTGTTCTTGGGGTCGAGGCTATGAACATGAATCTCGTGAGTTGAATATCGTCTTACCATTTATGGAATTATTTAAACAAGAGATTGTTGGGGTATTACACATTGAATTTGGTGGGCTAAGTTAACATGTGTTAATGGGCTCAATTTAAGGCCCAAAATGGAGTAAAAGATATGGCCCAAAAGGGCCAATGACCCATTCTTCCATGTTGACCAAGTAAACATGGCATTTAATGCCAACAATTGGCTAAGGATGACTTGAGAGAGTATATAAAGACACAAAAGCTGATTTTTATTCATTATAACTCTCATGCCTTTCTAGATATTTCTAAAACCATTTTTCATCTCACAAACCCTAAAGCAACCATCTTCCTTGGACAAGATCATCACTTTGCAACATTGGTTAAGTATTTATTCTTGTGATTTAATATATTATATGCATGAGAGATGGTGTAGATCATGATGGTTATGTCTAAAGGTGTTGGGTGGTGCACTTTTGCTTTTTGCTAAAAGATGTGTCATCTATGTGACTTGAACTTGAAAGGAGACTTAAAGTTTTGATAGAGGTGAATGGTGTGGATGAAATATCAACATGTATGGTGTGGTTATTTCCTTAACTTGTTTTTTTTTATATATGTATAATTTGTGGGATTGTTGTTATGAAGCGTATTGAGGTGACTTGAAGGAGTAATTGTGATGTTGTGTTCATGAGGAAGCGTAAAGGATAAACTTGGTGGGAAATGCTGTTGTGGTATTATTGATATGACAATTCCGTGAATTGTATTGTAAAGGGTGAAATGACGTTATAGGAAAATCATGTGACTCATTGACGTCTTATGCACTTGTAAGGTAGTTAGTTGTTACGTGAGCTCCGTTATGTACTTGTGTTGTAGAGTAAAACATAAGGAAGGAGCTGGATTATTGTATTCATTTATAGGAGTGTGTATTCATATTGGGAAGATAAGGTATGTAAGGTTACTCTTTTCGTATCTTTCTGCAACACATATTGTTCACATTGACATTGTACTTGTTCCATTCCGAAATGTCCAAAGGTATTGTCATATAGTATTACTCATAGAACCAATTGTTATTCACATGTCTCTTATTCACTGACTATTGTTCCAAAGTTCCAACAATGTTACAACCAACAACATATCACTCTTATAATAAAAGAATTGAAGTAATGCATACTTGTTGAGTACGGGTGGCAACCCAAAGGGGCAAAAGCCTAGCTAGGGGCGATCCCGAATGAATATTGTGAACGGGTGGCAACTCGAAGGGGCGTAAGCCTAGATAGAGGCAATCCCAAATGAATATTGGGAACGGGTGGCAACTCGAAGGGGTGTAATCCTAGCTAGAGGCGATCCCGAACGAGTGGCAACTCAAAGGGGCGAAAGCCTAGCTAGAGACGATCCCGAAAGATTATATGAATGATATTACATGAACAATATTTTATGAACGATTGTGACAATGATATGAACGAAAACGAAAGAAATGAATGCAATGTATATGACTCTACACATGTATATTCTTGTGGCTAATCTATATTACCCACCCACTTGTACTTGATTTCATTGAAGTCCTTGTATCTTATGCAGTTACTTATAGCCTTACATACTCAGTACATTCTTCGTACTGACGTCCCTTGGGGGACTTACCCAACTTGTTGCAGGCACAGGTGCTATTAGACCTCCACAGTAGGTTGCGGATCAGTTACCGATCATTGGTGAGCTCCAGTTGGTTCGGGGCTTTCTGAATCACTATGTACATTTATTTTGGTATTGTAACTATTGTATAAAGCGGGGACTTGTCCCGACTTTAGGTTGGTTATGTCCATGTATCTGTAGAGGCTTTGTAGATGTTGTGGGACAAAATGAAGGAAATGTAAGGAACGTATTCTTTTGACATGGTGGCCCCAACGGCCAAGTTTCATATATATCACATATTTTCCATGACTTTCGCTATTGGCATCTTATATCTCTATGTGATGGTGATACTTATTGAGTGACATGCGTATGAGTGTATGTGATTGAAGAATGGGTTCTCTCGGCTCTTAATGGATTTGGGTACCAGTCCGCCCCGTTGGAATTCGAGGCTTGACAGAAGTGGTATCAGAGCAGGTCGTCCTAAGGGTGTCTACAAAGCTGTGTCTAAGTAGAGTCTTGCTTATAGATGTGTTGTACACCACATTTATAAGTAGGAGGCTACGGGACATTTAGGAGTTGTTTCTTTTCTTCATTCCTAGATCGTGCAATAGAGCCAAAGTTGTAAGTGGAATTGTATCTAACCATTGGAATTGGTTTTCTTTGTTATAGTGCAATACTGATTACAAGACGAGGTAAGGGCAAAGGTAAGCAGGTAGCTATGCTTTTCGGAGAAGGAACGAGTAAATCACCACCTGACCAAGCTAGTCAAGGTGGGGCAGATGTTGAGTTTGTATCGCGGGCTTTTTCTACTTTTCCAGCTCTAGAAGAGCCGAGAAGGAGAGAAGAACTTGCTGAACCACCTGTTAATGCTACTGAGCAGGATCTAAGAAATGCGGTGCAAATGTTGACTCATATAGTTACCGCATAGAATCAAGGACAAGTTGGTCCAATGACAAGTAATGACAGTGAGGCTAGGGTAGCTAGCCGAAGGACGGAGGATTTTCTAAAATTAGATCCTCCCATATTCACTGGGACAGATCCGAATGCAGACCCACAGGATTTCGTGGACCAAATTCAAAGGGCTCTAGATGTTATGCACGTGACTGGTGTAGAAACAGTTGAACTTGCAGCCTATAGATTGAAAGGAGAAGCTATATTGTGTTACGAAGATTGGAAACGATCGAGGGGTATTGGTAAAATTCCAGCTAGTTGGGAAGAATTTAAAACGACATTCCTTGATCATTATTTGCCATATGAGATTAGGGAGGCACGCGCAGACCAGTTTCTAAATCTTCTTCAAGGGAATCTGAGTGTCAGAGAATATAGTCTACAGTTTAATTCCTTGGCTCGATATGCTCCCAATGTGGTAGCCACTATGACAGACAGAGTTCATCGATATGTGGACAGATTGGAGCCATATTTGGTAAGGGACTGCACTATTACTTCTTTGAATAGAGATATGGATATAGCCAGAATACAGGCTTTCGCACAAAAGATGGAGGACCAGAGGCAAAGAAGAAGGGTACATGAATTTGATAGAGGGACTTCAAAAAGGGCTAAACCTATGGGACAGTCTATGGTGTCCCAAGGAGAATCTAGGCCTCGAATTTTTCCTAGACCGCCCAGACCATTATTTTCTTCCCCTACAGTCGGTACCTCATCCCAGTTCAGGGGGTTTAGAGGCAGCCATTTTGGGCAGAGCAGTCTGGTTTGAGGTTCACAAACGGCAGAATTTTCTCGCCAACCGTGTCAGCACTATGGGAAGTCTCATTTAGGTGAATGCTGGGTTGGAATGAATGTTTGCTATTTTTGCGGCGTACCAGGGCACATGGTGAGAGAGTGCCCACAAAGGGGCATGGGTGGTATAGCACGACCTACGGGATCAACCGTTGCATCATCATCATCGGTTCCTTCCCTCGGCAGAGGAGTGCAGCCTATTGGGCATGGTAGAGGTGCTAGAGGAGCAGCTAGTTCCAGTGGAGCACAGAATCGCACTTATGCTCTAGTGGACCGGCAGAATTCGGAGGCTTCAGCTGATGTAGTCATAGGTACACTATCCATATTTTCACATAATGTATATGTATTGATTTATTCGGGTTCTACATTGTCATATGTTACTCTATTGATTACTGCGAAATTTGAAAGAACGTCGAAATTATTAATTAAGTCAATTTAAGTATCTACACCAGTGGGTAAATCTATTGTTGCAAAAAGAGTATATCGTAATTATGTGGTAACTGTGTGTTATCATGATACACTGGCTGATCTTATTGAACTAGAAATGGTGGATTTTGATGTCATAATGGGTATGGATTGGTTGGCTTCTTGTTATGCCACGATGGATTGCCGAGCTAAGAAAGTACATTTTCATTTTCCATAAACGAATGTTCTAGAATGGAAGGGTGATGTAGGGGCACCTAGAGGGAAATTTATTTCCTATCTTAAAGCAAGGTAAATGATGGCCAAGGGGTACATATTTCACTTAGTAAGAGTGAAAGATACTGATGTGGAACCACTAACTCCTCAGTCAGTTCCAGTGGTCAATGAATTCCTTGATGTATTTCCTGAGGATCTTCCAGGATTACCCCTAGAACGGGAAGTAAAGTTTGGTATTGATGTGATTCTAGGCACTCAGCCTATCTCTATTCCTCCGTATAGAATGGCTCCAGCAGAATTGCGAGAATTGAAGGAGCAATTAAAAGACTTGCTGGACAAGGGATTCATTAGGCCTAGAATGTCCCCATGGGGTGCACCAGTATTATTTTTAAGGAAGAAAGACGGCACATTGAGAATGTGCATTGACTATCGGCAATTGAATAAAGTAACGATCAAGAACAAATATTCCCTCCCTAGAATTGACGATTTGTTTGATCAGTTACAGGGTGCCAAATGTTTTTCAAAGATAAACTTGAGATCGGGTTACCATCAAGTTAGAGTTAGAGAAAAAGATATACCCAAGACAGCTTTTCGAACACGGTATGGCCATTATGAATTTTTAGTTATGTCGTTTGGATTAACAAATGCACCAGATGTTTTCATGGATTTGATGAATAGGGTGTTTTAAGCCATTTCTAGACGTGTTCGTGATGGTGTTTATAGATGACATCCTGGTTTATTCCAGATCACAAGAGGACCATGCTAATCACTTACGGTAGGTGTTACAAATTCTTCGTGAGCGTAAGTTGTATGCAAAGTTCTCTAAATGTAAATTTTGGTTGAAATCCATAGCATTCTTGGGTCACATTGTGTCAGATGAAGGAATTCAGGTTGATACGCAAAAGATTGAAGCGGTGAAAAATTGGCCAAGGCCTACGACGCCTACGGAAATTCATAGCTTCCTTGGGGTGGCAGGTTATTATCGCAGGTTTGTTGAAGGGTTTTCTTCCATTGCTGTACCTTTAACGAAGCTTACACACAAGGTAATCAAGTTTCAGTGGAATGATGCATGCGAGAAAAGTTTCCAAGAATTGAAAGATAAATTAACTTCCACACCCGTATTAGTACTTTCGAAAGGCACAAAAGGGTATGCAGTATATTGTGATGTGTCCAGAGTTGGCCTAGGATGTGTATTGATACAGCACGGTAATGTAATAACATATGCCTCACGATAGTTGCGGCCACATGAGAGAAACTATCCCACACATGATCTTGAGTTAGCAGTTGTAGTATTTGCTTTAAAGATATGGCGCCATTATTTATATGGAGTTCATGTTGACATCTACACCGATCATAAGAGTTTGCAATATATCTTTAAACAGAAGGACTTAAATCTAAGGCAGCGGAGGTGGCTTGAGCTATCGAAAGATTATGATATTGATATCCTATATCATCCAGGAAAAGCAAATGTGGTAGCTGATGCGTTAAGCTGTAAGGCAATAGAGGCACTAGTGGCTAGTTGACGGAAAAGCAAGACCTAATCAAGGATCTACATCAACTAGCCAGCTTGGGGGTTCGTCTTCTTGAATCCTCAGATGAAGGAGTTATTGTGCAGAATGCGGCAGAATCTTTATTAATAGCTGAAGTGAAAGAGATGCAGCATGCGGATCCTATGTTATTGCAGCTGAAAGAGAATGTACAATAGGGTTTGACAAAGGCATTTGATATTACGTAGGAAGAAGTACTTCAATGCCAAGGTAGATTATGTGTACCGGATATAGATGAGCTGAGGAGACGCATTATGAAAGAGGCGCATCATTCACGATATTTTATTCATCCGGGAGCTACTAAAATGTACCATGACTTGAAAGAAATGTATTGGTGGGGAAACATGAAGAAGAACATTGCAGAATTTGTAGCTCAATGCCCGAATCGTCAACAAGTAAAAGTGGAGCATCAGAAACCAGGAGGTTATATACAATGTATCAATCTTCCAGTCTGGAAATGGGATATGATTAATATGGATTTCATCACAGGTTTGCCTCGTACACTGTGAAAATTTGATTCAATATGGGTAATAGTTGACAGGCTTACCAAGTCAGCGCATTTCCTACCAGTCAATACCACATATACAGCTGAAGATTATGAAAGATTGTATGTTAAAGAGATAGTGCGATTACATGGGATTCCAATCTTCATTATATCAGACAGGGAGCACAATTTACTGCACATTTTTGGAGATCTTTTCAGAGGAGTTTGGGAACCCAAGTGAATTTGAGTACGGCTTTTCATCCTCAGACAGATGGACAAGCAGAACGTACTATCCAAACACTTGAAGATATGCTACGAGCTTGCAAGTTAGAATTTAAGGGCAGTTGGGATGACCATATACCTCTTATTGAATTTTCCTACAACAATAGCTATCATTCAAGTATTAAAATGGCACCTTATGAAGCTTTATACGAAAGGAAGTGTAGATCACCAATCGAATGGTTTAAAGCGGGTGAAACTTCTTTACTTGGGCCAGATCATGTTCATCAATCTATGGATAAAGTTAAGGTGATCCAACAGCGGCTGCAAATGGCCCAAAGTTGACACAAGTCATATGTTGATGTTAGAAGAAGAGGGCTCGAATTTGCCATAGGTGATTGGGTATTCTTGAAGGTGTCACCGATGAAAGGGGTAATGCGATTTGGAAAGAAAGAGAAATTGAGTCCCCGTTATATAGGGCCACATGAAATTGTCTGAAGATTTAGGCAAGTTGCGTATAAATTGGCACTACCCCAAGAACTCTCCACAGTTCATCTAGTATTTCATGTTTCGATGCTTCGAAAGTGCATAGGAGATCCATCTCGTATTGCTCCCATTGAAGATGTACAAGTTACAGAGGATCTCACCTATGAAGAGATACCTATTGCTATTCTGGATAGATAAGTGAACAGACTAAGGAATAAATACGTAGCTTCCGTAAAGGTACTTTGAAGAAATAAGCAAGTAGAAGAGATCACATGGGAAGCTGAAGAAATGATGAAGTCAAAGTACCCGTATTTTTTTCACACGGAAGAAAAAATTCAAAGTGCAGAAATGGAGCAAAAACAAGTAAGTATCTATAAGCATTATGTGTATATGTATATACGCTAACATGAAGGTGCATTTGTTTTAACATTTGAGGAAATGTTTCTAAGGGGGGAAGGATGTAAAACCCCGTACATTTCCGACCTTACTTGATTGGTGTTCTAGGGTTTATATGCCTTATTTGAACCATGTGTACCTTAGTTTTGAGAGCG
The DNA here is from genome assembly GCA_031232105.1 of Capsicum rhomboideum. Lineage (NCBI taxonomy): Eukaryota > Viridiplantae > Streptophyta > Magnoliopsida > Solanales > Solanaceae > Capsicum > Capsicum rhomboideum. The sequence goes on from CP124716.1 coordinate 44,301,712, forward strand.
AGAAGTACATATTTTATAGTGTTTTTGATGGACTATTGATGCTGTGCTAATGTCCGCAAAGAAAAGTCGAAGAAAGGAAGAAAATCACATTTTAAGTGTGGGGCGCGCCCAGGGGCGTGCCAGGCCACTTTTGGCCAAATTTTTTTTGGCACAGGCAGCACAGGGGTGCGCCAGGTAGTGTGCCAGGCCGCCATGCCAGAAAAAGGGGCGCGTGATGTCGCCCAAAGTAAACCTCCGAAAAAGTACAATGCGGTCGCTGAATCAAATATAGAACCCAACTAGGTTGGGGTCGATCCCACAGGGGATAGGTCGAAGTATGAGTAGACTACTGGAAGGAATAACTGGCAAGTAACTAAAACTGGGGGGTTTTACGAATGAATAGTAATGATGACGATTGCTGGCTGATATCGAGTTTGTAAATAATAAGAGAAATTCACTAGGACTGTGATCCCGAATGATTCCTTAACTCCACCGGTGACTTATACTTAACAAGACTGCCCCACTGCACTGCATGCAAAATCTAACAAGTTAGGTTCATCTAACTGTCTCTCGACTGTCATTAGACGAATTTCACTCTTCTCCTCTCGGTCTCCAAGTGTCGCACTTCTAACCCTTGTCCTGGATTTCAGATAACCTTTCCCGCTAAGGCTCCGATTATTAGATGAAGGTTAATAGCTCCAAATCTCTGTTGTTATCTCCTTTTTCCAATCCCTACCTCTCTCTCGAGCAAGTCCAGAATACAGGCGAGATTCTAACGTTTGCAACCGTTAGAAAAGCAATCAATACGAAGGAAACAACAATACATGCATAAGCAGCAGTACAAAGTTGTTTTGCACTTCACTGGTTTCGTTAATTCTTCATGGTTCCCACAACCCTAGTTGATGGGTTTAGCTACTCATAATTGCAAGAACACAAGAATAATCCAAAGATGAAAGCATAATTATGATCTCACAAGAATGAAGGAAAAGCCGAAATTTCAATTATCAATCAACCTCTAAATTAAGGTTTTGTGAATACAAAATCAAATATATGTATGAAACAGTATGAAATAACTCTCAAAGTAGTAAATTGTCCAACTCCCACACTTAGGACTACCTAGGGGTATTTATAGATACAAAACTAGTCCTATCCAAAACAAAATAGGAGAACAGAGTCAGCAGCTTTCACGGTGTCGTGACTTGGTATCGTGGAACCAAGTCACGGCACGTGACTTGTATCGTGGAAATCAGCCCATCTTACCGTCGCTAGTCATATACGAAATCGAGTCCATTACCCGTACTATAAGGCTATTTCAAGTGACATATAAGTAGAACTAGTACATGTAGGATACGGGGTGTTACAATAAGGCCTCTTGTTGGAACTAGTAGACTCCTCTTCCACAGTGATGTAGTTGCTAGCCACCCTTCTTATAGAGATGCGAACCGGCGGTGGTGGCATGTACCCTAGGCCTTCGTGTGCTTGCGTGGTTGTGGCTTATAATGGGATTTTTCCCAAATTTAATGGCTCATTAGGGTTGTATCCATCCTTTACAAATAACTTGTAAGAGTTTGGATCAAAGCCTTCTTTCTTACGCTTTGAAGGGAGTGTCATATCTCGCGATAAATTTTGAGCCACAAATTCCCCAAGTAGATTTGAGGATAAATTTATTGTATCGATTCGTTTTACAGGAAGAGTTAGCCCCCCTAGTACATTATCTTGGACATCAGATGAGAGTCCTTCTTTTTTCTATACCTTTGGTACATAGCGGAGCACAAGAGTTGCCTTTTTCTTCAAGTACGCAACATTCCCTTCATTTGAAGTGGAGGTAGTCTTTTTAATGATAATGTTTTCAACAGCCACCTCGACCTTTTTAGCTGCAAGATCATCACACTCAGCTGATGTGAAATCATCAACTTTTTTTTTCCTTCACGACATAATTCTTCAAGTAGAATTTTGCATCTGCAAAGTGTGATTCAGCTTCAGTGAATGGCTTATCATCGGCCACTATATTTCTCTCCGCTCCATTTTTAAGATACTTCAAGCATTGATAGTAGGAGGATGAAACAATATTGTTCTCACGTACCCAAGGCCTACCAAGCAATATATTATATGTAGTCTTGGCATCGATCACACGCATCAATACATTTGATCGAAAATTATCCATATGGATCTCTAACTTTATGGATCCTATGGCTCTATGAACCCCTTGATTGAACCCTTGGATCATCAAATGGCTTTCAGTAAGTTCATCAGTTATGATGCCAAGTTCCTTCAGTGTGCGAATAGGCAGGATGTTTACTCCAGACCCTTCATCTATCAGGATTCTATTTATCTTCTTCTCTAGAACATGACCTACTATATATAAGGGACGATTGTGTAGTGTTTCATCAAATAGGAGATCATCATCTGTAAATGTGATTTTTGTATTACATACATGTGCTTCTTGGTGAAGAGGTTTAGTAGGCCTTTCAGGAGAAGGAGGTTCCATCAATAGGCTTTCGTCCTTTGCTTCTTCTTTGTCAGTATTGAAACAAGATGCCTCAATGTTGTCTTGAGTAGTCTTGGCACAAAACCAAATTGGAAAGAATTCTTCCAAGGTCACTGGACACCGTGGTTTTTGGTGGTGATGCTCCACTACACTCGCCCTCTTTGGAAGCTCAACCAACCTCTGTTTCCTCGGTTTTTTTACCATTCTCCTTCTGGTTGGCTGCTTGGATGAGTCTTTTCGTAGACTCATCATCTTGTTACATCTCTGCCTAGTCACCAAAGTCCAACCTTCATCATCACCTTCATCAATTAGAGACTTGTCATGCTCCAATGGCTCCTCATTACGCTCTTTGAATTTGCATATTTGGGTCGGATCGAGTGAGCCAAAAGTGATGGAGATTTGATGAGAACTGGCCTTCTCGTCATCAAGCACGATCTTCTTCTTATTATCCAGTTGCATGATTTTATCCTTGAAGACAAAAAATTTCTCAAAAGGGTGACCCATAAGCTTGTGATACTTGCAATAGTTTGGGTCATCAGTTTTTCTAGCTTCATCAAGCCACTTCATTTCTGGTAGATCAATGAGCTTCAACTCAAGAAGTTCATCAAAAATTTCAGAAATGTCAGAATCAAGGAAGGGGTATTTTTTTTCCTACATCTCCTTGAAAGTCAACTTCTGGTTTGGACGCGCTTGAGAAGTTGTCTTTACGCTTTGCTTCTTGCTCACCTTTGTGGTGAGCTTCACAAGAGACACGTTGACATTCATGGATTCTTTGTTGTCACTTTTGGGGACAAACTTGGACCATCTCCTAGGTTCCTATTTGTCATTTCCGTTTCGAGGTCATGGATGGGCGCTACTCCTTTTCCGATAGAAGACATGATCAACTCTATATCGTGAGCATGGGTAACTAACTCTTTAAAGGATTTTGGCTTAATGCCTTGCAAAATATAGAGAAGATCCCAGTGCATCCCTTGGATACACATCTCTATTGCAGAAGTTTCACTGAGCCTATCTTTATAATTTAGGCTAGCATTTCTCCATCAATTGATGAAGTCGATAACTGGCTCATCCTTTCTTAAATGAGTATTTGTGAGCTCTACCATGCTCACTGTATGCCTCGTGCTATAGAAGTGATTTAGGAATTCATGCTCCAGTTGCTTTCAGTTATCGATGGAATTAGGCTCGAGGTACGTGTACCAATTGAAGGCATTTCCCTTTAGGGAGCGGACAAATTGCTTGATGAGATAGTCATCGTATGTTCCGACATTGTTACATGTCTCAACAAAATGGGTGACATATTGCTTGGGATTCCTTTTGCCCTCAAATTATTGAAATTTAGGGGGTTGATAACCAGCAAGCATCTTGAAGCTATCAATCCTAGCAGTGTAAGGCTTGTCATACGTTAGGGAAGACTTAGTAGCAACGTCGTACTTGTCCTTGAGGGTCCCTTCAATGAATGGTTTCAATTGATCAATTGGGATCATTCCGTCAGAAGAGACTGGTACCTCCTTAGTAGGTGGTGTCTGTTTGGTAGGAGGATTTATCTCTTGAACTTCTGGATCTTTTCCAGGTGCATGGATAGAATCTCCATCTATTAATCCTTCCATTCAATCCATCCACTTATCGATCCGAGAGTCTTGAGTTTTCACAAACTTTGTCAAACCTTCAATCTCCTTCGCCATATTAGCAAGTTGCTCCTCCATGGATGAGACACCAGTTACCATTGCTTGCATAACTATTGAAGACATCGAAGAGTAGCACGGATTGTCACATAAGTTGATCTCTAAATTCCTTGGATAGCGCGGAGTAAGTGGAGATGACATGTTGGTTGAATGACCATCGTTCTTTGTCTTAGAGTTTTTTGAACCAGAGAGATCAAGTAGAGCAAGAGTCTTCTTGATTTTCTCTGCCATACTGCTTCCTTCTTCTGAAGCACATGTAGAGGAACTTGTTCTTTTTGGGGTTGAAGATCCAAAAACTGGAGTTAATGTCGACAACACTTGATGTGTTTATTGCCCCATCATGTTGGCCTTGCTCCTTTTGACAGCCCCAAAACTTCCAAAAGTAACATCAAGGATGCTTTCTACCTTAGTGGAGAACTTAGAATCAGCAGCCTTAGGGGTAGTGGATTGAGAGTTTACCTTCTTGGAAGTCATTTCGGTATTCTTGAACTTTGAAGTTGGAAAGTTGAGATGAGAGGTAGAGATTGTCCCATTGGGCGTGCCAGAATTTGTAGACAATAAAATTCGAGTCGAGAAAAATAATAATCGGGACAGGAAAATATTGCAACAATCGTTTTATTTGATTTCAAATAGTGAGTGTTACAATCTCTATGAATCCTCTGATTCGCCTTTTCAATTGTAATTTCAAGGGCTTCGAGCTTGATCTTGAATTTGATGAACTTGAACTTGATTTGTGAAACTTATGGATTTGATCTTGACTTGTGAATATGGATTCAAGGGCCTTTGATCTTAATCTTGAACCTTTGTCTTGATCTTTAGTTGCATATGAGCTTGAGTGCTTGATTTGTAGCTTGTAGAAAAATCTGCAGTGTTTGATCCATGAGGTCTCTCTTGCTTTTTGTTAGGATTGTTGGTCTATTTTTCTGAATTATGAGACCCCTATTTATAGTTGTAGGAAGGAAAGAGTCATAGTGAAGATGGGATTCTTTTGGCCAGTCAAATTTAAGTGACATGACACATTTTTATGGGCCTTTGATTTCACTAGGCTTGCTGCATCATTTTTACATGTGGCACAGTCCTATTGGCTCCTTTACTTGACTTGGAATACCACGTCGTTTGACACGTGGCGCCAAATTGGGCCTCTAGAATAAGATGACATATTGGGATTAACCAAGTGGGCTCATTATTTGTAGCCCAAATTAATTGACAAGCCCGATGAATTTTGGACTTTAATTAAATCCATATTTATTGGACTTAAATAATTAATCCAATTATATTAATCCACCATATTTATTTGGACTAATATATTTAAAATTTATATGATCACAAGTACCTTTTTATTAATAGGAATTCAGAGGCGAGCTTTCATTTTGCCCATCCTGCACTGATACGATGTATGACATCATTGTCAATCTCCTCATTTTCTTGAATTAAATTAGTAAGATACTTGAAACTTTATTTCTTGGAGATGGTCTGTGCCCCAAGCCTCACTTTCATGCCACCTTCTTGCATTACATCGTTGAACTTGTACTCTGAGTATTCAGTTTCGATCCTGCTCTGAATCTTTAAACTTCAGTTTATCTCCAAACTTTCACGCTAGTGTTAACTTTGTCCTGAGTCATGTCAATTTGTACTGTGTCATTTGAAATATATATATATAACATGTCAATTCATCCATCACCAAGACACATAGAACGAATACAACGACTAGCAAGTGCTCTAAGTCTCCTCTCATTGTTCTCACATGGGTTTATGATTCAGCTATTGAGGAAGATGCGTATATAAATTTTTACTCGTATCTTGTCAAATTTTATAATATACACTTCTTCAATATCGATTCACATAAATTGGTTAATCTAATTTTGTAAATATGTGTTGTTAAGTTACTTATTGAGATAATGAGTAGAAAAGTGAGGTGGTGAAATATAATGAATTATTAATGATTTGTAAGCAAAATAGTAGAGAGAGTATTTTGCTTCTTTCACAAATTTGACGAAGATGTGTTGAAATTCTGACTCCACTTGATATTTCAATTATAAAGCAGATTTGTTTATTCTTCAATCTCCATATCTCTTAAATGTGTAAATGTCTCTCGCGATTATCATTTACTTATTATTAGTTAAGTTGATCAAGTAATTGTACTCTTTCAATTACACAAATTAATTGTCAACATAAATAATATTTAAGAGATAAAAATATGTGTTGAACTACGCCTATTAACGAGCATCTTTTGATTGACTCACTTGTTATAACTGATTAAATATTAAAAATATTTTTGGTTGGCTTTTTCTCATGAGAGCATATGCTCTTTTAATAGAAAAACATGACATTGCAACTTAAAGTCTTTGTAAACGGGCAATCTGAAATGTTGCTCAGTAATGGATGTTCCATAATTGTTGTATTTAACTAATCCATGTTATTTTTATGAACCAATACACTTTTGAAATTTATTTATTTACTTATTTTTAGTTGGCTTTTTCTCATGAGAGCATATGCTCTTTTAATAGAAAAACTTGACATTGCAACTTAAAGTCTTTGTAAAGGTGCAATCTGAAATGTTGCTCAATAATGGATGTTCCATAATTGTTGTATTTAACTAATCCATGTTATTTTCATGAACCAATACACTTTTGAAATTTATTTATTTTCTTATTTTTCTCTTCATTTGATTAAGAGTTGTATATTTTTCCTGAAAATTGAAAAGTGATATAAAGAAAAATATTTAAAATTATAAAAAAATTAAATATTATCTTTATTTATGTGCTATCATATATATCCTTAATCATCGTAATGTATCTCATCTCTTCATGACTGCCATCCTCCAAACACATCTCCATAGAACCTCTTTTGGGACTTTGTAGTATATCTTTTCTAGGTTAATAAACATTATTTGTATGTCCCTCTTTTTCTCTATATACTTGTCATGACCCAAATACGCCGTGAGTGACACCCATACTAATCCTCAGTGGGAAAACCGTCTAACTCAAATATTTGATCCAACACTGAGTCAAAAATTAGGCAACTAATCCTATTTTTATCAAGAAAATCAACAATTTGATAACTAAACCAAAATAATAATGCGGATATACAAAATCTAAACAATCTCCTAGAATCTAAAAGTCATTGTACCAAAACACTAATAATTGTCAATAAAGGTACAATCCCAAAAACAAGAGTAATGTCTAAGTCCAAAACAATTGACCAAAAACCGAATGAAGAACCCATGGCATCCCGAAAGATGTAGCTCACTCTTGAATTCGAACACTATCGGAATCATAGCTAAAGTCTTTAAACAATCGGCGGAATATTCTCTGCACTAAAAAAAAGAGCATTTATAGTATCAGTATACAAGAAACAATAGTGTATTGATAGGGTTATCGGTCAACCCAAAATGAGAAATATGAACACATAACCATAACTCAGTAAATTAAGACAGCCATGAACACCTACCACATAATCTTACTTCAAGTTCATAACACTTAACCTTATTCAACAATAATATGGAGCTTAGTCAACACAAGTCAACATGGATAACAAATCAAGTCAAGACTATGACTACCAACAAGACTCCAAGTCAACAACTATGACTCAAGTAATTAAATCAACCATGTCTCAATTACACAAGTAAATAGAGAATATAGAGTTATGGCACAGCTTACAGTTTAACTCGGACCACTCAAGGATCCATAAGAACAACAACAATGGTAATATCATGCAACCCAATTTACATAAAGAAACCATCTATAGCAAATAAGTACACAAACATGGTTCATTCAAGGAACCCATATAACAAGTCAACACTTAAGCCCGGTTCACTCAAGGAATCAATATAACAAGTAAACACATAATCCCAAGTTCACTCAAGAAACTGTCACACTCATCTGTACCTTATACATACATGCTAAGGGTCTTATGGTCTCCCACTAGCCATAACGTACAGGGAACGAGCTCTTGTCCATGTACCAAAATCCCAGACAACAAGTGTCTGCCAACCTTATACCAACAAATCCCGTGAAGATGTCTAAATATTGGTATATCCCACAATAATAAATATAAATCTCGTAAAGATGTCCAAATATTGGTACATCCCATAAAAATAATAGATGTCACAACAATCACAACCACAATAATAACAAAAACAACACCTGTAATAACCAACAAAGTTTGCATATAAGTTCATTGCATATGATTAACACTTAGGATATCAAACAGTCATTCCCTTTCCTTGAACCTGCACGATAAACATGGCTCACTACCATAGAGTCTCCTATAGGAGTAGAAACATAAACAAGAGAGTTAAGTATATCACAAATCAAGTCCAATCCTAAGGTAAATCTAACAAATACATAAGAATATGCAGAACCCAGATTAAATAAAACAGTAGTCATATGGTCACAGAAGAGAATAGTACTTGTAATGACAACATTAGATGCCTCGACCTCAGTCTAGCCTGGGAAGGCATAACAATGAGCTCTATTATCAAGCTGGAAAACTTTCCTAGTAGGCTGCGCTCTACCCTTCCCTGGATTACCAATACCTCAGTTTCCACCGTGACCTCCCTGATTATTACCCCGCTCACCCTGTGGACGACCCTTACCATTACCATTAACTCTAACACCTCTACTAGTAGGAACCACAGCCTTAACCTGAGGCTGGCCCTATAACCCAGCATGTCTCTGAGGACACTCTTTCTTGAAGTGCCCCATAGCACCACAACTATAACAACCTCGGTCAAAAGAAGTCCTATTGGCTGAAGAATAAAAAGCTCTTTGGCCTGCTGAATAGCCCCTGACTAACCACTTGTAGAAGCTGGCAGAGCTAACTGAATGGGGCGAGCCAGATAAGCCTGTTGGCTATGACCCCAGGAATAAGAACTACCAAAGTTGTCCATATTCTGGGACTTCTTACCTAACACCTTTGCCTAACCAACTTGCTTCACCCCTTCTACCTTTTAAATATAATCAGCAAAATCATTAAAGGTTTTGCTGGCAGAAGTCATATAAACAATCCAAACCTGCAAGTCAGTGCTCAGGACCTTCATAAACAATCAAATCCTTTCCTCCTCTGTACCAAGTATTGAGTATTATAACAGGACATGGCATGAAACTTGGCCTCATAGGCCACAACAAACATATTGCCCTGGTCAAGGGCCAAAAACTCATCCTTCTTGCGATCACAAAGAGTAAGGAGTACATATTTCTCTAAAAATAGGGTATGAAACTGAGCCCATGTCAATGGAGGCAAAGTTGGTGACCGATACTCCACATACGCCTTCCAACACTACTTGGCATCACCTTGCAGCTAGAAAGTAACAAACTCAACATCGTGCTGCAAAATAATACCCATTTTGTGCAGCCTTTTGTAATAATCCACAATAAACTCAAATGCATCCTTCGTCTCAAAGCCAACAAAAGTAGGAGGTTTTATCTTCAGGAACTTAGCCAGCATGTCATGCTCAGTCCCAGTCATGAAAATACCTAACATCGAGCGAAGGAAAATCTCAGTCCCTAAGGACTCACTCATTCTAGGAGCAACTGTAGAAGTCAACTAAACACCTGGAAACTGATAAGCAGGCATAGCAGGAAAGATCCCCTAGTACCGGCCGATACACTCAGAAAAAGAAAGCACCTGTTGAATTATCTCAAAAAACATAGGGGGAAGTGTTTCACCTCCAACTAGCACCACATCTTCCTGCTCCATAAAACCTCATTAATCTCCTCAACCTCCTCTTAATGATCTTGGTGTGGGGGAGGTGTCACTGATCTCTGATGAGGTTGATCAGCTGCTGCCCGAGCTCCACCCATGGTGGGTGTCGGTAACACCCCGTACCTTCCTAACCCTACTTGAAGATGTTGTGCAATGCTTACTTAGGTGTCGAGATCCATACATACGTCTTTTGTAATGCTATGGAAGAGATACTTGACTTTTGGCCTCGTAAATGTGATTAAACCTTCATAGGAGGTGTTTTATGATTTTTGTGGAACATTTGTGGGGTTCAAAAAGAGGCTAAGAGGACCCCTAAACAAAGTATATTAAGGTTAAGAATTAAGTTAAAGAATAGGACTTGAAGTATCTAACCAAACCCGCGAAGAGAAGTCAAAAAATGGAATTTTTGAAAAAACTAAGTATGGGGCGCGTTTGGTACCGTACCACGCCGCTCTGGGCTAAAATTTTTAGCCCATAGGCAGTAAGTTGGCGCTCCCATGGGCGTTCCACGCTGGTTTTTCCACTTTTTCGAAAGTTGGAAATTTCTAAGTCCCAAGGGTATCCAGGGTCATATTGAGCCTATTTTTGCCACGTTTCTTCTACAACCACAAGTATATACATTAAATGAATGAAATATTATATTGGTATGATAAAATTACTCGAGAATGAATTTGGATTCAAAATGACAGTTTTGCCCTTTAGGTCAAAATAAGCCAAACGTGGCTAGAATCACTTGTTTTTGGGATTGAGGCTACGGATATGAATAGCATGAGTGGGAATATTATTTTAATACGTATAAGACAAATTAAACACTAGAAATAATTGATTTTATCGGGTTAAGTGAATTGGGCCCAAAGAGGACCCAAAATGAAAAGAAAGCATGGCCCAAAAATGGGTCAAAAGACCCATTCTTGCCTTGACCTTCTAGAAGGCCACATTAAATGTTAAGAGTGGATAAGGATGTACTTAAGGGGCCTATATAAGGGGCAATAAATCTGATTTTATTGCCTTCAAAGTCTCATGCCTTTTAAGATATTTTCCCCAAATATTTCTCTAGTTCCAAAACCCTAAAGCAAATATTTCCTTTGGACTCTTTGGTGAAGATCATACTATTCCAAGCCTTGGTAAGTATTTATTCTCATGGATTAACATATTACATGCATGGGAGATTATGTATATTATCATAGTTATGTTGGCAAGGTGGTGAATAGTGTAGTTTTGCTTTTGGTGGAAGATGTGCTATCTTGGTGATTTGAACTTGAATTATGGCTTGTGCCTTTGATGAAAGATCATGATGAAATATGAACGTGTATTGTGTTATTTTGTTATTAAACTTTTTATATCTATATAAGTGTAAATTGTGGGATTTTGGCCGATATGTGCTATGAAGTGTATTAAGGTGAATTGATGGACTATTAGTGATGTGGTGTGGATAAGGAAGTGTAAGGAAGAAGTGTTGTGGTGAAATGTATTGGTTATCATGTATTGGTCAATGTTGGGAATATTGGGGGATTTTTGGAATAATAATTTTATCAAAGGTTTTGTCAAGGGGAAATGACATGTTTAAAGGCAAACATGTAACTCGTTGACATTGTATGCATTTGTAAAGTAGTTGGTGGTTAATGTCATTTCTGTTATGTATTTGTGATGTAGAGTGACACATAAAGAAGGAGCAGGACTATTGTGTGCACGTCTAGGATTATATATCCGTATTGCGAGTACAAGGTATGTAAGGTTACTCTGTCCGTATCTTTCTGCGGCAAATAGTATTCATGTTAACATTTCACTAGTCCTATTCCGAAATGAGTTAAGGTATTCTATATCCGGTTATCCATAGTCATTGTCATATATTTCCTACTCATTGAACATTGGTGAATCTCATGTCTCATATTCATGGTTAATGTTCCAAAAGCTCAAATAAGGTTATGTTCCAATGTTCCAATAGTGATTATACTTATGTCTCTTGTTCATGGAATATTGTCCAATGGTTTCCTTGGTGTTATAGTTCTCATAATGTTATGTTGCCAAGTTAGTCACATGTCTCTTACTCATTAGTTAATGATCCAAAGCTTCATATCAAGTTGTGAATATCATGGTATCAATCTCAAAGTAATAAACAAAGTAATGCATATGTGGTCAATGATCAAGTAAGGGTGGCAACTTTGGGGGCGAAATGCCTAGCCCAAGTCGATCCCAAAATAAGGGGGCAGTCCTAGAGGCATAAGCCTAGCTCGGACCGATCCTAATAGGGGGCGGCTCTAGGGATAATAACCTAGCTCGAGCCTAACCTGAAATGTTGTATGGGTGGCAGCTCTAGAGGTACTAACCTAGCTCGAGCCAATCCCGATATATACATCGATTCATAGGGTGGCAGCTCTAGAGGCATAAGCCTAGCTCAGCCCGATCCCAACATAACATGATGTTATGTTTAAAAACCCACTGATCAGTCGGGGCTCGGGTATCACAGGCCAAAGGTAAATATGAATAATCATTGAATCTTAAGATACAAAGAAAGTACCGAAAGCTATATACATGGTTTCCAAAGTACAGAATAGTGACTCATCTACATTGTGACTTATCTATATCGGTTATGCATTTGAACTTGAGTTCTTTGACATACTTACATATCTTACAAGTTTTATATGGCCTTACATACTCAGTACATTCTTCGTACTGACCCCTCTTGGGGAAATTTACCTTACTTGCTGCAGGCGCAGGTACTAGTAGGCCTCCACAGTAGGCTGCCAGTTGTTGAAGATCTTTGGTGAGCTCCAGTTAGTTTGGGGCTTCTCCGAGTCACTTTAGTACATATGTTTTGGTGTTGTACATGTTGTATAAAGCGGGGACTTGTCCCGACTTTTAGTTCATTTTGGTCATTGCATTGTTAGAGGCTTTTATAGACGGTTGTGGGTGCATAAATGTAAAAGGTATATGTCATTTTTGACTTGGTGGCCTCAACGGCCAAGGTTCGCATATGTATATATATATATCATGTTCCATGATTCCATTGTTGATATCCAAAGCTATTATGTGATTATGGATTTCTCATAGCATGTACATGATTGAATAGAGGCAAAACTTGGTTCTCTCAGGCCTTGTCGGCTACAGGTGCCAATCCGTCCCGATGGGATTCAGGGCGTGACAAAAGTGGTATCAGAGCAGGTCGGTCTAAGGGTGTCTACAAAGCCGTGTCTGAGTAGAGTCTTACTTATCGATGTGTTGTGCACCACATTTATAAGTAGGAGGCTACGGGACATTTAGGATGTTGTTTCTTCTCTTCATTCTAGATCGTGCAATAGAGCCAAAGTTGTAAGTGAAATGATATCTGATCATTGAAATTTATTTTTCTTGTTATAGTAACAATGCCAATGACAAGAAGAGGTCGAGGTAAAAGTAAGAGGATCGATAGAATTGCTGGTGAGGGAACCAGTATACCACCACCTGATCAAGTTAATCAAGGCAATGCTGAGCATGAATTTGTGTCACGAGCTTCCTCCACTCCCTCTGTACCAGAAGAGTCGAGTAGGAGAAGCGTACCGGTAGAACCACCAGTCAATGCCACAGATCAGGATCTCAGAAATGCAGTTCAGATGTTGACACAGTTAGTGGCAGCCCAGAGTCAAGGACGAGCTAACCCAATGACACATGATGATGATGCGGCTAGAGTGGCAAGTCGCAGAACACAGGATTTCCTAAAATTGGACCCTCCTATCTACACAGGGTCAGATCCAAAAGCAGATCCACAGGACTTCGTGGATCAAATTCAGAGGGCCTTGGAAGTTATGCACGTGACGGGGGTAGAGACAGTTGAACTTGTTGCGTACCGATTGAAAGGAGAGGCAATATTGTGGTATGAGGATTGGAAGAAATCCCGTGATATTGGTGCTAATCCACCTACGTGGGAAGAGTTTAAAGTGGCTTTCCTTGATCATTACTTGCCCTATGAGATCCGTGAGGCACGTGCGGATTAGTTTCTAAATCTCTATCAAGGAAATTTGAGTGTCAGAGAATATAGCTTGCAATTTAATTCCTTAGCTCGATATGCGCCAAATGTGGTGGCTACGATGACAGATAGAGTCCATAGATACGTTGACAGACTAGAGCCATATTTGGTAAGGGATTGCACAATTGCTGCCTTGAATAAGGACATGGACATAGCGAGAATTCAGGCCTTCGCCCAGAAAATGGAAGATCAAAGACAGAGACGAAGGGTACATAAATTTGACAGGAGACAGTCCAAACGGGCTAGACCTATGGGACCATTTATGATGTCCCAAGGAGGATCTAGGCCCCGTATGTTTCCGAGACCACCTAGACCATCGTTCTCTTATTCCACAGGGGGTGCTTACTCACAGTTTTGAGGGTTTAGGTGTGGTCCATCTGGGCAAAGTAGCAGAGTTCACGGATCACAGGCAGCAGGTCTTCCTCGTCAGCAGTGTCAACACTACGGGCGTATTCATACAGGTACATGCAGAGTGGGGACAAATGCTTGTTTCTTGTGCGGCATGACAGGACACATGATGAGAGAGTGTCCCCAGAGGAGTATGGGAGGTGTAGCACGACCGGCAGGATCGGCTGTTACGTCATCAGCATCGATTCCCTTTTTGGGCTGAGGTATTCAGTCTGTAGGCAGGGGTAGAGGTGCTAGAGGAGCAGCCAGTACTAGTGGGGTCCAGCATCACACTTATGCTTTAGTGGACAGACAGAATTCAGAAGCTTCCCCTGATGTTGTCACAGGTACATTACTCGTATCCTCACATAATGTATATGCATTGATTGACCTTGGTTCTACATTTTCCTATGTTACTCCATTGGTTGCTGCGAAATTTGCAAAGGCACCAGAATTATTAATTAAATCAATTGAAGTTTCTACACCGGTTGGTGAATATATTATTGCAAAGAGAGTATATCGTGAATGTGTGGTAACTGTGTGTGGTCATGATACGTTGGTCGATCTCATTGAATTGGACATGGTGGATTTTGATGTGATCATGGGAATGGATTGGTTGGCCTCTTGTTATGCCACGGTAGATTACCGGGCCAAGAAGGTGCAATTTTGTTTTCCGCAATAAAGTATTCTTGAATGGCAGGGTAATGTAGGGGCACCACGAGGGAGATTTATTTCCTATTTGAAATCCAGAAAAATGATTGCTAAAGGTTACATATGTCATTTAGGACGGGTGAAAGATAATGATGTGGAACCACTAACTCCGCAGTCGGTTCCAGTGGTCAATGAATTTCTGGATGTATTTCCAGAAGATCTTCCAGGCTTACCCCCAGAACGGGAAGTAGAATTTGGCATTGATGTGATTCCAGGCACTCAGCCTATTTCTATTCCCCCATATAGAATGGCTCCCACAGAATTGCGTGAATTGAAGGAGCAATTGAAAGATTTACTAGACAAAGGCTTCATTAGGCCTAGTATGTCCCCGTGGGGTGCGCCGGTATTATTTGTACGAAAGAAATATGGCACATTGAGAATGTGCATCGACTATCGGCAATTGAATAAGGTAACGATCAAGAACAAATATCCCCTCCCTCGAATTGATGATTTGTTTGATCAGTTACAGGGTGCCAAGTGTTTTTCAAAGATTGACTTGAGGTCGGGTTACCATCAAGTCAGAGTTAGAGAAGAAGATGTACCCAAGACAGCTTTCCGAACACGGTATGGCCATTATGAATTTTTAGTTATGTCATTTGGACTAACAAATGCACCAGCGGTGTTCATGGATTTGATGAATAGGATGTTTAAGCCATTTCTGGACGTGTTCGTCACAGTATTTATAGATGACATCCTGGTTTATTCAAGGTCGCTGGAGGACCATGCTAATCACTTACGGAAAGTGTTACAGATTCTCCGTGAGCGTAAGTTGTATGCAAAGTTCTCCAAGTGTGAGTTTTGGTTAAAATCAGTTGCATTCCTGGGCCATATTGTGTTAGATGAAGGTATACAGGTTGATACACAGAAGATTGAAGCAGTGAAAAATTGGCCAAGACCCACGACACCCACAGAAATTCATAGTTTTCTTGGACTGGCTGGTAATTACCGAAGATTTGTGAAAGGTTTTTCTTCCATTGCTGCACCATTAACAAAGCTTACACATAAGGCAGTAAAATTTCAGTGGAATGATGCATGTGAGAAAAGTTTCCAAAAGTTGAAAGATAAATTAACCTCCACACCAGTTTTAGTGCTTCCCGAAGGTACCGAAGGTTATGTGGTGTATTGTGATGCTTCCGGGATTGGCCTCAGATGTGTATTGATGCAACACGGTAACGTCATAGCATATGCCTCACGACAGTTGCGGCCACATGAGAAAAATTATCCCACACATGATCTTGAATTAGCAGCGGTGGTCTTTGCTTTAAAGATATGGCGTCATTATTTGTATGGAGTCCATGTTGATATCTATACAGACCACAAAAGTTTGCAATATCTCTTTAAGCAAAAGGAACTCAATTTGAGGCAAAAGAGGTGGTTAGAGCTCTTAAAAGATTATGATATTGATATTCTTTATCACCCAGGCAAGGCAAATGTAGTAGCTGATGCATTGATCCGTAAGGCAGTAGGAAGAACTAGTGGCCAGTTGACTGAAAAGCTTGAGATAATCAAAGATCTGAATCAATTAGCCAGCTTGGGAGTTCGCCTTATTGAATCCTCAGATGATAGAGTTATTGTGTAGAATGCAGCAGAATCCTCCTTAATAACTGAAGTGAAAGAGAAGCAGTTTGCGGATTCTATGTTATTGTAGCTAAAGGAAAATGTACAGCAGAATTTGAAAAGGGCATTTGATCTTACACAGGAAGGAGTGCTTCAATGTCAAGGGAGATTATGTGTACCGGATGTAGATGAGCTGAGGACCCGAATTATGACAGAGGCGCATCAGTCGCGCTATTCTATTCATCCGGGTGCTACAAAAATGTACCATGAATTAAAGGAAGTGTATTGGTGGGGAAATATGAAAAAGAACATTGCAGAGTTTGTCGCTCAATGCCCGAATTGTCAACAAGTGAAAGTAGAGCATCAGAAATTGGGAGGTTACATGCAATGTATCAATCTTCCAGTCTGGAAATGGGATATGATTAACATGGATTTCATTAGAGGTTTGCCTCGTACATTGCGGAGGTTTGATTCTATATGGGTTATAGTGGACAGGCTTACCAAGTCAGCGCATTATCTACCGGTCAAGATGACCTATACAGCTGAGGATTATGTGAAGTTGTATGTGAAAGAGATAGTACGATTGCATGGTATTCCATTTTCCATTATATCAGACAGAGGAGCACAGTTCACAGCGAACTTTTGGAGATCTTTCCAGCAGTGTTTGGGTACACGGGTGAATTTGAGTATGGCTTTCCATCCTCAGACTGATGGGCAAGTGAAATGTACTATTCAGACACTTGAAGATATGCTACGAGCTTGTACGTTAGATTTTCAAGGCAATTGGGATGACCATTTGCCTCTTATTGAATTTGCTTATAACAATACCTATCATTCAAGTATTAGAATGGCACCTTATGAAGCCTTGTACGGGAGGAAATGTAGATCACCAATTGGATGGTTTGAAGCGGGTGAAACTGCTTTACTTGGGCCAGATATTGTTCATCAGGCTATGGAGAAAGTTAAAGTGATCCAACAGCGGTTACAAACGGCTCAAAGTCGTCACAAGTCATATGCCGATGTTAGAAGAAGAGGCCTTGAATTTGCCATAGGTGATTGGATGTTTTTAAAGGTGTTACCGATGAGAGGGGTAATGCGGTTCGGAAAGAAAGGGAAATTGAGTCCACGTTACATAGGCCCATACGAAATCATTAGAAGATTTGGGCAAGTTGCTTATGAATTAGCACTACCCCAGGAACTTTCCTCAGTCCATCCAGTATTTCATGTTTCGATGCTTCAAAAATACATAGGAGATCCATCTCGTATTGTTCCAATTGAAGATTTCCAAGTTACGGAGGATCTTACTTATGAAGCGGTACCCATTGCTATTCTAGATCGACAAGTAAAGAGATTGAGGAATAAAGACATAGCTTCCGTAAAAGTCCTTTGGAGAAATCAACAAGTAGAGGAGATCACATGGGAAGCGGAAGATATGATGAAATCCAAATATCCCCATCTATTTCAAATGGACCAAGAAGTTCAAAGTGCGGAAGTGGGGAAATAACAAGTAAGTCTCCATGAGCTTTAAGTGCTTATGTATATGCATGCTAATGTAGAGATGCAATTGTTGTAATTGAAACTATATTGTTAACATTCGAGGATGAATGTTCCTAAGGGGGGAAGAACGTAACACCCCGTACCTTCCTAACCCTACTTGACGATGTTGATCAATGTTTACTTAGGTGTCGAGAGCAATACATACATCTTTTGTAATGTTATGGAAGAGATACTTGACTTTTGGCCTCGTAAATGTGATTAAACCTTCATAGGATGTGTTTTATGATTTTCGTGGAACATTTTTGGGGTTCAAAAAGAGGCTAGGAGGACACCTAAACAAAGTATATTAAGGTTAAGAAGTAAGTTAAGGAATAGGACTTGAAGTATCTAACCAAACCTGCGAAAAGAAGTCGAAAAATGGAATTTTTGAAAAAACTAAGTACGGAGCGCGTTTGGTACCGTACCACGCCGCTCTGGGCTAAAATTTTTATCCCAGAGGCAGAAAGTTGGCGCGCCCAGGAGCGTTCCACGCTGGTTTTTCCACTTTTTCGAAAGTTGGAAATTTCTAAGTTCCAAGGGTATCCGGGGTCATATTGAGCCTATTTTTGCCACGTTTCTTCTACAACCACAAGTATATACATTAAATGAATGACATATTATATTGGTATGATAAAATTACTCGAGAATGAATTTGGAGTCAAAATGACAGTTTTGCCCTTTAGGTCAAAATAAGCCAAACGTGGCTAGAATCACTTGTTTTTGGGATTGAGGCTACGGATATGAATAGCATGAGTGGGAATATTATTTTAATACGTATAATACGAATTAAACACGAGAAATTATTGATTTTTTCGGGTTAAGTGAATTGGGCCCAAAGAGGACCCAAAATGAAAAGAAAGCATGCCCAAAAATGGGTCAAAAGACCCATTCTTGCCTTGACCTTATAGAAGGCCACATTAAATGTTAAGAGTGGATAAGGGTGTACTTAAGGGGCCTATATAAGGGGCAATAAATCTGATTTTATTGCCTTCAAAGTCTCATGCCTTTTAAGATATTTTCCCCAAATATTTCCTTTGGACTCTTTGGTGAAGATCATACTATTCCAAGCCTTGGTAAGTATTTATTCTCATGGATTAACATATTACATGCATGGGAGATTATGTATATTATCATAGTTATGTTGGCAAGGTGGTGAATAGTGTAGTTTTGCTTTTGGTGGAAGATGTGCTATCTTGGTGATTTGAACTTGAATTATGGCTTGTGCCTTTGATGAAAGATCATGGTATGGATGAAATATGAACGTGTATTGTGTTATTTTATTATTAAACTTTTTATATCTATATAAGTGTAAATTGTGGGATTTTGGCCGATATGTGCTATGAAGTGTATTAAGGTGAATTGATGGACTATTAGTGATGTGGTGTGGATAAGGAAGTGTAAAGGAGAAGTGTTGTGGTGAAATGTATTGGTTATCATGTATTGGTCAATGTTGGGAATATTGGGGGATTTTTGGAATAATAATTTTATCAAAGGTTTTGTCAAGGGGAAATGACATGTTTAAAGGCAAACATGTAACTCATTAACATTGTATGCATTTGTAAAGTAGTTGGTGGTTTAATGTCATTTCCATTATGTATTTGTGATGTAGAGTGACACATAAAGAAGGAGCAGGACTATTGTGTGCACATCTAGGATTGTATATCCGTATTACGAGTACAAGGTATGTAAGGTTACTCTGTCCGTATCTTTCTGCGGCAAATAGTATTCATGTTAACATTTCACTAGTCCTATTCCGAAATGAGTTAAGGTATTCTATATCCGGTTATCCATAGTCATTGTCATATATTTCCTACTCATTGAACATTGGTGAATCTCATGTCTCATATTCATGGTTAATGTTCCAAAAGCTCAAATAAGGTTATGTTCCAATGTTCCAATAGTGATTATACTTATGTCTCTTGTTCATGGAATATTGTCCAATGGTTTCCTTGGTGTTATAGTTCTCATAATGTTATGTTGCCAAGTTAGTCACATGTCTCTTACTCATTGGTTAATGATCCAAAGCTTCATATCAAGTTGTGAATATCATGGTATCAATCTCAAAGTAATAAACAAAGTAATGCATATGTGGTCAATGATCAAGTAAGGGTGACAACTTTGGGGGCTAAATGCCTAGCCCAAGTTGATCCCAAAATAAGGGGGCAGTCCTAGAGGCATAAGCCTAGCTCGGACCGATCCTAACAGGGGGAATAACCTAG
Source organism: Capsicum rhomboideum (assembly GCA_031232105.1). NCBI lineage: Eukaryota > Viridiplantae > Streptophyta > Magnoliopsida > Solanales > Solanaceae > Capsicum > Capsicum rhomboideum. Next base: position 44,321,980 of record CP124716.1, read on the forward strand.
CTCAAGCCGAACCTGAAATATTGTATGGGCGGCAGCTCTAGAGGTACTAACCTAGCTTGAGCCAATCCCGATATATACATCAATTCATAGGGTGGCAGCTCTAGAGGTATAAGCTTAGCTCGAGCCGATCCCAACATAACATGATGTTATGTTTAAAAACCCATTGATCAGTCGGGGCCTGGGTATCACAGGCCAAAGGCAAATATGAATAAACATTTAATCTTAAGATACAAAGAAAGTATCGAAAGCTATATACATGGTTTCCAAAGTACAAAATAGTGACTCATCTACATTGTGACTTATCTATATCGGTTATGCATTTGAACTTGAGTTCTTTGACATACTTACATATCTTACAAGTTTTATATGGCCTTACATACTCAGTACATTCTTCGTACTGACCCTCTTGGGGGAATTTACCTTACTTGCTACAGGCGCAGCTACTAGTAGGCCTCCACAGTAGGTTGCCAGTTGTTGAAGATCTTTGGTGAGCTCTAGTTATTTTGGGGGTTCTCCGAGTCACTGTAGTACATATGTTTTGGTGTTGTACATGTTGTATAAAGCGGGGACTTGTCCCGACTTTTAGTTCATTTTGGTCATTGCATTGTTAGAGGCTTTTGTAGACGGTTGTGGGTGCATAAATGTAAAGGGTATATGTCATTTTTGACTTGGTGGCCTCAACGGCCAAGTTTCGCATATGTATATATATATCATGTTCCATGATTCCATTGTCGATATCCAAAGAGATTATGTGATTATGGATTTCTCATAGCATGTACATGATTGAATAGAGGCAAAGCTTGGTTCTCTCGGGCCTTGTCGGCTACGTGTGCCAATCCATCCTGATGGGATTCGGGGCGTGACAATGTCTCTCTCCCTCATCCTCTTCCTCTATCCCTTCAGCGTCCTCATTCATGAACAATCGGCTCTACAGCTGGAGCTGCTAGTGTAGGAGTTATCGATCTGGCTCCATTCGCTCATGTATTAACCATCTACGGTGTAACACCCCGTACCTACCAAAACCTACTTGAAGACGTTGAATAATGGATTCTTACGTGTCGAGAGCCAAAAGTATGCATTGTGTAATGTTATTTATGAGGTAATTGATATTGGGCCTAGTACATGGGATTAGACCTTCGTAAGAGGTGTAACACACTGTATGTTGTCGAATCTATACGACCACGTGTACACTTATGGACTTAGTAAAACATGGGAGAATTGATGAATTATTCATTTGTTTGTTGGGGCTTACATGAGTCATGAACCATTGGGCTTAAATGAGGCCCAACATCACATGGAAGACTTGGCCCAATGGAGCAAAGTGATCCAATCTTCCATTTTGACCAAATCAACCATGCATTTAATGTCAAAATTGGATAACAGAGACTTAAAGGACCTATATATAAGAGGGAAATCAGATTTTATATCATTTGTTTCACCCATGCCTTTTCTAGAATTTTCTCTAACATTTCCATTATCACACAAACCCTAACTCTTCATCCCTTGGACCAAGATCATTGTCTTGCGAGACTTGGTAAGTGTATATTATTATGGTTTAATATATTTTATGCATGTATGATTGTTTATATCATGTTGGTTATGTTGGTGAAGTGTGAGAAGTTCACTAGGTGTAAAACAATTTGTGTTTGCTAAATCGGAGGATGGTTTTGTCTTGTAAACTTGAACATGGACTTGTGATATTGAAGGAAATGAAATTGATGGATTCAATATTGATATGTGAGATGTTAATATATTCTTAACTTGTTTTACCCTTATATATAATGTTTGGAATTGTTGTTGTAAATTTAGTTACGGATTTGGTGGCGTATTGAAAGGAAAGTGAGGTTTTGGTGATGTTTTTGTGTGTTGTGAGACCATGGATGATTGTTGGAATGTAATATGATCAAAAATATGTTAAAAGAAGTTTAGATATGATAATGGACCATTCATTTCATGAAAAGACCCAAAAAGAGACCAATTTGGCCGAAAAGGGGCACCCGCGGGCGCAGGTGCCAACGCAGATGCCCCTGGCTTCTGCCAAAGGGAACCTGAGGACGCAGGTCAGCCACCTTCAGGTGCAGGTGGATTCGCAGGTCACATCCAGAACTCCTTTTTGTATGTTTTTGTTCCCCTTTGACCCACTAAGGCCCCTATACCCTTTATGGATATAATTAGCAACTTGTGATGTCGTTTTAATGAATTTAAAGTGTCGTATGGAATAATTTTGTACTGTATTAAGTATGTATTGTTGTTCATATGTTGTTATGAGGCAAGTTGATAGGAGAGATTTTGACAGAATGCTAATGAGAAAGCATAAGGGTAAGTGTGATGTGAAATGCTATTGATGTACGATATTTTGGTCAATGTATGGAATGTTATGGTGTTGTTGGTATGATAATGCAATGGAATGTACTGTGAAGGACGAAATGATGCTATGTAGCAGTCACGTAACTCATTGTGACATTTATACGTTTGTAAGGGAGTTGGTTGTTAACATGAACTTTGTTATGTACTTGTATTGTAGAGTAAGACGTAAGAAAGAAGCTGGAATATTGTGTTCATATATGGACTCGTGTACTCATACTTGGAAGTGAAGGTATGTAAGGTTACTCTTTCCGTATTTTTCTGCAGTATAGAGTATTTACCTTGTTATGGTACTTACTCATGTACGAAGTGTTCTAAAGTATCCCAGTTCAGGTTGAGGTATATTGTTATTCATAAGTGTCCTATTCTTAGATGACTTATGATTCATTTATCTCTTATTCATTGATTGAAGTTCCAAAAGTGTCATAATGTAGTAATTCCTAAAAAGGACTATCTCAAGAGAGTAATAACATAAGAGAATCTATTTATCCTTGAAAAGCATTTTCCAATAATGTCATGTTCCAAAGTCTAAGTAATATTATGATTATGTTTGTACCAATCTCATAAGATCTCATAAGATTAGTGAGGAGGTAATGTGCGAGCTAATATATCTACCCCTCCCAAGTTACGGTATTAATCTCATAAAGTCAAGGAGTGAAGTAATATTTGTGTGGTTCAAATAATGTCATGATTCTAGATGTATCAATCTCTCATAAGTGAGTATATCAATCCCTCATAAGTGAATAAATCAACCTTTTCCAAGAAGAATAAGAATAAAAAAAGGGGTGGCAGCCCAGGGGTGAAAAGAACACCTAGCATGGATCGATCCCGTCATTGTTCCCCCACCATAGAGTGGATGTATGTTCCCCCACTATAGATTGGATGTATGTTCCCCCACCATAGAGTGGATGTATGTTCCCTCACCATAGAGTGGATGTATGTTCTCCCACCAATAGAGTGGATGTACGTTATATTATTAATCCAAAACTCTTGAATAGAAGAAGTTATTGAATGGAAGAATCTCATGAATAGAAGAGAAGAATGAGTCTTTTGAGTGAAGATGCATATGAAAGATATTCTATGAATAATAAGGATGAAAAAATGAGTGATCTAAAATAACAATAGCAAAAGCAATATACATGTTTCCACATTTAGAATGATGGCTTATCCACATAAAATATTTTCTCATGTTCTATTCTATTGACATTCTCATGTATGATGTAGTTTCTATAGCCTTACATACTCAGTACATTTCTCGTACTGACCCCCTTGGGGGACTTACCTTACATGTTGCAGGTGCAGGCATTAGTAGACCTCCTCAGTAGACTGTGGATCATTTGCAGAGTTTTGGTGAGCTCCACTTGGTTCGGAGCTTTCTGGGTCATAGTTGTATAAAGCGGGGACTTGTCCCGACTTTAAGTTGGTCTTGTAGATGCATCTGTTAGAGGCTTTGTAGACATATGTGGGTATATGGATGTAAGATGTACGTTCATTTCGACGTGATGGCTCCAACGGCCAAGTTTTGTATATATATTCATAGCATATGTTTCCATGATTCATGTCTTCCGCATAGTTGCATGAGGTATAATAAGATTCATACAAGGATACGTATACGAAGGTTCATGAGCAAAGATTGGTTCTCTCGGGCCAAATTGGCTTCGGGTGCCAATCACGCCTCGTTGGAAGTCGGGGCGTGACATACGGACAAAAGAATGAAAAAGGTTAGAACCAATTTGTATCACTAGATACCAATTGAAATCAAGTTATAGCACAAAATAAGAAAGAATGATAGCTTCCTAATGTCCTATAGCCTCTCGAGGACAAGTAAAGACGTCTCCATACAGTTCCACAAGACTCTACTGGACCCATTTTGATACAACATGATAAACGAACCTAGGGCTCTGATACTAACTTTGTCACGACCTAAATCCGCTGAGAGTAGAACCCACACTAACTCCCGATAGGAGAACCGTCTAACTAAAATATTCGATCCAACACTTAACCAAAAATTAGGCAACTAATCCCTTTTTCATTAAGAAAACCAACAATTTGATAACTAAATTAAAATAATAATGCAGAAATACAAAATCTAAATAATCCTCTAGAATCTGAAAGTCATTGTACCAAAACACTAATAATTATCATCAAAAGTACAACTGCAAAAATAAGAGTAATGTCTAAGTCTGAAGCAATGGACCAGAAACCGAATGAAGGACCCATGTAAGCCTAGAAGATGTAGCTCCCCCTTGAGTTCGAACACTATCAGAATCACATCTCAGGTCTTGAAATAATGGCTAAAATATGCTCTGCACTGAACAAAAAAGAAGAGCATGTGTAGTATCAGTACATAAGAAATAACGGTGTATTGGTAGGGTCATCGGCCAACCCAAAAATGAGAAATATGAACACATAACCATAACTCAGAAAAGCAAGACAACCATGAACACCTACCACATAACCTTACTTCAAGTTCATAACACTTTACCTTCTTCAACAACATTGTGGAGCTTAACAACACTAGTCAACATAGATAACATGTCAAGTCAAGACCATGACTACCAACAAGACTCCAAGTCATCAACCATGACTCAAGTAATTAAATCAACCATGTCTTAATTACACAAGTAAATAGACAATAAAGAGTTATATTATAACTTACAGTTTAACCCGGACTACTCAAGGATCCATAAGAATAGCAACAATGGCAATATCATGCAACTCAGTTTCCATAAAGAAACCACCTTTAGCAAATAAGCACACAAACCCAGTTCATTCAAGGAACCCGTATAACAAGTCAACACTTAATTCCGGTTCACTCAAGGAACTAATATAACAAGTAAACACATAATCCCCGATTCACTCAAGAAATCGTCACACTCACCTATACCTTGTACTTACATATAAAGGGTTATATGGTTGGCCACTAGGCATGACCTGCAGGGTACGAGCTCTTGTACATGTACCAAAATCTCATAAAACAAGTGTCTGCCAACCTTATACCAATCATTCCAGTAAAGATGTCCAAATATCGGTACATCCCACAAAAATAACAGATGTCACAATAATCACAACCACAATGATAACAAAAACAACACCTGTAATAGCCAATAAGCTTTGCATATAAGTTCGTTGCATGTGATTAACACTTAGGATATCAAACAGTTATTCACTTTCCTAGAACATGCATTGTATCAAGCAATAAAAAAGAATAGTTATCAGGTACACATAAAACAATTTGGGTTTCAACTACATTAAACTATCACCTACCTCAATCCAAGTCTAAAAGACTCTAATGAACTTGAGCCTTCCTTTTTCTTGCAACCTCGGCTTGATTGTGGTCTAAAAACAAGAATATAACACATAATCAACCAAATGACCTACAATATTGAGGATTATAACCTAATCCAAACCCCAAGGCCAATTTCATGATCATTCTTCAATTCTAGTCTTTATCTACCATAATTCCACCTTAAACCTACCAATTTCTTGGTTATAATAGTGAATTATAGTCATGAAAGAGTAAATTATTAACTTTAAATCAAAACCCAAAGGTTTTACACCTAATTTACCCTATTGCACTAGAAAAATCAGCTAGGTTAAGCTAAATCCTCCCCAAAACCCATAAACTAGTGATTCTAAGGTTATGAAATCAAAAACTAGTTAATGAGAGTGATTAGCTTACTATTATCAAGAAATTTTTTGGAAAACAGGTGAAAATCACCCAAAATCTCCTATGCCCTTTCCAAAATGAGTTTAGAAAATAATAAACCATTTTGGGATAATTTCTACATAAATTCTCGTATATCCCGTTATAGCGGCCAAATCCCGCTATAGTGGCCTCGCTATAGCGGAATAAGCCCACTATGGCGAGATTGACCAATGTTGACTCCCGCTAAAGTAGCGTCATCATAGCAGCCTGCCACCCACTATAGTGGGTGTGGCAAGGCAGCAACGTGGAATTTCTCCCAATTTTTTATTTTCACAATGCACCCTCAAACCATGACATTTCGAACTAACTCCTTTACGTTAAGTTAGATATCGGGAGTTCTACTTACTCGAATTCACTTCCAAAAAATCTTACGGATTCCTTATTGTCTTAGCTAACATAAAAACATGCTAAACTTTATTACATTTACCCAATCCATTCCCGGATTTTCCTACACCATACCTCACTCAAAATTCATCCAAGACTAGTCTACCTTAAAATTTCTAACTCCCAATTCGGGAAAAATCTTAACCCAATTTTTTGTACGTTAGGCTCACCCTTAACGACGGAAAGGGTCGTTACAATACTTCTTCTCCAGTATCCTCAGTAGATGGATGACCTCTATAATGAAATGCCCCAACATAAAATCAAATTGGTTTTGACAAAATGAAAATCCCTCCTCACCCTTATCATTACCATTTTCTTTTAAATTTTCATAGTGTGCTTAAAAGCTTGATCCCCCTATAGCTATTACACTATTGAACATCACACTTATTCATGTAAAATAGAATCATTGTATTTTACCTTCATTTCTCAAGCAATATCATCATATTATAATGAAATTAACAACCAAGTTAGCTATTTCAAATCCTCTGTACCTACATTCTATTAAAACTCCATCATGATCTCGTCTAATTCGATCGCTCTTCCCCTGCTCATTCTATGAATAACATCCTTAACCTTCTCCATCTTCATACAATGGACAAATCTCAATGACACTCAGTGTGCTCTAAGTCACCCAAAATAAATGTCCTTGTTCCCATCCTCGTTTAAGAGTTTATGAAAACATGATTGTCCTCTGTCTAATGAGTGTCTTATCTACCAATATATTTCCCTTCTCATATTTAATGCACTTCACTTAATTTAGGTTCAGGTATTCCTCTCTCTCACCTTGACTAGTCTGTATAATCTCTTATATATCCTCTCTTTGTTCTTTGTCATGACCCAACCGGTCATGAATGGAACCCACGCTAACTCTACAATGGAAGAACCTTCTAACCTAACCCTTAACCAAATTCCAAGGACTTTCGAATTCACATTCATTAATTACCTACTAGCTAACTCACTACACACAATATCATCAAAATAATTTCATTACTAACTTATTAATTATCCAAAATTAAAAGAGAGTGTGGAAGTATCTCTAATTATTACATTCCCCAGGATCTGAAAGTCACCGTACAAGAACTCTAAAGATATCCAAAACAAAGTCTAAAACGTTAACAAGAATACAAAACAAAAGTAACTGTCACTGTCCCGAAGCAAAGGACAAGAGCAAAGTAAAGATGATCCAATGGCTGTCCGGACATGGTTCTCACCCTTGAATCAATGATGGAGTCATAAAATAGAGCCAATGTATTGTCTCAAACACTAGAACACACGCTGCACTCAACAAAAAGAAAAGTACAAGTAGTATCAGTATATCAACTAAGTACTGGTAGTCATCATCGACCGACTCAACTCAACACCATACAAATAAGAAAGTGAAATGCAGATAAGAAGCAGTCAAAAAACAACTCATAATTAGCTGACAAACAAATGTACAGTCATAACCCTTCACTTCATCAGAAATACAAGTATACAAGTTCATCAGTTACACTTAGGCAAATTCTTTCAACAACGGCCACAACAATATATATATATATTAAAATGAAATGATGATTGCATGTATGTAAGATGTACACACATACTAGAGTCAGTAGGGAATCTCAGCTATGACCTGCAGAGGACGATTTCAGTCTATGTACTAGTATCGGTATGGTACCCGATCTAATAACAATATCGGCGTGACATCCGATCTGACAACATTTCAATATTATCTCAAATCAGATGCTCAAGTGCATGATATAGTCAATAATCACAAGTAATGCCCGAAAGCTAATCATATACACCCAACTCACATATATGCACAGAATCAAGCAAGTCTATACTAACATTAAACCATAACCTTCCTCGATTCCTTGCCCGAAAATAATATTACACCATAGTCTTGCCCTTTAGTTCGATTTTCGTTTGTTCTTAATCTATAAACAATAAATACACATACTTTAACACAACAAATTAACCTTTATAAGCATTAGGAACTCATAATCATCAAATTCAACCTATGAACATAACCTAGTTCACCATTATATGGTTTTTATACCCTTTAAACTCTTGAATTCCCCAAATTTTAACTTACAAGCATGAATTCTATCATGAGAAGTGTTTTTTAATACCCTAGGATCAATAACAACTGATAAGACCACCATTCCCTACAAATTTCATGAAATCAGAACTTAGGGCTAACCACTATTTCAACTAGGGCTATGATTCTTACAACCCTAAGGATCTAAGAGAGTGAATTTAATTTTAAGGAGTAAGAATCTTACCTCAAAGATAGAAAAAAAAAAACCAAAAATGGTGTAAAATTACATTCTCCTAGCCCTTGACTAAGTTTTGGAAATAATGGGAATGAAAAACGTTTTTGGACTTAAAAATTGATTTTCTGCATTTTTGCCGCTGAAGCAGCACTTTTGTCGCTGCAGCGGCACGTAGGCCAAAAGGGTCTATCGTTGTGGCGGTACTTCCGGTGTTGTAGTGACACCGCTGCAGTGACACTTCTGACGCTGTAGCAACACCAAACCAATATCTAGGGGCCATTTCACAATACACTTCTCAATTTTTGACACTACGAACTTACCTCTTTGCGGTAATCGCTATAACCAGAGTTCTACTAACCCGTCAGAAATTTCTACGGCATACTAATCTCGTCTTATAACACAAAATCCATACAAAAATATCAATCAACACTCCAATATCTACCATATTTCCCTTGACCACCATACACTCACAATACACCTAAAACTAGGCCAGCCCTTAATTTTTATATTTTGGTCTAAGGAAGATTTAGGCTAAGATTTTACTCCTTATTTCAGTGTAACAATGATTTGGGTCATTACATTCGATACCAATTTACCCCTCATTCATCCTCGAACGACAATTATCCATAACAACCTAAAATATTACTTGAATCAATGAACAAGTGTGGATAACGCTTGTACATATCCACCTCCTTCTCCCGTGTGGTTCCTCAATCGGAAAATTTCTTTATTGGACCTTCACAGATGGAATGACTTTAGTCCTCAGCTTTCTCACATATCTATCTAAGATAACAAATGACTCCTCTTTGTGAGAGAGCTCTTTTTCAAACAATTCTGAATCCCAACAAATGATGTAATCTCCATCTCCATGGTACTTCTTGAGCATAGACACACGGAATACTGGATGAACTCCTAACAAGCTAGGAGGTGGACACAACTTATAAGCCATTGAACCTACTTCATTTAAAACCTCAAAGGTCTGATGTACCTCAGACTCAACTTCCCCTTCTTTCCAAACCACATTACTCTCTTTATGGGTGACACTCTCAGCAACACTTTCTCACATTTATCAAATTACACACCCCTTACCTTATTGTCTGCATACTCCTTCTGTTGACTCTGAGTCGCTACCAATTTCTCCAGGATGTACCTCACTTTTCCATCGACTCCTTTAATATATTGGTGCCCCAAGGTATCACCTTAAAGGAATCAAACTACCCAATTGTCAATCTACATCTTCTTCCATACAAAGTTTCAAAAAGAGTCATGTCAATGCTAGAGCAGTAGCTGTTATTGTATGCAAATTCACACAAAGGAAGATATTAGTCCCATAGACCACCAAAGTCCATCACACAAGCTCAGAGCATATACTCAAGTACCTAGATTGCCCGTTCTGACTGCCCGTCAGTCTGCGGATGAAAGGCTCTACTTAGGTCCAATCTAGTACCCAATTCTGATTGGAATTTCTCCCAAAAGTTGGAGGTAAGTGAGTACCTCTATCCAACACTATGGAAATAGGCTCCCCATGAAGTCTCGCAATTTCTTTCATATAGATCTTAGCCAACTTGGCTGCATTATAGTCCACCCTTACCGGAATAAAGTGTGAAAACTTGGTCAATCGATCGATAACTACCCAAATAAAGTCATATTTCCTTAGGGCCTTAGGAAGACCTACAATGAATTCCATGGTTATTCTCTCCTACTTCCACTCCAGAATGGGCATCCTCTAAAAAGTTTCATCAGGCTTCCAATGCTCATACTTTACCTGTTGATAGTTTTGACACTTGGTCACAAAATCCACAATGTCCTGCTTCATCCCGTGCCACCACTAATGTTGTCTCAAGTCTTTATACATTTTGGTTGCACCCGAATGTATAGAGTACTCAGAATTGTGAGCCTCCACCAAGGATATAGGAATCAAGTTACCCATATGAGGCACACACACATGCCTACAAATCAACACTCCATCTTCATAATGAATGACCTCCATGGCCTCACCTTGTAATACCTTCTCTCTAAGGTTGTTCAACTTCTTGTCTTCAAACTGTCTATCTTTAATCTTCTCGAAGAAGGTAGACTTAGACTAAACATGGGCTAACGCTCCTCCCTTGATAGTCACCTTCAACCTCATAAAACATTAGTCAGTGTTTGTACTTCTCTAGCCAATGGGCATCTCGACACCTCCAATTATGCCAAACTTCCCATGCTTTCTGGTTTTGGACTCAATGCGTCTGCCACCACATTGGCCTTGCCCGAATGATACAGAATTGAGATGTCATAGTCTTTGATCAACTACATCCAGCTTCTCTGCTTCAAATTCAGATCTCACTGAGTAAACACATGTTGTAAACTGTGGTGGTCTGTGAACACCTAACACTTTATCCCATAGAGGTAATGCATCCAAATCTTTAAAGAAAAAACAATCCTTGCCAATTTCAGATTATGGGTGGGGTAGTTCTTATTATACGACTTTAGCTGCCTCGAAGAAGAAGCAATTACATTCCGATCCTGTATCAAAACAACACCTAACCCAGACTGTAAAGCATTACAAAACTCAATGAAAACCTTACCTTCAATAGGCAAGGAAAGAATAAGAGCTGAAGTTAACAAGGTCTTGAGCTTTTGAAAGCTCTCCTCATACCTATCATTCTATACAAAAGGTACCTTTTTCTGAGTCAGGCGAGTCATATGAGAAGCAATGGATGAGAACCCCTTAAAAAACTAACAATAGTAACTGGCCAACCTAACAAAACTATAATATATACAACATTGGTTGGTCTGGCCCAGTTCTTAAGAGCTTCAACCTTCTGTGGCTCTACCATAACACCCTCCATAGCTACCATATGCCCCAAAAAGGATACTAAAGATAACCAGAACTCACACTTTGAATACTTAGCATAAAGTTACTTCTCTTTAAGCAACCCCAACACTTTACGTAAATGGGCTTCATGCTCCTTCGTACTCTTAGAGTAAACCAGAATATCATTAATAAAAACAATAATGAACTAATCCAAATAAGGCTTGAATAATACATTCATCAACCTCATAAAAGAAGCTGGGGCATTGGTCAAACTAAAAGACATAATCAAGAACTCGTAATATCCATAACAAGTCCGGAAGGAAGTCTTTGAAATGCCCTCAGCCCAAATCTTAAGTTGTAACCTAACCTCAAATCAATCTTTGAGAACAGCGTGGCTCCCTATAACTGGATGAAAAAATAATCTATTCTAGGCAAAGTATACTTGTTATGAATAGTCGATAGTCTATGAACATTCGTATGCTACCATCTTTCTTTTTCACAAAAAACACAGGGTGACCCTAAGGCAAAATGCTCGTACGAATAAAACCCTTCCCCAATAACTCTTGAAACTAGGCTTTTAATTCTCGTAAATCTGTCGGTGACATCCTATAAAGAGGGCTAGATATAGGCAGGTCCCCGACTCAAAGTCTATACAAAAGTCAAACTCACGGTTAGGAGGCATGCCGGGAAGGTTATTAGGGAACACCTTTAAGAATTCACACACCATTGAAACCGAAGCAATAGGAGGGGCTGTCAAACAATCATCCCGAAGGTGAGCTAGGAACACCCTACACCCTATTTAACTAATTTTGGGAATGAATAACTAGCACAATTCTCAAAAGAATAGGCCTAAGAGTGCCTTCCCACTCTAAATTTTCCATCCCGGGCATAGGTACAGTAATGGTCTTAGCATAGAAATCAAGAATAGAATAATGAGAAAATAACCAACTCATCCCAAAATAATATATAAGATCATTGTCTTCCAAAGTTCAATACCCAATAAACATCACAGAACATGCCCGATTAACCCAATCAACACATACAGAAACCCCAACTAGTATAGACACATACATGGGTTCATCAAGAAATTCATATTTTAAGTCCTAACCTAAAGAAAATTTCACAGACACATAAGAGAAAGTATATCCGGGATCAAATAACTCCAAAGACATACGATCACAGACAAAAATAGTACCTGTGATCAGAGTATTAGAAGCTTCCGCTTCAAGACGGGCCAAAACATCATAAAGATGAGCATTATCACCACCCTGACCACCACATGTACTAGCCTATGGACCACCTCAACCAACATGTCCTCCACCACAGTTGGCTCGATAGCTACTCCTCCCTTCATTGTGACTACCACACCTACCATGTGGACGACCCCTATCATGTCCTCCACCACCATGATTTGTTGGTACTAAGGCACTAAAAGTTGGATGCTCAGTCAACTGACCTGCAGATAAGTAGTTAGGACAAAACCTTTGAATATTACCCAATTCCCCTACTCTCCTTTCGTCGTAGCCTCTTCAACTTTTTCATAAACACCACCACTTCTTGAAACATCTTCCAAAATGTAGCCACTTGCAGCACCGCCATCTGAAGACCTATGTTCAAACCCTTTACAAAATACCTGATCCTTTCCTCCTCTAAAGTAATCAACTGCAATGCAAAGCGATACAAAGCATGAAACTTGGCCTCATACGCCGCCACAGATATATCACCCTGCTCCAGTCTCAGGAACTCATCCTTCTTCATATCTAGATAGGTACGATAAACATACTTCTCAACAAACACATTTTGAAATAGAGCCCAAGTAAGTGGAGGTAAAATAACTCTACACTCAAAAAAGGACCCCCCACCATTGCTTGGCCTCCCTCTGCGACAAAAATGTCATAAACTCCATACCGTACCTTTCTACAATGCCCATATTATACAGATACTGGTGATAATTAAGAACTCAATTGCATCCTCAAACTCAGTACCCTAAAACATAGGAGGTTTCATCTCATGAACTTACAAAATAGTCCATGCTCATCATTAGTCATAACCGGTCCTAATATCTGTCGAGGAAACACTCCTATCTCAGAGAGCTTGTCCATCCGAGCTACTACAATAATGACATGCCGCAATGATGGGAATGGAAATATAGGAAGTGCTAGAGTAGCACCAGCGCTAGCAAAACTACTCAGAAACCCCAACATCTACTGAATCAACATTGTGGACATAGGCACTTGAGTTGCACCATTCTGCATAGTAACCATATTCTCAGGAACTACTACTTTCTCTTTCTCAACCATCACCTCTTCATTCTGAACTAAATCTGGAGCATCCTGCTGTGGGGTAGGGGACAGTGTTCTCTCCCTAGCCAGTCTTATAGCTGGTCGGGCTCCACCCGTGACAGGTGTTTCCCCTCGCCCACCTCTCCTTACTCTACCCCTAACTCGAGGTCTTCCTCAGACCTCGACCTCTGCAGCTGGTATGGGTCCTGCTGCTGCGGCTGATGCTGCCCTAGTTGAACGAGTGTTCACCATCTGCGAAACAAGACTGAAGAAGGTCAGATACTAATTTGGATTACCAAATACCAATTTGGATCACCAGATACTAATTAGAATTAAGTACTAGCACGAAAAGAAGAAATAAGTGAAAATTATTTCCTAAAGCCTTATAGCCTCTCGAAGAAAAGTATAGACGTCTCCATACCATTCCAAAAGACTTACTAGACCTATTCTTGTAAGACAAGATCGACGAACCCAGTGCTTTAATACCATCTTTGTCACCACCCAACCGGTCATGAGTGGCATCCACCCTAACTCTACAGTAGGAGAACCATCTAACCGAACCCTTTACAAATCTCCAAGACCTTTCAAATTCACCTTCATTACTTAACTACTATCTAACTCACTATACCCAATATCATCAAAACAATTTCAATACTAACTTATTAATTATCCAAAATTAAAAGAGAATGAATATGTATCTCTAATTATTACAACTTCTGGGACGCAAAAGTCACCACACAAGAACTCTAAAGATATCCAAAACAAAGTCTAAAATGTTAAGCAGAATACGAAATAAAAGTAACTATCACTGACCCGAAGTAAAGGACAAGAACAAAGTAAAGATGATCCAATGGATGCCCAGACATGGTGCTCACTCTTGAATCGATGCTGGAGTCACAAACTAGAGCTGAGGTGTCGTCTCAAATTCTAGAACACACTCTGCACTCAATAAAAAGAAGAGTACAGGTAGTATCTGTACATCAACTAAGTACTGGTAGGCATCATCGACCGACTCAACTCAACACCATAAAATAAGCAAGTGAAATGCAGATAAGAAGCAATCAAAACACAACTCACAATTAGTTGACAAACAAATGTACAGTCATAATCCTTCATTTCATCAGAAATACAAGTATACAAGTTCATCAATTACATATAGGCAGATTCTTTCAACAATGACCACCACAATATATATATATATACACATACATATATATATATATACACATACTAGAGTCAGCGGGGACAAGATGTACACACATACTAGAGTCAGCGGGGACTCTCAGCTATGACTTGCAGGGAAAGAGCTCAATCCATGTATCAGTATCGAACGTGGTACCCGATCCAACAACAGTATCAGCGTGACACCCAATTCAAATAACATTATCGATGTGAAACCCGATCCGACAATATTTTAGTATTATCTCAAATCAAATGTTCAAATTCCCTAAAGCTAATCATATACACCCAACTCACATACAAGCACAAATTCAAGCAAGTCTATACTACCATTAAACCATAACCTACCTTGATTCCATGTCTGAAAATAATATTACACCACAGTCTTGCCTTTTTTTTCAATTTCTGCTCGTTCTTGATCTATAAACAACAAATACACACGTTTAACACAACAAATTACCCTTTCTAAGCACTAGGAACTCATAATATCAATTCAACATATGAACTTAACCTAGTTCATCATTCTATGGTTTTTATACCCATTAGCATCTCGTATTCCACATATTTGAACTTACAAGCATAATTCTATCATGAGAAATGTTTTCTAACACCTTACGATCAATAACAACTGATAAAACCACCATTCCCTATCAATTTCATGAAAGCACAACTTAGGGCTAATCATATTTCAACTAAGGCTTTGATTCTTGCAACCCTAAGGATCTAAGGGAGTGAATTCAAGTTTAAGGAGTAAGAATTTTACCTCAAAGATGGAAACCCCCTCAAACTTGTGCAAAATTGCCTTCTCCTAGCGCTTGAACGAGTTTTTGAAATAATGGAAATGAACAACATTTTTTTGACTTAAAAACTAATTTTCTACATTTCTGCCGCTGCAGTGGCACTTTTGTTGTTACACCGGCAGCTAGGCCAAAAGGAACTGTCGTTGTGGCGACACTTCTGCCGCTGCAGCAACGCCGCTGTAGAGACACTTCTGTCGCTACAGCTACACCAAACCAATAGCTTGGGATTCGGTTCCAGCTCTGGCCATTTTACTACACACTTCTCGATTTTTAACACTACGAACTGACCCTTTCACGGTAATCACTAAAACCAGAGTTCTACTAGCCCGTTCTACGCATTAAGAGTTTCTACGACTTCCTAAATTCGTCTTCTAACACAAAATCCATTCAAAAACATCAACCAACACTCCAATAACTGCCAGATTTCCCTAGACAATCACACACTCACAATATACCTAAAACGAGGCCAACCCTGAATTTTCAAATTTTGGTCTAAGGAAGATTTAGGCTAGGGTTTTACTCCCTATTTCAACATAACAACGATTTGGGTCGTTACATTCCTCTAGTTCCTTATACAACCTTTTGAAAGTTGTCATTTTGATATCGTCCACCGCTAACGTCACCTCCTTACTTGCCATCATATAAATTTTCTATTATCCGCTTTTCCTCCTCATCTTACTCTCCAACAACTTCGAATGCGCAACCTTCTTTGTTTTTCACTTTCCCTATAATTAGATGTAATTACACATACTAGCATGTTCATTTGAAAAATAATTATTCAATCAATGTGAAAATAGATATAGCTAACGAAAAATATTTATAATCTTCAATTTTTAAGGGAACGTGAGAATTGGTATTACGTCATTTACTTCCAAATAACTTTTTGAATGTTTTTCATTTTTATTTTTCAAGTATTATTCTATTTTCATAAATAAGAGTCTTTCTCTTTCATTTCTTTCCTCTTCTTAAATTTTAATTGCAACGTGAAGCCACTTTGCTTTTTTTTTTTTTTTTTTTTATCTCCTTATATTTTTCTTATTCCTTTCCAAATTTATATTGCATATACTATTTTAGTACAGTAGCGTTAGTAGTACAAGTACTCTTTAGGTTTCTGTCTTAGTGATGATAATGAATTTAGTGATTTGTTATATTGTTATTATCTTTTTTAATGAGTTCTATATTATAAATATTTTTAAAAATTTGCTTTTATCCTTTTTGAAGGAATTATTTTATTGAATGTATTTTGATTGACGATTATGATAGTTTGAAGATAATATTATGCTTATTATTCGTTTTATAATAATGAGTTTCTAAATAAATTTTGTTGTAGATAAATTGATAAATAACATTTGCGTATTTGGCATAATATTTATCAATTTATTATTATTAAAAATATTACAAAATTGAATATATTTTTAACTATTTATAATAATTGAAAGTAATTAAATTTTTCTTTAAAAGTTATCTAACAACGGAATTAGGTTTGTATATCGAAATATAACATAGTGAACTATATTTGATAGGTTGAAAAAAAAAACTATATTTGATAATAAAAAAATAAAGAATTTGCAATAATATACTGTACAATTATATTAAACAATTCGAAATATTATACTGTACTATTATATTAAACAATTCAATAATGTGTTTCACAGTAATTACCTAATTTAATAATTACATAATAATATTCAAACAGACCTCAATAAAATATTAAAGTTCGGAGGGAATGACTTCTTTTTTCTTCTCTTTGATTAAATAAATTCATGGTGCAATTGTAAAGAATCCGTTTAGAAGAACACAAAAGGCAAAGTATACTATTCCCTAATTCCGTTTTTTAATTTATCCATAGTATTAAAAATAAATTTTATTTATCTTTGTTCATTTTCACATAGTAAAAAATAATAATTTATTTTTTATATTGATTACTTATTTCTCAAGTGTATTGAGAATACATATTATTGGAATCTTAGTATATCAGTTCGTTGGCTATCTGAACTCTCACTTTATTGGTGAAGATTCGATTCTCACATTGTAATCCCATCCCCATTTTTCCTTCCCCAGCCAATTTTTTTTAAAAAAAAAAAAAATTGAGAATATATATTAATTAATATATGTATTATAATAACTATATATTTTATTTATTATTTTTTAAGAAGAGAGGAAGTCTCAAAAAAGTACTCTTCTGTTTCATTTTATGTGGCTTTCACCTGGCACAATATTTAAGAAATTAATGAAGATTTTTTAAGCTTGTAATCTAAATTAATTGTTAGATATTTATGTGATTATAAATTATTAATAATAAAAAAATTAAAAATTAAATTATTTTTAATTATAGTAAAACAACAATCTTTTTGGATCGGATTAAAAAAAAAAACAGGTGCAGACGAAGGGAGTAAACCTGAACGGAGTGAGTACAAGAATCAGTTACCGAAGTTAACGAAGAACATTAGTTTTTAGCCGCCTTACAACGTGCACATCTTCTGAACAACCATCTGACTACCAATCAGCTCTCACGTCTTCTTTATTTCTGTAAAGAGCTTCCTTGCATACACAAAAAAGTTTAACTTAAGGACGAAGTAAAGTAACGTACGTAGTCCCAACCTTGGCAGAATGAGGGTTGTACTACTACTCGCCCTGTATATACGCAACCTCTACATGCCCCTGTCACAGCAATAAAAAAGGAATTGTTAAATCAATGATCAATGGCATATACTTTAAGCCAAAACTAGAGAACTTGATCGCGCTTCGCGCAATCATATAATACCTCGTTAATTAACAAAATAATTTTTTAAAATATTGAGCCCTCTATATTCTAAAAAACTCTTGATCTAATTTATTATTAGTCCTTAAATTTTATGATTTTTATATTTTTAAGAAAATAAGAATTCTTAAGAAAAAGTTTCATATATCAAGAGGTTAATACACAATTGTTTTAATTTAATACAATTCAAATATATGTATTTAAGGATTCAATTTTTTCTTGCTTTTATTAAACGGTAAACTTTTTATTCAGATAATCGTTCTTCAATTCTATATCTTCTTTGACATTTTATCCTAGTTCTCAATATCATCTAAATAATTTTCTATTCTTAATTTTATCTCTATCCTCTATTATAGTATTTGTTTATATTTCTTTATTATTTTTTTCTTTTCCTTCCTCTATATATCCTACCTTTACTCAAAAAATATAAGCTTACGAATCTTTATTTTTTATTTCAATTTTCTAACATCTCCAAAAATTATTGTTGTTTCAATATTTGTATCATTTTAAAAATAAAAATATGCATCTCAAAAGAGAGAGAGAGAGAGAAGCAAATAAGTAGAAAAAGCAAAAGAAAGTATCTTACATTTTTACTCAATTTATATTGATTTTTTTCAGCAAAAATATTTAATAGTATTTTTTAATTGTACGTTTAAATCTCATGACATGAAAATGGTAGATTATAATTCCTTCACGATCTCAACTGCAATCAAGAATGGCGTGAATATATTGTTGATATTCTTATAAACGTATTCTAGTTTAATTTATTAAAATGAATATTATTAACCCAAGTATTTATACTTGTTATTATCAATTTTGTTTTTGCTATTTTTCTAAAATTAAAAGAAATAAGCAAATCGTTAAAGAAAACGTAAATTGTTTTTCCTACCGTAAAAAACACATAAAGAATAATGTATTTTATTATTTAATATAGATTCCTTTTAAGCCATTAATAGTATTGTTTGAAGCTTGGTTAGTAATTAGCACCAACAAAATTACAATAGCTAATTTGCTTAAACGAAAATAAAACTTACAACAATCAAAAACTCATGAACGTTCAAATTATAGAAGTTACATAGAGAAAACATACGCATGCACACTCATGCATACACCTTTATTTGGACATTAACCATAAGAAAATAGACGAAAAAAGAAATATAGAATCAGCGTATAATTTTTTAAGCTCTTGTTCGATAGCCCCTCTGACAAACGATCAGCCTCCAAAAATCTTCTTCATCGAGTCAAGATAAAGCTTGAATTTGATAATATAAATAATACTATAAAAAAACATCATTTCAAATATAAAACAAAAAGGATACTCTTGAGTATGGGTCTCATGAAACAAAAAATTGTGACTTTATATAGATGAAAATGGAGAAATATCATAAGGTATCTTAAATTTTATAATTAAATAATTGAAGGTTATGAATATGAAAACTTAAAAGTCATGAAGTTAATGATATTATTAAGAGTAGAAATTTAATAATTAATGAGTTATGGAGGTGAAAATTAGAAAACAAATAAAAAAGATAAAAAGTAACTATTGAAGAGCATATTATAATAATTATATCCTCTAGGCAAATCTTTTCTTCTTTTTGTAAGAAAATCACATTTTATATTCTTGAAATCTCTTTTTCGGATTAGAAAATAAGAGTGGAGTATTAATTAATTAAGAATAGGCATTGAAGAATAAGAATGAATAGAGTAGTAGTAATTGACACATTAATTTTTACACAATCAATATATAGAGTTAAGAAGAGTGACTTTTGAGTGTTTTTTTTTAATACATAAATATTAAAAATGAGTAGAAAACTCAACAAATGGCCAAAAAAAGGAGAAAAAAGATAAATAGAAATAGAGGCCATAGAGAGCTGCCACATCACCTTGTCTTGTTTCTTCTTTATTATTATATATAGATGAGATAATATAATTTGCATTTTCAATCATTAAATCCATTTGTCCTGGACTTTTGTCCATATTAACATTTAATAGTTTAGTGTCACGACTCTAATCTGATACTTGGCCGTGATTGGCATTCAATAAGCATCTATATATCCCATACTACGCGTCATATGCGGAATCACTATTAAATATTCACTCCGTCCGAATTTATATGAGTTACTTCGACTTAGCACGGAGTTTAAAAAAAAAAGGAATATTTTGTAAACTAATAGTCTAAAATAAGTCATAGATATTTGTGTGGCTCTAAATCATTTCTTTAAAGGTAAAATAAATATTTTAAAGTTAAATTATTACTAAATATAGAAATGTATTCTTTTTTTAGAATCGACTTAAATAAAACGTTTTTATATCATAAAAGTGGAACAAATTTATGAAAAAATATTGTGAACCTAAATATCCGAATATCCTAAGTTATTGAGCAAATTAAAGATATGCAATGCAAAGATATTATGAGAGCACACTACTAACTAGAAACATGATCAAAATCGGCGTCCTAAAAAATAACAACCAACTGTATCGTTCAACAAAATTGAGGAGAAATGTAATGATTTGCATGGTGATTTTGTGCTTTAGACTTCTTTTCCCAAGTTTGATCCTCCCATTAGCTTTGTTATGTTATGTATAAATTGCAGGGATGAGTGACATAGTTCCGTAGGTGATGACATGCGCTTCAGAAAAGAAATCTAGTTTTGAAAGTTTGGAATTGAGAAGTTTGATCAAAGTTAACATTTTGGGTTAACGAGGTTAGAATAGAATTTTAACGGTTTTATTGTATCCAGAATTATTTATGACTTGATTAGATATTTTGCATGGATCCCGAGGCGTTCCATAGTGGTTTGAATCATTGGTTGGATTTCTAGTCCATTTGCAAATTTGAGTTGACCACAATCAACATTTGGTCAAGACAACCTCAGATCAGTGATTTGATGATCCCAATATGTTCGAAACGTGTTTTAGAAGTGATTTGCATATTTGATTTGTATCTGTGATGGAGGGGTCTTGGATGAGTTTCGAGTGTTAAAATGGAATTGGTATTACCCCCGATTTTTAGTTGTTGGTGCAGGTGATACTTGTTTGTCGCAATCATGGAGAGTTAATTTCTTGGTCATCCCATGCATCGCGTGAGTGCGTAGAGTCAGCTTAGAAAGGGATCTGGTTCAAGTCCAGGTTGTTCATCGTGTTAACTATTGTTACGCCGCAAATTTGACCCTAGCGCAATATCGTAAGCACCTTATGGATATGAAAGTCACACGATTTTTACATTAATTACTTATTTCAATTATTAGCCAATTTATTACAAGTTATGCAAGTATAACTTAAGACAATAATTATTAAATAAAATAATAATATAAATACGAAAGTCGTGAACGTGATATATAAATCAACTTAGCAGAGTAGTATTGATATGATATGCCCGACACAATTCATGTCACTACTAAAAATACGACCTACGACAACACTTCTATTTCTGTTGCTATAGATAGGAAATTCGTGTTATAACCATATTGCAACGATTTTAGTAACCCTCCCAATAAATTGCATTGTGGCAAGTCTATCGCTACAGTTAATTGCAAGATTCGGATAACCGCTGCAATAGAAGTCCCTATTGCAACGGTTCTTACTTTTAAGGTATTGCAACGATTCTTACCCCCTATTGGGATGGTTTGAAAACCGTTCCCATAAAGTTTTATGCAAAACTTATTTTATCATTGCAACGGTTCTTACTTTAAGGTATTTCAACAGTTCTAATCCCTATTAGGATATTTTGTAAACCATTTCTATAGTGTCTTATGCAACACTTATTTTATTATACTGCAACAGTTTTATCTATTTGTTTCGGTCGATTGCAACAGTTTTATAGGGCTATTCTGACAATTTTCATCACTATTGAGTTAGTTATGTTTGACTACTGCTACATTTATTCTAGGGCTATTGCAACGGACAGTAAGGGCTATTTGAACAGATATTATAGACAATAATACTGTGTAAAGCAACATAACGTGCATAAAATATACATATATCAATCACGAGAAGAAACTATTCATAATAAAAATGAAAATCTAAAACCCAAGGTCAATTAATAGCCATAAAGCAAAACACACAATAATGTTTGACCATTCAAGAGGTGAAATGGGGCTTGGTCATTTTGGACCGAGTCAATATAAATACTTGATTTTTTATTAATAATGGGGCCTTGTGCTCCAATCTTTAATTTAAAAAAAAAACATTCAAGAGGTGAAATACAAGTTTTCAATGTCCAAAAATAAAAGAATTTTAGAACACATGTTAAGTTTCAAGGATATCAAGTCAATCCTCCTAAGGAGGGCCTTCATTGCTTTCATCCCCTTGTTCACTTTCTCTACCTGTAAATGATAATAAAAAATAAATTAATAATTTTTTTGAAAAGAATTTAATATAGACGGAGAATGTTCAAAAATGTCCATAACCTATCGAAAAGAGTAAAACAAACATCCTCTATGATCACTTTAACTAACTGATTGTTTCATTTTGCAGGTGATTATAAGAGATATACTATCACCCTCTGAAACACCGCAGTAAACCCCTCTCTAGAAATATCACCCTACAAATATATTTCTATAAAAAAAAAAATATTAAGCCTCCTTAACTTTATTTTTTAAGAATTACTTTTTTGTGGCTTTTAAAATCAGTGGAGGAAAAATATATTTAGGATAAAAAATCATACCAATAGCGTATTTTTCCAAAGAACCGCTCCTATTGCGAAAACTATTGCAACGGTTGAAAAATCATTTCAACAAGTACCTCTGTGGAAGAGGGAGTCATGTGTTTGCTCTCGGTGTATTTTAGCAAGGCTGCTAATGTGATCCTTCTGTAATCGCATATGGCTTACAACAGCAACCCCCCCCCCTCGATTTGTCGGTCAAGATAGTCACACCACAAGATGGTATCAGTTGCACACTTCTGTTACTCACCTTTGGTAGATTTCTCCCTCCTAAATTTTGCCCCATTCCAGAGGAGGTTAAGGACCCTAGCTCGGATTCTGACACACCCACTTCATCGTATCTCCAAAATTATGGTACCACTAGACCTAATAGGTGATTGCAATTTTATGAGGCTACAACCTCCCTTCTGCCTCTAGTGAAAAAGTAATATACTAAAAATGTTGCGATCTTGAAAGGTAAATCCATCTCTTATATACCTCCTACCACTAAACAAGGCAAGGTTTATATGATTATTGTTAAGGAAGATCTTAAATTGCAGTCAAAAAATTGGCTTAAAGCGTTGATTGGGTATGTCATTGGAGACACCCCATACCAAAAATCAATGGAGAATTACACCTTGAATGTATGGAAATGTGAGTTCACGTCGTGAGTCTTAGGGCATGATGTTGTGCATTTCATCTTTAGGTTTGATTCTCCTGATGGTCGAAATAGAATGTTGAGGAATAGGCCTTATACATTTCATAATAAACCCTTTGTGGTTCAACCATGGGAAATCGACTTTGAATTTGATCCCCAATGTATCACTATAATTTCTCTATGGGTTACCGTATCGAGATTACCAGTTGGTTATTGATCTTGTGAGGATTGTAGCAAGAATGCAAATGGCATTGGTCGCTCTCTGCACATGGATCAATTTACAGCTTGTATGGAACGTATCTCATATGCTCGTGTTTATGTAGAGGTGGATACATCTCAACCCCTCATCGGCTCTGTTGAGATGGTGACTCCTACTGGTTCATTCTATCAACCTGTTGAATACGATTGGAAACGAAAGTTCTATTCTTAAGATTTAGACACCTCACTGAGGACTGTAGGAGCAACAAACAGGATGTGGTCCAAGAAGGAATATTCAAAGAGGCTCTAAAATAAAAGAGAAGGAGAAGAAGAAAAAGATGACGACAGTTCAGACAAGATTAGCAAGCAAAAGAGGGTAAGATAGTGAATGTGAATGAAGTAAGTATCCAAGATCCTACCCCTGCACACCAAGATCATATTTCAACCCCTAGTACTGGGTTGGATGCTACAACAAGACATCCATTGTAAGAGATGGTTAGTACTAGCTCTATTAACCAGTTCTCACCTCTGTTGACCAATCCAAACATTGATGGATTACCAGAGGATCCTGGAGAGGCTTTAAACCTTAAATGATAATTGTAACTTGGAATATAAGGGGGCTGAATTAGCCACTAAAATAGAAAGAGCTTAAACTCTTTTTGAATAAGCATAAGATTAGTTTTATTAGCTGTTTAGAAACTAGAGTAAAGCAGCATAAGTTGCAACATATTTTGGCTAAGGTGGTACATGGTTTAAGTATATGTTGTAACTACCCTGAGTCCCCTAATGATAGAATTTAGGTAATATGGAATGCCATATTGCTGGTAAAAGTTATGGTGGTCAAGGAACAATTCATACATTGCTATGTTATGAATCCCACAAGTTCTTTAAGTTTTTATGTTACTGTTATCTATGCAAAGAATACAATCCCTAATAGGCTTTCTCTATGGACTAAGTTGAAGAATCTAGGCAATGTTATTCAGGAGCCATGAGTATTAGCTGGAGATTTCAACAGTTCGCTTACTAAGGAGGATAGGCTGGGCTCACCTGTGACATCTGCTGAGTCTCAGAATTTTAGAGAATGCCTAGATTATTTGCAACTTACACCACTAAGACCTAAAGGTTGTTATTACACATTTTACATTAAATAGGAACTGGATCATAGAGTTTATTCAAGAATTGATTGGGCTTTGGGTAACATCCACTTGTTGCAAGGGTTTGGAAATGTGTATGCTGATTGCTTGGCACTTAGAATTTCTGATCATTCTCTAATGCTACTTCGATGTATGCCCCTGTCAACACAAGGCCCAAACCTTTCAAATTATTCATGACAATTATAAACCACTCTCAATTTTTTGGTATGGTTACAAGTACTTGGTCACAAAGATTCATAGGAACTAGCATGTACCAGTTAAGTCAAAAACTCAAGGTACTCAAAGGCAATCTCAAAGGACTTAACTTCCATCTAGCCTCTTATGCAACTCATCGCCAGCAAGCTAAACATAAGCTAGAAGTAACTCAAGAGATTTTATCTGCCAGTATATTAGATCAGTAATTGATTGATGATGAAAAATTCCTAATCCATGACCTTCATAAGTGGAGCCTAGTGGAGGACCAAGCTCTGAGGCAAAAGTCTAGAGCCACTTAGATTGCTTATGGAGATACTAACTCAAAATATTTTCATGATGTATGCAGGATTAAGGAAAGATAGAATGTCATTTCCTCTATTAATGATGACTAAGGTGAGAAGTTAACAAATCTTGACCTCATTGAGAAAGAGTTTATCTCTTTCTTCTCCAACGTTTTGGGCTCAACTGCTGATAAAGTTCCTTGTCCCAACTCTGTGGTGATTTAGAGTGGGCCCTGTCTAACTTATCAACAAAAAGAAGATCTTAATAAAGAGATTACAGAGGAAGAAATTATAGCTGCAATCAAGGACATGCCCATTGACAAGGCACCTAAAGTAGTTTGATTTTCCATAGAGTTTCTTACTAGTAAATGGGACATTGTTAAGATAGATATTTTGCTGGATGTAAAGGAATTCTTCCAATCAGGTACCATATTGAAATCCCTTAGTTGCATTGTAGTCACTTTAATACCAAAGGCAGCTGCCTCCTACTTTGGTAAAAGATTATTGGCCCATTGTTTGTTGCAACACTGTTTACAAGATTATGACAAAAATGCTTACTACTAGGATGAAATCTGTCATAAGCAACATCATTAACCCCTCCCAGTTAGCCTTTGTACAAGGTAGAAGTATCATAGACAACATTCTATTTATCCATGAACTGCTAAAATGGTAGTCTAGGAAAGTTTGTCCCCTAGTTGTGTCTTGAAAGTTGATCTTAGGAAGGTTTATGATTCAATTGACTAATGTTTTCTAAGAAGTATGCTGGTTGAGTTGGGTTTCCTCAGAAATTTATAGCATGGGTTATGGAATGTTTCACTTTAGTGTCTTATTCTTTGGTACTCTATGGGGGGCTAATAAAACCATTTCAGGTCAAGAGAGGTATTAGAAAGGTGACCATATGTCACCCTATATCTTTGTTATTGCATGGAGTACCCTCATACAGAACTGAGTATATTAGGCCAGAACCAGAATTTCCACTTCCACCCAAGATGTTAAAAGCTTGGGATCTTTCACATGTGTCTTGATGATGACTTATTGATGTTTTGTAAAGCTGAGAGTGCTTCTATTGACATGCTTCAAGAGGATTTTTAAAGTTTCTCAATGGCTTCAGGCTTGTAGGTAAATATAGACAAGAGTTCTATCTTCATTTCTGGGATAAAAGACTATCAAACAACAAATCCTTCAAAACCTGGGTTATTATGAAGGGATTCTTCCTTTCAAATACCTTGGGGTGCCTCTCTCATCCAAAAAGTTGAAAATTGATCAGTGTTTGCCAATGGTTGATAAAATACTTTCCAGAATGAACTGCTAGTCAATAAAGCTCTTTGCTTACTCAGGTAGACTTCAACTAATTAAATCGATTGTGTTCGGTATACAGACCTATTGGGCTCAGATCTTTGTCCTTCTAAAGAGAATTGTGAAGCTTATAAATGGCCATTCCAGGGTATTTCTTTGGACCAAAACTACAAGTGCTTCTAAGAGAGCCCTAGTCTCTTGGGATAAGGTGTGTCAGCCAAAGGCAATAGGGGGTCAAAATGTTTTGGACTTGTGCAACTAAAATAAGCTATTGTGGCTAAACAATTATGGGATTTGGCTAAATAAAAGACTGTATGTGGATTAAATGGGTCCATTTTTATTATATGAAGGGTAGTAATATGGATGACTGCAACATTCCTGTAAATGCTACATGGGTGATTAGGAAGATTATTGAAATAAGAAGGCATATTATGCATGTACTAGGACTTCAAGGTGATCTTCATACAAGGCTGGCTATGTTTACAAATGGATCTAACTTTTCTATTAAAATTTTTTATGTAGCTATGCAGCCTTAGCTTCCCAGAGTGACTTGAAAGTGTATTACTCTACAACTTAGTGATTATCCTAGACATAGTTTTATTCTTTTGCTAGCACTATTGAGGAGGTTAGTAACAGTAGACAGGCTTTCCAAAATTGGTATACATGTTGACTCTTCTTGTGTATTCTGTAACTCTGTAGTGGAGACATAAGACCATTTATTTTTTGACTTTCCTCTCACTAGATCCTTATGGTGTAGAATGTTGAAGTGGATGGAGATACATAGGAGTATAGGTGACTGGGAACATGAAATGGAGTACGTTAATAGTTAGGCAAAAGGAAGAATAGGTAGATGAGCTATCATTTATTGTGTATATGCCATGGTAATCACAATCATTTAGATGGAATGAAATCTTCTCAGGTTTCAAAGAGGGAGATACCATGCAGACATAATCTGTAAAGAGATTACAATCCATATTCTTATCCGAGGAAAGCATCAAAAGAAATAGAGTGCCCAACTGCAACAACTTGATAGTATGCCATAGGGCAATCTCTTACCTTTATATTGTACCGATATGCTATACTAACTTGTTTTTGTAGTCTTGGACTTTTTCCAATAGGCTAGATCTGAGAAAAAACTCCTTAATCTTGTTAGAGTGAGTCCTACTCTATTTTTTTCTCTGAGTAACAATTGGTCAGCACTGTTTGGTTTTGTAACTATTTACTTTTGGTGGAATAAAGTCATTTATTTACCAAAACAAAGTACCTATGTGGAAACGGTTGCAGACTGATGCAGTGATTTATTTTAAGAAGTGTTGTATTAGGTCCAAGATTCTATGACAACAGTTAAAATTGTTGCTACTACTAATTTATTGCAACGGTTACTAAACCGTTATAGAATCACTGTTGTTGTAGGCCATTTTTCTATTAGTGATGTTAAACCTATACTTCAATGTCTACTTAGGAAGATCAAAGATATACAAGTCATAATAGTAGAAAGAGGAGCTTGGGGTATCTTATTGACCATCAATGAAAAGGGTTTCCATATTTGGATGATAACTTGGAGCACAAAAAAAGCATGAAAGTGCATCTGGAAAGCATGAAAACGCCCTCAGCGATGGCTAAGCACCTCAACAGATTCTCATCCTTCCTTAGTACTTGAGAAAAACCTCAGGGTAGTGAGCAACCGCATTGGAAACATCCTCTGCACTTGCCAATCTACCCTCAGAAAATTAGGCCACATTATCAATAGGGCATTTGTACTACCTTTCAAGTCCATTTTGAGGGCTTAGCTTTTAAAGAACTTTTTGGCTATGTTTGTAAGAGGTAAACTATAAATAGATGTCGTAGTCATTTTATTTCTTAGATTGATTGAGTTTGAATTGAGAAGAGACATTTCTATTATAGTTTATCGTAGAGGGTGGATTCCCTATCATAAATTAGATTAGCTTAGTGTAATTTGGATTAGTAATGGGTGGATTCCCATTATTGATCTAGAACTCCTTACCTTTATTTTCACTTGAGCCACTTATTTGCGGATTCAATTGTGTTTCTCTTTCTTGTAAAATCAAATTTGTTCCCCTTTGTTTATTTGTGGATTTAATTAAGACTTTCTTTCTTCACTTCTCATCCTCTATTTTCCTTCAATCCTGCTCTTTTCCTATATCTAATACAACATTAAAAACAATGATGGTATGCTTGAGTACTGGATACTCAATGTATGTCTTGGGAGAAGAGTTTAGATAATATAATATAATAATAATAATAGTGAAAAAATAGTTGTAATGGAAAAGTTCAAATTCAATGATAGAGTAAGTCATGAAACTTAGTAAAATCTTCAATTGTGAAGAATTAATCAATTTCAAGTCATCTTGTTAAAATATCATGTCAAACCGTTCAAGGCTAAAATTGAGTCAAATAGCATATCAAATCTTTCCATTTATAGGCGAATCAAGAAGTAAACACATGTCAACTCAAAGGTAATCACATCAATCTTGGTTCCATACTTTCAAGCAAAACAAAATCGGAAGAGCCTATTAGGACCCATATGGTCATGAGTTGCACCCACACTAACCCTCCAGTGGGAGAACCATCTAATTGTAACACCCTAAAAGTCCCTAGGATCATATCTCAATTTTAGAATAAGAACCAGTAAGAAAATCAATTTTTTTGGTCCTAAA
Source organism: Capsicum rhomboideum (assembly GCA_031232105.1). Taxonomy (NCBI): domain Eukaryota; kingdom Viridiplantae; phylum Streptophyta; class Magnoliopsida; order Solanales; family Solanaceae; genus Capsicum; species Capsicum rhomboideum. Next base: position 44,351,616 of record CP124716.1, read on the forward strand.
ATGGCTCAGACCACGAGTTGTGGTTAGATACAATGACTCATTTGGTGACCCATTCTGAGAAAAAACCAAAAGTCGCGAAAGATAAATTTTCCTCCCAATGTCCATGAGTCGTATACACTGAGTACGAGTCATAAAGTGACTCGTACTAATGAGAAATTAGAGGGTCAACATTCTCTCTTCAGGGTCACGAGTCCTAGATAGGACTTGTAGGCAGACCCCACGAGTCGTGAGGTAACAGTCGTACCCCAATCCTGCCAACCAGCCTAGGAACCACTAGTCAGAGGTTGCCTCATAGCTTTTGGGTACGACTCATACCCGGACCCGTGACGACCGAACATAAATTTTAGTTATGTTTAAAAAAGGTGTTTTTGTCTTTTCCTTATTTCCTAAACCTATACTTCATCATTTTAAGGTCTTTTCGTAGGGGGTTACAGGGACTAAGTAGATTTCTTCTCCCCATTCTATTCCTAATCACTTAGAAACTTCAGAAAAAGAGTGATTAAACTCTCTCAAAGCAACAAATCTAGGGTTTTTCTCAAGTTCAGAAATTCAAGCTTTGTTGTAAGAAGTATCCAACTCAGGTCTATGGGATTTCATAAATGGGTATCCGTTAACCCTTGTGTACCAAAATACTTTATGAATTCCAATTTCTCCATGATTTATGATTTAGGGTTCATACCCAAGTTATGGTTTCTCTTAAAATTTCAGTCTCCTTATGATCCCTCTGCAGTTATGACATATTTTCCATGATTATACATACTAGCATGGTTTCAAGTAAATTTCCATGTTTCAGTTATGTTTTTAAAGCATGTTTTAGACTATTAAAGTTTAAGAATGAATAGGCATGATTAGTTTTCAGTACACAGTCTTTCAAAATTCATTCAGATTAAACAGTTTATGACCCAAATATCAAAATATCATATTTTAAAAGAGCTACTAGCATATTATTAGTTTGGGATTAGTACTTAGCACCGAGTTGGACTAGGGCCCCAATTTCATCAAACCTAGCATCTCTCCATGGGGTACTTTAGTTCTCCTCATATGTATGAAAGATGGTTCCCTCAGAATGTGCATTGATTACCATTAGTTGAACAAATACACAATCAAGAATAAGTATCTCATTCCTAGGATTGATGACTTGTCCGATCAGCTTCAGGGTGCTAGTTTCTTTTCAAAGATAGACCTCATATCCGACTATCTCCAGGTCAGAGTCAAAGAATGTAACATCTCAAAAACAGCCTCAAAGAATGTGACATTCTAAAAATAGCCTACAAAACTAGGTATGGTCACTATGAATTTGCAATTATGTCGTTTGGACTAACAAATATTCCTTCAGCTTTTATGGACTTGATAAATAGGGTGTTCAAATAGTATTTGGACATGTTCATAATTGTCTTCATAGATGACATCCTCATTTATTCTCAGAATGAGGATGAACATGTAGACCAATTGAGGATTGTTTTGCAAACTCTTAATGATCGCTAGTTATTCGCTAAGTTTAGAAAGTGTGTATTCTGGTTGAAATCAATGGCATTCTTTCGTCATATCATTTATAGGTGAGCGCATTCAGGTTTGTAGTATTTTCCTTAAAGATTTTGAGACACTATCTTTATGGAGTTTATGTAGATGTGTTTATGGATTACAAAAGACTTCAGTATGTGTTCATCCAGAAGGATGTAAATCCTTGTAAGAGAAGATGGCTAGAGTTGCTGAAAGATTATGTTATGAGTGTTTTGTACCATCCGGGTAAAGCCAATGTAGTGGCCGACACTTTTAGTAGACTTTCTATGAATAGTGTTGCTCATGTGGAGGGCGAAAAAAAGGAATTAGTTCGAAATGTTCACAGACTTTCTCGGTTGGGAGTTTGTCTTATTGATTCAGCTGACGGTAGAGTTATGGTTCAAAATCTTCATTGGTAATGGAGGTAAAGGCAAAGAAGGATAGTGATCCTCTTTTTTGTAAGTTGAAGGAAGCAGTCCACAATCAGAAAGTGGAGGTTTTCTCCCTAAGGGGAGATGGGGTGCTTTGTTATCAGGGTCGCTTGTGTGTTCTAGAGGTTGATGATTTCAGATAGCAGATGCTGACTGAAGCTTACGTTTCGCAGTATTCTATTCAGCCAGGTGCCACCAAAATGTACTGGGATCTACAAGAAGTCTATTGGTGGAATGACATAAAGAGAGATATCACATAGTTTGTAGCTAAGTGTTGAAATTACCAGCAGGTTAAGGTTGAGCACTAGAGACCTGAAGGTATGAATCAGAATATCAATATTCCTACTAGAAAGTGGGAAGAGGTAAATATGGACTTCATTAAAAGGTTACCTCGTATGAACTGACAGCATGATTTGATATGGGTTGATGTATACTGAATAACTAAATCAACGTATTTCCTACCAGTTAATACTATAGATTCAACCGAGGATTATTCTAGACTTTGCATTCGAGAGTTGGTCAGGTTGCAAAGAGTTCCTTTGTTTATCATCTCAGATCCCAAATTCACCTTAGCACAACTTTCCAACCACAGACTGATGGTCAGGCAGAGCAAACTATTCAAACCTTAGAGGATATGTTGAGAGCTTTGTGATCGACCTTAAAGGTAATTGGGATGATCATTTACCTCCTATTGAGTTTGCTTATAATAACAACTTTCACTCTAGTATTCAGATGGCTCTGTTTGAGGCACTTTATGGTAGGAGGCATAGATCTCGTATTGGATGGTTTAATATTGGTGAAGCTACTTTAATAGGGTCTGATTCAATCCATGAGGCTATGGAGAAAGTTCAGCTGATTAGATAAAGGCTGAGAATAGCTCAGAGCCGTCAGAGATCTTATGCAGATGTGAGGGGAAATGAACTCGAGTTCGCGGTTGATGATTGGGTTTGTTTGAAAATTTCACCCATGAAAGAGGTGATGAGATTTTGCAAGAAGGGGGAGCTTAGTCCCCAATATGTTGGTCTTTATAGGATTCTGAAGTGCATTGGCAATGTGGCCTATGAGTTAGAGTTGCCCATAGACTTAGCATTAGTGCACCCAATATTTCATGTGTCCTTATTAATGAAGTATATTAGTGATCCAATCTTAGTTGTGCCATTAGATAGCGTGGGTGTGTGATAAGTTGGTATTTTCACCAACATATCTTATCTTTAAGCTTAGATTTTTGTCATGTTTATTTAAGAAAAAGTGAATTTACCGTGGTTTACTTCTATTTTATAGGTTTTATATGTTGAGAAGAGTATTGAAGAAACCAAGTGAAAATAAATCAAAAAGAGGTCAAATTGAAGAAAATGGAAAAAGTGGCTAAAAGAGCAAAAATTGGCTAAAAGGAAAAATCTAAAAATCTGGAAGTTGGAGGCTGTTTTGGTCATGTTTTTAATTGAGAAATTTGTGGAACTATAAAAATAAAAGTTGGGAGCATTTTTCAAATCTTTGGCATTTTTCTCAAGCTTGGAGGCTAAGGAACACCATCAACACCCTTGGAGTGAAGATTTGGAAGCTTTGTAGTGAATATTTCTTAATCCTTTCTTCATTTCCTTTCTTTGTATTGAAATTTAGGTGTAGATAAATTCTTACTTGAATATTGTTGTTGGAAACACTGCAATGTTTATGTTTTGGATTTGGGTTTTGATTTTATCTTATGCTTTAGTATTGATTGATTACTCTTGATTTATAAATGGGTTTTGCTTGTATAAATTAATCTCATGCTTTATCGATTTCTTCTCTAGTTGAGCTTGAAAGAGGAGATTAGAGTGGTAATTTCCCATCTACTTCAATTAATGCTTGAAAGAGCTAATTGAGGTTGGGAAAGGTTAATTTAGCGTGATTTGGGACATTTGACCCATCTAATTGATTTTGTTACTAGACATAGTCAAATCCTAGTGTAGCCATAGATTGGGACTATTTGTGTTGACACTTGGCTAATAGTCGATAAAATTTAGCCAAGAAATATTTGTTAATCGATCGAAAGATGTGGCGGATACTTGAGGTTCCAAGGTAATTTGCTAATATGTGATTAATTGAGAGTAATTAGATCGTTCATAGAATTGATTCCCCAATATCATTTCCCTTGCCTTCCATTGTTTGTGAAAGTCATTGATCAACTTGTTCATAATTTAATTGGTTCTATCCGTGTTACGTTTTTAATTATAAGAATCCCCAAAATATTTATATCTTTTGTTTGGATTTTAGCGAGTTGCTTTTATTTTGTACTTTTTCAATCGCTAGTCACATTGTTCCTCATGGATTCGTTCCCGACTCTAAGGTGGGTAAATATATTGCTAACGACCGCATATATTTATTTCTAGAGAGTATTTGAGCGTTTATCCGCGTGAAAGATGGTCTCTCCTATGAAGAGTTCCAACTTGAGATTCTTGACCATCAGATTCGTAAGTTGAGAAATAAGGAAGTTGCTTCGATGAAAGTCCTTTGGAGGAATAAGCTAGTTGATGGATCTACTAGGAAAGCAGAAGTAGATATGATGACCATGTACCCTCACCTCTTTCTACTCTGTTCAGTTTCAGCTTGAGGTAACAGATTCCTCATTAGTATTCTTACTAGCTTTATATTCCATCAATTGTTCTATGCTCTTAGCTTGCATACATGTTTTCATGAAATTTAGTTCAACTCCATTTTTAGTTATATTAGCTATAGTAGTATAAATTCAGCTCTTAGAACTCAGTGTTGGGATTACAACTCTTTCCCTACCTCTTTCAGTCTAGTTAGTCTCTATTCAAGGATGAATATTCCCAAGGGGGAGATATTGTAACACCCCAAAAGTCCCTAGAATCATATCTCAGACTTAGAATAGAAACCAGTAGAAAATCTAGTTTTTTTTATCACAAAATGACTTAGACAACGAGTCATTGTCAGATACAACAACTCGTTTGGTGACCCATTCTAAGAAGAAAACCAAAAGTCCTAAACGATGAAATTTCCCTACCAGTGGCCACGAGTCGTATGCACTGAGTACCAGTCATCAAGTGACTCGTACTGATGAGAAAAAGAGATCAATATTCTTCCTTTAGGGTTCATAAGTCTTAGCCACAGCTCGTAAGTAGAACCTAAGAGTCGTTAGGTAACAGTCGTGCCCCAAGCTTGCCAACCAGCCCAGAAACCATGAGTCAAAGGTTTACTCATAGGTTCTAGGTACGACTCATACCCAGACCCATGACAACTGAAACAACAATTTTAGTTACATTTTAAAAAGGGTATTTTAGTAGTTTTCTTATTTCCTACATCTATATTACGTCGTTTTAAGGTCTTTTAGGAGGGGGTTAAAGGGACTTAATCAATTTCTTTCCCCCATTCTATTCCTAAACACTTAGAAACTTTAGAAAAAAGTTATTAAACTCTCTCAAGGCAGAAAATCTAGGGTTTTTCTCATGTTTGGAATTTCAAGCTTTGTTGCAGGAATTCTCCAACTCAGGTATGCGGGATTTAAGCAATGGATACCCTTTCACCCTTGTGTTCCAAAATACTTTATGAATTCTAGTTTCTCTATGATTTATAATTTAGGTTTAATACCAAGTTATGGTTTCTCTTCAAATTTCAGTCTCCTTATGATCCCTATGCAGTTATGACATGTTTTCATGATCTTATGTACTATCATGGTTTCAAGTAAAGTTCACATGTTTCAATTTTTTTTTCAAAGCATGTTTCAAACTATTAAAGTTTTAGAATGAACAAATATGTTTTCAGTATACAGACTTTCAGAATTTATTCAGATTAAACAAGTTCTGACCCAGTTATCAGAACATCAAATTTTAAAAGAGCTACTTGTATCTTATCAGTTTGGAGTAGTACTGAGTTGGACTAGGGACCAGTTTCACTCAAAGTCCCAGAACTATGGGCCACCGTAGGTTTATTTAGCCCTTCCAGTTTGGGCATCAGTTTAGTAATCACGCCAACTATGGATTTATATCCTGGCAAAGTATATTAGATCCTCTCAATAAGGCATATACATCGGACTCCATGTTAGCTCACGTGGTTTTGTCGGTTAATAGAATCTCTCACAGATTCAGACTCAACATATTTGTACATGACCCCCAACTTAGTTTTACTGATATTGTATTATGATTTTCAGAATATCTTTACATATCAGCATCTATGTATTTCATTATGAGTCATTGTACTACAGTTCAATTCTTTGCACTTAGTTTCCATTCAGTACAGTTTATCAGTATTTTCAGCATGCTTAGTTTATTTTATAATTTGTATATCTCACATGCTCAGTACATTCAAAGTACTGATCGCATACTTTCTTTTATGTTGTATCATTTTATGATATAGGTTTGGGCGTTCAGTCTTAGTATCGTGGTTAGTATGTTCTAGTTCCACCTCAACAACTACTAGTGGTGAATCTACATCATCCAAGGACGAGAGTTATTATTTCTTTCCTTTAATTTATTTTGAGTTTCAGTATTTTGATCTAGTTGTGGACTTGTCCCAGCTGCTCGTCAGTAGTAGAGATGTTTTAGACATAGGGTTAGACATTTTAGCCTCTCAGTTCTTTTTAGTATTGGTATTTCATTTGCACTTGATTTTAGTCAAGATGTTATATAAAATGAGTTTAGCTTCTGCACAGTTACCCAGTTGATTCAGTTTAATTAGTATTATGTCATTCCATGGGTTTGGGGTCATTTGTGACTCTAAGCACCGTGTTATGTCTATGGTGTAAATTTGGGTCGTGACACTAATCCAAATCTTTAATCTATTCATTTAAGAATATTAAGACAATGAGAAATAAAATTAGTCTCAAAAACTAAGTAAATAGATAAAAGTGGAAATCCTAACTATTACAACCCCAGAATTCGAAAGTCACCTTAAAAGGATGCTGGCAAAAACTGTCTAAGAATATCTCAATAGACAAATAAAATGAAATAACTCCATTGTCCAAAAGAAAGACAAATAGCAACTACAAAGACTTGTGGCAACCTGAAATGCAAGTAGCTCACACTCAAATCGATCAGCTGGATGTACTAGAGGTGATCTTGCGTCTGAGTCTCTGAAACACAATATGCACTCAACAAAAGAAGAGTACAGGGTGGTATCAGTACAAACCACTATGTACTGATAGGCATTATCGACCAACTTAACTTAGTAACAAGTATAATCATAAATCAAAAACAAGCAGACAGAAGCATTAACACATAACAAGTTGTTCACTCAATCAAACAATTATTTCAAATCAAGCTAAGCAATGTTAGAGAAATAAGTCATATAAGCCACCAACAATTATCATAAATAATCATGAATTCCACAATCTCAGCAATCACATCACAACATGGATCTATGCCTACCTCAATCTCACATTTGTATTTCTTTTACTTTCATTATTATCTCGATATATCATACTAACTCACACCTCAAAGACTAATCTGTACACACATACTAAAGGGTCTTATTTTTATCCAACTAGTCATAACCTACAAGAGACACACTAGAGTCCATGTATCGTACCAACGTGGTACCCAATTAATAATCATAATTGTACCACTGTGGTACCTAATCCATCAAATAATATCATACCAACATGGTACCCGATGCATAATAATAATATTAATTTATTTTCCCACCTTTACAATTCTCTAAGGATAATATCACAAGTACACTCAATTTTCTAAGTACACTTCACAATCATATTTCAAATTCAAGTTAGTTCAACAATAAACAACTTGTTCATTCAAGTATTATTAAATCACCCAATAAATAATCCATAGGTATGTTCGAAGACCAATCAATATGTCATTCAATTCATAAATATACAAGCAACTAAATTAAGTCTAACTCCATTTAAACCATAACTTGCCTCAATCGAAGAATTCGAGATCCAAGTTAATTTACAAGAGATTTGCTTTTCCTCAATGCTTCAAAGAATTCAAATCTAAACAATCACATACAAGATTAATTAATCATTTACTATTAAATTTTAATCCTTTGAGATTCAAACCCACTAGTTTTGCGCTTATTCATATCCTATAACCTTAGCCAAGGGGTTTTCAACCATCAAATTGCCCCTAATTTTCATAATTTATGTTTAAGAGAAATAATTCTATGCTAGAAAGTATTATGTTACACCCTATAAGAAATTCTATATGATTTTACATCAAACCTAGGCTTTTTCGTATAATTTCATGAACCTAGGGTTTTACCCATGAATTCATCCCAATAATTGTAACAACATTGGTTGTGAATTTTCTTTTTTATATATATTTTGACTATTTTTCTCTTCCTCGTAATTTTTATATTCTATTTGTGAGTTGAGAGGGTGGTTGGCACAGTCCTCGATACATTTGGGAGTGATTTGGGAGACTTTGAGACTCTTAGAGGCTTTAAAAGCCATGAGTTTGATTTCGGCCAATATTTTGTGTTTCGCACATCGGATGGCCATTTGAATAGTTACATTAGATCCAAAATGTTAATTTTGAGTTATTAGCATAGGTAGTTCGAGCCCGAAGCCCTTATTTAGTATTTTGACACTTTGGACAAAAACTAGTGAAATAAGTCAACATGGGGTCCCAGGGGTTATATTATTATAAATGACCTCTTTTAGAAAATATGACATTGCCTCTAAGTTTTAAATGTCAAAAATAGTCTAGTAACATATATGGTTTAGTCCTGTGGGATCTCAAATGAATCTCGAGGGTCCGTTCGGAGACTTAGAGGTTATAGTTCTCAGCTGATGCACAATTGATTTCTGGTGCATGATCCTTCTTTGCGAATGCAAGCCATTGGATACAAATATGTAGAAGGAAGTATTCCTTTATTGCAATCATGAGGGTGGTGGTCGTGATCGAAAAGGGTTGTTGAGTCTGGGTCGGGTCTCGTCCTTCATCGCAAATGCGATCGTACCTTCGTGAATGCGATGGGTCTGGGTCATCAACCTTCGCAAATGCAATAGCCTGACCACGAATGTGATGGGAAATTTAATACCTGGTCAACATTGACCCTCGAGATAGTGAGGCTTGGGCCGTCACGATCGCAAGGTATTATTCACATAACAATATATAAACTCTATTTTCATGATTTTTCTTTTTTGGAGCTTGGGAGGAGGCAATTTTAAAGGGTTTCCCCCCAATAATTTGTGTGGGTAACTTCTAAACCTTCATTTTATCAATTCCCTTTGATTTCTTTACTAATTCACCTTCAAAAATCATGATTTCAAACTAGAATTTAGGGGGGTTTCCATGTAAACTATAGAATTGGTTTTTCATCGATTTGAGCCTAGATTTTAACTTTTTTGCATGGATTTTCAGCTGTATAGTCCTATATATATAGGGAAAATATTTCTAATTTTGGTTGTTCCACTTGTGATTTCAAACCTATTTTTCGGACTAATTTTGGACTCGTTCTAAATATGAGCAATATGGGTATTGTTAGCTTTCTTTTAATGCATAGATTACATTTTTGATAGGTTTATCTCATTTAGACACCATTCAAAAGGGGACGGCTCCGCATTGAAGGGTCTAGGCTTGGATTTTAGGCACTTTGAGATTATTATCTTTATTGTGTGCTCGTGTGGGGGCTTATATGCACATTATTATTGATTTAAGAGACTATATATGTTACATATTGCCTGTGTGGGGGATTTATTTGACATCATAGGCCTTATTTGTGCATTAAATGTCATTATTATTATTATTATAATGATGCCCATACGGAGGCATAAATAGATATTGTAGGCCTTATTTGAGTATTAATTGCCTCTATCATAATACTCGAGTGAGGGGTCCAAAGTGATATAATTGATGTCCTACATGCCTATTCATTCTAGAAGTGTCGAGCGAGGGCTGATATCATGAACTATTGACATATTGAGTTGATTCTGAGCTCACTTATATTTTTATTAAATGAATTATCATCTTTACATTGATTGGTTATGAGCATTACATCCTCGTTTTATATATACATATTCATGAGATATTGATACCGCTGAGAAACTCTAATTTTAAAAGAAAATGGAAACTTTTTATAAAACCCTAGACCGAGGTTTTTGCCGGTAAGATTGATTATGATATATTGGAACACCTAGGATGAGGTTATTTACCGATTAGATTGATTGATATTGTGAAAGTATACGAGTTGCGAACCCCCCATGGGTTCTGTCCTGAAGTGCTGAGGCTTGTAAGGTGTATACATAAGTCCTAATATCATTGCATCATTGCATTGCCTTTACGTCCTTCATTTTCCATTCATGTACTTATTAAAATAGTCTTTGATTCCTTATATGTACATTACGTGTATAGTTGTTCCTTCTGAATTTATATTATAGAACTGTTAGTGGAGATGGTATGGCTATCGTTTGGGAACTTTTCTGCTTGCAGGTGTTACGTGCTCATAGTATCTTTTACTTGCTTTATTTTCTGCTTTGCTCATTCGATCTATGATACATATTGAGTACAAGTAGACCGTACTCACTCTTATTTCTGTACCCTTTCGGTGGAGATCTCAATTCAAGAATGACTCGCAGCAGCTGAGTTCATGCAGATTTGGACTTTTTGAGGTAATGGAGCACTCCAGAGTTCGGGGTTGATTATGGACCTCCTCTTACTCTATCTTGTCTTTATTTACTATCAGAGATGAAATATGTATTTTTGATACTCAATTATGTTTTAGATGCTCTTACACTTATGATACTAGATTCTTGTGGGATTTATGTATTCTATTCATATTCTAGTTATTTACATGTTGTAGCCTAACTTTATTATAGAAGTCTCGTATTTTGCATTTTAATTTCATATTTTGCTCTTTCCTTTCTTCTCAAGTTTTTGGGTCACCTGCCAAGGCTGAGTCGCGGTAGGTGCCATCGTGACCTCAACTTTTGAGTCATGACAAATTGGTTTTAGAGCGCCAGGTTCACCAGCCTCATGAGTGAAAGAGCAAAATATCTAATAGAGTCTTGTGGATTGGTACCGAGTATTTCTTATACTTCAGGAGGTATTCATCAACTAGGATAGGCTTCTACTTATGATATTTCTACCTTAGGGGCACAACTATTTTTTGTGGTGTCCCCACGTATTGATTCACTGCATACTAGACTTACTGTTCCTCTGGTTATTTTAGGTCTTATGATGTCTTCTGATAATCAGAAGAAGTTTGAGAGGTTCATTCACTTGGCTCCTCCCAAGTTTAGTGGTGCCATTGGAGAGAATACCTATGAGTTTCTGATTGACTGCTAGGAAAGGTTGCATAACCTCGGATCCCTTGAGACTCATGGTGTTGCATACACGACTTATCAGTTGATTATTATGTCTAGATAGTGGTGGAGGTCCCTTGTTAGTTGCAGACCATTGTGTTTGCCTGCTTTGACATGGACCCAATTTTCTGATGCTTTTTTGGAGAGGTTCGTGCCTTATCGTTTGAGGGATCAGATGAGAGATGAGTTTGATCACCTAGAGCAGGGCTCCATGACTATTGCTGAGTTAGAGAGGATTAGGAAGTTTGTCAAGGGATTGGAGGGCTATTATCTGTTAGCTATGACTTAGTTTGTGGTTTTGGGTGGTTTATTCTAGAGTATCATAGAGCATGCTAAGTTGATTGAGTTGATTAGTTAGGCTACTCAGGGAGGCACCAAAAAGGCACGTCAGCAGGGTGAGATTAGCAAATATACATCCTGAGTTAGGTAATTCTCTGATCGAGGCTCTAGCGGTTATCATAGTAGACCAATTCAGGCTAACTTACAGAGTTCAGGTGGTAGGCCTTTGATTTTTGTGGCTTTAGATAGGCAAAGGTCAGGTCATACGGGTAGAGGCTCTAATTTTAGTTCATCAGGCTAGTGCGGGTGTTCTGGTTCTTTTGGGTCCTCTCAACGTGATATTGTAGCAAAGAGTGTTTTGTATGTCATAATTTTAGTCATTATATGATAGACTATCCTCGATGTGTATTGGGTCTTACCTAGTAGGTTTCTCAGCTTCAGTTTTGCCCTACTCTTATATCTGTAGTCAGAGGTGGTTCACAACATGGTAAAGGTGGTACTACAGGTGCTAAAAGAGGAGATCGAGAAGGTTGTAGTAATGGGTATGAGGTTGCTCAGTCTGGGAGCAGAAGTGGACAGTGTTATGCTATACCTGGGAGACCCGAGGCAGAGGCCTCTGATCCAGTTATTACAGGCATCGTCCCAGTTTGCTACTGATTTGCTTCAGTGTTATTTGACCCTGGGTCTACATTCTCCTATGTGTCGACATATTTTGCTTTAGGTTTTGATGACTCATATGAGCCCCTTCCTATGCCTCTTCATGTTTCTACCCTAATAGGAGATTCTTTAGTGGTGGATTGGGTATATCAATCTCGTGTAGTGACCTTTACGGGGCATGACACCTCGGTAGACTTGATTATCCTAGATATGGTGTATTTTGATGTTATCTTAGTTATGGATTGGTTAGCTCCCTATAATTCTCTTTTGGATTTTTATCCCATGATCGTGACTCTAGCTACTCTGGGTGTGCCAAGGTTAGCTTGGAAGGGTAATCTTAATTTAGGTCCAAAGGGAGTTATATCTTTTCTACGTGTTTGTCGCATGGTAAAAAAGGGGTGTTTGCCTTATTTGGCCTATGTTCACAATACCAGTGTTGCTTCACAGCCTCTTTTGGATTCTATTCAAGTTGTTTATGATTTCATGGATGTGTTTCCTACGGACTTGCCAGATAGTCCTCCAGATCGTGATATTGATTTTATTATTGATGTTGAACCGAGCACCAATCCTATTTCGATTTATCCTTATAGGATGGCTCCGGTTGATTTTAATGAATTAAATGATCAATTGCATGATATGTTGAGTAAGGGTTTCATTAGACCTAGTATATCTCCTTTAGGTGCTCCTGTCTTATTTGTGAAGAAGAAGGATGGATCTATGTCCATATGTATTGACTATCGATAATTAAACAAGGTGACGATCAAGAATAAGTTTCCTCTTCCTCGTATTGATGATCTATTTGACCAGTTTCAGGATGCTTCTGTGTTTTCCAAGATTGACTTGAGATCCAGGTATCACCAGTTGAAGATTAGAGCTTCAGACATTTCGAAGACAGCTTTTTGGACTCGGTACGTTCATTATGAGTTTTTAATTATGTAATTTGGACTGACCAATGCCCCAGCAGCGTCATAAAATTAATGAACCGAGTATTTCCACCATATTTTGACTCCTTTGTGATTGTATTTACAGATGATATCTTGGTTTATTCTAAGAATGAGACCGACCATGTGAGACACTTGAGAGCGGTACTTCAGAGATTGCGGGATGAGAAGTTATACGCCAAATTCTCTAAGTTTGAGTTTTGGTTGGACTTTGTTTCATTCTTGTGTCATATAATGACCAAGGATGGTATTATGGTTGATCCAGCCAAGGTAACGACTATTCGCAATTAGGCTAGGCCTACTATTCCCACCAAGATTTAGAGTTTCATTGGGATAGCGGGATATTATCGTTTCTTTGTGTAGGGTTTCTTTACTATTACAACTCTTTTGACCAAGTTGACTCAGAAGAAGATAGTATTTCAGTGGTCGAATGTTTGTGAGGAGAGCATTCAAAACCTCAAGGAGTTGTTGACTTCGACCCCTATCTTGACCTTGCCCAAGGAGGGCATAGGTTTTACCATATTTTATGATGCTTTTGGTGTTGGTTTAGGTGCGATGTTGATGTAGGAGGGTAAGATGATTGCCTATTCTTCTCGTTAGTTGAAGCCTCATGAGAAGAATTACCCTACCTATGACTTAGAGCTTATCACAGTTGTCTGTGTGTTGAAATTGTGGCGGCATAACTTGTATAGGGTCCAATGTGAGATTTTTTCAAATCATCAAAGCTTGTAACACCCCGTACCTTCCCGATCCTACTTGACGACATTGAACAATGTTTACTTAGGTGTCGAGAGTCATGAGTATGCATTTTGTAATTTTATTGATGAGATAATTGATATTGGGCCTCGTACATGTGATTAGACCTTCATAGGAGGTGACTTGTGACTTGGTGGAGCATTTATGGGGTTAAAAATGAGGCTTGGAGGACCTCCAAATAAAGGATATTAAAGGTAAGAAGTAAGTTAAAGAATAGAACTTGAAGTATCTAACCAAATCCGCAAGGAAAAGTCGAAAAATGAAATTTTCAAAAAAATTAAGGGCCAGGCACGCCAGAGGGCGTGCCAGGCCGCTAATTGCCCAATTTTTTTGGGCACAGGCAGCAAGGTGGCGTGCCCAAGGGCATGCCAGGCTGCTTGTGCGCACCTTTCAAATGTTGGAAATTTTTCTAAGTCCCAAGGGTGCCCGGGGGCATACCGGGCAGCTTTTTGCCATATTTCTTCTACAACCACGAGCCTATACATGGGATATTTGAAATATTGGCATTCCATTTTAATAAAATTATTCGTGGACGAATTTGATCCAAATGATGTTTTTACCCTTTCAGTCAAAATAAGCCATACGTGGCTAGAATCATTTGTTTTTGGGATTGAGGCTACAAATATAAATCGCGTGAGTGGGAATATTGTCGTAACATGTATGAAATGATTTAAACATGAGAAATTATTGAATTTTATTGGGTTAAGTGATTTGGGCTTAATAAAAACCCAAAATGAGGCAAAAGACATGGGTCAAATGACCCATTCTTCCATTGACCAAGCAGAACATAGCATTTAATTGCTAGGGAATGGCTACGTATGACTTGGCGCTTATATAAAGGGACAAAAATAATATTTTTATCACACAAAACTCTCATGCCAAATCTAGAATTTTCCACAAGCCTTTTCTCTCAACTTCAAACCCTAAGGCACTTCTTTGAGCAAGATCATCATTTTTCAAGCTTGGGTAAGTGTTTAATCTGATGGTTTAACATATTCTATGTATGAGAGATTATGTAAATCATGTTGGTTATGCTTGGAAATGTTGAACATGACACTTTGTGTTTTTGTAAAAAACTGTGTCATCCATGGGATTTAAACTTGAAAGATGACTTGTGGTTTTGATGAAAGAGCATGGTATGGATGAAATATCAACATCTATGGTGTGATTATGTTATTAACCTTGTTATTTTTCTACAAGTGTAAATTATGGGATTTTGGCCAATATGTTGATATGAGGTGTATTGGGGTGATTTGATGGAATAATTGTGATGTTGTGGTGATGAAGAGTGGAAAGTATGAACTTGGTGTGACATGCTATTGGTTATCATGTATTGGTCAATGTATGAAATATTGTGGAATTATTGGTATGATAATTTCATAAATGGTATTGTCAAGGGGGAAATAACATTTTTAAAGGCAAACATGTAACTCATTGTCGTCATATGCATTTGTAAGGTAGTTGGTGGTTAATGTAAACGCCATTATGTATTTATGTTGTAGAGTGAAACATAAGGAAGGAGCTGAACCATTGTATTGCCATATAGGATTGTATATTCATATTGGAAGTATAAGGTATGTAAGGTTACTCTTTCCATATCCTTCTGCAGCATATTGTTCATATTGACATTGGGCTTGTTCTATTCTGAGGGGTTTAGAAGTATATCAATTCAGGTTGACATATATTGTTATTCACATGTGTCCTATTCTTATACGAATTATGATTCACTTAGCTCTTATTCATTGACTATTCATTGACTGAAGTTCCAAATGCTCTCATAATGTTGTAACCACTAAAAAGAACTATCTCAAAGAGAGTAAGATGTAAAGAGAATCTATTTATCCTTGAATAGCATTTCCAACCATGTCATGTTCCAAAGTCCAATAATATTATGATTATCTTTGTACCAAATCTCTCACAATCAAAAGTACCAATCTCATAAAGTAATGAAGGAAGTAATATGCAAGCTAATGTATCTATCCCTCACAAGTCAAGATATCAATCTTACAAGAGTAAAGACGTGAAGTAATGTATGTATGTGTTCCAAGTTTCAAGAATGTTTCAGTCTTAAGGTATCACTATAAGTAATGAAAGAAAGAGTAATAAGAGAAAGAAGTAATGTATAATTAAGGAGTATTCATGGGTGATATCCCAGCGGTTAAAATACCTAGCATGGGTCGATCCTAACAACATGGGTTGTATCCCAGGGGCGACAGAAAAGCCTAGCATGGGTCGATCACGCTACATCCCAGGGACAACACGAAAGCCTAGCATGGGTTATCACAATACATCCTAGGGGTCACAGTACCTAGCATGGGTTAATGACATCCCAGGGGCGACACGAAAGCCTAGCATGGGTTAGTATAACATCCTAGGGGTCAAAGTACCTAGCATGGGTTAATCTCATCCCAGGGGGCGACAGAACAGCCTAGCAGGGGTAGAACAATAAAGATGAACATATGTGAAGACAAGAGAAGTAAAGAACGTAATATACATAGTTCCTCACATACAGAAAGAGAGTTTATTCACATTGACTATTTCTCTTATATTGACTCCATTGTTGATATTATGTATGATACAGTTTTTATGAGCCTTACATACTCAGTACATTCATCGTACTGACCCCTCTCGGGGGGCTTACCTTACTTGCTGCAGGCACAGGTGCTAGTAGACCTCTGCAGTAGATTACCGGGTATTTGCAGATCTTTGGTGAGCTCCAGTTGGTTCGGGGCTTTCCGAGTCACAGTTGTATATTTGTTTTGACATTATAAATGTTGTATAAAGCGGGGACTTGTCCCGACTTTAGTTGGTCTTATAGATGCATCTGTTAGAGGCTTTTGTAGACATATGTGGGTATATGAATGTAAGAGATGAATGTCCGTTTTGACTTGATGGCCCCAACGGCCAAGTTTTATAAAGATATATATGTAGCATATATTTCCATGACTTCCGCATAGTTGCATGAGGTATAAAAAGATTCATACGAGGATATGCATACGAATTTACATGAGCAAAGATTGGTTCTCTCGGGCCATATCGGCTTCGGGTGTCAGTCCGCCTCGTTGGAACTCAGGGCGTGACACTTCTTCACTCAGTGAGATCTTAATATGAGACAGCAATGTTGGCTTGAGTTGCTTAAGGACTATGATCTCACTATTTTTTATCATCCAGGCAAGGTGAATGTAGTTGTGGGTGCCTTAAGCCAAAAGGCGTCTAGTATGGGGAGTTTAGCTCATCTCTTGATGTAGGAGCGACCTTTGGCCTTAGAGGCTCAGCCTTTAGCTAACCAGTCGGTTAGGCTTGATATTTTGACACCCGAACATGTATTAGCCTTTGTTGAGGCTAGATCTTCTTTGATGGAGCAAATTCAAGCTCATCAGTTTGATGATGATAGATTGAGGGTAATATATAATAAGGTGTTTAGTGGTAAGGCAAAGGTGGCATCTCTTGATTCTGATGATGTTTTGAGGATTTATGGTCGAGTTTGGGATGGGTTAGATTGATTTTTGAGGAGGCTCATTATTCTAGATCTTCCATTCACCCAGGGGCGACCAAAATGTACCATGATCGAAAGCAACATTATTGGTAGGGTGGTATGAAGAAGGATATTGTGGAGTTCATGGCTAAGTGTTTGAATTGCCAATAGGTGAAGTATGAGCATCAGATACCGGGTGGTATGATGTAGAGGATGCCCATTCCCGGTGGACGTAGGAATAGATCACCATGAATTTCATAGCTGGCCTACCCCCGACCTTGGGGAAGTTTGACTCTTTCCGAGTGATTGTGGATCGATTAACCAAATTAGCGTATTTCATTCCTGTGAAGCCAAATTATAATGTGGAGAAGTTGGCCAAGATCTTCATTAAGGAGATTGTTCGATTGCATCGTGTCCCTATTTTTATTGTATCTTATAGAGGTACTCAGATTACCTCGGGTTTTTAGAGTACTATTTAGAGTGAGTTGGGTACTCAGGATGGTCAGTCTGAGAGGACTATTCAGGTGCTGGGGACATGTTTCTAGAATGTGTTGTGGACTTTAGAGGTCATTGGGACCAATACTTGTCCCTAATGGAGTTCGCCTACAATAATAGTTACCATTCCAGCATTTAAATGGTGCCTTTTGAGGATTTTGTATGGACGAAGATGTAGATCCCCCGTGGGATGGTTTGACTTATTTAAGGTGAGGCCTTGGGGTAAAGATTTGTTGAGGGATTTGATGGATCGTGTGAGACTTATTCAGCAGCGGCTATTGGCTGCCTAGAGAAGAAAGAAATGTTATGCTGATCATCGAGCCCACTATGTATCATTCATGATGGAGATTGAGTCTGTTGAAAGTTTCACCCATGAAGGGTGAGATAAGGTTTGAGAATTTTAGACCGAGGTTCATTGTCCCTTTCAAGATCCTTGAAAAGTATGGCGATGTGGCATATAGGCTAGCTTTTCCTACATATCTATCACTTGCTCATCCTATATTCTACGCTTCCATGTTGAAGAGATACCGCCCAAATGATGCACATGTAATTTGATGGGATTCGGTTGTATTAGACCATGATTTATCCTTTGAGGAGGAGCCCATTGCTATCCTAGACAGGAAAACTAGGAAGTTGAGGTATAAGAGTATTGATTCAGTGAAGATCCAGTGGAGACATCGCCCTATTAAATAGGCTACTTGGGATGTTGAGTCTGATATGCAGCGTAGATACCCCTATTTGTTTACCGATTTGGGTACTTTATTTTCTTTTAGTTTGAGAACAAACAAGTATTTTAGTGGTGGATAACGTAACAACCTTGGTTGTGAATTTTCCCTTTTTATGTTTTTTGACTATTTTACCCTTCTCTATAGTTTTTATACACTATTTGTGAGTTGAAGGGATGGTTGGAATGGTTCCTGATATATTCGAGAGTGATTTGGGAGAGTTTGAGACTCATAGAGGCTTTAAAAGCCATGAGTTTGACTTTGGTTAGTATTTTGTGTTTCGAGCGCCGTATGGTGATTTGGATAGCTTCATTAGATCCAGAACATTGATTTTGGACTAGTAGCATGGGTAGTTCGGGCCCAGAGCCCTTATTTTACATTTTGACCCTTCGAACGAAAACTAGTGAAATAAGTCAAAATAGGGTCCCGAGGGTTAAATTGTTGTAAATGACCTCTTTTCAAAAATCTGACATTGCTATTGAGTTTGAAATGTCGAAAATAGCCTAGTAGCATATATGGTTTAGTTCTGTGGGTCCCGAACGAATCCTGTGGATCCATTTCGAGACTTAGAGGTTGTAGTTTTCAGCTGATGCACAACTGATTTTCTAGTGCATGATGCTTCTTTGAGAATGCGAGCCACTATCCGCGAATGCAGAGATGGAATTATTCCTTCATCACGGTCGTGAGGCTGGTGGTCGCGATTGTGAAGGGCTATCGAGTCCTAGTAGGGTCTCGTCCTCCATTGCGAATGCCACCAGACCTTCGCAAACGCAATGGGTCCGGGTTGTCAACCTTCCCAAATGTGAAGGATTGACTGCAAACGCGATGGGAAATTTAATGACTCGATATCGTGAGGTTTGGTCCGTGATCGTGAGGTATTCTTCACAGAACAATATATAAACTCTATTTTCACGATTTTTCTTCCATTTTTGGACCTTGGGAGCTCGGAAGGAGGCAATATCAAAGGTTTTTCACTGATAATTTGTGTGGGTAACTTTAAACCTGCATTTTATTTATTCCCTATGATTTCCTTACTAATTCACCTTCAAAAATCATGATTTCAAAATAGAATTTGGGGGTTTTCCCGATAAACTATTAAATTGGTTTTCCATCTATTTGAGCCTCTATTTTAACTCTTTTTTGCATGGGTTTTCAGCTGTAGACTCCTATAGATATGAAAAACATGTTTCTAAAATAAAATTTTGGTTTTACCACTTTTGGTTTTTAACGTATTTTTTGGACTGATTTTGGACCCGTTCTAAAATGGGGAATATGAGTATCATTAGCTTTTTTCGATGCATAAATTATGTTTTTGATAGTTTTAGATCATTTCAAGACTGTTCGAAAGGGGAAGGCCGCGTTGAAGGGTCAAGGCTTGGATTTTCGACAATTCAAGGTAGGTTATGGTTTAATTTTCTTCAGACTGGGTTGGGTAGTTAATGTATATGTAAAGCATGTTATGGGTTAGAAAATAGCCATGGGATTTATATTTTGAGCTTATTATCTTTATCATGTGCCCATGTGGGGGTTTATATGCAGATTATGATTGACTTAAGAGTCTATATATGTTATGTGTTGCCCGTGTGGGGGCTTTATTTGACATCATAGGCCTTATTTGTGCATTAAATGTCATTATTATTATTATTATTATTATTATTATTATTATTATTATTATTATTATTATTATTATTATTATGTGGGGGCTTAAACAGATATTATAGGCCTTATTTGAGCATTAATTGCCTCTATCATAATAGTAATACCTGAGTGAGGGGTCTGAAGTGATATAATTGATGTCTTACATGTCTATTCATTCTAGTGGTGTCAAGCGAGGGATGATATCATAAATTATTGACATATTGAGTTGATTCTAAGCTCACTTATACTTGTATTGAATGGATTATCATCTTTATACTGATTGGCTGTGAACATTACATCCTCATTTTATATATACATATTCATTAGATATTGGTACCACTGAGAAACTCTGAGTTTGAAAGAAAATGGAAACTTTTTATAAAAC
Source organism: Capsicum rhomboideum (assembly GCA_031232105.1). Taxonomy (NCBI): domain Eukaryota; kingdom Viridiplantae; phylum Streptophyta; class Magnoliopsida; order Solanales; family Solanaceae; genus Capsicum; species Capsicum rhomboideum. Next base: position 44,372,157 of record CP124716.1, read on the forward strand.
CCTTGACCAAGGTCTTTGACGGTAAGGTTGTTTATGAGATATTGGAACACCTAGGTCGAGCTCATTTGCCAGTAAGGTTGACCAAGATTGTAAAAGTATACGAGTTGTGAACCTTTATAGATTTTGTCCTGAAGCACTGAGGCTTGGAAGGTGTATGTGTAAGTCCCACTATTATTGCATTATTGCATTAAATTTACATCCTTCATGTTCCTTTTATGTACTTGTTGATTTGTGCTTTACTTTTTTATATGTACATTGTGTATATAGTTTTTCCTTCTGAATTTATATTGTAGAACTGTTAGTGGAGATGGTATGAGCTACCGTTTGAGAACTTTTCTGCTTACAGGTGTTACGTGCTCATAGTATCTTTTACTTTCTTTGATTTCTGTTTTTCTCAGTCGGTCTATGATAGCTACTGAGTACAATTAGTGGACATACTCACTCCTACTTTTGTGTCCTTTTGGTGCAGATCCCTGTTCTAGTATGACTTGTGGAAGCTGACTTCGTACAGATATAGTTGAACTTTTTGAGGTGCTGGAGCGCTCCAGAGTTTGGGGCTGATTTCGAACTTCTATTACTATATGTTGTCTTTATTTACTATTAGAGACGGATTATGTATTTCAGATATTCGATTATGTTTTAGTTGCTCTTACACTTATGATATCAGATTCTTGGGGGATTTATGTATTTTTTTCAGATTTTTGTTATTTACATGTTGTGGCCTGACTTCATTCTAGAAGTCTCGTATTTGGCATTTTAATTTTATATTTCACTCTTTCCTTCTTTTTTTTTGGGTTTTCGGCTTACCTGCCAAGGCTGGGAAGCGGTAGGTGTCATCATAACCTCAACTTTTGGATCGTGACAACAATTTTCCCTTATGATTCTAGGGTAGTAAAGGATTACATAGTAAAAAGGTGGATGAAATTACTTACCTCAACAATAAAATTACCCTAGCCCTATAGGAAATTGCCTCTTAGCAATTTAGAATGAAACTTTTTAATAAAGAAAAAATGGCATAAATAAAAAGATAGAGGAAATCCAAAGAAGCCACAGATTCGTCAGTAGTTACCTCAACTCTCGAAATAAAAAATTTCTGCATGAAGGGCTAAATCAACACCCTAGAATGACTAGCTCAGTACTTGCACATAAAGTACAAAAATAAATAAGCATGAATATTAAAACACATGTACGTTCCTAAATTAAAATAATGGTGAAAGCCACCTAAGCTTTCAATTACTTAGTACAACTCACATAAAACTATAGTCACAAACGCCACGCTTAGACTAACAGTTAAATAACAATAGTACGGGCATAACAAAATCCAATAGTACTCAAACACCTCAAAACAATATAAGGGTGGCAACTTAATCAATCATTCTTCACATTGAATACCAGTCCAAGTATAATGAATAGAAGTAAATGAATGAAATACATATGTTGTGTATACACATGCTGCTTTGTATAGCTATCTAGGACCCATGGGGAACTCGCGCGGTCCATATATTGGACAAATGTGTGCTTGATTCCCAAATTATAGTATAGAATGGCATGATCTCCGATCCATACAATACTGGGAAGGTGTGCCACTTCGATCATAATGAAATGCAACGCATAATGAATATAAGTGTCACATCAATCCCAACTATCAAGAACAATATCAAGTAAAACATTTTATACCATGACTCAATTTAATTTCCATTTTAAGTTCACCTTTATCAACTTTCACAATCGATATAAACTCTATTTTTTCATATCAGATTGTAGGAATCTTATTTACTCTTCAAATATCGCCATAATACAACTCAACTCTCAAAGAGGAATAAACTCATCAACTAGTATGCTCGATAAGTCAGTTTCAGATACATTTAAAAACAATCATACTAGTAAATCAGGGAAGGCAGTCCACACAAGTTAATTGATTCAATTAATTTCTTCATGTAGCATCGGTGCTCGCATAGATGCTCGTCACTTCACATATATAGGACCTCCAAATCCTCATTACTCCCCTACACACAACTTGCACATAAACACTTTGAAAAGAGTGAAGAAGCTTCCACTTGCCTTAAAAGAAGTCCAACAAAGTCACACCAGAGCTTTATCCTTCTGAAGAGTCTCTAAATGCACCCAATATGATAAAATACATATTCTTTATATGAAAATGAAACTATAGACACTGATATAGTTATACTTAATTTCTGGGTTGAAAAAGTTAATCCCATGTCCCCAGGATAAAATTAAAACTTCATTTGAAAATCATGTTACCCATAACTTAACGAGTTTAAATATGAATTTTCATTAAAAAAAAAAAAAAAAAACCGAGTTAAAACCGACTTCCAAATCATCAAAATATCATTTCTTCACTTTACCCCAAAATTTCCAATTGAAAAATTAAGATTTGAAGATGAAATCATAAATAAATCATTGAGGAAAGTATAAAAATAGTATAGGAATCATACCAAAGAAAGAAATATTAAAAATCACCTTTTGAATCTTCCAAAATTGAGTTTTCAAGCTTCAAAATTGAGATATAAAAATTAAAATGGAAAAGGAAAAAAGTTACCATTAATCTACAATGATCTCCGCACTTATAGAGATCTGTAGCAAGCGAAGAACTGCAGACGTAACTAAATTTTGCAATCGTGGATCCCACTTACCATATGGAGTCTCGCAGAAGTGGACCAGTCTTTTTGGCGCGAGGAAATCCCGTAGCTATGACTCTGCAGGAGCGATCAAGCCCAACCCCTCTTCCCTTCGCAGGCCATACATTTCCCCACTGGTGTGGTACCTCAAGAGCGCCACCTTCTGGAAGATGTGGCTCCGTAGTTGCGACCACAACATTGCAGGTGTGGTTGCACTATCATTAGCAAACAACAACAACTACAACTAGCAAAACACACTTGGAATCGACCTCAAAACTCACTCAGGACACCGTGAACACAAACCTAATATGCTACTAGACTAAAATTGATATTTTGGATTCAATGAGATTATCCGATCAATGAATAGAGACCATTATCAATGAATGTTGACTGAAGTCAACTTTTGCTTTAAACTTTCAACTTTCTAATCAACTACTCAAAATCGATTCAAATATCTCAGAACCGAAACCAAAGATCCTACTAGTACAAAAATGACATTTTAGAGCTAATGGAATTCTCATACGACCTCGATAACACCAAATGTTAACTAAGTCAATTATACCAGCTCTAAAACCTTCTAAAATAAATTAAAAAATTCTCGTAATAATCAATCAATCACTTCGAGAATTGATATTCCCACACTCATAGATCATAAATTCCATAAAGAAACTATGGAAGAAGGGATGGGGAGGGGTAATTGGTCAAAGCATACCATAAATTAAAAAATGAATACGCAAAAATATATTAAAAAATATCACTTTAAAGTCATCTTAATCAGACCCATTAATGGAGAAAACACTTATCATACATATAACATACTATGGAAAAAAATATGAAGACTTGATGCAAGCTTGCCCCACACATGCATAAAGTCTTGTCAAAAATATATATATTTTTTTTTTAAAAGTATATACATGGAAAACAGACATATTTTGAAACAAGATTTAGTTGAAAAAATAGATATACGTAGAAAACTAACATTTTGTAAAGAGAATGTTTTGGAATATTAGACATAATTTAAGAAAAAAATTTTGAAACCTAGACATACCTCAAATCTTTACTAAGAACGCCTTATAGGTGCTCACAAATGATCGATGATGACTCTCTAAGAATCCCCAAAAAAAATTCTTTCAATAATCACATAATCGAACTCTCAAGATGTACATTCTAAAATGATGATTGCGCATGTTAATTTGCGGCAAATTCAATGTTAAAATTGAAGGGATTGAGTAGGAACTCACCTAAGGTATTACGTGGAAGCCTTAGGATGTTTTAGTCATCTAAAAATATAGTGAAATAAAATTTTTGAGCTAGGGACGTATATATAGAGCCTAGATTAAGTCTCATAAGGATTGGGGCACCTTACAGGGTGAAGCCCAAAGAGGGAGGTCCTCACTAGGTAAGGTCCAAATTGAGGCTAACTCTTGCTCTATTAGGTCACTCCAATTTTTCACATTTGGATGAATTTTTAACTTTTAGACGATAATTTTTTAAAACACCAATAACTTTTCGTATACAACTCCGATTGAAAAATAATTTGATGTATTGAAACCCAAATTCAATTTTATTTAATTTGAAATAGGTATCTAAACTCGCACACGCGATTATTTATAATTCAGGTTGAATCACACGCATTTATCTAATTCAACATAACTTAAACTTTTAGAGTGTTACAATGATATTGGGCCTCGCGTTTGTGATGGATAGGGTCAGTTCAATATCAGGGTGCATGGGAGCTCTGCAAAATACTATTAACATAATAAAATTTTAAACTCCATTTTATTATTCTTATTTCGATTTTGGGAGCTAGAGACCTCAATTTTGTGTGATTTTGAAGGCATTCTTCATGATTTTTCTCGGAGGTAAGTTTCAATACCATTGTGTTATAGGTAAACCAATTTTGATGAGAAATTATAGTTATGAGCTTTGAGGCATGGGGTTGACGTTTTAGATTTGTGATAGAAGTAGAGCAATATGAGTGCTTATGGACCTACAATGACCAGCACAATCATTTTGAAGTATCAGTACTTTATTTTCTTGTGTGATAGGCTTCCAAAGTCTTGTTGTATTATTTTTGACTTGTTTGTAAAATTTGAGGTCAATCAGACGTTGTTTGGTTCACTTTTAGTGAAGAATTCATTTTGGAATTCTGGTGTTGTATTATTTGAGATATTAAATTTCTAATGGGTAAATATGATTTTTTTTGTAATTGAAAGATTGCGGTATATTTATATTATCATTTATGTTCCATATTAATTTTGGGAAGTAATTTATAGTCCAAGGATTGCCTTGACAAACTAAAGTTTCAAATAAGTGTTCACAATACCTAACTTCAACCGAGAATGTTTCCCAATCTATAAGGAATATGAAAAGGTGAAAAAAATAAAAGTTATAGCGCTTAGAGTCTAGTTTTCAATGCATTAAATCATTCATCAGTCGAAGTTATGTAAAAATGTTATGAAGGAATTACTGAGAGGTGTATGGTAGAAAAAAATATGAATCTCGAGGTTCAACTTGTAAAGGACATGGTACAATCAGCTGAAGCATTGGGGTTGTGTTAAAGGGAGGCAGAGAACAACATTTTTTTGAAGCTAAATCTTGAGAAAAAGTTGGAGATGAAGCGTAGGGATTATCCTACCAACTAAGTACTTTAGGGATTTCGGTGCAATCAAGCTTGGTACTATCAAAGGCTTCATTTGTGAATTTTGGAGCATCTGGAACTGCACCCAAAAGAAGTAAAATTATAGTATGAATATATAAATAACACGTAACTAGTAAGTATTATTGACTGACACTATCAAAGTAGAGGTGAGGTTTGATCGTAAACATACTTACTTAATATTAGTAAGAAATAAATTTTTACAGATGAATATTTAATGGAAATAGATATGAAATAACACAAGTCAATCAGGTGTAATCTCAAGAATCCACAAATACAGGAGCTAGTATATAATCCATCTCATCTGATAGAAAGTAATTCAATAAAGTTCAATTAGTCAGATAAGTAATAATGTGTTGTAATATAATGACCATGCATAGGCAATCGGTATACACACTAACTCCAACGAGGTATTCAAAAGTCATGACCTATTGGGGATCTACAAAGTCTATATATCCTCTAGAAATCAGATCTAATTAGATCATATTGAACAACCAACCAATGCAGGCTAGACCAAATCCAATCAAATCACATCGGGATATATCGTCATGAATCATCACAAAGTATATGCATGGATGGTAATACAAGGCATAAATTTATATATATGCACACATGCATGAAGAATGTACACTATACATATAATAAATCTAGAAAATTCGATTATCATAAAGTGTACAAGATATATTAAGTGGTGCATAAATATGTGATCATTTAGCGTGATAATCATATTTTAATTCAGTCCAAACAAGCTTCAAAATTCACACATAATCTCATAGAGTGCAATATAATTACATAAATCAGCAAAAAATTGGCTAAGTACGCATACATGTCACTCAGTAACCCATAGGTAATAGCACCTCACCTATATGGTACCCCTTATCTTTAACCCTTATTGTTAGTAATTATGAAAATATCCCTCAATCAAAGTCTATATAGTCTTAACTTACCTCGATCCCAAGCATATCAACTCATGAAATCGCCTTACCCTTTCTTAGCACCTCCATAAATTGCCTCAAATCTATTCAAATATGGGTTCTACATAAGTATACGAGACTATTAATACCTATAATGACGTAGAAATAATCGGTCAAAAGGTTATCAAAAAAGTCAATCCCGATTCAAAATTGAAATTTTCTTTTAAAATCGAATTACACATAACCTATAGGTCTTAAATCTTGAATTCAAATAAATCAAACAACTAATCGGCCTTCAAATCCTCAATTTTCTTATTCTTGAATTTGAAATTCTAGTCCCTAATTTTTCAATCCAAAACACAAATTTAATTGCTACAAACCATAAGATTTCATGATTAATTGATGATAAAAAAGTTAGATTCTCACTCACGATGAGCCTAAAAATCTCTCTAATCTTAGGTCTAGGGCTTAAAATTTGCTTAGAAATGTCAAATTCTGATTTGAAAATAAACGCGGATCCCATTCTGAATGCTTCTACGATCTGAAAGTTCTCGTGAAGAGAATAAGATGTTGCCCCCTTCCCTTTTTTGTTTCCGCTTTGGTAATCTTTTCCTTTAATGCAGGCCGATGGCGACGGGCGTGGGAGGAAGAAACCTAAGAGAAGACACTCGTCTCTTAGGTCCTTTTTTTCAGTGCAACACAGTAAAGCGCCCTCTTTTGTTCATCCCTGCAGCTATTTAATCTGTCAGGGGTCCTTCATCAAGACCACAAATATCTTATCACGATCATCGACCCAATTCTCATGATCACGATGCACTAGCCGACTGGCATCCCTCCGTAATAGCAAAAACTATACCTCATGATCGTGATGGTTCAGACACCATAACCCCTTGGCGATCGTGGAACATACCCTCATGATCGCAAAGGGTAAAATCTATCATAAAAAATTAAAAGAATTTGATGCCTTTAACAATCCATTTGAGTATCTGAAACTCACCTGAATCCATCGAGATGAAAATCAAATATGCAAATCACTCCTAAAACACTCCTCGAACTTGTTAGAATACTCAAAATATCAATATGAGGTCGTCTCGACACATTTGATTGTGGTCAACTCTTAATTCTCAATTCAACTAACTAGTAAGCAACTAAAACATCTGATCAGAACTACTCCTAAGCCCTTAGAGACTCGTCCAAACCATCCACCTAAGTCTTAAATCACTATCTAGATCTTTGGGAACTTTCAAACCTCAATTTCAAACTCATTAATCTCAAATATTGACTTTGATCGATTCTTAAGTTTCTAAATTACTAGCTAGTTTTAATTTTTATTTTCTTCTTTGATACGCATCCGATTGTGTTGCAAATCGTGTCATCCATCTCTGCAAGTCATATTTCAAATTTCAGCATACGAGAAGGGTCATTTAGTTAAAAAGGATCCTAATAATCAAAATGATAGGATGAGTCGTGACAACTAATAGTTAAATTTGAATTTCTGAAATATAGTTAATATGGACAACTAATACTTTCTCCATTCACTTTTACTTGTCCGCTATATTAAAAATATATTTTTAATTATATTTGTCACTTTAGCATATCAATAGAAAAACATGTTTTTCTTTTCATGTTTTACCCTCAGCATTAATTACGTGATCGCCAAATCATTTTCTAAGACCTAAGATTAAACATTATTAATTAATATGAGTATTATGATAAAATACTTATATTAATTATTTATTTTTTAAAGGCGTGCAAAATTCAAGCTAGACAAGTTAAAAATAAACAGCGGAAGTAATATATAATTTCTTAAACAACATGCAAACTTAGGACCCGTTTGTCCATAGATTTCCCAAGTAGTTTTTGGGAAAAAACTTGGCAAATAGTGTTTGGCCATACATGTCATTATTTGGTAAATATTTTTGACAAATAATTTAAATTTCCAAATACTAGAAAATACTAGTATTTGGACCAAATTTTATTTTTTATGAACTTTTAAAAGTGAAATATGTTTCCCAAATACTATGGTCAAACACATGGTGAAACTTCACCAAAATCTTAACCCAAAATGACTTGCCAAAAATATTTGAAAATGTATGACAAACGCTAGCTTAATATACGAAGTAGTAAAGGAGAATAGAGGGAGTAGTCTCTCCTTTTTTTTCCCTCTCTTATCAAAAGTAACCTCTTTAATTCTCGACTTCCTGGCTCACTTTGGGTTAACAATTTATCAAACCAATTTTGTAATCACACTCACACATTGCATTTTCATTATACGTCTTTTAGTATTTTAAATTGGATTGTATGCATACATTTTTTCTGAATACATTTTTTGACAAAGAGAATCTGAGTATCCACATCTCGAGTATTCAAAAACTTTAAATGCAAGGCAAGACGAATAGTATGAAAATATCATTGATACCACATTGTCTTTCGTTTTTTTCATTTGCTTTCCCATTGGCAATTTTCATTTGAATTTCTGTTCCTCAGTTGTTGATAAATTTTAGTTTTGTGTCTTGTGATATGTGACTACACATATATATATATAATCTTCAATTAATAGAATCATTAATTCATATTTCATGTTCCCTTATGCATGAAATCTGTACATATAGACTATTTTAAGTGGTATTATATTATAATCTTCAAATATTGAGTACTATTATAATCTTAATTGTACATGGGCAAATAAATAATGCAATTGATGATACAGGAAAAGATAATTAAAGGTGCAAGCCATCAATTAATTAAAAATTAAGCAATATTAATCAAATAATATAAGAATTAAAATTAAAATTTGTTCCTATTATCCCACGTAAAAAACTTCATAGTAGCATTTTTTCCCCTTAATTTTATGAGAGTTTCAGGTCCAAGATGAAACAAAAGAAACTTGCTATTGACAAAAGGAAGTTCCCTTCGAAGTGTATTACAGGTGCAAAAATGCGCATGCATCTATATAAGACCACCGCCCTCATCCACCATTTACAAATACCATGTCTCTTTGGTACACCAGCCTTCGACAGTCCACTCTTTCGACTCATTGGGTAAACAAACAACGAGGCGACGCATATCTCTTTTTACTCAATTTTCATCTCTTTGGAACTATACACTATGAATAGCAGCAGTGCAGGCCCTCATCATCCCCACCCTACCCTAGACTTTAACCCCACCAACCAAGAAGAAGAAAACACCACTGCTGCTAGTGAGAATAAATCAACTGGCAACAAGAGAGGTAAAGGCAAAGGAGGACCTGATAACAACAAATTCAAGTTTCGAGGAGTTAGACAACGCAGTTGGGGCAAGTGGGTGGCCGAGATCCGAGAGCCGCGTAAACGTACACGCCGTTGGCTCGGGACATTTGTAACTGCTGAAGACGCCGCTCGAGCCTATGACCGTGCCGCTATTATACTCTATGGTTCAAGGGCTCAACTCAATCTTCAACCTTCTGGTGCAAACACTAGCTCAGCCTCTTCTTCCACGTCTTCTAGACGCTCTAGTTCATCCTCTACGACTCAAACTTTTCGTCCTTTACTTCCTAGACCTTCCGGATTTGATCTTTCTTTCTCTTCTTCAACACATATACCTCCAATTTCTCCCTCCACAAACGTATTGGCTGGTGGTAGTTACGTACCTTACGGATTTTACCCTACCGTACAATATGCTGACATGTTGCAAAACCCTCAACAGTTAATTCTCCAACAGCAACAGAAACAATACGGACCTTGTGATGATGGATGTCTCGAGGGGGAGACCACAAAAGCATGGACGGTATGTTCTGATTCAAACCCTAACCCTAGACATCATCAACAACTAGAGGCAGATCAAAATCAACAATATCAGCCGCAACAGCAACAAAATTGTTTGTATGATGAGATAAACACTTTAGTTGGATCAGTGGGTCCATCTTTGTCTCTATGTTCGACTCAAATGGTGGATGCCGCGACGGTTGTTTCGGATCCGGTAGCGGCAGTGGGAGGTCCAGGATATCCGGTTTTGTGGCCTAATGGTGATGATAATTACCCGCCCGCTGATATTTGGGATTATGGTAATGACCCCTTCTTGTTTGATTTTTGAATGAGAAGAGAATTAGCAATTAGATTTGTTGTTTCGAATTACATGCAAGAATAATGGAGTAGTAGTATTCGATATTTGGCTGAAGGTTGTGCTTCTGGTCAAATATCCGAAATTTGCACTCCAGCGGAAATAGCATTATTTCAAGTGGGTGCATGCTCCTGAATCTGAGGCACAAGAAGAATTTTCTACTGCTTTTAAATTAGTTGAGATATGTCGAACATCTAAAGGATGATCATTTGTATACTGCTTTGATCAGGTTAATTATGTGGTGCATTTTTTCTCTTCTCTTTCACTTAATAAGCTTTTGGTTTTGTCAAAATTACTAGTTTTCTTTATTTATGGTTTTTGCGCCTTGTCTAAAATTGTTAAACGTTAATTCCATACTTCTTGCTCAAAATAAGCTTCCATTTAGTATGCAGTATTTGTTTGGTGAATGAAAAAGAAAATTGTGCTGATAAAATAATTATGTATGCATTTCTATTGGAGCATTTCTCTCCAATTTCTTCTCCAATAATTTCTAATTCATGAATCTTGCATTTATTTTCACTTTTTAACTTCCAGGCAGTTCAGTTCAGTTCAGTCGAAATCAAGAACTCCGGTAGTACTGGTACAGCAAAATTTTAAGACATAAATATCTAAAGATTCTCCTAAACTTGATATGAATTATCACTTGTACACTAAACTATCATAACTCTTAGTTGTGTCTACTAATTTGTTTATTGGGTGAAAATCATTTACACCCCCAATTTTGTCTTAAAAATCAAACTCCCCCCTCAACTTTAGAAAATAATCATTCTCCCCCCTTTTTCCTAATTGATTTTTCTAAATGCCTATGCTATCCTTACATTATCAACCTTTTGTCTTTTTCTTTTTTTTTTAACTTTCTTAAAATTATGATTTTTTTTGTTTTTTAATTGATGTAATAAATTGTCTATAAAAATATGTTTGTAGAAAAAAGAAGAAGAAGAAGAAGAACAATTACATATCCAGTATATTTCCACAAAGTGGGATCTGGGAAGGGTAAATGTACGCAGTCCATATCACTACCTCAGAGGTGAGATAGAAAGATTGTTTCTGATAGACTCCGGCTCAGTATATTGATTGAGCATAAAAGCTAATGGCGTTAATGAAATAAATGAACAAAATAAAAAATTAATTTTATTAATAATAATGAAAGCTATAATGTGACAACTTTATAAATATATTTTGATGCAGGTAAAATACAAAATTCATTAACAAAAATAAAAGAATATTTTATAAAAAAACTCATAAAAGATTATTTATTTATACTGTAAATAAACTTTAAATTATAGTAATGTAGAAAATATTTCATTAATAGCAGTCAAAGCCCGTTTATATATATAGACAATAGAGAATAAGAGATAAGTGAAACTTAAAGGAAGTATGCATGTATCCATACATACATATACATATTTTCATACTTCATGCATGTATTATTAAAATAAAAATTATAAAAAATAATATTTGATTTTGCAACAAAATTATAGAAGGGTTATTCTACTTATAATACTAATGAACTTAAATAAAATTCTATAAGTACCTAGATTAAAAAATAAAATATTATATATTATAATAATAATAATAATAATAATAATAATAATAATAATAATAATAATAATAATAATAAAAAGATTTTACATAGATGGAGGATTGTAAAAGTCAAGAATAAAATAGACATTATATAGGGTAAGGGGGGGAGGATGATTGTTTTTCAAAGTTAAGGAGGGAGTTTGATTTTTAAAGCATAGTTGAGGGATGTAAATGATTTTCACCCTTTGTTTATTTGATAGCCTTTGCTTCTTGTAAGAATGAAGCACCGAAAATTAACCTTGCATTAGAGTAACACTAGTAATTTCCCCGTGGTAGAACCTCATAGACCCAGAATTACACCTTTTTGCATGTATTTTCCTTTCTAAGTAGATTTTCATGATCTAAGGACTTCCATTATACAACGGTGAATAATTGTTTATTCTAGATATAATAATTGTTCCTTATATATCTTTCTTTCTGATAAATAATCTTTTTAATGAATTATGTTTTTTGTTTCATGTCCTCCAAAAATTTAACGACAAGAATTGTAGCCGGAATCAGCTTCTTTTTTTTGCCCTGCACCGGAGATTGTCTACTTTAGTTTTTGAGTAGGAAATGAAAAAAAAATTGTTCATAAAATAGTACTCCATAGGATTCTCTAGTTTCTGATTTTGTTGTTATTTTTTTTATTTCCGCATTTAGTTCGAATTAAGATTTTCACTAGTGCAAGTCCAGGTTCAAGTAACCCATTCTTGGACACAAATATTGTTGGAGGCTCCAAAACAATAGTTGTGGTGCCGAAGCTAACAAAAGATAAAAACAGTAAAAAATGATAAATTTGATAACGAAAGAGAAATATATAAAAATAGAGTCTCTCTTTTCATAATATATCATAGTAATAATAAATACATTGAGAATTATTCAAATATTTACATCTATACCAAGCATAGTAAGAATAAAAAATTGGTGATAACTTATTTTGTGCATAATCTGTCACGATCCAAATCTATAAGCCGTGAGGCACCTACACCTGAACCTGTTAGTGAATTATAGTAACAAGTTTTACTTTAATTTTAGCAATTTAATAAGCGAAAAGAAAAGCAAGTGATAAATAAGTCATAATAAAGTATCATACTAATAAATTGCAGAGAATAGAATAAAAACTCTCGGAACTTGAAAGTCGCAGTACAAAAGCTTCTAAGATTAATACAGGTTTGAATCTATCAATACATTGTTTAACATAAGAAAGTGAGGAAATAAACATAAAAAGAGGAAATTGGTGTTGTGGGTCAGCTAGGAAGCTAACCACAAAATCTTCTCAAGCTTAACTCGTACCCGACTCAGAACCTGCACCTAAAACAAGAGCAACAAGTATAGTATAAATATATAAACAACGTGTAATCAGTAAATATCATAGACTGACTCTTCTCAAGATAGTGACTAAGGTTATAGTTGCTTAAACAAAAACGTTATAACACAAGTATAGTTTTAGAGAATGAACATTCAACAAGCAATTCAGGGGGACAATTCAAGTGCAAAGACAGAGCTTTCACTGAATGCAATCAATAAGCAATTCAGGGGGACAATTCAAGTGCAAAGATAGAGCTTTCACTAAGTACAATCACTAGCAAAATCCAACAATTATATAAGAATAATATGTTGCCATATAATGTTATGTAAATACCATAACTACTCAATAACAGCTTGCGCATATTCTAACTCTTCGGGGGAGTCCGGGAGCGTGATCCATGGAGGATAATCGTGTTGTGTATAAATGTGTTGCACGAACAATCTCCATGTGCAAGTACGAAAATCTCAATTTCAACAACTCCATCCCTAGTAGGTATGATCTCAATCTAGTCAAGGAGCTGCAATAGTACCACTATAAGAAAGTATGGAATTAGCAACAATTATATTATTGTTGGCTTATATTATTAAATAGCAACAACTTGATTTAATTATTGGTATCTCTTTTAATTTTTAATCACAATATCTTTGTTGTGCCAAATATTTTAGTATTGTTGCTATATTCTAGTGTTAATATAATAAATTTTAACTATAAAAAAATCGCAACAATATTTTGGCAACAACCATGATATTGTTAACTAATTTTAATAAATGGCAACATCTTAATTAATTTGTTGTTATCTTATACTCCCTCCATTTCTTTATAAATACTTTTTTTGGGTTGTGATTTTATTCCTTAAGTACTCCCTCTATTTCAAAAAGAATGACCTACTTTCCTTTTTAGTCTGTTTAAAAAAGAATGATTCCTTTCTTTTTTTGGTAATATTTCAATTCCAACTTTTCACATGGTATGTTTGACACCACAAGATTAAAGGACATTTTGGTACATTTGACATAACTTTAATTTAAGACCACAAGATTCAAAAGTCTTCTTTATTTTCTTAAGCTTCGTGCCAAGTCAAAATAGGTCATTCTTTTTTAAACGGAGAGAGTATATGTTTGACTTCAAGAATACTTTGATCATGATCTTCCTAATATGCCTTTGAGTTTAAATATAGTAATTAATGTCAACTTGGAAAGAGATGAAATTAAATTAGGAATAAATTGGTAAAATTACCTTTAATTTTTTAAAAGTAAATCATTTATTAAAGGGTGTGCCCAAGCCAAAAAGAACACTTATTTAGAAATGAAGAGAGTAAAATATTTGTCAACAATAATTTTATATTGTTGCTAATGTACTTAATTTGGCAATAGCTTGTGCAGATTGAGGCCTAAACTTTAATTTTCTTATTCAGTTTTTCGCCAAAGAGGCCTTTTAGTTTTCCGCCAAAATAACTTGTGAAAGTCCCCAAATATTTGTTTTCCACAAATTTTAGCTGCCTTTCTAGTTTTTTCAAAAATTAAAGCTAGGTTTTCTCTTTTCATTGTTCTATTGAGAAATAGGTTGTGCTTCTTCTTCGTTTTGTCCGAACTCTGGTGAATTTTCTTTTATGATTTACTCTCTTTTCACAAAGTTTGATGAATTTTTGTGCATGACTATTTTATGATTTAGTCTCTTTGATTATCGTGTTCTTATTTTTAATTTGTGAATCCTTCATATACTTTGTTAAATTTTGTTTCTTTTATTTCTTATACAAGCTCAAAACTTTCAGAATAAAAAACAAAGTTTGATTTTGTTTTGGGTTTTATGGGTATTTGAATTTGGCTGAACTAATTTGTTCGATTTGATTTGATTTGATTTTTCTTGTTTAGTTTGGATTGGTCCTTTTCGATTCTTAGTAAGAGCCTATTAATAATATTAGCAATACTTAATAAACCTATGTTGATTGGACGCTTCAAAAATATCGACGGACATATACATGTCGAATAGCGCAAAGTCGATATTCACAATATATCGTAGTACTACGAAATTTGGGAAGGAGACGAAAATATATAGCACATTGAGTCCATTTTATTTTGACAGTGTCATGCTAATGTTCATGGAAATCAGTCTTTGAGATTGAAAGATCACTAATTTCACGTTTGATTTGTGTATATTTAATACACTAGTTAATTGAGATATGATGAAGTACTATTGCTAGTTCCTCTGAATGCTGATTATTTTATAGAAATTGCAACATCTCCAATATGAAGAGATGGATTTACGTTTCCTGCAATTCCATAGTTCAGCACTCCTTTAACCTTGAACACTGGTAACAATAACTGTATTGTTATCCTCCTTTAGTAAGTCATCCTTTTCAATCTCTATTTTTCTTCTTTTTTTTTTTCTGTTACTAATATGTTGTAGCACCTACTTAGTGCTGTTAATAGTTTTCTTTAACTATCAAAACTAATTGTCATTTTCTTTTAAGTTTTTTATAATTTGAAGTCTTTCTTTGATATTCTTTTTTTTTTTGGGGGTTATATTTATTGCTTTGAAATTTCCTGTAGGTAAAGTATATAATGGATAAAAGTTGGATGCTTATCAGAAATAGGACGTTATCACAATACTTAAATGCTGTAGAATAATTTTTAAACTTTGCATTTTCCAATTTTGAGGTTGGTGTAAGAATTCAATGTCCGTGAATGAAATGTAATAATGTGCTTTGAAAAATGCGAGATGAAGTAACAGATTTACGTAGGTGAGAAATAAATCAAACTTCTAAAAGGTGGATTAATCATGGTGAACCGAATTTATCTTTAGATGATGAGACAAATATTAGAGAAGATTCAAATTTAGAAACTGATGATGCTCCCATTTTTGAAATGTTGTATGATGTGTATCATAGTGTTCTCAATAATAATTATGAATTTAATGAGACAACTGAGTCAGGGAACGAAGAGCCTAATACAGAAGCTAAAAATTTCTATAGATTATTAAATATGATGTAGAAAAACAGTTGTATCCAAATTGTTAAAAGTTTTTCAAACTTTCTTTTATAGTGCGTCTTTTTAAAATGAAGTGTATGTTTGAAGTATATCTAGTGCATCAATCTTATGTGTTGACCTTTGCAAAATTATATAATTTTGAATTTAAATATTTGTGTAATTTTTTTTTAAAGAAATGTGCATTGTGTATGTATCAACTACTCACAAATTGTTGCTAAAGGTTTATAGAAAATATTTGATTTATTGTAATAAAAGTTGTTGTTGCTAAAAGCCTTCCTAACAGACTACTAACTAACTTTTTGCCAAGTTTTTGTAACAACTAATATTGTTAGTAAAAAAGTTAATCAGTGGCAACATTAAATTTTATTGCGAAAAGTTTTATAAGCCAGAACTATATGAATGTAAGACAATAATTTTTTGGGTTGTGTTATGTCAATTTTTGGAAATAATATATTTGATTGTTGCAAAAACTTTTTCCATCGGCGTTTATTGCAACGAGATGCAACTGTCACGATCCAAATTCGTCGTTAGTGGCACCCACACTACTCACCCGGTGGGAGAACCAACTAACCCGAAAATAACCATCTTAGAATCAATACTTAGAAGAGTCACGAAACTAATCCATTAAAAGATATTCAAATATAAAGCAAAAACATAAGCACAACTAGTTGCGGAACATTGTACTTAACAAAACCATCTCTAGGACCCGAAAGTCGTCTGTACCAAAACATCTAAGATTGTTAAGAAGGGGATGCAAACCCAAAACTAAAAGAGAATGCATAATATCACAACAAGGGACTATGTCATACAGGAAAGATCCCATGGTAGCCGAATAAGTTGCTCACCACTGAAATTTGAATCACTCGCTAGAATCACAGTTGAGGTCTTGCAGAAGCCACTGGAATATGCGTTACACTCACAAAAGTAAGAGCATGAGTCGTATCAGTACACAAGAAAACAACAGTGTACTGGTAGGGTCATTTGGCTAACCTAAGATGAGAATATGAACTATTAACTAAAATATAGTACACCAAGTTAATCCATTCTCAAAACTAACATACA
Organism: Capsicum rhomboideum; assembly: GCA_031232105.1. Classification (NCBI taxonomy): domain Eukaryota; kingdom Viridiplantae; phylum Streptophyta; class Magnoliopsida; order Solanales; family Solanaceae; genus Capsicum; species Capsicum rhomboideum. The sequence continues at coordinate 44,389,388 of CP124716.1, forward strand.
CTTAGCACACCAAATATCAAATAAGCAGTTTAGGATCACAATCAACAAGTCAATATATTATCACTAAGACGAGTTCAGTTAAGCCAAGTCATGTCAAATCAAGACTAATTAAACAAGTTACAATCATATAAGTATATTCTCTGGTTCACTCATGGAACCGTCAAACTCACCTGAACCTCGTACATACACGCTATGGGTATCACATCCACCCTCTAGTCATGACGTGCAGGGGAAAATTTCCGTCCATGTACTAAAACCCCAAACACAAGTGTCTGCCAACTTTATTTCACCAATAACCCATGAGAACATTCCAAATACAAACATTCCACATTTAATAATAAGGTAGGTCAAAATCATACAACAATGTAAAATCATTTGCATTGACCACACCAAACAACATGCACTAACAAGCCACACTACAAAGTAGTTAACATGCGCATATAGTACAAATTGGATTAAACTATAATACCATCGCCTACCTCGAATCAAGCTTGCACAAATCCTCTAAGCCAGAGCTTTACCCTTCCGTGTAATTTTTGCTTGATCATGGTCTAAAAATACATACAAGTGTATAATTAATGAAATGACCTACTATGTTGGGAATTATAACTCACACCCAACCCCTAAGGCCAAGTTCAAGATCATTCCCTTCCCGTTCTAGGGATTTTCTACCGTAATTCACCTAAAACTATCAATTTCATAGATTAATTAGCTAGTGAATTAATGGAATGCAAGGATAAATTAACCATTAATAATCATAACTCATTAACTTATTACTTAATTTACTCCCTTACACCAGAAAACAACTAAATCAGCCCTAAAATCCTCCTCGAACTCCGTAAATTAGCAATTCTAAGGCTTAATTATCAATTACTAGTTAACGGGGATGAAATCCTTACCTTAACAAAGTCAAACGATGAAAATCTGATCAAAATCGCCCAAAATCGACTCTCCCTTTCCCCAAACGTGTTTTAGAAAAATATACTATTTTAGGAAAAAATTAAAATAAAACTATAACTTTCGCCGCTATAGCGGCATGCGTCGCTATAGTGGCATAGCTATAGCGACACATGTCGCTATAGTGGCTATTGACCAGGATGACCATCGCTATAGCGACATAAACGTCTCTATAACAGTGTCGATGGGACAAAATGTCCAATTTTGTCCAAAAAACCCAATTTTTACAACACACCTTAAATCAAGGGCATTCCAAACAATGCCCTTTACGCTAAGATCAATTCCGGGAGTTCTACTTACCCAAATTCGATTTTGTAAATTCCTACATGTTCCTTATCGTCTTAGCTAACAAGAATTCAAACCAAACGCCATCAAACTTGTTCAATTCATTCATGGATTTCTCTAGACCATACCTCGCTTTAATTTTACCCAAAACTAGCATAGCCTAAAATTTATAACTTCAAATTTGGGAAGAATTTTAACATGGAATTTTAAACAAAAGGTTTGTACATAATGATGAAATGGTTTTTACAATAGATATCAATTTACCCATCGTTCATACCCAAATGATCAAACATAAAAAAATTAGGCTAAAACAAGAAAAGGAGAGAGTACATGTATCCTCAAACAATTGAGGGTACTTGTCCCGCATGTCCTTCTCAGTCTCCCAAGTGGCTTCCTCAACTGGACGATGCTTTTATTGAACCTTAATCAAACGAATTTCTTTCATCCTCAATTTTCGAATAGCTTGATCTAGAATCGCTACAGGTTCCTCCTCGTTAGCTAAATCCTTATCCAATAGAACCGAGTCCCATTTGATAATATAATCTCTATCTTCATGATACCTTTTGAGAATAGAAATGTGAAATACCGGATGGACTCCTGACAATCCCGGTGGAAATGCTAATCGGTATGCAACCGAACCCATATCCTCAAGAATCTCGGTAGACCAATATACCGACGGATGAGCTTGCCCCTCTTACCAAACCTCATGACTCCCTTCATGGGAGACACTTTAAACAAAACTTTCTCACCAACCTTGAAGTCCATGTCATTCATCTTACGGTCCTCATACTCTTTCTTTCTACTTTGAGCAACCAACAACTTGGTTTGAATGAACCTTACTTTTCTTGAGCTTCCTTTACCAAGTCAGTGCCCACAGGTTTAACATCTCCAGTCTCAAACCACCTAATAGGTGACCTACACTTCTTTTCGTAGAGTGCCTCGAATGGTGCCATATCAATGCTGGAGTGATAACTGTTGTTGTATGAAAACTCACACAACAAAAAAAACTGATCCCAATGACCACCGAAGTCAATCACGCAGGCCCTCAACATGTCCTCTAGCACCTTTATCGTCTTCTTCGACTGGCCATCAATTTGAGGATTAAAAGTCGTGCTAAATGTGAGCTTGGTGCCCAACTTCTTATGCAACCTGTCCCAAAATTTGGAAGTGTACTTTGGATCACTATCAGAAATGATGGTAACTGGGACCTATGAAGTCTCACTATCTCCTTGACATAGATTTTAGCTAACTACTAAGAGTTGTAGTCTACCCGAACCGACAAGAAGTGAGCTGATTTTGTCAACCAATCCACTATCACCCAAATGGAGTCATATTTTTCCAAAGTCTTAGGAAGACCCACCACAAAATCCATAAAAATTTGCTCCCATTTACACATAGGTATAGGCATCCTTTGAAGCAACCCCACAGGCCTTTGATGTTCATACTTCACCTTCTGACAATTGTGACACTTGGACACATAATCCACTATGTCCCTCTTCATCCCGGGCCACAAATAAGGCTGCCTTAAGCCAAGGTAAATTTTAGTTGTACCTAGATGAATAAAATAACGTGAACTATGGGCTTCTGAAAGGACATCACTAATCAACTCACCAACCTGAGGAGCACATAACCTTATCTTAAACCACAACACCCCACTCGCGTCAAGAGTGGCGTTTGCCACCTCCCTACGCACCACTTTATCCTGGAGTGCATTCAACTTCTGGTCCTCAAATTGCTTGGCCTTAATTTGATCAAGAAATGTTGACTTTACCTCAACACTAGCCAACACCACCCCTATCCAAACTACCAAACTACATACTCTGAGATGCTAGAGTCTAGATCTCTCTAGCTAAAGGTCACTTGGATACCCTCAAAAACGACAAACTACCTGTTGGCACCCAATTTTGATCGCCCAATATTCCTCACAGGCTGTTATTTTATAAAAAAATATTAGTTTTAAATTTTTAATTATTATTTTGGTATCAAATAAATTCTGACATTTCGTATTCATGATTTTAAGGTATGCAATTTATTTTTAGCATTTAATTTTATATTCTTATATAATATATAATTTACTAATTTAAATATAATATTTTACATAATTTTGTAAATATTTATTAAATTATTTCCGCAAATATGCATACTCATAATTTACAAACACGTAGTCCATAGTGTATTGCTTATTATTACTATTACTATTATTATTATTATTATTATTATTATTATTATTATTATTATTATTATTATTATTATTATAGTATTTTTAAATTTTGTATTCATAGGTGCCTAATCTATTTCAAATCATTTTGTTGTTGATTTTAAATAATATACTACGTGTCATTAATTTTATTTACATAATTTATTCATAATGATTTTAAGACATTGATTAATTTTGTTAGTATTTTATAATATGTTTACTGATTTATTTATTAAATAGTAGTCTAATTCAATTTCCCTAATTTATTTAAATTCTAGTCATTTTGTACCCAATTTTGTGTCAATTTTAGCCTAAATTAATTTTAATTTGACCCCAAATTGAAATCCCAAATCAATTTCAATTGACCCTAATTTCGTGACCCAGATTCGACCCATCTCCTTGATTTTAATCCTAACCGTTCATCTCAAATGATCAACGACTGAGATTAAATCCCTTATTTTCTTTTCTTTTTAATATATCCAACCCACCAAATCACAAAACCCTAATCACAATTCCCTCAACAGCCGCCTCACCTCCATCTCTCCTCTCCCCTCTCCTCTCCTCTTTATCAAAACAGCCATTGCACCCACCAACGCCGACCATCACCAGTCGCCGGTGAACTCCACCACCTCCTACCAGTTGGTGAGCTGCCGTCGATCTCCATCTCTTTCCTCCCACCATCTCCTCTGCCCATCACACTACCGCACCACCTCCGATCGGCGAACCCCACTAAATGAATCCCCATATTCTCCTCTACTCATAAAATTCAAAAACTCCAAAGATTTCTCTCCTCCGATGAACTTCGGAAAGCTCCGAAGAATCAAACACCATGCACGGTTTTGAATATTTGGCAGTGCTAAATCAGGGTGCTTTTAAGGTCAATTATTCAATTGTGATTTCTGTTAAGGCTTCAAGATTTCAATTTTACGATGGGTTCTTATGAATTATTCACCCCAGGTATGATTTCTTTATGTTTGACTGCTACCATCTCTGTCGTTCATTGCTTTGGTCAGATTCATAGACTTGAATTTCTCATGTTGATTTTGTGGATTTTGTTGGATTAATTGTGATTCGTACTTGTTTATTCATTTAGACTATCATATGCAAACCCCCAATTTTCTCGAACCACGTTTAGCCTTAATTTATGGTTATATTTGATTTCAAGTCTATTCTAACGACCTCAATGTCTGAATACATGTTTTGGACGTTTGGAATGTTCTACCTCGTCTCATTTTCTAGCTTTAGGTGATTTGATTAGGTAATTCCATTATGTTTTGCTCAAAACATGTTACAGCCTTTATTGTGGCCAAACTCGTCTAATTTTCATGCTTAGTTGATTATCTTAACCCATTGTATTTAAATGATCTTTGTGATTCTGTGACAACTGGTTACATTTATTTACTTATGGTAAGCTTGAATTCATAATTCATTACTAATTGATTGTATCATGCCTATAATTGTCTCTTTCCTTTCGCTGAACCTGTGATAGTTTGATGTTCGACTATTTATGGTAAAGTTAGGCCATCTAGTGTTGTGATTACTATTTCGCCCCTCCCTTTAATTTGAATAGATTTTTTTTTACTTACGTATTTTTGTTAAAAAAACTTGATTTATTTTATTATGAAAGGATTTTGTTATCTATTTAAGGAACAAAAATTTCTTTAATTGATTTTCAGAATATCATCTTTTCCTTTTATTTTTCGATTGCGTCCAACTCTTTTACTATATAATCAGTAGCCTCTTCTCATTCACCTTAAACGTTAGGCATGATTCTCTAGACACAAAAATACTTTAAAGCCCTCATCTTGAAAGTGTTGAATCCAAGTTTCTGCTTCCTGTCACTATCATTATTCTCAATCTCGTGTGTTGCATTAAAGTTTGGTTCTTTTATTAATATTGTGGCTAACAGGTTAGCCCCTATCGACGCATCTTTCATTGCTTATGTGATAGTTTTCTTCTAGCTTGAACTTAGAGACATGTCTATAGGACTTAATCCAAACTAATTATCTTGTTTCGTAATTGGTACATATGTATGTTTCTATGGTTGTGGTCCTACTTAGTGCTTCCCAATTCTCTATGTTTGCTTGGATATTTTGGTTGTGTTTAACATGTTCAATAATTGTGGATGTCTGATCGAGAAATGAAGAGTTGCCCGGGATTTAGGGAACTGCTTAGTCCGTCTATTTTAGCTTCTTTATTTTTTTAATTCATTTTTGATTTTGTAATATTTATTGTATAAACTCTATATGTATAATGAAATATTGGGAGTGCTATGGGGGCGGAGATTATATGGCTTGAATATCCTATCACTTAGATATCATGCCTATTGGATTGTTTTAACAAATTTTTCAAACGATTTTATCACTTAGGCAATACGTTCTAGGATTATTAATTAAATTATTTTATCACCAAGAAACCATGTTTTAGGATTATTAATTAACTTTCAACCTATTAAGTTAAGTTCGAGTATGTTAATTTAACTTATAGTGTGTGTAAATAATTTTTACCAACTTCTAATCAATTTCCAGCATTTTAAAAATCAATTTCTAGCACTTTAAATTTATTTTCCAGCATTTTAAATTTATTTTTCAGCATCTTTTATTAATTTCCATCACCTTAAGTTAATTCCCTGTACTTATAATTAATTTTCTGCATATTTAAAATAATTTTCTGCATATAGAAATAATTTTTCTGCACACTTTGATTAATTTCCTGCACTTTTTAATCAATTTTCTGCACTTTAAATCATTTTTCTGAACTTTAAATAATTTTTCTGCACACTTTGATTAATTTTCTGCATATTTAAAACAAATTTATGCCCATGGAAATAATTTTTTTGCACACTTTGATTAATTTCCTGCACTTTTTAATCAATTTTCTAGACTTTAAATCATTTTTCTTCGCACTTTAACTAATCTTCCGCACACTTCAATTAATTTTCTGCACATTTTAAATAATTTTTATGCATACTTAAAATAATTTCCAGCATTCTTAATTTAATATCTAGCACTTTAATTTAATTTTCGGCACCATGATTAATCGCCTTGCCTAGAAATTATGCCTATAGGTCTTAATCACGTAAAAATGAATAATTATCTTTTTCAAGCATGTCAATCACCTAATCGATTCTAATTAACCAAGAGGCTTGTTTGAACCTTTATGGGCTAGTTTCTAAGTCTTGTTTGTTTTGTATGACGCGAACCCCGAGTCTAACTAGGCAGCCTAAGATTTTCTATGTCTAGATCCTTATCCAAAATAGATCGTCCAACGCCTCTTGGACGTCAAGTTGGGGAGGGTAGGCATTTTAGGAAACGTTAATTTTATCATTTTCTTTATAACGTCTTTAGACTTAATAACCAACTAGGTGGGGTGGGGTAGATAATCGAAAATGATGAAAGTTACCCCGAGCAGAAATCTGCAGTGCGATATGCGACATTGTCACCCGTTAATAAGCCGGGCGCTGATCCGAATAAGGTAAAATCAATCTTCGGCCAAATCCTCCGATTTAGTTTTTCCTTAATTTTATTGTTTTCTAATTATTTGGGGTAGTTTAGGCTTATTATGTTGTTAATATATTGTGTCATTTCTGTCTTCTCGCTTATCTGACTTTATGTTCTTTTGTATGTCTAGTTTATTAATTATCGTATATTTTTTTAACACTTAGTTATTATGCAGTTAATAAAATAATCGACCTTTGTTTATCACATAAATTTCCCACGTAATATATGAGTTCAGTCGGGACCCACCTTTGTGGACCTCGAAAGGTGCCTAACACCTTCTTTTGAGGTAATCTGAACCCTTACCCGAATTTCTGGTGGACATAGACTATTAAAATAAGTTCGTAATTAGTCTAGAATGGTGCCTTAATACCCCTTAATTCGTTAGGTGGCGACTCTTCATTCTAATTAATCCTAAAAAGAGTTTGTCACGTCGAATCCCGTTTTTCGCTAGAAAAATGGGACGCGACAGCATGACGACTCTGCTGGGGATACTTAGGTTCTAACCAATACAAATTCGTGTGTTATGTGGGATTTTATATTTTTTTTAATTTATTTTATGATTAGTTCTCTTCCTTTCGTCCTTTATTTGCTTCCTTAAATAGTTAGTTTCTTTTCAAATTTGACACTTTTTTGGATGTGTTTCTTAACATGAATTTTCATGCTAAATTCTTTTCTTTTCCCATTTATTTTGTTGCCTTAAAATTTTATTCTTTTTATGTTTATCTATCTTTTCTCTATCCCTTTTTATTGCTCACATGCATATCTGAATTGTATCCATGTTAAATCCTCTTCCTCATCCCATAACATGTTTATATCCTTATGGGGTTTCTTGTATTTGTTATCTTTTTATCTTATTTTCTCAATTATGCATGTGATATTTTAAATGTTATTTATTTATTGTTTTCCTTAAACTGTTTGGATGTGTTACCGTTTTTCATAATTGAAATTTTGCTCATACTTCCCCCACTTGGGAACTTCACACTTTCACTATACTCGGATGTTGTACCTTCGCACTTCTCCAAAATTCTCTTCAAAAACCCTATTATAGAGAGTCGGCTAAGACTTGGTGGAGCGGATAGTTTTACTACCGTGGGACCACGTGCCTTCTCGTATAATATTACCCTCGGTCTTTGTCTACCAACTCTTACAAAACTTAACATAGTCCCATATCCACCCCTTTCATTTAATTCATGCATTCATTAGCCATAGGTGGTTGACCCTTGAGGTCAATCTACAAAGTTAGAAACCAACCTCTTGTCGAAATGGTACCCACCACCCAAAGACAAGCATGCATATTATGTGTTATATGAAACTTGACCTATGTTTCTATTTATTAATGAATATGCATAAGGTCTTAATTCCCTAAATGTGTTAATATCAATGGTTTAACCTTCCCAAGGGACTCAAATAACTTTTTTTATTTTTAAAAATCGTGAATCTGCTTTCTCCTAAGGTTGATTAAAGTTGAAAATCAAAAATGGCCAGTCAAGTAATGTTTATCAATCTTGTCAATGGTGAAGCTAAGCACGAGGGTCTGGTGTTACGTCAAAATAAGGTTACTCCATTTGAGTCAAGTATTACGAGTATGGAAAGAAAAATAGAAAGAATCAGAGGAATAATGACTAATCTTTGAGGTTCATCTGATATGCCACCAGGCTTCCCAGAGCCATTATCCGAAACTGACTTTATTGCTCCTATCTACACTATTGAGTCGCCAGTATTGACGACCTCACCTATGCCTAATTGTGATGTACAAGTATCTACGAGTTTGTATTCAGTCGCACTGTAAAAAGCACTCAATGGGTTGACAAAAATGGACAAGGAGAAGGAAACAGAAGAAAAGATTTCTAACCATAAGGCAGGGTCATCTCAACAGCTCAAGATGGATAAGTTATCCAAATCAGGAGAAGAAAGTAAGAATAAAGTTGGGGACTTGAACTTTTTATACGATGGGTCTGGGGATCTTCGCTCTTATTTGAAAGCATACCTCGATAAGCTAGCGGCTATAGGGAAAAGTGATGGTCTTAAGATGAAGCTTTTTTGTCAGTTCACTTACAGGTCTCATTGATATGGTACGCAGAGAAGGATAGAAGCAAATGGGTCTCTTGGGACAATTTGGCAAGTGACTTTATTGGGCAGTTCGACAATAGGCTGAAGAGGAAGTTCATAGTTGAAACTCAAAGACATGACAAGGTTGGTTTGGTTGAGCAACAATTCAAGAATAAGGGAAAGACAATTATCAATGAGGCATCAAAGCCTCCAAATCCCAAAGTGAGAAAATCCCGAGCTATGACTTTCTTAGACGAACCACCGTCAATCACTTTTGAAATGTTGAGGTCACATGGTATCTTGCAGCCTAAGCTTATTCGTTCCTATTGCCCTTCAAGTCATTTCTTTGATCCCAAAATGAATTGTGCCTTCCATTCTGGCATGCCTGGTCATGATACTGATGAATGCCGCCAGTTGAAGAGAGAATTACAAAATTTGATAAGCAATGGGACTATAGTAAAGAAAAGTCGCACTCAATTGATATGGTATCCATCTCCAGAAATCCTCCCGACACCAAATTATGCGCAAGCCTATTATCAAATTATTTGGTACCCACTTCCATCCATTACTCCAATATCAAAATACATTCCAGTCTCTTATCAAAATCCACCAAAAAATCAACGATCTAATCAATCCGTTAGACCTCCAGTCAAGTTTCAGAAAAATTCACCAAGACAATACACCCCTCTAGTTGAACCCATAACCCAGTTGTATGAAAAACTCAGAGAAGCAGGCTATATCATACCCATTCCTGCCGTACTTGTTAATACTCAGTCTAAAAGGTACAACCCTGACAAGATTTGCACCTACCACTTTGGGATAAAAAGGCATCCCATAGAGGCATGTTTTTCCTTGAAAAACAAGATTCAAACGATGATTGATACCAAAATGATACTATGACAGGGTTAAATCCCGGTGTTGATTAATTTCCTAAGCATGACTGGCACCTATTTGGCATTGATGAAGAGGATATCATGTTCGGGCTCTCAAGCATTTGAAATTACTTTAAGCTTTACATACTTGGAATAATATGGAGTTTCTTTTATGTAATCCGAACTATGTTTGACCTAATTCCTCTATAAGAGGGATATGTAGGCTCTTATTTAATGAGTTTGGTCTCATCATAATAAAAATTTCCTTTCCCCCTATATTTTACCTTTGCGGAACTCTTTATAGAATTGGTTGGATTGTCAAAGTGATCAAAGGCTTGATGTTCAACATGAGTCGACCTTATTCATTTCCTTAACTCCTTTAATCTTCGCTGCTACTACAATTTCAAGTTTGGAACCTTATCATTCATCGAGTATCACATTAATAATTTGAAATCATAAGTTCTATAGCTATTCTACTTCATGTGTTAGAAGCTTAGATCACTCATTAGGTTCTAGTTTTTATACGCTTATTTGATTTGATCTCCTTTTTGCAAGTGTCTTTTTTTTTTATATTATTATTATTATTATTGTTATTTTCATGTTTTAAATGTATCTGTTCTGCATGATTTGTATTAGATTTGTTTATTTTGCTTAAAGGTTGTCTAAATATTTGAACATTCAATCAATTAAGAGTCTGCAATTTGGTAAATATGCCTAACCCTCTTGATCCTTCTTCTAACACAAATTTTTCTTCTTCCCCCAGCACAAATACCTTTCTTCTCCCAATTCGTCTCCTCAACAAATATCTTTAACACACGTCAATCTTGGTACTTTGTAAAACATAGTAATACATGATGTGGAATCACCTACACTGCAACAAAGTTTCTTGACTTAGAAAAGAGGTTGGATGAGTGTCTACATTCCAAAGGTATTTACGACTTGAGGTATGAGAAACTGTGTCTACATCCAAGGGTTGGTTTGCCTCCAGGATTCAAAGTTCCAAAATTCAATATGTTTGATGGGCATGGAGACCCCATTACACATCTAAAGGACTATTATGGCAGATTAGTTGGCATGAGCACAATGAAGCTCTCCTAATGAGATTGTTCATTCAGAGCTTATCAGGAAAAACACTCACTTGGTACGTCAAACGAGACTTTGATAAATGGCATACATGGGAGGACATGACTCAAGACTTTGTGAGATAATATAAGTTTAATATCAAGGTCGATCCAACAATGTTGTACTTGCTCGAATTAAAGAGAATGACTCATGAATCTTTTGAGGATTATGAAACACGATGGAGATTGGAAGCTTCTAAGATACATCCTCCTATGCTTGAAGAATAGCTGAACCAAACTTTCATCAGGTCTCTAGATGGTATATACTATCAAAAATTATTCGGCTTATGTATTCAAAGCTTCGACGATCTAATCCTAATTGGGAAAAGATTAGAATATAGTATTCAGACAGGAAAAGTTATTGATGTTTCCGCAATACAAGCTACTTTTCAAGCACTGAAAGCTTCGCCAAAAGAAGAAAAAGTTGAAGTTATCTCAATCATCTTACCTCAAGAACAATATACCCAACAAGCATATGCTGTTTTTGATACCTATAACCCACAAGGTTTTCAATACCCAAATTCTCACCAACATGATTTTCAACAACAAACTTATCCAATACCGTCCAATTCTCATCAACCAAAGAAAACGAAACCTTATATTTTTACCCCTTTGACTGAACCTTTAGCCAACATATTCCAAAGATTATTTTCTCAAGGAGTTTTGAAACCAAGGAAAGGATGGGTCCCTAAATATGCACCTTCAAATTTTGACTTGTACAAAAGGTGTGCATATCATTCAAATATCTAAGGTTGTGATATTGAGGAATGTTCAGCATTGAGATACAAGATCCAAGGATTGATTGAGAAGGGAGTGATTATAGTACGACAAGGGCCACTAAGCAACATTTATGATACTACCACAGGTACAATTATTGTCCAAGGTGACCCAATAGAGATCGCCCCTAGATATTTGATAAGGAAGCGTAAAGCACACCAAAGGAACTGAGAAGGACAAAACCATCACAAGCAAAGTACCAATTCTCTTTCCAATGAATAAAATTTCCTATTTTTGTTTATGTTTCTCTTTGTACTCATGAACTACGTTTGACCTGACATCCATTTGGATACGTAGACAGCCCACTCTTGGGTTCGGTCTCAATCTAATAAAATTTTCCTTTTTCCTTCATAATCAAATCATGTTAGCTTTTGACAAGATTCTATTCCACAAATCTAAGCTATTTTGACCTATTCCATGACTTCAAATGACAATTGCAGATTCAAAGTCGAACCTTGATGTTCGAATACAAGATAACCATTTCTTTTGAACTAATACTTTCTTTGAGTGTTGCAGGAATATAATCCTTCAAAAGTAAACACTGGGGCAGAATTTTTGAGAACATTTCTCTTTGCAAAAAAGTGTGAAACATATTCTAAATTGGGGTAGAAATTTTTGAGGGGTACTTAAAAATTTCATCACAATGGCATGACAGTGACAGGAAGTTACAGATTGTGCAAAGGATATGTTCGGTTATCTACCCTAAAGTATGATACGTTGGGTTATCCGCCCTAAAATAGGTACGTTTGGTTATCCGCTCTAAAATAGGATATGTTGGGTTATCCACCCTAAAATAGGATATGCTGGGTTATCCGCCCTAAAATAGGATATATTGGGTTATTCGCCCTAAAATTGGGATATGCTGGGTTATCCACCCTAAAATAGGATATGTTGGGTTATCCGCCCTAAAATAGGATATGTTGGGTTATCCGCCCTAAAATAGGATGTGCTGGATTCATTCCGCCTTAAAATAGGATACGTTGGGTTATCACCCCTAAAATAGGATATGTTGGGTTATCCACCCTAAAAAAAGATATGCTAGGTTTGTCTCCCCTAAAATAAGACAATTGGGCTCGTCGACCCTAATATAAGGACAATTGATTTTGCAGGCATATAGTCAACGTGATCACATTCTCCTTAAAAATCGAAACTGGGGCAGATTTATGAGGTTCCTCAAAAATCTTGGACAACAAGCGCAACGTCTAACAAGATACACTTCCTTATCTCCTCTTATCGTTATTGTTATATATTGTTATTCCTTGTCTTTGTATTATTTAATATTTTTTAAGCTTATGAGTTAACCATTTTATCTAGTTGTGTTAGAAGCTGCAGGGAAGCTCCCAAAAGCATAACAAAAGACGTTTGAGAATCATTTTTTTTATCTCGTTCTGGAACATGATTCTTTAACCCTATATCTCACAGCCTAACCTACATCATATTCACATCCCACATTTCAAAACTACTCATACTCCAATCTCGTCAACTCGTGCTATCTTCATTCAAATTACACATTCGTCGATTTTCTTTAGGAATCTCATTTGTTCCTAAGTCTAGAACTACACATGGCCTGATTATTGTGAACCCGAGATAAGTAGGCGACTTAAAATCAAAGTCTCAGCCACATCATTTTAACAAATCTCTCTCACTTTTCGATTCCAGCGAACCATCCTTTCGGTCGGACAAAATTGGCTACTACGTCAACGTTCGTTGCTCAACAATTCTTCTATCATTCCCAAGCAACAAAGTGGCAACTGTTGACACCCAATTTTGACCTCTCGATATTTCTCACAGGCTGCTATTTTATCAAAAAATATTAGTTTTGAATTTTTAATTATTATTTTGGTATCAAATAAATTCTGACATTTTGTATTCATGATTTTAAGGTATGCAAATTATTTTTAGCATTTAATTTTATGTTCTTATATAATATCTAATTTACTAATTTAAATATAATATTTTACATAATTTTGTAAATATTTATAAAATTATTTCCGCAAATATGCATACTCATAATTTATAAACACATGGTCCATCGTTTATTGCTTATTATTATTATTATTATTATTATTATTATTATTATTATTATTATTATTATTATTATTATTATTATTATTTATTATTGTTATTAATTATTATTATTATTATTATTATTATTATTATTATTATTATTATTATTATTATTATAGTATTTTTAAATGTTGTATTCATAGGTGCCTAATCTATTTCAAATCATTTTGCTGTTGATTTTAAATAATATATTACGTGTCATTAATTTTACTTACATAATTTATTCATAATAATTTTATGATATTGATTAATTTTGTTAGTATTTTATTTTATATTTACTGATTTATTTATTAAATAGCAGTCTAATTCAATCTCCCTAATTTATTTAAATTCTAGCCATTTTGTACCTAATTTTGTGTCAAGTTTAGCCTAAATTAATTTTAGTTTGACCTCAAATTGAGATCCCAAATCAATTTCAATTGATCCTAAGTTCGTGACCCGGATTCGACCCATCTCCTTGATTTTAATCCCAGTCGTTCATCTCATATGATCAACAACTTAGATTAAATCCCTCATTTTATTTCCTTTTTAATATATCCAACCCACCAAATCATAAAACCCTAATCACAATTCCCTTAACAGCCGCCTCACCTCCACCTCTCCTCTCCTCTCTATCAAAACAGTCGTTGTACCCACTAACGCTGACCACCACCAGTCGCCGGTGAACTCCACCACCTCCTACCAGTAGGAGAGCTGCCGCAGATCTCCATCTCTTTCCTCCCACCATCTTCTCTTCTCATCTCACTATCGCACCATCTCTGGTCGGCGAACCCCACCAAATGAATCCCCATATTCTCCTCTACTCACAAAATTTGAAAACTCCAAAGGTTCCTTTCCTCCGGCGAACTTCATAAAGTTCCGAAGAATCAAACACCATGCACAATTTTGAATATTTGGCAGTGCTAAATCAGGAGGCTTTTAAGGTCAATCGGTCAATTGTGATTTCTGTTAAGGCTTCAAGATTCCTATTTTACGATGGGTTCTTATGAATTCTTCACCCAGGTATGATTTCTTTATGTTTGATTGCTTCCATCTCTGTCGTTCATTGCTTTGGTCAGATTCATAGACTTGAAATTCTCATGTTGATTTTGTAGATTTTGTTGGATTAATTGTGATTCTTACTTGTTTGTTCATTTAGGCTATCATATGCAAACCCCAATTTTTGCGAGCCATGTTTAGCATTAATTTCTTATTATATCTTATTTTGAGTCTATTCTAACGACCTCAATGTCTGAATACATGCTTTGGACATTTGGGATGTTCTACCTCGTCTCGTTTTTTAGCTTTAGGTAATTCCATTATGCTTTGCTCAAAACATGTTGCAGCCTTTATTTTGGCCAAACTCGTATGATTTTCATGCTAAGTTGATTATCTTAACCCATTGTATTTAAATGATCTTTGTGATTCTTTGACAACTGGTTACATTTATTTACTTATGGTAAGCTTGAATTCATAATTCATTAGTGATTGGCTGTATCATGCTTGTAATTGATCTCTTTCCTTTTGATGAACCTATGACAGTTTGATGGTCAACTATATATGGTAAATTTAGGCCATCTAGTGTTGTGATTACTGTTTTGCCCCTCCCTTTAATTTGAATAGAATTTTTTTTACTTACATATTTTTGGTAAAAACTGAATTTATTTTATTATAAAAGGATTCTGTTATCTATTTAAGGAACAAAAGTTCCTTTAATTGATTTTAAGAATATCATCTTTTCCTTTTATTTTTTGATTGCCTCCAACTCTTTTACTATATAATCAGTAGCCTCTTCTCATTCACCTCAGACCTTAAGCATGACTCTCTAGACACAAAAATACTTTAGAGCTCTCATTTTGAAAGTGCTTAATCCTAGTTTCTGGTTGATGTCACTATCATTATTCTCAATCTCGTGTGTTGCGTTAAAGTTCGGTTCTTTTATTAATCTTGTTGCTTGATACGTCATGATCACATGACACTTTCGACGTTTAAAACAAGGAAAATATGTAATAACTTGGGTATATCTTCTGGGTATGATGTGTTTTCTGTCCTATATTGCAGGAAGATAGGTTTTGGAGGTTAAATGAAGGAAAAGTGAAGAAGCATGCACTAGAGTAGAGCATATGAAGAAGAAAAGAGCCAAGTTGAAGATAAGGAGTGACCCACGGCAGAGACTCACATGCCGTGAGTCCACCCACGTGATGTGGGTGGCTGCCGTGAGTCATCTTTTGCAGTCTGGACAAGAGCCTGATTTCCAAGACATACACTCACGTGACGTGAGTCCACCCATGTGACATGGGTGGGTGACGTGAGTCGACTTCAGAGATGTGCTATATTGCCTAATTTCCATGAAACTGATCCACGTGACATGAGTTGTTTCCATGACACCAAGTCACAGTACCGTGGAAAGTTGTCGACTCTGTTGTCCTACTTTGTTTAGGATAGGATTCATCTTGTATCTATAAATACCCCTGTATTGTCCTATGTGCGAGAGTTAGTTAGTACATTGTTTTGAGATAATTTTTCATTATTTTTAGTTCAGAAACACATTATTATTTTGTATTGGAACACCGATTTTAGGGTTTTATTCATAATTTAGGTTTCAGAGTTTCTTCATTATTGTGAGTTTACAACTATGTCTTCATCTTTGAATTCTTATTGTGCTCTTGCGAACATGAGTAGCTAAACTCATTAACTAGGGTTGTGTGAACCATGAGGAATTAACGAAATGAGTTAAGTGCAAAGCAATTCTGAAGCGGTGTGAATGCATGTATTGTTATTTCCTTCGTTGTGATTGATCTTCTAACGGTTGCAAATGTTAGAAACTCGCCTGCCATTACCAGTGCCATGATTCACCTGCTAAACCTGAAGGGTGTGTTCGCCGGTCTTCCTACTGATGATCCAAACATGCACGTTATGAATTTTTTTGGGTGTCTGCACTTCATATAATTTGCCCGGAGTTGACCAAGAGGCTATTAGATTGAGATTGTTTCCATTCTCTCTAACAGTTGAGGCGACTTCGTGGTTGGCTGAATTACCACGAGGATCCATCACTACTTGGCAAGAATTGAGAAATCAATTTCTGGAGAGGTTTTTCCCACCTTCCAAGATGCTACAGTTGAAGGATGAGATCTACTACTTTAGACAACTACATTCTGAAGAACTTTATAAGACATTGATAAGGTTCAAGAAGAAGCTGCAGAATGTGCCAAATCATAGGATGAGTGGTAGAAACTTACTTAAAATCTTCTACAGGGATTTAAACGTCAATACCAAGGTTGTAGTAGATACTATCACTGGTGTAGCATTTATGAGTCTGAGGTGGGAACAAGATTCAGAAATATTAGATCGTATCACTAAGAACAATCGAGGATGGCATACTCGGGAAACAGATACACCTGTTGGCACATATGCTATTGGAGCCTCAACAACACAATGGGCTTTGGACGAATCTGTAGCTCAAGAGGTCGCTCAGCTGAGGACAAAAATTGGTCTTCTGACTAAACAGATAGCGGCCAGAGATGCTAAGGAGGTGCATGCTGTAGGTGCACAAGGTAAAATGCCTAGACATGACGATTATGAATCTGATGAAGAGGCTAAGTATTTGGATTGAGAAATGATGGGTTTTCGAGCCAAGGGTCAAGGGTCTAATCAAGACTCTTGGAACTCGAGGCAAGGGAATCAAGGTCGGAACTATTATAGAGACAATTACAACAAGTCGGGATATAGAGATAGAGTACAAGATCGTGACGGTGATTTGAGGTAAAAGGATGATTATAGAGAGAAGAATGGTCTTTACGTACCACCAGGTAGCCGCGATGCTGAGTCTGAAAATTCAAGGATTGAAGACCTTCTTAATAAAATGGTTACGAGGTCAGAAAGCCAAGAAAACTGTCTAAAAGATATCAAGACAGATATTTTAGGAATAAGTCAAAAGGTTGAGTCTCACTCAACTGCCATAAAGCAGTTGGAGCAACAGTTCGGGCAGTTATCGGTGGCATTGAACCAGCGTCAACTAGGTACACTTCCGAGCAACATCATTCCAAACCCAAAAACTGATGCTCATTATATGGCTATCACAACAAGAAGTGGAATGACTCTCATTGAGGCACCCAAATAATTTACACTGGAAGAGCAAACGAACGCCACGACAAAGGTAAAGAAAGATCTAAAGAAGTATGTTCCATTCCCAAAACTTCCTCCACCTTTCCCTTAACGTCTCAAGAAAAAGGTGGGTGAAAATAAAATTATTAGAGGAGCGATCATGAAAGAAGTTGATGAGCCAAAGACTGATGAAAACAAGGTGAATGCTGAAAACGAGAAAGAAAAAAAAGCCCCACAAATACTAAACCCCATTCCTAAGCCGCCACCTCCATTCCCTCAGCGCTTGAAGAAGAAAAATGAGGATGGAAAATTTCATAAGTTTCTGTCCATATTAAAGCAACTTTCTATAAACATCCCTCTTGTTGAGGCATTGGAGCAGATACCAGGTTATACGAAGTTCATGAAAGACTTGGTGACGAAGTAGAGAACTGTTAGTTATGAGTATGTTGGTGATTTGCACCATTGTAGTGCAATTGCATCTCGTTCTCTTGTGCAAAAGAAAGATGATCCTGGCGCCTTCACAATTCTATGCACAATTGGGTCAGTTAACTTCGCTAGAACTTTGTGTGATCTAGGTGCAAGAATTAACTTGATACCGCTGGCAGTATTCAAGAAATTAGGCTTGGGAACCCTCGAGCCAACAAGGATGCTGTTGTTGATGGCGGATCGTACGATCAAAAAGCCTGAAGTCATATGATTTGATGTTTTGGTCAAGGTTGAAAACTTTATTTTTCCTGTTGACTTTGTTATCTTGAACTGTGAGGTCGATTTTGAGATGCCCATAATTTTGGGGAGACTATTTCTAGCCACCGTCAGAGCATTGGTAGATATGGAGCAGGGTGAGCTGAAATTCAGGTTGAATAATAAGGAAGTCACGTTCAATGTTTGCAGAACTATGAAGCAACCAAAGAACATGAGGGTGGTTTCAAAAATAAATATTTTAGATGACCCTGGAGGCAAACCTAAGGGATATCTTGATGAAGTCTGAGTAATCAAGAAACCTGCGTCGTGTCGCAACGTTAAATCAGGCGCTGCGTGGGAGGCAACCCAAGGTGTCTTGCTATTCCTACATTTGCTTTGATTTTTGGTTATTTTTATCAACATTAGACCCACACACCTAGGGTGCCACAGGTATGTTCCTAACTCCCTTGTTTTATTTTGGCCTAATGCATTAGGGATAATACATGCTTATAAGTTGAGGGTGTGAAGTACTTGTGGGTCTATATGTCCTCTTGGGGTTTTTTGTTGCCGTGTTTCTTTTCCCTCAAGTGCTATCATAGTAGAACCGGCATGATTAGGTTTTTATTTATATTATTATATGTTTTTGTGTTTAATTAGGAGAAAAATAGGGGAACCTTAGTGCAGTCCAATTTTGAACGAATTTTGAATATTAAGGATGCTTTGTGATTGTCTAAAGGATACCCCTCCTGAAAATTTTGTTTTGAATTGTGTGTGTAGTATGTTAGTTTATGAAAGTTGTTGGATCTTGTTATGACATTAGTATTATAGGCAACATGACTGTAGCTAGCATTGCATTAACTGGATAGGTAGTAGTTGATAGTGTAACCCTGTGCTATGGGTGTGTTAGGTCATTACTTAGTTCACTTTGCGTGTGCGATTCAGAACTTTCCCGGTTAGTCTTGCTTAGGTTATAGGAAGTGGTTAGGAAAGGATCGTAGGCTGTTTTTGAATAAGTCCACTTGTAGCCTAAGTGCCTGACCAAATGAATTAAGTATCCCTTGATCCCGATTTTTGAGCCTTAATTGACCTGTTTCTTTCATTAGCCTATTCACCTTCCCTTTTTGATTTATAATGAACCTATATTGTCCCTGGTCCCTCATTGGACATTGTGTACCTCATCTCAGGCAAATCACCCAAGTTGAGGGTGGCTATTATAGGGGTGCGTAGATTGATTTGGGTATGAAGAAGGGGTTAATAAAAGAAAAAGAGAACAGATTTGAGTGTGCAAAAGAACAAAAAAAAAAAGAGAAAAAAAATGAGTGAAAGAAAGACAAAAGAGAAAAAGAAAAAAATTGTGCTTTGAAAAATGAAGAAAATCACACCTAAAATTTAAAAATAAATGAAGGAGAATAAAAGAGAATAAAAAGAAAGCATGGTTAAAAAGTGGAGCCAAAAATAGTGTAGTGTCAAGGAGGGTTGAGTCACCATACCCATATGTACCTTACCCGTCCCCAAGCCTACATTACAAGCCGATGAAAGTCCTATAGTGATCCTAGTCCAAATGTCCGAAAAAACTAAGGGCATGCCTATGGTACTTCATGCACACTGTTTGAACTTCTTTGTGAGAGAGAGAATTTTGACCGAGTCCCTAATTTGAGATTCATTAGTATACTGTGAGTGCATGGGACTTCTTTGCTGTGAGAGTACATGGGTTGTATTGTTAGCTGCTATTTGTTCAGATAATGTCATTTGCATATAAGCTTAGTTGTTTGTTCATAATCTCATGCCATCACTTGATCCCTTATGTGTCATGATAATATGCTGCATGTATACACACCGTGGTTTTGATTTGCAAGTAGGAGGGGTCAGAAAAGTTTTGAAGTCAAAAGCAATGAGTCGATTGTCGTAGGTCCCTTAGGTTTCTCTCAGTTAAGCATCGTATATGTTTGTTTTGTTTTTTTCACTTGAGGACATGCAAACATTCTAAGTTGAGTGTGTTGATGTGTCATGATCACATGACACTTTCGACGCTTAAAACAAGGAAAGTATGTAATAACTTGGGTATATCTTGTGGGTATGATGTGTTTTCTGTCCTATATTGCAAGAAGATAGGTTTTGGAGGTTAAATGGAGGAAAAGTGAAGAAGCATGCACTATAGTAGAGCATATGAAGAAGAAAAGAGCCAAGTCGAAGATAAGGAGTGACCCACGGCAGAGACTCACGTGCTGTGAGTCCACCCACATCACGTGGGTGGCTGCAGTGAGTCATCTTCTGCAGCCTGGACAAGAGCCTGATTTCCACGACATACACTCACGTGACTTGAGTCCACCCACGTGACGTAGGTGGGTGACGTGAGTCGACTTCAGAGATGTGCTATGTTGCCTGATTTCCATGAAACTGATCCACGTGACATGACTTATTTCCACGACACCAAGTCACGGTATCGTGGAAAGTTGCCGACTCTGTTGTCCTACTTTGTTTAGGATAGGATTCATCTTGTATCTGTAAATACCCCTATATTATCCTATGTACGAGAGTTAGTCAGTAAATTGTTTTGAGATAATTTTTCATTATTTTTAGTTCAGAAACACATTATTATTTTGTAATCTTGGAACACCGATTCTAGGGTTTTATTCATAATTGAGATTTCAGAGTTTCTTCATTATTGTGAGTTTACAACTATGTCTTCATCTTTGAATTCTTATTGTGCTCTTGCGAACATGAGTAGCTAAACTCATTAACTAGGGTTGTGTGAACCATGAGGAATTATTGAAATGGGTTAAGTGCAAAGCAATTCTAAACCGGTGTGAATGCATGTATTGTTATTTCCTTGGTTGTGATTGATCTTCTAACGGTTGCAAACGTTAGAAACTCGCATGTATTCTAGACTTGCTCGAGAGATAGGTAGAGATTGGGAAAAGGAAATAACAACAGAGATTTGAAGCTATCAACCTTCATCTGATAACTTGAGCCTTAGCAGGAATAGTTATCTGAGATCCAGGACAAGGGTTAGTAGTGCGACACTCGAAAACCGAGAGGAGAAGAGTGAAATTCGTCTAACCAAGGTCGAGAGACGTTTAGATGAACATATCTTGTCAGATTTTGTATGCAACGTAGCGGGACAGTTTTGCCAGCACCAATAACCGGTAGAGTTAAGGAATCATTGAGGATCATAGTCCTAGTGTATTTCTCATATTGAAAACAACTTCAAAGAATCAACACTTGTTACTATCACTACTTGTTACAAATATTCCCCCCCCCCCCCTTTTTCTTAATTGCCAACTACTCGAACAAGAACTCAGCCTACTTTCGTCCTATTTCCTGTGGGATCGACCCCAACCTAGTTGGGTTCTATATTTGATTCAGCGACCGCTTTATACTTCTTAGGAGTCATATTTTGGGCGACATCATTGCTAACAGGTTATCCCCTATCGACGCATCTTTCATTGCTTATGTGATAGTTTTCTTCTAGCTTGAACTTAGAGACATGCCTATAGGACTTAATCCAAACTAATTATCTTGTTTTGTAATTGGTACATATGTCGACATGCCTATAGGACTTAATCCAAACTAATTATCTTGTTTTGTAATTGGTACATATGTCTGTTTCTGTGGTTGTGGTCCTACTTAGTGTTTCCCAATTCTCTATGTTTTCTTGGATATTTTGGTTGTGTTTAACAAGTTCATTAATTGTGGATGTCTGATCTAGAAATGAAGAGTTGCCCGGGGTTTGGGGAACTGCTTAGTCCGTCTATTTTAGATTTTTTTTAAATTCATTTTTAATTTTATAATATTTATTGTATAAATGCTATATGTATAATGAAATATTGGGAGTGCTATGGGTGCGGGGATTATATGGCTTGAATAGCTTATCACGTAGATACAATGCCTATGGGATTGTTTTAACAAAATTTTCAAACTATTTTTTCACTTAGGCAATACGTTCTAGGATTATTAATTAAATTATTTTATCACCTGGAAACCATGTTTTAGGATTATTTGTTAACTTTCAACCTTTTAACTTAAGTTCGAGCATGTTAATTTATCTTATAGTGTGTCTAATTAATTTTTACCAACTTCTAATCAATTTCCAGCAGTTTAAATTTATTTTCCAGCAGTTTAAATTTATTTTCCAGCACCTTTTATTAATTCCCAGAACCTTAAGTTAATTCCCTGTACTTATAATTAATTTCCTGCATATTTAAAATAATTTTATGCATATGAAAATAATTTTTCTGAACACTTTAATTAATTTCCTGCACTTTTAAATTAATTTTCTGCACTTTAAATCATTTTTCTGCACTTTAAATAATTTTTCTGCACAGTTTGATTAATTTTCTGCATGTTTAAAACAAATTTATGCACATGGAAATATTTTTTTTCTGCACACTTTGATTAATTTCCTGCACCTTTTAATCAATTTTCTGCACTTTAAATCATTTTTCTGCGCACTTTAACTAATCTTCCACACACTTCAATTAATTTTCTGCACACTTTAAATAAATTTTCTGCATACTTAAATTAATTTTCAGATTTCTTAATTTAATATCAAGCACTTTAATTTAATTTTCGGCACCTTGATTAATCGCCTTACCTAGAAATTATGCCTATAGGTCTTAATCACGTAAAAATGAATAATTATCTTTTTTCAAGCATGTCAATCACCTAATCGATTCTAATTAACCAAGAGGCTTGTTTGAACCTTTATGTGCTAGTTGCTAAGTCTTGTTTGTTCTGTATGACGCGAACCCCGAGTCTAATTAGGCAGCCTAAGATTTTCTATGTCTAGATTCTTATCCAAAATAGATCGTCCAACGCCTCTTGGACATCAAGTTGGGGCGGGTAGGCATTTTAGGGAACGTTAATTTTATCGTTTTCTTTAGAACATCTTTAGACTTAATAACCAACTAGGTGAGGTGGGGTAGATAGTCAGAAATGATGGAAGTTGCCCAGAGCAGAAATCGGCAATGCGATATGCGACATTGTCACCCATTAATAAGTCGGGCGCTGATCTGAATAGGGTAAAATCAATCTTCGGCCAAATCCTCCGATTTAGTTTTTCCTTAATTTTATTGTTTTCTAATTATTTGGGGTAGTTTAGGCTTATTATTTTACTATACATTGTGTCATTTCTGTCTTCTCGTTTATCTGACTTTATGTTCTTACGCATTTTATTAATTTATCACTTAGATAATTGCTTATTAAATAAAAACTGAGTTGTATGTTTAGTTTATTAATTATTTTATATTTTTTTAAGACTTAGTTATTATGTAGTTACTAAAATAATCGACCTTTGTTTATCACGTAAATCCCCCACGTAATATATGAGTTCGGCCGAGACCCACCTTTGTGGACCTCGAAAGGTACCTAACACCTTCCTTTTGAGGTAACCTCAACCCTTACCCGAATTTCTGGTTGACGTAGACTATTAAAATAAGTTCGTAATTAGTCTAGAATGGTGCCCTAACGCACCTTAATTCGTTAGGTGGCGACTCTTCACTCTAATTAATCCGAAAAGAGTTTGTCACGTCGAATTTCGCTTTTCGCGAGAAAAATTGGGTGCGACACTACCCAAACTTATAGCTTTCCGACTCAATGGGTCTGCCACCACATTGGCCTTACGTGGATGGTACTGACTAGTCACATCATAATCCTTCAACAATTCCATCCTTCTTCGCTTTCTTAGATTCAAATCTCTTTGAGTAAATACATGTTGTAGGCTACAGTGGTATGTGAAGACCTCACACTTGATACCATAAAGATAGTGTCTTCAAAGCTTTAATGCGAACACCACCGCTGCCAACTCCAGGTCATGGCTTGGGTAATTCCTCTCATGAGGCTTCAACTGCCTCGAAGCATAAGCAATGACATTCTTTTCCTGCATTAACACAACACCCAATCCCAAAAGTGAAGCATCATAAAACACTATAAAGTCCTTACCTCCAACCGGTAAATAAAGGATCGAAGCTGTAGTCAAGAGTGTCTTGAGCTTTTGGAAGCTCTTCTCACATTGGTCTGACCAAACAAATGATATTTCCTTCTGAGTCAGCCTTGTCAAGTGCGTTGCAATGTATGCAAAGTTCCTAATAAACCTACCGTAATAACTAGCAAGACCTATAAAAATCCTTACCTTGGTCACTGAGCTAGGCCGGATCCAACTCTTAACTGCTTCAATAGTTCGAGGATCCACCGTCACCCCTTTCTCGAAAACAAGTGCCCTAAAAAGGCAATTGAAGACAACCAGAACTCACACTATGAAAACTTGGTAAATAGTCGCTTCTCCTTAGAATCTCCAACACTATGCTAAGGTGACATGTATGCTCCTCCTTACTCTTGGAGTAAACTAGAATGTCATCAATAAACACAATAACAAAGCAATCCAATAATGCGTTAAAAATATTGCAGGAGCATTAGTTAGCCCGAAAGACACCACCAGAAAGTCATAATGACCATACCAGGTTTTAAAAGTTGTCTTTAGTATGTCCTTCGGTCTTATTTTCAACTAATGATAACCCGACCGCAAGTCAATTTTTTAAAACACCGTCGCACCCTGTAATTGCTCAAACAAATCATCTATGCGAGGCAAGGGATATTTATTTTTGATAGTAACCTTATTCAGTTATCTATAATCAATGTACATCCTCATACTACCATCCTTATACTTAACAAATAAAATTGGAGCACCCCAAGGTGAAGCACTTGGACAAATAAACCCTCTGTCAAGTAGTTCTTGCAATTGAGTTTTGAGTTCCCTCAACTCTGTTGGAGCCACTCGATAGGGAGGAATTGATATAGGGCAAGTGACCAGCTCTAAGTCAATATAAAAATCGATATCTCTATCTGGAGGCATACCCGGTAAGTCTAAAGGAAACACATCCTAAAATTCAGAAACCACCAAAACTGACTCTATATAAGGGGATCCCGCACTCACATCCCACAGATGAGATAAAAACGTTGAACAACCCTTCCCCATTAACCTTCTATCTCAAACAAATGATATAATTTTCACTGGTTTAGCCTTATACACTCTCTTCCACTCTAGCTTATCCATTCCAGGCATAGCTAGAGTCACTGTCTTAGCATTACAGTTTAAAACAACGTGATATGGAGATAACCAGGTCATACCCAGAATTACATCAAAGTCCAACATATCCAGAATAATCAAGTCTACCCGAGTCTAAAAACCCACAAATAACACAAAACATGAACGGTAAACATGGGTTACTGCCACAGACTCACCAATCGGAGTAGACACATAAACAGGATAATCAAGTACATCACAACCCAGATTTAGACCCACCGCGAATTGAACAGACACATAAGAATAAGTAGACCTCGAATTAAATAAAATAGAAGCCTTCCAGTCACAAATTGAAATGATATCTATGATCACCGCATCAGAAGCCTCGACATCAGTTTTGCCCGAAAAGGAATATTTGTGGGCCCCATCATCAATATGAACTAACTCTCTCCCCAGCTGCACTTATCCCACTACGCTGCTATTTTCTTGACCACCCCAACCACCTGTCTGATTTCCTCATCCACCCTGTGGATGACCCCTACCATTACCTCCTCCTCCTCTACTCTATGGAATTATAGCCCGAGTCTGCTGTTGTGCCTGGCCATTTACCTATCTCAAGGGATACTCTCTCTTAAAATGACTAACAACACCATAATAGTAACATCCCTACTTGAGAGAAGGCCAACTGTATAAGAATAAGAAGATCCTTGGCTCCTAAATACCTGCGACTGAGAAGAAACCTTAGCTGGAACCACAACAGAAGATAGCAAGGCTGACTGAATGTGGAAAGCAAAATAAGCATGTGGACCGTGACCCTTAGAGTAAGATCCACTGAAATTCCTAACATTGCGGGACTTCTTGGCTAACACCTTGGCCTAACCCACTTGTGTAACCCCCTCCAACTTCTTTACATAGTCAGAAACTTTATTGAACCCCTTTCCTGCGGAAGTCATATGCACAGACAAGACCTAAAGATCATAGTTCAAGCCCTTAGCATAACATCGAATCCTCACCTCCTCAGTAGCCAACAACTGAGTAGCATATCGAGACAAGGCATGGAACTTAGCCTCATAAGATGCAACTGATATGTCACCCAGCTCCAATTTCAAAAACTCATCCTTCTTGCGATCACGGAGAGCACGAGGCACATACTTCTCTAAGAAAAAAGCATGAAACTATTCCTAAGTCAATGGGGGCAAAATCGGTGACTGACATTCAACATACGCCCTCTACTGTTGCTTAGCATCTTTCGTTAAAAGAAAAGTCCCAAACTCAACTCTATGTTACTACACAATACTCATCTTATGTAACCTCTTATAACAGTCAATGATGAACTCAAAAGCATCTTCTGACTCAGTACCCTGGAAAGTTGGTGGTTTCATCTTTAGAAACTTGGTCAGTAGATCATGTTCAGTATCGGTCATCATAAAACCCAAAATTAAACAAGGAAAATCATCAGTCCCTAAAGCTTCATCCATTATTGAAGTTATAGTAACAGTAGGGTAAAGACCTGGAACCTAAACAGTCGGTACAATAGGAGTGGCTTTGGTACCAGCCAACCCACTTAGTAAAGCTAAAACATGTTGAACAACTTCAGGTGACATGAGAGGAAAGGTTGCAACCCCAGCTGGTGCCACTACTTCAGACTCTAATACCTGTTCATCTACTACTTCCATCCCCTCAAACTGATCCTAAGGTGGGGGCGGGGATACCGACCCTTAATGAGCCTTGCCAACAGCTGCTCGAGCTCCACCCCTGGCGGGTGTGGCTCATCCCCTTTCTCTTTTACCTCTCCCTCTCACTCATCCTCTTCCCCTTATGGCTAGCTCCTCAGCTAGGGCGGCCGAAGCAGGGGCTGCTGGCCAAGTTCTGTTGGGCCTAGTATTTACTATTTTCAGACAAAAGAAAGTACATACTGTCCAAATAAGGGACTCTGTCATAAAGGAAAGATCCCATGGTAGCCGAATAAGCCGCTCACCACTGAAATCTGAATCACCCTCTAGAATCACAGTTGAGGTCTTGTAGAATCCGCTGGAATAGGCGTTGCACTCACAAAAGTTAGAGCAAGAGTAGTATCAGCAAAAAAGTAAATAATAGTGTACTGGTAGGGTTATTTGGCCAACCCAAGATGATAATATGAACACTAACTAAAATATAGTACAACAAGTTAATCCATTCTCAAAACTAACATACACTTAGCACATAAAGTATCAAATAAGCAGTTTAGGATCACAATCAACAAGTCAATATATAATCACTAAGTCGAGTTCAGTCACGCCAAGTCAAATAAAATCAAGATGAATTAAACAAGTTACAACCATATAAGTATATTCCCCAGTTCACTTATGGAACCGTCAAACTCACCTGAACTTTGTACAGACACGCTATGGGTATCACATCCACCCTCTAGTCATAACCTGCAGGGGACAATTTATGTCCGTGTACTGAAACCCTAGACGCAAGTGTCTTCCAACCTTATTTCAGCAATAATTCATGAGAACGTCTCAAATACCAAAACATTTCATATTTAATAATAAGGTAGGTTAAAATCATACAACAACGTAAAATCATTTGCATTGACCACACAAAACAATATGCACTAACAAGCGACACTACAAAGTAGTAAACATGCACATATAGTACAAATTGGATTAAACTACAATACCATCACCTACCTCGAGCCAAGCTTGCACAACTCCTCTAAGCTTAAGCTTTACCCTTTCGTGCAATTTCAACTTGATCTTGCTCTAAAAATATATACAAGTGTATAATTAATGAAATGATCTACCATGTTGGGAATTATAACTCACACCCAACCCCTAAGGCCAAGTTCATGATCATTCCCTTCTCGTTCTTGGGACTTTCTATCGTAATTCATCTAAAACTACCAATTCCATGGATTAATTAGTGAATTAACAGAATGCAAGGATGAATTAACCATTAATAATCATAACCCATTAAATTATTACTTAATTTACTCCTTTGCACCATAATACAACTAAAATCAGCCCTAAAACCCTCCACGAACTCCATAAATTAGTAATTCTAAGGATTAATTATCAAGTACTAGTTAACGAGGATGAAATCCTTACCTTAATGAAGCCAAACGATGAAAATCTGATGAAAATTTCCCAAAATCGCTTATCCCTTCCCTAAAATGTGTTTTAGAAAAATACATTATTTTGGGGAAAAATTAAAATAAAACTGCAACTTTTGCCGCTATAGAGGCATGTGTCACTATAGCGGCGGCGCTATAGTGGCCGTTGACTAAGTTGACTGTTGCTATAGCAACACGTCGCTATAGCATTAGCGATGGGATAGAATGTCTAGTTTTACCCAAAAGTCCCAATTTTTACAACACACCTTAAATTCGGGATGTTCCAAACAATGCCCTTTACGCTAAGATCAATTTCGGGAGTTCTACTTACCCAAATTTGATTCCATAAATTCCTATGGGTTTCTTATATTCTTAGCCAACTAGAAATAAAACCAAACACAACCAAACTTGTCAAATACATTCTCGAATTTTCCTATACCATACGTCGCTCTGATTTCACCTGAAACTAGCCTTGTATAACTTTAAATCTGGGAAGAATTTTAACATGGAATTTTAAATGAAAGGTTTGTACATAAAGATGAAAATGGTCATTACAATGACTTTTTTATTGTTTCCAGAAGCACTCTTAGCAACAACTTCCAATATATGGCAAGTTGGCAACAAAAAAGTTTATTGGGAGATGCCTTATTTCTTGTAGTGAGAGAAGTCGTGCAGGAATTGCATGTAGTAGCCTGCTAACCCAACAAAACTATGGATATCAGTTGGAGAAGTAGGCTTAGATCAATCTCAAACAGCCTCAATATTGGTCAGATTGACCATATATAATATAATCTTTGGTCACTACATGAACTAAGAAAGACATGGAACTCAACCAAAACTCATACTTTGAGAACTTAGAATACAACTTCTCATCCCTCAACCTCTGAAGTGTAATCGTCAAATGTTTCACATGATCCGCCTCACTATTGGAATACAACAAGATATCATCGATGAACACAATCATGAAGGAATCAAGATAATACCTAAATACTCCATTCATCAACTCCATAGTCGCCACTGAGGCACTAGTCAACTAAAATATGTAACGATCCATTCCATTGTTACTAAAAATATCTGCTATAAAGATATACGAATATCATTGTCAAAGGTGTTAGGATAAATTCCATGGTATGTGAGTGCATTATTTATGAATGAAGGTCATACAATACCCCTAGAATAAAGTTAAGCTGAAAGTGTCCTTACTGATTTAGTTTCAAGCTAAGTTAAAACTATGGTAAACTTCAAACAAGCACTTCTCCTAGCATATAAGGAGTTATGTGGTGCCTAGTACCCATAAAATTAAATATATCTTAGTCTTCTTTTAAATACAATTGACCATTTGGTAATC
Source organism: Capsicum rhomboideum (assembly GCA_031232105.1). Lineage (NCBI taxonomy): Eukaryota > Viridiplantae > Streptophyta > Magnoliopsida > Solanales > Solanaceae > Capsicum > Capsicum rhomboideum. Next base: position 44,419,443 of record CP124716.1, read on the forward strand.
CACTTTCTGAGTAAAAACTTATGACTATTTTACTGAAGACTATCCGTGCTGAAAAGCTGAGGCTGCCATAGAAGGATCGGGTCGCTATAACAGGAATTTTCCCGCTATAGCGGGACAACAGTAGCTTATAAGCTTATTTTGATGGGTTTCAGTCTATATACTTCAAAAATTCATTCCTAAGCCCTAGAGGGGCTATTTACTCATGGTTGGGGTGGAAATCCTTCGTTGAGGTAAGATTTTTACTCCTTTTTAACAATGATTAATCTTCATCTTCTAGAATCATTAGAATGGAGAATTATGGTAAAATTCCTGTGGTTTAGAACCCCAGGTTCATGAATTTATGGGGAAAACCTATGGATAGGGATATTTTTACCTAGAATTGAATTTAGATTGTAAATTAACTCTTTCTAGTATGAAATTGTGGTTCAAAAACATGAACTTTGATAGTTGTTGATCTTGAATTCTATAAAGATAGGACCTTTAGCTCTAGAACTCCATTAATGGAGATGGATTGAGTATGATAGAGCTAGTTAGTGGTTAATTGACCCTTAGGTATTGTTATACACCATAGATGAGGGTAGCATTAGTGGATTGGAATTCCCAAGGTATTTATTTGAAAAGTAATTGATTAATTACTCTTATGCTTGTTGTTTATTAGATGATTTAGCTTTCGAAAATATGAAGAAAAAGAAAGATCACCCATGATATAGCTTTCTTATTACAGAATCTTAGTGCCCAGGTAGGTTATGGTTTATGAGTAGTAGACTGTTGTTACTAATCATATCTATAATATAGATTTGATGGGAGTAATCATGATTTGTCCAGCAGGCATAGAGTTTGGATGGATGAAACGTGGATTTAATGTAAGAAGGACCTAATTATGTGTTATTATGTTAATGTATGAATCCTTGATGGGTGTTTAGTGTTTATATGACTTCATGGTGGATTGTAATATGAATTAGGTGAATATAGATGATGATAAAAAGACTGTGTGAGCTTATAATCTAGTGATTTGGCCTAAATATCATAAAAAGGGGTGAACTTGATATTATGTCCATTTAGAATATGAGATAATCTTACTTAAAGTTAGTGATGAGAACTTATTATGGTATGAGGAGGTGGTGAAATAAATTAAAAGCCTAAAGTCAAGTTAGGCCAAGGGTTAGAAAGTAAAAAGTATAAAGGTGTATGATTAAAACTAGATTGTAAGTTGAATAAAGTGGAATGCTGGCTAATGGAGTAGGGTCTTGAACCTGGTAATGACTTGAATGCAAGGGTTGACAGATAATAGCAGGATCCCCAATCTTGGTATAAATAAAGGAGGATTGGATTAGTGAATGAAGTTATGAATATTGAACAATAGTTTAGACTCTATTTGGTTGAATGTGCACTCCTAAAATGGATACTTAAATTGATGATTATGGCTTGACAATGCTTACTTGAATAAGTCATGGATTGGTCTTCAGACATGCTATAATTGATGAACCAATGAATTATATCTACTTGTGATTTGGTGTGTTAAAGAATGATTATTGTTTACATGAAATGATTAACTCGAGTTGACCAAGTGTTTGGGTGGTTGTCTATTGTTACAAAGCATGCTTAAGGAAGGTAATTGTTAAATGATATCCTAAATGTTAATCACATATTATGAGGTTATATTAAAGGCTTGGTGAATGTAAGTATGATTGCTTATTCTCATTATGGTTGTGATTGTTGTGATATCTATTATTATTATGGGATGTACTGGTACTTGGACATATTCACAGGATTGGTTGATATTATTCATTGGTTGGTTCGGGTACCATGCCGGTACAGTATCTATGATTCATTTGTTAGGTCAAGTACCATGCCGGTATAGTACATGAACGAGAGCTCGTCCCCTGCAGGTCATGAATAGTGGATGACATAAGACCCTTAGCATGTGTGTACAAGGTATTGGTGAGTGTGATGGTTCTTTGAGTGGACTGGGTTTATGATTACTGTTATTGTTGCTATTTATATTAGTTCCATGAGTAGACTGGGTTATATTATGACTGTTGTTTTGGGTCTCTTGAGCGAACCAGGTTATTATATTGCTTGCTATATTTGAGATCTTTATGTGGTCCGGTTACTTGGCATATATTTGGGATCCTTGTGTGGTCCGGTTACTTTTCATATATTTGGGATCCTTGTGTGGTCCGATTACTTGGCATATATTTGGAATCCTTGTGTGGTCCGGTTACTTGGCATATATTTGGGATCCTTGTGTGGTCCGGGCAAATTACAAGTTGTGACATAACTCTGTGTTGTCTATTTACTTGTGTAATTGGGGCATGATTGATATAATTATTGCATCATGGTTGTTGACTTGGAGTCTTGTTTGTAGTCATAGTTTGATTTGGCTTGTTATCCATGTTGACTTATATTGACTAAATTCCATGATGTTGTTAAATAAGGTTAAGTGTTATGAACTTAAAGTAAGGTTACACGATAGGTGTTCATGGTTGTACTTGTTACAAGGTTATGGTTTATTGAGGTGTAAGTGAAATAGATTGGCTTATAATAACTATTGGGGTTAAATAAGTAAGAGTTATAATGTATGACACTTGATGTGAAGGTGATGAATGATCAACGACAATAAGAATGGAAATACTCTTAGGTAAAATGAGGGATAAAAATAGCATAAGTGGGTGAAAGTGCGGTGAATTAATTTGTTATATAAGTCGTCATGCTCTCTTTCTATGATTTCTATATTGTGTTTACGTGATCTAACCCTGGTCAGTCAATGATACCTATCAGTATGTGTGGTTGTACTGATACTACTCTTGTTATACCCTTTTTGGGATATAGTCTAGTTGCAGGATCAGTTGATATTTCTCAGGTGACGTGGATAGTGATCTCCAGCAGCTTCTACTCTTCTCATTCCTGTTGTGGAAGTTGTGTCCTTTGTGTTATCATTTACTTATTAGAAGCTTTTGTACATTTTATAGACTAGGTCCTCAGGAAAGGTGTTTCTATTTATTGTACTTTTGTAAAGATTTTATCATTTATTAGATTTTGAAATCCTTAAAGGAATTTCTTATAACTTTCGCATGTATTTTGAAATGGGTAGTAAAGGTTCTCCTATCTAGGTGGATTAGAGTAGGTACCCTCATATTTTGGTTCGTTGGGTCATGATATAATGACATCACTAAAAACTCATAATGATCATACTGGGTCCTAAAAGTCATCTTAGGGATATCCAAAGCCCTAATCTTCAGCTGATGGTACTCTGACCTCAAATAAATTTTTGAAAATATCAAAGCACTTTGAAGCTGATCAAAAAAATCATCAATACACAGAAGAGGATACTTACTCTTGATGGTCACCTTGTTTAACTATTGAAAGTTGATACACATGCGGATAAACTCATCCTTCTTCTTCATAGACAACATCGGAGCACCTCAAGGTGAAACACTAGGCCTAATGAATCCCTTACTCAACAAATATTGTAACTGGTCCTTCAAACCCTTCTTATTTGTCTAAGATATCCTATAAGGAGGAATAGAGGTGGGCTTAGTGCCTCGCTCTAAGTCAGTACAGAATTGATGTCTCTATTTGGAGGAACACCCAATAAATCAACAGGAAATATATGTATAAACTCCCAAACCACCTCCACTAACTCCAAAAGAGGCGTGTCCACACTAGTATCATGCACATGAGCCAAATAAGATTCACACCCCTTCTTAACCATCTGTTGGACCTGAAGAAAGAAAATAATCGTCTTATGATAGAAACTATAACAACCCTTATTTTGATTTTTAGTTTTCTTTTATTTTTTCTAAAAAATTTCTCTTCCTCATAGTTGATATATATATTTTATGAGTTGTGGGGATGGTTTACACGGTCCCCTAAGCGTTTGAGAGTGATTTGAGTGAGATTGAGGTTTTAAGTATCCTTGAAAGTGATTAGTTTAACTTTTGTCAATATTTGTGATCCAAGCGTCAGATGGTGATTCTTTCAGTTCCACTAGATTTTGAATGTTAAATTTGAGTTAGTAGCATAGTTGGTTTAGGTTTCGAGCCTTTATTTTGAGTTTTGAGCTTTTAGATGAGAAACTAGTTAAATAGCTTAAAAGGTGTCCCGAGGGTTAATTTGTTGAACGCAACCTCTTATAATAAATCTGATGATTTCATTGAGTCCAAAATATCAAAATTAACCTTGTAGCATTATTGGTTTATTTTTGTGGGGTCCCGAATGAATCTCAAGGATCGTTTGGAGGATTTTGGATTATTTCTTTCAACTGAGTTGCTGATATCGGGTGCATGCAAGATCCTTCTTCAAGTTTATGGGGGTCTCTTTATGTTTGTGGAGAAAGAATTCTCTTGTTTTTGCAAATAGGAGGTTGTGGCTGCGTTTGCTAAGAGATATTGCATGGGCCTAGTCGGGTTTGCCCATAGAAGTCACGAGGATCACCTCTCACGATTGCGAGGGCTAATTGCTTGCTGGTCAATGTTGACTCCTATGATCACAAGGTGGGGGACGCTATTGGGAGGTATTATTCACCTGGACAATATATATTTATCATTTCTCTATTTTTTACTATTTTTGGACTTTGGGACATCGAGATTGACGATTTTAAAAAAAAAAATTCATCAAAAGCGTTTGGGTAAGCTTCTAAATATAAATTATGTCATTATTCATTGATTAGATTTCAAAAACATCTTTAAAACCTTGATTTTAAATTTGGAATTTTGGAGTTTTACTTGGTAAAGTGAGAGAATGGTTTTTCTTTAATTTCAACCTCAATTTCAACTTGTCTTTCTATGAGTTTCCATATTTAGAATCCTTGAAATATATGAAACATGATTCTTCAATAAAATTCTGGTTTTATCCCTTTTCATTCGGAATTGATTTTCAAACTATTTTTGGATCCAGAATGAAAGTAGATAATATGGGTATCATTAGACTTCTTTTGATGTGTAGATTATATTTTTGATAGATTGAGTTCATTCTAAGACCGCACGAAAGGAAAAACTCCTAGTTAAAGGGTCCATGCCCGTATTTTGATTTTTTGGGGTAGGTTATGGCTTAACTTTCTTTAGACAGGACTGGATAGTTAACCATTCATGTAAATTATGCTATGGGTTGGGGAGGGATCATAAGATTCATTTTTTGAGATTAATATTTTATCGTGTTGCCCGTGTAGGGGCTTATATATGTATTCTCATTATTGATTTACGAGATTATTATTATTGTGATGCCTGTGCGAGGGCTGGTATTGATCTTGTTTGAATATTATTTGCCTTTATTATGATTGTGGTGCCCGAATGGGGGCTTGAATTGATATATTTGATGTCTCACATGACTCTTTATCACAATTGTGCCATGTGATGACTTATATCATTATTTATTGAGATTTGAGGAGATTTGTGCTTATTTAATACCATCATTGAGTTGATTCTTATATGATATTGTTTTGGTTATGAGCATACATCCTTATTTCATTCATCCATATACATGGAATTTGTACCACGGAGAAACGCTAATTTTTTTGAAAGAAAATGAAACACTTTACAAAATGCCTTGACTGAGAGATGTGCTGATAATGTTGATTAAGATATGAGATTGTGATGGTATATGGGTTGTGAACCCCCCACCCCCCCCGGATCCTGTATTGGAAGCTTATGCTTGGAAGGTGTATACGAGATGATATTACGATGTTTTTCCCTTATCATACCATTGCATTGCATCATTTACATTTCTCTTATATGTTTGTTATAGTGTAATTTAGTATTCCTTTATATATTCATGTGTACTCATTCTTATACTGTTATTATACTTGTAGAATTGTTAGGAGATACAGTTTGAGCCACCATTAGGAACTTTCTATATGTAGGTAAAAGTGTGCTCATAGTATCTTTTACTTGTTTAGTTTTCTGCTTTGCTCAGTTGGCCTGTGATGCCTACTGAGTACAAGTAAAATACTCATTCCTACTTTCTGTACCCTTTTAGTGTAGATCCCAATTCGAGTATGACACATGGAGCTTGAGATCATGCTGTGTTGAGACTGTTTTGGAGTATTGGTGAGCTCCTCGTTCGGGGCTTGATTCAAGACTTCATCATATCTATCTTGTCTTTATTTTTACCTTTAATAAATAGAGTTGTACATTTCTGTATTATATGTCAATATTAGTACTCTTTACTCATGAAACTAGATTTTGGGTTTGGAGTTGTATTTATTTCTATTTCAGAATGTTCTATATATATGTGTGGCCTGAATTTATTACAAAGTCTTGTATCTGGGTGTTATTATCTTCTTTCTGCATTTTTATCTCTTTTTAGTGTTGGGCTTACCTACCATGGATGGTGAGGGTAGGTGCCATTATGACCTCGACTTTTGGATCGTGACAAATTGATATTAGAGTTCTAGGTTCACCGGTCTCATGAGTAAAAGTGAAAGACATCTAATAGAGTCTCGCAGATTGGTACGTTGATGTCCATATCTATCTTTAGGAGGCTATATGATATCTTTAAGAACAAACTTCTCTAATTTGATTCCTTATAGTGCGTGTTGTTCATGACCAGTATTCTAAACTTGTATTCCACTCTATAGAATAGATCCAGAGTTATTGAGGATGTTGAGCAAGAACCCGTTGTTGGATCCCCAATCAGGGGCGAGGCAAGGGTCGCAACCGAGACAGAGGTATAGAACGAGCACGAGAAGCGGCCCCAGCTAGAGCAAGTCCCTGTTTGACCCTGGGCTTATATTCTCTTATGTGTTGGCTTATTTTGCTACTAGAATTGATATTATGTGTGAGTCCCTAGCTATGCTTATTCGTGTTTCTACCCCCGTAGGCAATTCTTTAATGGTTTAGAAGGCTTACAGATCATGTATGGTGACCTTTGTGGGGCGTGTGACTTAGGTGGACTGATCATCCTTGATATAGCTGATTTTTATGTCATATTGGGTATAGATTGGTTGGCTCCATATTATAATGGAGGAAGTCAAATGATTAAGATCATCCAGGCAGCAAATGTAACGACCTTTTCTATCGTCACGAGTAAGTCTAATGTATAAAAATATGGGCTAAGGTTTTCCCCGAATTGGGAGTTAGAAATTTCAAGCTAGGCTAGTCCTAGATGAAATTCAAGCGAGGTATGATATAGGGAAATCTGGGAATGGATTGGGTAAATATGGAAAGATTTAGAGAGTTTTTATGTTAGCTAAGACGATAAGGAATCTGTAGGATCTTTTGAAAGTAAATTTGGATAAGTAGAACTCCCGATATCGAAATTGACGTAATGGGGTTTGTTCAGAATGTCATGGTTAGAGGGTGCGTTGTGAAAAAGGAAAACCTTAGAGAAATTTTGAGTTTTGTGAAAAAGGCAAACCTTAGAGAAATTTTGAGTTTCTTCCTCACCACACCCGTTATAGTGGATGGCAGGTTGTTATAATTGCGCCGTTATAGCGGAAACATTCCCGCTATAGTGGAAGTCAAAGTCGGTAAATCCCACTATAGCAGGCAGATACGGCTATAGCGAGGCCGCGATAGCGGGATAAGGATGCTATAGCGGGATATACTTGCATTTATGCATAAAATACCCCAAAACATTTCAATATTTCAAAACTCATTTTAGGAAGGGCTTAGGCGATTTTGGGCGGCGAATTCCAATTAATTTTCATCCAAACTCTTCGTAAAGGTAAGTGATTCCTTCTGTTAACTCATAGTTTGATTTTCAACTACTAGAATCACTAGTTTTGGGGCTTTTGGCGTTGAATTTTACTTAACCTAGCTAATTTTCTAGTGCAATTAAGTGGATTGAGTAGAAAACCCGTCGGTTTTGGTTAAAGTTTGCTAATTTACTCTTGTATATTGATAATTTACTATTGTTACCATGAAATTGTTAGGATTAAGGTGGAATTATGGAAGAAAAACCCTAGAGTGGGGGGCGGGGATGATCATAAATTAGGCCTTAGGATTTTGGGATTAGGTTATAATCCTTGTTATTGTAAGTCATTTGGTTAATTATGTGTTATATTCATGTTTTAGACCATAATCAAGTCGAGGTTGCAAGAAAAGAGAAAGCTCAAGTTTGCTAGAGCATTTCAGGATTAAATTGAGGCAGGTAATCGTGTAATGTAGTTGAAACCCAACTTATTTTATGTGTGCATAATAACTATTCCTTCGTATTGCTTGTTACAATTCATGCTCAAGGAAAGTGAATGACTGTTTGTTACCCTAAGTGTAAATTGCATCCAATGAACTTATATGAAAAGCTTGTTGGTTTTTACAAGTGCTACTTCTGTTATCATTATGGTAGTGATTGTTGTGATGTCTATCATTGTTGTGGGATGTACCAATATTTGGACATCTTCACAGGATTTGTTGATATAAGATTGGTAGACGCTTGATATCTAGGATTTGGTACAAAATAAGAGCTCCTCCCTTGCAGGTCATGGCTAGTGGGCGACCATAAGACCCTTAGCATGTATTCACAAGGAAATGGTGAGTGTGACGGTTCCTTGAGAGAATTGGGGATTATGTGCTTACTTGTTATATTGGTTCATTTAGTGAACTAGGCTTACATGCTTACTTGTTGTATTTTGCTTCTTTATATAAATCGAGATTCATGATTGTTGCCATAGTGGTTGTTGGAATGGATCCTTGAGTGGTTCAGGGTTAATTGCAATATTAGCATAACTCTATATTGTCTACTTATTTGTGTAATTGAGATATGGTTGATATAATTATTTGAGTCATGGTTGTTGACTTGGAGTCTTATTTGTAGTCATGGTCTTGACTTGACTTGTTATCCATGTTGACTTGTATTGACTAAACTCCTAAATGTTGTTAAATAAGGTTAAGTTTTATGAACTTGAGGTAAGGTTACATGGTAGGTGTTCATGGTTGTCTTGCTTTACTAAGTTATGGTTACTTGTTAATATTTCTCATTTAGGGTTGGCCAATGACCCTACCAGTACATCGTTATTTCTTATGTACTGATACTACGTGTGCTCTTCTTTTTGTTAAGTACAGAGCATTTTTCAGAGACTATTTTTAGACCTTAATTGTATAATGGATAGCATTCAAACTAAAGGGTGAGCTACATCTTTTGGCCTACCATGAGTTCTTTATCTAGTTTCTGGTCCATTATTTCGAACTTAGACATTTTTAGTTGTTTTGGGATAAACCTGTTATTTTAACATTTGAGTGTTTTTGTATATTGACTTTCAAATTCTAGGGGATTATTTAAGTGTTTGATTATTTTCTGCAGGGTTATCATTAGATTGTTGATGATATTACCTTAGTTTATGAAAAATAACTAGTTTGCCTTATTTTTGGCTAAGTGTTAGGTTTGCATGTTGGGGGTTAAATAGTTCTCCCAGCGAGAGTTAGTATGGGTGTCACTCACGATGGGTTAGGGTGGTGACAATGTTGGTATCATAGTCCTAGCTTTGTTGATCTCATTATACAAAAATTGGTCCAGTAGAGTCTTGTGGAATGGTATAGAGATGTCTATAATTTTCTTCGAGAGGCTATAGGACTTTAGGAAACTATTATTTCTTTCTTCTTTCATGCTATAACTTGATTCTAATTATTATATGGTGATACAAATTGGTCTCTGACCTTCTTCATTCTTTTGTCTACAGATAGTGAATACTAGAGTGAATGGAGCCAGAGTTGCAGCCCCCGTACCAGTAGCTCCAGCTGCAGAACCGACTATCTGGGGATAAGGATGCAGAAGGGGTAGGGGAAGAGAAAGAGCAACACCCACCAGGGGTGGAGCTTGGGATGTTGCTGATCAGGCTCGTTAGAGGTCAGTGACACATACCCCATCCCAGGATCATTAAGAGGAGGTTAAAAAGATGAATGAGGATGTTGTGAAGCAGGAGTAGGTGGCGCCAGTTAGAGGTACAACACTTCCCCCTATATCTTCTGACATGATTCAGCAGGTGCTTTCTTTTCTTAGTGGATTGGCCGGTACTAGGGCCACTCCTGCTATGAATTCTTATTAGTTTCAAGTTGTTCAACCGATTGTTACAATTGCTCCTAGAATGGGTGAGGCCTTGGGGACTGGAATTTTCCCTCTCCCGATGTTAGGTTCTATCATGACATATTGACCAAGTTCCTGAAGATAAAACCTCTTACTTTTGTTGGTCTTAAGATAGATGATGCATTTGAGTTCATTGTTGATTGTTACAAAAAACTGCATAAAAAGGTTATTATTGAGCAACACGGTGTTGAGTTTGTTACTTTTCAGCTGCAAGGTGATGCCAAGCATTAGTGGAGGGCGTATATGTAGTGTTGGTCACCAGCATTGCCTCCATTGACATAGGCTTAGTTTCATACCCTATTTTTGAAGAAGTATGTACCCCATAGTCTTTGTGATCGCAAAAATGATGACTTTTTGGCCCTTGAGAAAGGTAATATATCTGTTATGGCTTATGAGGCCAAGTTTCATGTTTTTTCCCATTTTTCTACTTAGTTACTTGGTACAGAAGAGGAGAGGATTTGATTTTTTATGAAGGGCCAAAACACAGACTTGTAGGTTTTGACTGTTTATATTTCTGCCGAAAAGACCTTTAATGGGGTTGCTGATTATGTGAAAAAGGTAGAAGGGGTAAAGCAAGTTGGTCAGGCAAAGGTGTTAGCGAAGAAGTCCCAGAGTGCGGGTAACTTTGGCAATTCTTATTCAATAGGTCATATCCAACAGACATATTTGGCTAACCCTATTCAATCAGCTTTGCCATCTTCTACAAGTGGTAAGTCAGGGGCTATTCAGCAGCCCTCAGTTGCTAGAGGCCAAGGTGCTTCTTATTCTTTGGCCAACAGGCCTTCTTTTGAGAGAGATTGTTATACTTGTGGTACTATAGGGCATTTTAAGAGAGAGTTTCCTTAGAGACAGGCTGGGTTAAAGGACCAGTAGTAGGCTAAGACTGTGGTTCCTGCTGGTATAGGTGGTGGAGGTAATGGTAATAGTAAGGGCCATCCACAGGGTTGGTGGCGAATAATCAGGGAGGTCATAGTGGAAATTGAGGTAATGCTAATACAATGAAGGGTGGAGCACAGCCTGCTAGGGAGGTTGCCTAGCTTGATGATAGAGCTCACTATTATTCCTTTCCAGGCAAGACTGAGGCTGAGGCGTCTGATGTCGTCATTATAGGAACTATTCTCGCCTGTGACTGAATGGCTATTATTTTGTTTGATTCGGGTTCCACTTATTCTTATGTATCTGTTAGATTTGCATTGGGATTGGACTTGATTTGTCATATACTTGACTCTCTTATTTCTGTGTATACTCCGATTGGAGACTCTATGGTAGTGACCCATGTGTATTATGCATGTTCTATTTTGTTCATGGGTTTCTAGACTTAGGTAGATTTGATTATCTTGGATATGCTTGACTTTGACATTATATTGGGTATGAATTGGCTATGTTAAATTGTAATGCTAAGATATTGACCTTAGAGATGCCATGAATGGATAAGTTAGAGTGGGAAGGTGTGTATAATCCTAAGCCTATGAAAATTATATCTTTTATTCGGCCTAAAAAGTTAGTTGGGAGAGGGTGTTCAACTTTTCTAGCATATCTCCGGGATATTAGTGCAGAATCTCCTTCTATTGAGTCAATCCCTGTGGTCTAGGAATTTCAGGAGGTGTTTCCCACAGATTTTTTTGGTATGCCTCCAGACTAGGACATTGACTTCTATATTGATTTGGAGCTAGTACTCGGTCCATTTGTATTTCTCCCTATTAAATGGCTCCATCTGAGTTGCCAGAACTCAAGACTCAGTTGTAGGAGCTACTTGATAAGGGGTTCATTTGTCCTAGTGCTTCTCCTTGAGGTATTGCAGTGTCGTTCGTTAAGAAAAAGGATGGTAGCCTGAGAATGTACATTGACTACATGTTGTTGAATAAAATTACCATCAAGAATAAGTATCATTTGCCCTGAATAGATGATCTTTTTGACTAGTTGCAGGGTGCTTCTATTTTTACTGAGACAAACTTAAGATCAGGGTATTATCAGTTAAAGATGCGGCCTGAGGATATACGCAAGACAACCTTTAGGACTCGATATAGGCATTATGAGTTCTTGGTAATATCATTCGGGTTGACTAATGCGACGATAACATTCATGAGCTTGATGAACAATATCTTTAAGTCATTTTTGGATTCTTTTGTGATTATTTTTATTGATGACCTTCTAGTTTACTCCAAGAGTAAAGAGGAACATGCATGCCAGTTTTGCATTATTTTGGGAATTTCAAAAGAGAAGTAGTTGTATGCTAAGTTCTCTAAATATGAATTTTAGTTTTCTTCTGTAGCCTTTTTAGGGCATGTGGTTTCAAAAAATGGGGTGATGGTAGATCCCCAAAAGATTGAGGTTATTAAGAGTTGGGTTCGGCCTAGCTATGTGACTGATGTTAGAAGTTTTTTGGGTCTTGCTAGTTATTATCACAGGTTTGTAAAGAATTTTGCATCTATTGCTACACACTTGACAAGGTTGACCCATAAGGAGATGCCATAACAATGGTCGAATAAGTGTAAGGAGAGCTTCCAAAAGCTCAAGACACTTTAGACTACAACTTTTAATCTTTCCCTGCCAGTTAAAGGTAAAGATTTCATTATATTTTGTGATGCTTCACTTTCTTGTTTGGGTGTTGGTTGATGCAGGACAGGAATGTGATTGCCTATGTTTCAAGGCAATTGAAGCCTCATTAGAAGAATTACCCAACCCATGACTTGGAGTTGGCAACAGTGGTCTTTGCACTTAAGATTTGGAGACATTATCTTTATGGTGTCAAGTGTGAGGTATTCACAAACCATCATAGTTTACAACATGTTTTCACTTAAAAGGATCTGAATTTGAGGCAAAAAGGATGGATAGAATTGTTGAAGGATTATGATATGACCATCCAATACCATCCAGGTAAGGATAATGTGGTGGCAGACGTATTGATATGGAAGGCGATAATTATGGGTAGTCTGGCGTGTGAGGGTGTCAAGGCGACCCTTGGCTAGAAAAATTCAGACTCTAGCATCTTAGTCTATGTAGTTTGTGTTTTGAAAGGAGTGAATTATTGGCTAGCGTGGAGGTAAAGTCAATATTCCTTGATCAGATCAAGCCTAGACAGTTTGAAAATGAGAAGTTGAACAAACTTTGGAACAAGCTAGTATGTGGTGAAGTTTCTGAGGCCACACTTGATGCATGTGGGGTGTTGATAGTGAGGGGATGCGTATACATGCCCTGGGTTGGTGATTTGATTTTTGGTTTTCTTGCAGAAGCTCATGGTCCTCGATACTCTATTCATTCGGTTACAAAAAATATGTACCATGACTTAAGACAGCTTTATTGGTGGCCCAAGATAAAGAGGGATATAGTTCAGTATGTGTCTAAATGCCACAATTGTCATCAGGTGAAGTACGAGCATCAAAGGCCTATGGGGTTACTTCACAGGATGCCTATTCCCAAGTGGATGTGGGAGAGGATAGTAATGGACTTTATAGTTTGTATTCCTAAGACCTTGGGGCATCATGACTCGATTTGGGTCATAGTAGATTGATTGACCATGTCAGCTTATTTCATCCCAGTTAGAGTGGATTACAACTCAAAGTTGTTGGCCATAATTTCCATCAAGTAGATATTGAGGTTGCATGGGGTGCCAATTTCCATCATTTCTGGTAGAGGTAAGCAATTCACCTCTAAGTTTTGGGACAGGCTATATGAATATTTGGGCACTAAGCTTGACTTCAGTACTGCCTTTCATCCTTAGACTGACGGGCAGTCAGAGAGGACTATTTAGGTGCTTGAGGATATGTTAAGGGCCTGTGTTATTGACTTTGGTGGTCATTGGGATAAATTTTTTCTATTGAGTGAGTTTTCATACAATAATAGCTATCATCACTCTATAGGAGAAGGTGTAGATCACCCATAGGATGGTTTGAAGTCGGTGATGTGAAGCCTTTGGGTACGGATTTGGTAAAGGAAGCTCAGGAAAAGGTGAGGCTCATTCAGAGCAAGTTATTAGTAGCCCAGAGTATGCAAAAAGAGTATATAGACCATAAGGTAAGGGATATGTCATTCAAAGTTGGTGAATAGGTTTCGTTGAAAGTATCTCCAATGAAGGGAGCTATGCAGTTTTGCATGCATTGTAAGATTATCCCTCGGTATATAGGTTCATTTGAGGTTCTTGAAGATGTGGGTCAGGTAGCATATAGGTTGGTGTTGCCATCAAGCTAGTCGGGGGTCCATCCAGTGTTCCATGTATCCATGCTTAAGAGATATCATGGGGATGGGGATTACATTATCAAATGGGATTCAGTTTTGCTAGATAAGGATCTTTATGATTAGGAGGATCTGGTTGATATTCTTAATCGGGACGTTCGAAAGTTGAGGATGAAAGAAATTCGGTTATTAAAGGTCCAATGGAAGCCTCATACAGTTGAGGAAGCTACTTGGAAAACCAAAAGGGACATGCTGGACAAGTACCCTCACTTGTTTAAGGATATATGTACATTTTTTTCTTTTGACTTGGCTCATTTTCCTTGTTTGATCATTCGGGGATGAATGATGGGTAAATTGGTATCTGTTGTATGACCCTTTCCGTCGTTACAGGCAAGTCTAACGTACAAAAATCTGAGCTAAGGTTTTCCCTAAATTGGGAATTAGAAATTTCAGGCTAGGCTAGTCTTGAATGAAATTCGAGTAAGGTATAGTCTAGGTCAATCCGAGAATGTATTGGATAAATATGGAAAGATTTAACAAGTTTTTATGTTAGCTAACATGATAAGGAATCCATATGGTCTTTCAAAAGTGAATTTGGTTAAGCAGAACTCCTAATATCGAACTTGACGTAAAGAGGTTGGTCTAGAATGTCATAGTTTGAGGGTGCATTGAAAAAAAACAAAAAATGGGAGCAATCTCAAGTTTCTGCTTCACCACACCTGCTATAGCGGATGGTAGGTTGCTATGGTTGTGCCTCTATAGTGGAAAAATTCCCTCTATAGAGGAAGTCAAAGTCAGTCAATCCCGCCATAGAGGATGGATGGCACTATAGCGAGGCTGCTATAGTGATATAAGGCCACTATAACGGAATATAAGTGGATTTATTTAGTAAATTTCCCAATACATTTCATTATTTTAAAACTCATTTTGGGAAGGGCTTAGGAGATTTTGGGCGAATTCCACTCGATTTTCATTCAAACTTTTTGTAAAGGTAAGTGATTCCTTCCGTTAACTTATAGTTCGATTTTCAACTACTAGAATCACTAGTTTTGGGGAATGAATTTGACTTAACCTAGCTAATTTTCTAGGGTAGAAAACCCTTGGGCTTTTTGTTAAAGTTTGCTAATTTACTCTTGCATATTGATAATTCACTATTGTAACCATGAAATTGTTAGGATTAAGGTGGAATTGTGGTAGAAAAACCCTAGACGGGGGTGGGGGGTGGGGGGTGAATGATTATGAATTTGGCCTTGGGGTTTTGAGATTAGGTTATAATCCTTGTTATTGTACACCATTTGGTTGATTATGTGTTATATTCATATTTTAGACCACAATCAATTCGAGGTTCCAAAAAAAGGGAAAGCTCAAGTTCACTAGAGTATTTCAGGCTTGGATTGAGGTAAGTGATGGTTTAATGTAGTTGAAACCCAACTTGTTTTATGTATGCATGATAACTGTTCCTTCGTATTGCTTTTTATAATGCATGTTCAAGGAAAGTGAATGACTGTTAGATATATTAAGTGTTAATCGCATGCAATAAACTTATATGAAAAACTTGTTGGTTTTTACAAGTGTTGCTTCATTTATCATTGTGGTTGTGATTGTTGTGACATCTATTATTATTGCGGGATGTACCGGTATTTGGATATCTTCACGGCACTGGTTGATATAAGATTGGCAGACAACTGATGTTTGGGATTTGGTACATGGAAGAGAGCTCGCCCCCAGCAGGTCATGGTTAGTGGATGACCATAAGACCCTTAGCATGTATGTACAAGGTACAAGTGAGTGTGACGGTTCCTTGAGTGAGTCGGGGATTATGTGTTTACTTGTTATATTGGTTCCTTGAGTGAACTGGGCTTAAGTGCTTACTTGTTGTATTAGGTTTCTTTATGTAAACCGAAATTGACGATTGCTTCCATAATGGTTGTTGGAATGGATCCTTGAGTGGTCCGGGGTTAATTCCAATATTTGCATAACTCTATATTGTCTACTTATTTGTGTAATTGAGATGTGGTTGATATAATTTTTTGGGTCATGGTTGTAGACTTGGAGTCTTGTTGGTAGTCATGGTCTTGACTTGACTTGTTATCCATGTTGACTTGTATTGACTAAACTCCTTAATGTGGTTGAATAAGGTTAAGTGTTATAAACTTCAGGTAAGGTTACATGGTAGATGTTGATGGTTGTCTTGCTTTACTAAGTTATGGTTACTTGTTCATATTTCTCATTTTGGGTTGGTCGATGACCCTACCAGTACACCGTTGTTTCTTGTATACTGATACTACATGTGCTCTTATTTTTGTTGAGTTTTGTGTATTTTTCGGAGACTATTTTAAGACCCCAGCTGTAAAGCGGATAACATTCGAACTCAAAGGTGATCTACATCTTCGGGCTTCCATGAGTTCTTCATCTAGTTTATGGTCCATTGTTTCAGGCTTGGACATTTTCAGTTGTTTTGGGTTGAACCCGTTATTTTAACATTTGTAGGGTTTTGGTATAATGACATTCAGCTTTTAGGGAATTATTTAGGTGTTTGATTATTTTTCTCAGGGTTATCATTAGATTGTTGATGACATTACCTTAATTTATGCAAAACAGTTAGTTTGCCTTATTTTTGGCTAAGTATTGTGTTTGCATATTTGGGGTTAGCTCTCGTGACAGCTAACTACAAACCTTCACAAGAATCGCTACAAACTTAGGAGACTCCATATTCCATAGTGCATAAATCTGGACATGCACCCAAACAAAGTACAAGAGGTATAAAATAAGTATACAAATAACACGTAATTAGTAAGTATTATTGACTGATACCATCAAAGTAGTGGCGAGGTTTGATCACAAAAATACTTACATAATATTACTAAGAAATAAGTCATTACATATGAATATTTTACGAAAATAGAAGTGAATACAAAAATTCAATAAGGTATAACCTCAAAAATCCACAAATACAGGAGCAAGTATATCATCCATCTCATCTGATAGCAAATAATTCAATCAAGTTCAACAAATGAGATAAGCAATAATGAATTGAAATGCAATGACCATGCATATGCAACATGTATACACACTAAATCCAATAGTGTGTCCAACAATCGTGATCTATAGGAGATCTTTAAAGTCTATACACCCGCTTAAAATTATATCCAACCACATAATATTGAACAACCAACCAATGTAGGCTGTAATATTATAAAGATCAAGATCCAATAAAATCACATTGAGTTATGTCAACAAGTATCATCACAAAGTACCTGCATGGATGATAATATAAGGGATGAATTTCATATTTACACATGAAGAATGTACACTATACATACAATACATCTAGGAAACTTTGATTATCACAAAAGTGTAAAATATATCCCGAGTGATGCATAAACACGTGATCATTTACCATGATAATAATATTTTAATATAATTCAAGCAAGCTTCATAATTCACACATACTCTCATAGAGAGCAATATAAGTATACAAATCAGCTAAAAATTGTCTACGTACGCATTCATGTCACTCAGTAACCCCAGAGGTAATAACACCTCGCCTATATGGTACCCCTTATTACTAACCCTTATTGTCATCAATTATGAAAATATCTCTTAATCAAAGTCTAGATAGTCTTAACTTACCTCGATCCTAAACACAATAACTGATGAAATTGTCTTGTCCTTTCTTAGCACCTCCAAATGCTTCCAATCTATTGATCAAATACAAGTTCTAAATAAATAGACAATACTATCAACCTATAATGATACAAAAATAGTCGGATAAAAGGTCGTCAAAAAATTCAATTCCAATTCAAAATTGGAATTTTCATTTAAAATTGAATTACCCATAACCTATCGGTCTTAAGCAGTGTTTTAAAAGGAAGTTTTGGGGACTCGCCCTGAGGCAGGGCACTAGCTAAACACCTCGAGACATAGGTGTGGGGCTTAGTCCTATGAGGCTTACGCCCTAAGCGCCCGACTATACGCCCTAAGTAAGCCTTACGTCCAATGCTCGATGCTTGCCTATCATATCTTAGGCAAATTATGTGTCGAATTTCTTAATTAACATTGTTGACCCTTATAATTCTCTAATAAATAAATGATGCTTAAAAGCTTTTTTCATCTATAGAAGTAAGAAGATTGAGAATAACTTAAATAACAAGTCATTGTATTGGATATTTACTATTTTAAAGCACTGTGATGGTGAATATCATTTAACATTTCTTTTAAAAATACTTAATTAGCCGAATTTTACATCTTCACTTATCATTGATCTTCATATTATTGTCATACGTCCCAAAATTATCATATTTTATCATTGTCATGCTTCTCAATATAATCGTTGTTTGAAAGTAAATTATTGTGTTTATTATCTTAAAAATTATTGTAAGGGTACTAATAAAGTTTATTGATTATTTTATTTTAGGGATGTAAATTTGCATAGCACAATAGTGATATATTTTACAAAAATGTGATTCTTTTATTATTTAAAAGTTACGATGTTAAAGTTGATTTGCATCTCATAATCGCTATTATAGCATTTCTTTATTTATACTTACAAAATTATATTAAAAGTTTTATTTTTTATGAGTTTCTTTAATCATGCTTTTAATTGTTTTAAACTATTAATTTATTGTTTATATTTTTGCTTTTTGACACTACTTTACTAAATTATAAATTAAAATTTTAAAGACGCATGGGAATTATGCCCCATTGCCTCAAGGCTTACGCCTCGCCTCGTGCTAAGTAAAATGCCCCGTTTCATGCCCCTCCTATTAAAACACTGGCCTTAAGTCTCGAATTTAATGTAAATCAAACAACTAATTGACCTCCAAATCCTCTATTTCCTTATTCTTGAATTTGAAATTTCAGCTCCTGATTTTCATTCCCAAACACAAATTTATTAATTGCTACAAATCATAAGAATTCATGATTAATTGATAGAAGGAAAGTTAAAATCTTACTTGATATAGATCTCAAAAATCACTCCATCTTAGGTCTAGGGCTTAAAGTTTTCTTTGAAATGCCAAATTGTTATTTGAAAATTAATTTAATCTGTCAGGGATCTTTCATCAAAACCACGGAGATCTAATCATGATCGCGATGCACTAGCCGACTAATATCCTTTCACGATATCAAAAAAAAACTCACGATCTATAATAATTTGTTATGTCATTGCTAAAATCACCGCATCTAAAGGGCATGGAGTATAGAAATTTCTTTAATATCTTTGAAAAAAGGTTCGTAAAACACTTAGTTAAATAATTTTGGAGTAGACAATTTTGGGGTGGACTGACGTCATCCAGTTATAGCAGAAATTATCCCGTTATAGCAGTGCCATGGTAGCGGCATGTAGGTCTGTATAGCGGGGTACCGAGAAATAATCCACCCGAGTTTTTAATTACCCTTTTCCTTTCAGTTGCAAACCAACACGAGGCTTCATTCTAAAACTCCCTTAAGGTTACCTCAAGGCTCTGGAGCAATGAATAAGAGGCAGTATGCTTAGACGGGGTGATACCCAATTTTCTTGTAGTTTTCACAATGAAAATCACTAGAACGGAGCAAGGATTTCAAGTTCATGCCTCCATAGTAGTTGCTTGGTACCCAGGTAGGCTAGGTTCAACTGAGTAGAAAAAACCTGTGTTTCAAATCCAATGTTCAATGCATAATAATAATCAATATTAACAAGTAATGCCCAAAGGCTAATCACAAATATTTAGCTTACATATAAGCATAGATCCAAATCAAGTCTATACTACCATTAAACAATAACCTACCTCAATTTCTTTCCCAAAAGTATTGTTTGGCCACAATCTTGCCTTTTCTTTTGATTTCTGCCTGTTCTTGATCTATAAACAACAAATACATATATTTCAAAACAACATTCCACATTTTTAAGCATTATAAACCCAAACCCATCAATTTTAACCAATGAACTTGACCTAGTTAATCATTCTAGGGTTTTCTACTTTGATCTCTTTGAATTCCCCATATTTCATGATTACATGGAAAAATTCTATCGTAGGAAGTATTTTCTAACCGAATTCAAGTCGTTCCCCACCTATTCCCACCATTCATGAACTTAGGTCTAACTTTAAATTTCAACCAAGGTTATGATTCTTATAATTCTAAGAATTGAAAAGAGTAATTTCAAGTTTGAAGAGTAAAGGAACCTTACCTCAAAGATGGAAAAATCCCAAATTGGTGAAAAATCACCCTAACTAATCCCTTGAATGAGTTTTATAAAAATGGGAATGAAAAATGAAGTTTCTAATTTGAAAACTGATTTCTATGTCTTTGTTGTTGCATCGGCAGATTCATCACTGCAGCGACATCACTGCATTGATGGATCTGTCGCTACAGCAGTACACATGCCAAAATGGTTTGTCGCTATGGTGACACTTCTATCACTACAAGAACAGATTTATCCCTGCATCGACACCAAACTAGTAGCTTAGGGTCTATTCCAATTTCTGGCCATTTTACAACACAGTTCTAAATTTTTGACATTAGGAACTAACCTTTTCACGATAATCGCTATAATCGGAGTTCCACTAAACCTTTTACTTATCAAAAGTTTCTATGACTTCCTAAACTCATTATCTAACTCAAATACACCAATACACACACCCATAACTACCAGAGTTTCCTAGATCACACCATACTCCAAATACGCCTAAAACTAGGCTGGCCCTTAATTTTACAAATTTGGTCTAGAGAAGGACTAAGCTGAAGTTTTAATTTCTATTTTAGTGTAACAAAGTTTTGGGTCATTATGTTAGATACCAATTTACTACTCATTCATCCCTAAACAACAACTAATAAGAAACAATGTAAAAGACAAGCAAGAGGTACCTGACTCAATGATCAAGTAAGAATAGAACTTGCGTATATCCGACCCAGTCTCCCATGTGGACTCCTCAATAGGATGGTTTCTCTAGTACACTTTCACGGACCAAATGATCCTGGTCCTTAGCTTCCTCACATCTCTATTTAAAATTGCAATCCACTCATCTTCGTAAGAGAGCTCCTTGTCAAAAAAGTTTGGATCCCAACAAATAATATAGTCCCCATCTCCATGATACTTCTTAAGCATCGATACATGGAATACTGGATGAACTCCTAAAAACTAGGATGTTAGAGCCAATCTATAAGACACTGACCATACTTCATTCAATTTCTCGAAGGGTCGGATGTACCTCAGACTCAGTTTCAGCAAAACTTTCTCACCCTTGTCAAAATTAACGTCTCTTACCTTATTAACCGCATACTCTTTATTTCAATTCTGATCCGCTACCAACTTTTCTTAGATGAACCTGAATTTCTTCATTGACTCCTATACAAAGCTTCAAAAGGAGTCATGTCAATGCTTGAGTGTTAGCTGTTGTTGTATGCAAATTCACACAAAGACAATAATTGGTCTCACTGACCACCAAAGTCTATCCCACAAGACTAAAGCATATTCTCAAGTACTTGGATCGTCCATTCTGACTGCCCATCAATCTACGGAAGAAAGGATGTACTAAGGTCCAACCTAGTGCCCAACTCTACTTGAAACTTTTCCCAAAAATTTAAGGTAAATTGTGTACCTTTATCCGACACTATAGAAATAAGCACCCCATGAAGTTTGACAACTTTTTTCACATAAATCTTAGCCAACTTGGCTGTATTATAGTCCACCTTCACCAAAATAAAGTATGTTGACTTGGTCAATCAATCAATGATTACCCAAATGGAGTCACATTTACTTAGGGTCTTAGGAAGACCAACAACAAAGTCCATAGTTATTATCTCCCACTTCTATTCCAGAATGGCCATCCTCTGAAAAGTGTCACCAGATTTCCAATGCTCATACTTAACTTGCTGACAGTTTTGACACTTAATCACAAAACCTGCAATGTCTCGATTTATCTTGCGTCACTAGTAATGTTGCCTTAAGTCTCTCTATATATTTTGGTTGCACCCAAAATTATAGAGTACTTAAAATTGTGAGCCTCTAAATAATGGGAATAAAATCGCCCACTCTAGGCACACATACATGTTCCCAAATCCTCAACACTCCTTCATCATCAAGAATGGCCTTTTTTGCCTCACCTTATAATACCTTCTCCCTAAGGTTGTTCAGCTTCTTATCCTCAAACTGTGTTTCTTTAATCTTCTTAAGAAAGGTGGACTTAGCGTCAACGTGGGCTAACATTCCTACCTTTCTGGTCACCTACAACCTCATAAAGTCGTTATTCAAAGCTTGTCCCTCTCTAACCAACAGATTTCTCAACACCTCTAACCATGCCAAACTTCCCGTGCTCGCTGATTTCCAACTTAATGCGTATGCCACCATATTGGCCTTAACTAGATGATACAAAATTGAAATATCATAAACTTTGATCAACTCCATCCATCTTTTTTGTCCCAAATTCAAATCCCATTGAGTAAATACACATTGCAAATTGTGGTGGTCCATGAACACCTCACACTTCACCCCATAGAGGTAATCTCTCCATATCTTCAGAGCGAACACCACCGGTGCCAGTTTCAAATTATGGGCGGAGTAGTTCTTCTCATATGACTTTAGTTTCCTCAAAGGAGAAGCAGTTACATTCTAATCCTATATCAAAACATCACCTAAACCAAACCGTGAAGCATCACAATACACAATGAAATTCTTACCTTTAATGGGGGATGGAGTTAGCAAAGTTTTGAGCTTTTGAAAGATCTCCTCATATTCATCATTCCATACAAAAGGTACCTCCTTCTAAGTCAAATGAGTCATAGGTGAAGTAATAAAGGCGAATTCTTTCAAAAACAGGCGATAATAACTGCCCAACCCCATAAAACTATGAACTTCTATCACATTGGTTGGCCTTGCCCGATTCTTAATAGCTTTGACCATTTTGGGTCTACCATAACCCCATCATTAGATACCATATGCCCCAAGAAGGACACTGAAGACAACCAAAATTCACATTTCAAATACTTATTATAAAGTTATTTCTCCTTAAGTAACCCTAACACTGTATGCAAGTAGGCTTCATGCTCTTCCTTACTCCTACAATAAAGTAGTATATCATCAATGAAAACAATAACAAATAGATCCAAATAAGGTTTGAATACCCCATTAATCAAGATCATAAATACAGCTGGGGCATTGGTTAAACCAAAAAACATAACCAAGAAATCATAATGTCCATAACAAGTCTGGAAGGCAGCCTTTGGGATGTCCTCTGCCCAAACCTTAAGTTGATGATAACCTGACCTCAAATCAATATTTGAAAGCACTGTATCTCCCTGCAACTGGTCAAATAAGTAATATATCCTATGCAAAAGATACTTGTTACGAACGGTCACCTTATTCAATTATCAGTTGTCTATGCACATCCATATACTACCATACTTTTTTTTCACAAAAAGCACAGAAGAACCCCAAGGCAAATTGCATAGACAAATAAAACCTTTCCCCAACAACTCTTGCAATTGGGATTTTAATTCTCTTAGATCTATTGGTGCCATCCTATAGGAAGGGAGGGATATAGGGTGAGTACCCAACTCTAAGTCTATACAAAAGTCAAACTCATGGTAAAGTGGCATACCAGGGAGATCATCAGGAAATACCTCTATGAATTCACACACTAATGAAACCAGAGCAATAGGAAAAACTATTGAACTATCATCCTGAAGATGAGCTAGCAACAGCCTACACCTCTTTCTAACTAGCTTTTGAGCAAGAATAGTAGAAATAATTCTCAAAGGGACAGTCTGACAAGTACCTTCCCACTCTAACCTCTCCATCTCATGCGTAGCTACAGTAACGGTCTTAGCATTATAGTCAAGAATAGCTCGGTAAGGAGACAACCAATTCATCTCCAAAATAATATCAAACTCCTTCATATCTAAAATTACTAAGTCTGCAAAGTTCTATAACCCATAAACATTATAGGACATGCCAGATAAACCTGATCAACACACACAAACCCCCAACCAGTGTAGATATATACCTGGGTGCATCAAGAAATTCACATTTTAAGTCCCAGCCCAAAGTAAATTTCAAAGACACATAACAAAAAGTAGATCCCAGATCAAATAACACAAAAGACATACAATCATAGACAAAAATGGTAACTATGATCACAACATTAGAAGTTTCAGCTTTAGGATGACCCAGAACAATATATAAATGAGCCTTATCACCAACCTGACCACCACCTTTACCAATCTGTGTGCCACCCCAACCAACATGTCCTTCACCACGGTTGGCTTGGTAACCTCTCCTCCCTACAGTATGGCCACCATACTTATTATGTAGACAACCTCTACCACATCCTCCACCACCACGACCTGCTGGAACTAAAGCACTAGAGTTGGCTATTGAGTCAACTGACCTGTGGAAAGAAGTTAGGACAAGACCTTCGAATGTGACCTAATCATCCACACACTCATGGCATCTGATGTTTTAGGCAGGTTGCTATACTGAAGATGCTAAAGGTGTATAGCTATCTGTCTAGGAAGGCTGATAACTAACCCCTAATATCGTCCCCCCCCCCTCCCTCCCCCCCTCTTGTGAACACATGCATAGCTGAATGGAATGGACGAGAAGAGTAACCTTTCAAACCACGACCCTTAAAATAAGTACCATTGAATTAACCCATTTTTCAGGCCTTCTTCTCCTCTGCTTTCACTTTCTCTTTCTTCTTCACCCCTACTACTTTCTTCACAAACTCCACCATTTCCAAAAACGTCTTTACGGATGTAGCCACTTATAGTACAACCACTTCACCTCATAGATCAACAACGATTGCTATCATGTAATCAGAGTTTTAAATACACAAGTACATCATTTACACTTAGACAGGTTTAGTCAACTAAAGTCAAGACAATATATATGCATATGTATTAATAATTGCATGCATGTAAAGTGTTCACACATACTAGGGTCAGTAGGGACCCTTAGCTTTTCCCTGCAAGGGATAAGCTCAGTCCATGCACTAGTGTCAGTGTGGCACCTACTCCAATAACAGTGTCGGCGTAACACTCGATCCAATAACAGTGTCAGCGTGACACCCGGTACCTATATCATATCAATGCATAATTTCAAGTCTAATGCTCAATGCAAATTATTAATAAAAAATCACAAGAAATGCCAAAGGCTAATCATAAACATTCAGCTTACATATAATCACAGAGTCAAATCAAGTCTATACAACCATTAAAGCATAACCTACCTCAATTTCTTGCTCGAAAGCACTATTTGGCCATAAACTTGCTTTTCCTCTTCGATTTTTCCCCATTCTTGATTTATAAACAACAAATATATACATTTCAAAACATCATTCAACACTTTTAAGTATTATAAATCCAAACCAATAAATTTCAACCTATGAACTTGACCTAGTTCATCATTCTAGGTTTTTCTTCTCTTTAATCTCTTTGAATTCCCCATATTTCATGATTACAAGGAAGAATTCTATCCTAGGAAGTATTTTCTAACAACCTAAGACCAATAACAACCGAATTCAAGTCATTTCCCTCCTATGCCAACTAGTTCATGAACTTAGGGCTAACTTCCAATTTCAATCAAAGTTATGATTCTTATAATTCTAAGAATTGAAAGGAGTAATTTCAAGTTTGAAGAGTAAAGGAACCTTATCTTAAAGATGGAAAACCCCCAAATTGGTGAAAAATCACCCTAGCCAAGCCCTTGAATGAGTTTTAAAATAATTGGAATGAAAAATGAAGTTTCAAATTATAAAACTAATTTCTATATTTTCGTCGCTACAGCGACAAATTTATCATTGCAACGATTGATCTGTCACTGCAGCAACACTCAGGCCAAAATGGTTTGTTGTTGTGACGATACTTCTGTCACTACAGCAACACTAAACTAGTAGCTAGAGATCCATTCCAAGTTTAGGCCATTTTACAATGCACTTCTCAATTTTCGACATTATGAACTAACCCTTTCACAGTAATCGCTATAAGTAAAGGTCTACTAACCCATTTTATGCATTGAAAGTTTCTATGACTTCCTAAACTTTTCATCTAACACCAAAACAAATCAAATCCACCAATACTTACACCCATAACTAGTAGATTTTCGTAGACTGTACCATACTCTAAATAACCTAAAACTAGTCTGGCTCTAAATTTCACAAATTTGGTCTAGGGAAGGACTAAACTGAAGTTTTACTCTTTATTTTAGCGTAACGACATTTTGGGTCATTATAATTAAGGCAATGTTAATGTAGTAGATTTTTCTTGAATAAGGTGTTGTAATGTTATTGATATTGTTTTGTATTCCTTATGCATAATTAATCAGCTAGTACATAAAAATGGTCGGTTATGTTACTGTATTATGGTTAAATTGGGAGATGTTAGTATAGTGGATATGAATTCCTAGCGCCTTGCTGAATGGGGGTGATTGTGTGATATGAACAAGATATAGGGGTTAAGATGGAAAGTTGGAAGTAAAAAGAGTGTGGATTATAGGGGTTATGTGTGTTCCAAATATCAGTAGTCCGAAGGCTATTCTACCATAATGTGTGTTACTTGTCTCTATGGGTTATTCGGCCCCAATTATTATTGCTGGCGAAATATGGTGGGTGATGGTTGAATTGTAGTTAAGACTTAATTTGGTTTATATGTGCATGTTAATTGCCTATTTGTATACTTGTTACAATTGATGTTGTGAATGTTAACTTGTTGGTTGAATTTACAAGTTGTTTGATTACTTGGAATTAGATTATATAAAAAGGCTTGTCGTTAAGTGCAAGGGTGAACAAATTATCTCATATTGTGATTGTACATGTTATGACATGGAGTGATATTATGAGATGAATCAGTAAAGGTCGTCATCACGGAATTGATGGATATTAGGGAGTATAAGGATGTGGACATTGGAATAAGGGTAGTATAATACTAGTTTGGGATAAGGGTGGCAGACACTAGATTTCTGGGCTATTGGTACATGGACAGAGCTCGTCCCCTGCAAGTTATGGCTAGTGGGAATTTGTAAGACCCATAACATATGTGTACATGGTATTGGTGAGTCTAACGGTTCCATGAGTGGACCATGTTATATTATTTAATGTTATTGGTCCCACAAGTGGACCGTGTTATATGATTTAATGTTATTGGATCCACGAGTGGAATGGGTTATATAATTCGATGTTATTGGTTCCATGAGTGGGCCGGGTTATATTATTTGATGTTATTTGGTTCTTTGAGTGAATCAGGTTATGTTATTATTATCATTTCGATCCATAAGTGGTTCAGACTATTGATATACATGAATTGACTTGATATTTTTTTTTTGATTAAATAGATTGCTCTTTATTAATAAAAAGTGAATAATTACATTACCAAGTAGAAGCTGACCATCTACCTCCAAGAAAACTACTAGTAAATCTAACCTATTCATAGCAAATGCCTTTACTTTTACTAGATTAACTAAGAATACAGGGTAAAAAAAATACTATGCCTAAGGGAAATAATTCAACACTCTCAAAGAGTTCTGCCATGTTGTTGTGTTCCTCCCTTGGATGTGGATATGCATTGCTATATCCTTGCAAGTTTTTTCCATATTGACTTGACCTTTATGAAACCTCAGTACATTCATGTCCCTCCAGATACAATACAAATCCATAGAAAAGGTGTTGCATATGATTGCAACATATCCATTCTTTCTCTTAGCTATTCTGTAAATCCAGACAAGTTTCTGTGTCTATGTTCTAATTATCCTAGTAATGCTTAGCCATACTAATAGTGTAGTCCATAGTTGCTTGCTATAAGCACACCTAAAGAACAAATGATCAAAGGATTCTACCTCCTGAGCATAGAAAATACAGTCAAGTGGAACTTGTATACCAATTTTCTATAGGCTGTCCACTGTTGCCAACCTCTGATGCACTGCTAGACAAAGATTAAATTTAAATCTGGGATATATTTGCTTATACGGTATAACACTTTTCCATGGAACTTTAGGTTACTGAGGTTGGAGAGTCAAATAAGCTTGCTTAATCATGAACTTGCCTCCTTGCACCATCCTCTCAAAAGTATGCATAATTGACCCCTGGATTAGATACTATGGCATTAATACCTTCCTACTATGAATAATTTTCCTCATCACACAAGATGTAGCTTTAGGACTGATCATCATCTCCAATCATCTATGTTTGATATAATAATAATGCACCCATTTAATCCACATAATGTCTTTCTTCATTGAGATATCCCATAAATGCTTCAATATAGCCGCTTTATTCAAAATTTTGAGGTCAATAACATTTAAACCTCATGTTGATCCTTGTTGGCAAATATTGTCCCAAGCAACTAAAGCCTTCTTTGATAACTCACCCTGACCAGTCACAAAAAGGTTCTACATACGGTTTCCGGCATTTTGATCATTTTCTTAGGCAAGATAAAGATATGTGCCCAGTAGCTTTGCATACCAAACAACACTACTTTGATGAGTTGTAATATACCAGAATAGGATAATAACCTAGCTAACCAACATCTGATCCTGGCAGTAAAATTTTCAACCAAAGGCAAACATTGGGAAACAGTCAGCTTCTTTACAGGTAGAGGCACACCCAAGTACTTAAAGGTCAAAGTCCTTTCCACATATCCCAGGCTTGCAATATATCCTCTTTTAAGCTATTACTTATGCCTGCCATATAGATTAAGTGTTTTTCAATATTAGCATTCAATCCAGAAGCAGCAGAGAACTTCTGGAATATCTCTTACAGTAGAGCAATAAAAATTAAGTCAGCCCTGCAAAATATCAAAAAGTCATCAGCAAAGCACATATGAATCAAGCTAAATTTTTGGCATCTTGGATGGAATTAAAACTTTTTCTGCATTGCTAGTTGTTTCATTTCTCTATGCAGATATTCCATAGGTATTACAAAGAGGTAAGGGGATATGAGATCCCCTTGCCTCAATCCTCTTCTAGCCTGAAATTGCTTTGTAAGTCCTCCATTCATCATCAAGGAATAATACACTGTGGATACATACTCCATTACCCAACCTATAAATTTATGAGGGAATCTTAGCTCCATCAACATAGCCTTTAGAAATGACCACTCAACAGTATCATAGGCTTTCCTAAGATCCATTTTTAGAACACATCTAGGAGATATATTTTTCCTAGTGTACCTCTTAAAAAACTCATGACTTAGTAGAATGTTATCAGTGATAGACCTTCTCTCTATGAAAGCTGACTGTGAGCTACCAATTAGGTTATTTAGCACCTTCTTCATCCTATTAGTAAGAATTTTTGCTATAATTTTATAGATAGTGGAACAATAAGCAATAGGTCTAAAGTCCTTCAACTTTATAGGGGAAGGAACCTTAGGAAATAGAGTAATGGTTGTACAGTTACATGCCTTCATCATCTTACCCCTGGAGAAAAAATACTTTACAACTAAGTAAACTCCTTCTTTAACAATAGTCAAGTTATGTTGGAAAAATTCAATAGGGTAACCATCAATCCGTGGGCTCTTATATTTAGGCATACCCTTCATAGCTTGATCTATTTCCTCTACACTTACCATATGTACTAATAACACGTGTTGATTTCTATCATGGTATGACCCCTCCCTTACTATTAATGAATAGGGATAAGGCAGTTCTTCATCCCAATCACCCATTATAGAAGTAAATAAAGTAAAAAATTCATTCTCTATAGCCTTAGTATCAATGAGCTTTACTCCATTTTCAGTTTAAATAAATGAGATTATATTCTGGCCAGTTCTGATTTTGAGCTGGGCATAGAAGTACTTTGTGTTGGCATCTCTACTATCTATCCAACAAGCTCTGGATTTCTATCTAAGTACCTTTTCCTCAACCAAACTTCACCTCTGTATTTCTAATAAAAGGGTTTTTTCCCGGCCAAACAGAGATTGATTAGCAAGTTGAGTAGTGATATGAGCTTGCACTATTTCTAGTTGTTGCCTAGCTTGTGTTAATTTTTGAGAGTAGGAAGCCATGTAAGAGTGAAAATCCTTCACATCTACCTTTAGCTGCTTCAACTTACTCCACAGGTCTACCATAGCATCACCTCTTTGTGGATTGAGCCACACCTGCTGCATAATAGTTCTGGAAACTGAAACTGCTGGTGTTCCAGAACTATTTTATACAACTTGAAAGACTTGGGTTTCAATTTTATCTTGTGTGTACACTGAATAGGGGCAGCAGAGTGATCAAAAACCCCTGGCATTAGAAAATCCACCTCGACATGACCAAATTATTGTATCCATTCAAAATTAACAAGCACTCAATAAATTTTACTATAAACCCTGCTAGCGCCTTATTGTTTGTTGCTCCAAGTAAAAAAATAACCCTTTGATCTGATTGGAGTGAGATGTAAATTGTCAACCAAATCCTTGAAACCTTGCACCTCTGTATCAGTGATTAGTTGGCCAACTCTATTATCAGTGGTTAGCACATTGTTGAAATCACCACTTAATAACCAAGCATCTTGCATATTTAGCAACTCAGACCATAGAGCTTCCCTTTGGACTAACTCATTTTTGGCATACACAACAGTTGGAATAGCAGAAAAACTAACAGCCACATCTTCCACCTTACAATGAACAAACTGCTCATGTACATGTAAAACTTGAACATTTAGATGTTTCTTCCAAAACAGCCAGATTTTACCATTCTCACCATGTGGATAGTTACAAAAATAATTCCAGTCCTTATTAAACTTCAAAAATATTTTCTTAGCATTTCTCACCTTTACTCTAGTTTCTAAACATCTAAAGATATCAATTTTATTCTTCCTCAGAAAGAGTAACACCTCTTTCTGTTTAAAAAGGATGATTAAGTCCCCTAACATTCCATATACATAATATCATGGAGGCTGATAAGGTGCAATATGGTCAGGCTGTGGAGATTTTGATCCTCCTTCTCCAAGTTTAGATACTGCCTTAAATTTATTACCTTGACTCACCTCTGTAGTACTACCTCCCTCCAGGTTCACAACAGCCTCACCTTTATGTTGAGTTACCCCTGGCATATCTTTTCTTGTAGTATTCCCAACTTATCCATGTGGATCATCCTCACCTGGTTTAGCTTGCCATGCCTGCACTATTCTCTTCTTTTTTGTACCCCTCCTCCTTCTTTTAGGCGGTTCCTTAAATTCCTCTTCCTCCTAGTCTTGCTTCTTCTCCTGGTTAGGAGCTTGTTATTTTATCTAGCACTCCTTATTTGTATGGAAAAACCTGATACAATTAGTGCAGAACTTTGGCCTTCAATCATACTCAACCTCTTGTTGGATAGTACCAAAAGGTGTATCAATGATAATGGAGTCTAGCGGGGGATAAGAGATATTTACATCGACCAAAACTCTGACATAAGATATTTTGTTCAACTCTGTATTCAGTATCAAAGAGGAAATCCATCACCCAAGGCTTTACAATAAATGATTTGTTATAGTAAGTATAGCGCCCCACCTACAACACCTCTTCCATGTCCTCAATCATACCAAACTGGAATACATAATAGCCATCAGTATGGTAGAGGATTTAGGATTTCTTTAAAAAATTCCATACACTAGTCACAAAGTTATGAATAGATTTCTCATATGGAGTATCACCAAGTACATACCCGATAAGTGCTATAGCCCTGTGATCATCTGTTTCTTTAATGTCTTCAAAAGTAATCTTAACCACAATCTTCCCATCATGTTGGCTAAGAAGATTATAAGCTAGAGTTGTCATTTTTCCTAAAGACCTATTACGCAATGAATGAGGTTGTGAATTATGAAGTTCCAGCATTTGTAAGTCTAGAATTCCTGGCTTTGAACTCGTAAAAGTGCTAACATCGGAGAATTGGAGCCGTAGGGGAAGGGTCGCCGTTGCAATTGCTGATTTTTTACCCGTGTAGATTTTAGCACGAATATTGTTACATTCAATTTTGATCTTATCCACTAGTTCCTCCTCCTTATGAATAGGATGGAATTGAGCTGGGAGAAAGCTCCCAAATATCAAAGGAGAGAATGTCTATCGTATTTCTATCGCCGGAGTGACCATTGTCATCATAGAAGCTGCAGTGTTATGTTGCCTCACCAGTGCCTACATTGGCTTAACATATGTCTAGAGCGTTTAGCTTAATATGTGCCCTTTTCAATACCTAACTTGTAATAAAAGAGGTAATTGTGGTAAGGTTGAGTTGATTGACTATGAGTCATGGTTATTGACTAGTTGTATATTCATACTTGTTCTATGCTATTCTAGCATACTTGATTAATGGTTAAGAAAAGGTTAAGTGAAGGTATAATTACTAAGTGTTGTATAGTTGTGCTTGTTTACCACATGTTGGATGATTGTTGATAATAAATGACATGCTTGCGTGATTTTATGACTTAGATAGTAGTGAGTGGTATTGGGTTTTGTAATAAGTGTGCATAAAATAACTCATTAGGTGTCCTCTATGTAAGTAGGTGCTCGAACAATTATTGCTATGAATGAGTTAAGACTAGAATGGTTGATAGTTACCTTGATGCTTCCAAATAAAAAAATGGCAATGGATCATAGCTGGTGTAGGTAATAGATGTGTAGTCAAGAAAGGGGAGCAAGAAAGAGAGTGGTGGAGATATACAAATTGAATTGTTAATTTATAAGTGCATGTTAAATTTGGATATTAATATTTTTTTTACGTTATTTAACCTGGGTTAGCAGATGATACTGACCAGTATGTGTGGTTGTATTGATGCTACTTTTGCTATACGCTTTTGGGGTATATTTTGTTATAAGATCAGTTTAGTTTTCATTGCTTGATGCAGATAGAGATTTTCAGCAGCTTCCATCTTCTTATTCCTACGGTGGAAGCTGAGTCTTATTTATTTTCTTTGTCCTATAGTAGCTCTTGTACCTATTTAGACTAGATCTTAGGGATAACGATTTTTTTGGGATTGTATTTTATTTATGAAATTGTAATAAGTTTTATAATTTTAAAGTGTTTAATGTTATTATTTTATGACTTTTGCATATTTTCTCATTGGGTGGTGTGGGTTATCTTATCTAGGTGGATTAGAGTATGTGCCCTCTCAATCCGTTAGTTGGGTCATGACAGTTGGTATCAGAGTCTAGGTTACTGGTATCCCAATGTAGGAGCAAATGTCGAGTAGAGTCTTGCAGATTGGTGTGTTGACGTCCACATCTAATCTTCAGGAAGTTATGAGGCATTCTAGGAATGGTCTCATTTCTTTCTTTCATTCTCGTGTTGTCTGTGATGATTGTTTGTATGGGTTGAGTCCAATTGGTATCTCAACCTAAGCTAATAGAGGTTATCTGGCTACATTTGGAAATCTGTGACACGCGAAGTGGTACTAAGTCAATTTTGTGTTGTTAATTGAGAACTTGTATGATGAGTGGCTAAATGAAAGTGGATGCTTGAATGCTTGTCATTATGGATGGTGCTTGTAAAGGTGGTATACGAAAATCTTACGATTGATGTTGATTGCTAAATTGTTAAATTGCTTGGAAATCTGAACTTGTTGATTGCTAAATTGTTATGATTTTTCTTGCTTTAAGTGTTGTTATGTGAAAAGCATGAGCATGACGAGTATTAAAATGTTTAGGAAGAGCCTAGTATGTTCATTGATGTTGAATTCATAAATCTATAACCAAGGTGTAAGAATTGTGTTTCGATTAATTGCTAACCTTTTCAATTACTGGGTTTCGATCTTGGAATTATGGTTTATATATTGTACAGATTAAAAGTAAAGTATTACGGAAAAGAATGGGGGTAAGGGAACCGCAGGAACTGAGAAACTTTTTCTAGGCCACTGCTAGTGGGTCGCTATAGCAGGCACTGTCGCGCTACTGCGACCCCGCTAGAGCGGGAATATTCCAGCTATGGCAGTTTCATGGTAGCGGTATACAGGCTACTATAGCAGGATGTACTAGGGCAGAATCCTTGCCCTACTTTATAATTCATTGCCGACCTATCCAAACACGTTTATAAGTTGTTATCAATCATATGAGTAGTGTATAATATATGATATAAGATAATGGTAGTACATTCATTACTAGAATAATAAAAACAAGCACCCATGTGTGGGAATGAAAAACAGATTGTTTGTTACATACCCCAAATGGGGGCAACCCAAATCCAAGAAGCAATAATAAAATAGGAGGGGAGGGGGGAATAAGCTGACATACACCCAAGGGTCTAGCTGGATGCCCCATCATCTCTATGGCTCAAGGATCTAGAGCCCTTTCCTTCCAGGCCACTCAAGAAGAAGAATTCATGCACATCCTCTTTCTCCATCTCGGGGAGTGGCTTATCTGAGATGATGCACTTGAACATGATATTAACGGTCTTCCATATCTGGGCCAACATGCGGTCCTGGGAGTACCACTTCTTCTTCTCACCATCCAGCTCCCTCTGGAGCTCCATATAGTCCTGAACAGTAACGGCTGGGGTTGTAGAACTGAAAGGTGCTGAACCCTGGGGAGGAAAATGGGCATGCTCCAAAACTCTCCTCACCTCAAACATTTATGCCTCTAGGCACTCGTAGGAGATCAGGGGCTGTGAAGGAGAGACATCATCACCATCATCATCATCATCCGCCTCTGTTTCCCTGCTTCTCTCCCCCTTGATACCCATCTTTCTTTTCTTCTTGCTCCGGGGTAGTGCACCCTTCACCTTGATGGGATGAAAGGGTGTGTCACACTCTAGGTCCATGTCAACATTTTCCTAAATCACCCTTGCAGAGCTCAGAAATCAAACTCGGAAGGTAAGGAGCCTTTTTGTTGCTCCGGTAGAAGTCCTTTCACTCTGACATGATCTGTGCTCATACGTTCAATTGAATCCCCTGAATAGCACCAGACATTAATAGAGCTCGAGGGTATGTTACATAAGAAGTGTTTCATGAAGGAAGGATCATTCTAGTTACCAGGTTCAGCCAAGTCTGAGTAAGTATGTGCTCCTAATCCCCTTAGTACTAGTCCAATAGACTTTTGTCCCGGTCAGCCTCAGCAATCAAAGTATCTCTCTACCACCACATATCCATCTCCCAAGTCTTGTCCTCATACTCATTGTTGGAGACATCAGGCACCCCCATAACCTCATTAATTATATTCGTATCCACAGGGACTTACACTCCCCGAATGTAGATAGTGGGGTGAGGGTCATCCCAAAGCATAATCGGAATGATAGTATAGAACTTTTTGGCCCAGCCTGAGACCCCATCCGAGGAGCCTCTACCAACGATATACACCTAAAATCCTAGAGTTGGCATAGAACTTTGGTGCCTCCTCCACTACATCCCTCATGATGAACCCCCTCTTACCGCAGAAGCCCATCCTCCGGTAGTCCAAGTATCTATCTTGATAGTTTTGTTCAGGGAATCTTTGGATTGGAGGGGCAGTGATATCTTGATTGTTAGCTATTAATTTAGTAGTCCTACAAAAATCATTCCAAAAATAAGTTAGAATCCATAAAAGTGTTCGAATAATTACAAGTTTCATAAAAAGCTAAGTCTCATTTTAGGGAGGCTACTACCTGCCTCCCGCTATAGTGGAAGGAATCCCGCTACAATGGGACAGCTATAGCAGGAATATTCCCATTATATCTAGACCGCCATAGTGGGATGAGGCCACTATAGCGGCCTTTATCTTCCCCAAACTTGAACCAATGCTCTAATGGCGCCTTTTCATAAAAATTGTCCATTTTTGACTTTTTAACACAGATTAGGGTTGGGGAAGTGCCATGAGACTATTATATTCTAAAATTTGGGTGTTTAAATCCTTATACAAACCCAATAACCAAGAAATATTTTGAAAATAACTCTTCACATTCTACTTTTGTTCAAGCCCCAAATTAGCCATAAACTCCGTAAATTTTACGTCTAGATTGCCATAGCGGCGTTGTAAACATAAGAGAAGCAACCATGCTTTGAAATTTCGTTCAAATTAAAGCAAAATTTTGATTTCAAAAACCAACCCCAAATCCACATGTTTTCTACGATTTCAAGTGCAAAAACTATGACATTATGAGTAATAAAGTAAGAAGATAAAGTTAGAACATAATTTACCTTGATTTCGGCATTTAAAGCAAGTTGATCGGAGAGGGGAGGAGATTTTGATGTTTGAAAATGTGAGAAATGGGTGAAAAACCTATTTCTCACCCTTAAAGTTTCCCCCGTTCCTCTATACCGCTATAACGAGAATATGCCCGCTATAGCGAGGCCCAATTCACTTTCGGGGGAAAAATTTATCCTTTACTTTTTATGCATTGTTAATTTGTGATATATTGGCGATGCCCCAGTTATCTTGGGTATAAGCTCTTGTCAAGAGTGGCCTCATTCCAGTTCTGGCTGCGATAAATTATGTAAGGGTGTCGTATTAAATAGGCACGATATAATTCGGGCGAACTCTATTGTAAAGTTCAATGAATCAAAGTCTCCAAATAAGAATTTATAATCAATGGATTGGTATTAATGACTCAGGTACGCTTCGTCTAGTTCTTTCCCTACCATGATCGTTCGAGGATAAACGATGGATAAATTTGTATCTGTTGTAATGACCCCTTTCGTCATTACTAAAATCACTGCATCCAAAGGGCATGAAGTATGACAACTTCCTTAATGTCTTTGAAAAGTGTTCATAGAAAACTTAGTTAAATAATTTCTGAGTACAAAATTTTGGGGTGGATGATGTTATCCTGCTATAGCGGGAATTATCTCGCTAGAGTGGCACAATGATAGCGACATGTAGGCCGTTATAGCTGGGCACCGAGAAATAGTCCACCCGAGTTTTTAATTATCTTTTTCCTTTCAGTTGCAAAACCAAAATGAGGCTTTATTTTAAAAACCCTTAGGGTCGCATCAAGGCTCTAGAGATATGGAGAAGAGGGAGTACGCTTAGACGGGGTGAAACCCGATATTTTCCTACAATTTTCAGGATGGAAATCATTAGAACGGAGCAAGGATTTCAAGTTTATTCCTCTGTAGCAGCTGTTTATTGCCTAGGTAGGCTACATTTAACTGAATAGCAAAGACATGTGTTAGAAAGCGTATACATAACATAGATTGATAGAAGATTCCATGTGTAGGCCTGCGAGCAAGGGGTTTGAATGGATAAAATCGATAGTTAGGGCTATGTGAATGTAGTGGATTTTCCTTGAATAAGGTTTTGCGATGTTATTAATGATGTTCTGTATTTCTTATGCATAATTAATTGGTTAGTGCGTAAAGATGATCGGTTATGGTAGTGTATTATAGTAAAATTAAGAGATGTTAGTATGGTGGATGTGAATGCCTAGTTCCTTGCTTATTAGGGGTGATTGTGTGATGTGGACGTAGTGGTAAGATGAAAAGTTTGAAGTAAATAAAGTGTAGATTAGAGGGGTTATGTGTGTTCCAAATATCTGTAGTCCGAAGGCTATTCTACCATAATGTGTGTTACTTATCTCTATGGGTTATTTGGCCTTGAATATTATTATTGGCAGAATGTGGTGGGTGATGGTTGAGTTATAGTTAAGACTCATTTTGATTTATGTGTGCATGTTAACTGCCTATTTGTCTACTTGTTGCAATGCATGTTATGAATGTTAACTTGATGGTTGAGTTAACAAGTTGTTTGATCATTTGGAATGAGATTGTATAAAAAGGCTTGTTCTAAAGTGCAAGGGTGAACGGATTATCTCATATTGTGATTTTGTACATGTTATGACATGGAGTGATACTATAAAATGAACTGATAAAGTTCATCATCACAAAATTGGTGGATATTAGGGAGTATAAGGGAAGGGACGTTGGAATAAGGGTGGTATAACACTGGTTTGGAGTAAGGGTGGCAAACACTAGATGTTTGGGTTATTGGTACATGGACTGAGCTCGTCCCCTATAGGTCATGGCTAGTGGGCATTTATAAGATCTATTACATATGTGTACATGATATTGGTGAGTTTGACGATTTCATGAGTGGATCGAATTATATTATTTGATGTTATTAGTTCCACGAGTGGATCGGGTTATATGATTTAATGTTATTAGTTCCACGAGTGGACAAGGTTATATGATTTGATATTATTGGTTCCATGAGTGGTCTAGGTTACATTATTTGATGTTATTTGGTTCCTTGAGTGAACTGGATTATATTTTTTTTCATTTCGATCCATGAGTGGTTCAGACTATTGATATACATGAATTGACTCGATATTATTGAAGTGCAATAAAAGAGGTAATTGTGATAATGTTGAGTTGATGGTATATGAGTCATGGTTATTGACTGGTTGCATATTCATACATGCTCTATGCTATTCTGGCTTACTTGATTAATGGTTAACAAAAGGCTAAGTGAAGGTATAATTACTAAGTGTTGCATGGTTGTGCTTGTGTACCACATGTTGGATGATTATTGATAATAAGTGACGTGCTTGCGTGATTTTATGTGTTAGGTAGTAATGGGTGATATTGGGTTGTGTAATAAGTGTGCATAAAATAACTCATGAGGTGTTCTCGATGTAAGTAGGTGCTCGAACAAGTATTGTTATGAATGAGTTAAGACTAGAATGGTTGATAGTTACCTTGATGCTTTCGAAGAAATAAACGGCAACGGATCATAGCCGGTGTAGGTAATAGATGTGTAGTCAAGAGAGGAGAGTAAAGTGAGTGGTGACTGGTAAATAGTGGAGAGATACAAGCTGAATTGTTATTTTATAAGTGCATGTTCAATTTTAGATATTTATATTGTGTTTATGTGATTTAACCTGGATCGACCGATGATGCTTATCAGTATGTGTGGTTGTATTGATGCTACTCTTGCTACATCCTTCTAGGGAATAGTCTGTTGCAGGATCATTTCAGTTTTCATTGTTTGATGCGGATAGAAATCTTCAGCAGCTCCTGTCTTCTTATTCCTACGGTGAAAGTCGAGTCTTGTTTATTTTCCTTGTCCTGTATGTAGTAGCTCTTGTACCTGTTTAGACTAGATCTTTGGGGTAACAAATTTTTTTGGGTTGTATTTTATTTATGAAATTGTAATAAGTTTTATAATACTAAGAGTTTAATGTTATTATTTTATAACTTCCGCATTTTTTTTCATTGGGTGGTAAGGGTTCTTCTATCTAGGTGGATTAGAGTAGGTGCCCTTACGATCAGTTGGTTAGGTCGTGACACGATCGTGATGGTTCAGACACCATAATCCCTTCACGATCACGACACACACCCTCTCGACCGCAAAGGGTAAAATCTAGCATAAAAAATCATAAAAATCTTATGCCTTAAATAGTCCATGTGAGTGTTTAAAACTCACCCGAATCGGTCGACATTCAAATCAAATATGCAAATCACTCCTAAAATACTTTACAAATTTGATGGAACACTCAAAATACCAATATGAGGTCGTCTCAACACATTCGTTTGTGGTCAACTCTTAATTCTCAATTCAACTAGCTAGTAAGTAACTAAATACTTGATCAAAAATACTCCTAAGCCCTTCGAGACTTGTCCAAACCATCAACCTAAGTCTTAAATCACCATCTAGATCTTTAGAAACTTTAACATCACTTCCACGCTTGTTTGCCTCAAATGTTGACTTTAATCGACTCGTAAGTTTCCAAATTACTATCTAGTTTTAATTTTATTTTGTTCTCTGATACACATCTGATTATCTTGGAAACTGTGTCATCTGTCTTTGCAAGTTATTATTCACATTTCAAGCATACAAGAAGGGTCATCTAGTTAAAAAGGATCCTAATACTCAACGACCGGATGAGTCGTTACAACTAATAGTTAAATTTGAGTTTTTGAAATATATTTAATATGGACAATTAATACTTCATCCGTTCACTTTTACCTGTTCACTATATTAAAAATACATTCTCTCTTTTACTTGTCACTTTAGCATATCAATAGAAAAAAACATGTTTTTCGTTTCATATTTTACTCGTAGCATTAATTACGTGTTTCCCAAATCATTTTTCAAGACCTAACACTAAATATCAATGAATATGAGTATAATGACAAAATACACATATCAATTATTATTTCTTAATTGAGGCGTACAAATTCAAGCTAGACAAGTAAAAATAAACGGAGGAAGTACTCCCTCCGTCCATCTTTACTTGCTGAATATATTAAAAATAGATGTCCAACAATATTTGTTCAGTTTGATAAATCAATGAATAATTTATCATTTTATGTCTATTTTGTCCTTACTATTAAATACTATTCATTACCCAATGCATTTTTCAAAGTATTAAATTTATTATATTCAAAGATGGCATAGTAAAATTACTCTCATTATCTATTATTTCTTAAAATGTGTGCCAAATCAGTAGTGAATACTCCCCTTGCTCCATTTTACTTGACCTTCTTTCTAAATATGTTTGTTTTAAATTAGTTGTCTATTTTCGCAAATCAAGAGTGTTTTGTTACTTTTTCCCCATATTACTCTTGGTATTAAATAACTAAAGAAAATAATAATAATTAGATTTAGAGTTTCAAAATATCATTAATAGGGTTAATTTTGTAAAATATACTTCTAATTTATGTTTTATTAATGGATGTACCAAATCAAAAGAGGTCAAGTATTTTGAAATGGAGGAAGTAAATAAAGATTACTGTGGGATTAATATATAATTTCTTAAAGAACATGCAAACTTAACATACTGACTAGTAAAGGAGAATAGATGGAGCAGTCTCTCCTTTTTTCCCCCTTATCGAAAGTAACCTATTTAATTCTCGACTTAATTCCTGGCTCACTTTGAGTTGACAATTTATCAAACCAATTTTGTAGTCACAC
Organism: Capsicum rhomboideum; assembly: GCA_031232105.1. Lineage (NCBI taxonomy): Eukaryota > Viridiplantae > Streptophyta > Magnoliopsida > Solanales > Solanaceae > Capsicum > Capsicum rhomboideum. The sequence continues at coordinate 44,460,380 of CP124716.1, forward strand.
TCACACATTGCTTTTTCATTAGACATCTTTCAGTATTTGAATTTGGATTGTATGCATACATTATTTCTGAATAAATTTTTTGACAAGAAGAATCTGAGTATCTACATCTTGAATACTCAAAAACTTTAAGGGTCTCTTTGGAAAGCCACCTAATAATTGGAATTAGTGCAATTATTAGGATAGTAATTATCAGCCTAATAATTGCACAACTTAATAATTACGTTGACCTATTTGTTTGCCACAATGTAATTACATGATTTTTAAGAACATTATGAAATCCATGTTTAACAAAAAGATTAATATTATAAATATAATGTCATAAAATTATTAAAACATTTGACAAAAAGATAATCTATCAATTCTAACTAAATAATGAATGACTTGCAATGTGAAATATCATGTCAATACTAGTAAAACAAATAAATAGAAACTGAAAATATAATATAAGTTCAAAATTCAAAATAAATAAATAATACACTTATGTCATATTTCAACATAACATAAATAGAATTCAAAAGACATGGAAAACCTAAGTCTATAACCTTATTCAACAATGAATTCTACTTAATTTAAAAATTAGAATACTAACTAAATTATGTTAAATGAAAAAAATAAACATAAAATAAATAAAAAAATAGATAATACGAAAAATTGCATGGAATCACAAGAAATAAAGGTTGGGAAATGAGACGGAAGTAAAATATAAATAGTAAAAAATAAAAAATATTTTAAAAAATATTAAAATAATAAAAATAGAAAGAATTTAAAATAAATTAAAGCGAAAAAAATAAAAATAGAAATAAAATGAAGAAATTAAAAAGTAATCAGCTGGTAATTACACCATGTAACTACCTAGAATTCGCAGCTCCCCCCTGTGAATTGGAAAGTGTAATTAGCCCTTGCCAATTATACTCAATTACCTGTTGACCAAGTAATTACTTGGTCAGTCAAACATGTCAGACAGTGTAATTACACCCAATTACACCAAATTCAATTACCAAGGTGACTTTCCAAACATGCCCTAAATGCAAGTCAAGACGAATAGTATGAAAATATCATTGATACCACATTGTCTTTCGCTTTTTTCATTTTCTTTCCCGTTAACAATTTGAATTTGAATTTAATTTGTATATTCGAATTGCAGAAAAGGAATGTAAGACGGATAATAACATTTCAATTCCTCAATTATTGATAAACTAGTATTAGTACCCGCACGATGTGCGGACAATATTTAAGTGAAAAAAAATCATAAATAAAGATAGATTAGAAAAATTAACTTAGATTTATAAATTTATCAAATGAATAGAAGCATGATTTATTTTTTTTATTTACCAATAGATAAACCAACATAAACTAATGAAATATATTGTCATCGTCTCCTATCACTTATAGTTTCTTGAATAGTTCATAACAATTAATTCAGAATAAATCATTTTTCAAAGTGAAAAAAAGAAAGAAAGAAAAAATCAATTTGAATTTGTTGAAGATGTTTACTTAAATACGAATATTGAAAGGAGACCAAGTATAAAGCAAAGATATTACCTTTATAACATTTATAACTTTCACATTTAAGTCAAAATAGGATCTTAAAGTACCAAATATAGAAAAAAGATAAAATTTTAAACAAATAAATCATAATAATCTTAAGCAAGATCAGGCAATGTCTATTTTTCATTAGCGTCAAAATAATTGATATATTTTTCTTAATTTCATTAATAGATTTATTATTTAGTGATACTATGTTACCAAAAATTTGTATTTGGATAAAGAAATCACCAAACTAACAAACTTGTCTCTTTCAAGAAAGAAAAACACTGCGAATAATTAAAATCATTTTTGATAAATGATTTTCTTGTTTCAAGCATATGTTGTTTGAATACAGTGGTTAACCTCTCCATATGTTTCTTCTTCTTGAAATCTTATTTTGAATTAGTGATAACATTCCTTCAACATGTTGGTCTTTCTTTTACCCTACCAAAATCTAATATTAAATAATGATTAAAAAAATCAAGAAAATCAATCACCTTTTTTTCATAATTATGCAAGACCCCAAAATAATAGTATATAATTAAAAGTTATATTATCCATTGTATAAATTTGTATTTGTGTAAAGAAATTGAAAAACTAACAATCTTATTTTTCCTGTGAAAGTAAAACAGGGGTGTCTCGTCCATTAGACCACTTAGGTAATTGCCTAGGGCCCCATAACTATGGATGCCCCATATTTTCATGTAAAAATAGTTTTATATATATATATATATATCAAAAGATTTATTAAAATCTTATATTAGCATAAAAAAACAACTCATATTTTTCAGAAAATTGTTTAATCTAAATAGAGTTTTACATGGAATTTTCCTTAGCATAAAAAAAAAAGAAAGGAAAAGTTCGTTATTACTATGATGTGATCATTCGGGGCATGGGAAATAGAAGAATTAGTTGAGAAAAAAAGTAGAAACTGCAATATTTTGGGGATCATATAAGATCAACAATTTCGCAGGAGAAATTGAATGGATTAGCTATATTGTCAATAGAAAAAGAATTATTAGAAAGTATTGACTATAAAAAAATTATTAATAATTTTGTATCTCAAAAGCTAGAAAAATAAATAAGCATATATGAAAAAAAATAATTTAAGATAAGGCCCCTCATTAGAGTTTCATCTTAGGCCCCCGATATGGTTGAGACCCCCCTGAAGTAAAACACTACAAGTAATTCAAATCATTTTCAACAAATGATTTTCTTGTTTTAAACCTATGTTACATTGTGAATACATTTTTCAACCTCCTCATACGTTTATTCTTCTGCTGAACTCTCGTTTTGAATTATTGATAACATTTCATCAATAGGTTTGATCCTTATTATGCCAAAACTTAATATTTAAAGCTTGAAATTCATAAAAAAAAATTAGAATTAATATTTAGAAAAATATTGACAATTCTTAATTCTACATATTCATAATGAAAAGCTTGATAAATACCAATAAGGCTAATGATCATAACAAATAACACACACACAAGAGAGAGAGAGAGAGAGAGAGAGAGAGAGAGAGAGAGAGAGAGAGAGAGAGAGAGAGAGAGAGAGAGAGAGAGAGTGAGAGAGAGAGAGAGAGAGAGAGAGAGAGAGAGAGAGGGAGGGAGGGAGGAGCAGGAGGAGAAGAAAAGTGTGACAATATTTTTATGTTATTGAATGGGTATATATAGTATAAGAGGTCAAATTTTCCACATAATTAGCATAGAAGGTAAACTATAAATTAACTTTTTTTCAAATTACTACATAAATTAACTTAAATTATGAAACTTAAGATATTTATATTTTCAAAATTTAACTTTTCCATATAAACGTCACTAAATTGATATAATATTTTTGTTGCTACATTTTGTTAATTCATTAATGCGATATAAAGGAATTATCAGTCTTACAAATTATTGATAGATATATGGAGGAAAAAAAATCCATAGAAATAAATTATTGATACATATATGGAAGGAATAAAATCAATAGAAATTATAATTTTCTAATTTATTATTGGTTCCTTGAATATATAAAAGTAGTAAAATATTTATAAATTATGATGAAATAAAGTACAAATATTTTTCTCATCCGATTATTGCAATTGATGAAAAATAAATACTTAAAATAGACTATTTATTTCATTAATTATGAATATTTAGGTTTAAATTAAATTTAGGTTTAAATTAAATAAGAAATTAAATAAGTTTAATCAATTTGATCAAAACTTCAATCACTAAATTTCATAGTAAAACTATTTAAATAAAAAATAAAATAGAGAACCAGAATTTTGAACAAAAATTAAAAAAAATATAAACAACATTTTGAAACAAGATAAATGAATTGAATAACCCCAAATGTTGTGGCATTATATTTTTTGTCACTAAAACTTTTTATAGTACATAAGATATGCTAAAGTCCAATAATTACTCCATTTAAACGTGGGGATCTTGTTCAAGACTACTAAAATAGATTAATGCATATTAATTTGAAATTTCAATAAAAGAATATCCTTTCTTTTTATAGTCCAAACTTACCATTTGAAAAAATATTTTTGAATTAATAAAATTATAATAGATTGTACAAAATCAGTTAATTCATTATTTGTATTCCATTAAATAAATAATGTACAACATAATTGTAATAAGATCACGATGGATTGCATAAAATCAGCTAATTGATTTCAGTTAAATAGAATCAATTTTATTATCATAATTCATAATATATAGACACAAGTAACTTAATTAATATTGTAAATTTTGAAATATATTTACGAATTAAATAATAGTCAATGTTAGTTGCTTTTTTATCATAATATGTATATCAATTACAGAATTCTGCATATATGTTTTGTTAAAATAATTATCAATATTAACTGATATTTACCTCAATTTAATCTTATTAATTTGATTATAGTAAAATTAGTATTATTATTGCATATTTACTTCCCATAAATCTTTCCTAATTTTTTAGTTTGATTATATTTGCTTAATCTACAATTACATAAAGGACTCAAATATGGAAGCAATTATTTTTTTCGTAATTACATATTTACTTTCCATAAATTTCTCATATTTTTAAAATTTAATTATATTTATTTACACCTATAATTATGGAAATTTCAAAAAAGAAAGCAATTATTTTACCCCTAATTACATATTTGCTTCTCATAAATTTTTCATATTTTTATAGTTTGATTATATTAAATTTATATTAGTTATCTTTATAATTTTGAGAAGGACTTGAAAAAGGTAGCAATTGTTTTTTCCTAATTATTGATTTATTTCCCAAAACTCTCTCCTAATTTTATAACTTGGTTATAGTTAATTGATTATTTAATAGTCTCTATGATTTTGGTAAAAACTCAAATAAGGTAACAATTAATTTTTTCCATAATTACGGATTTTATTATATTTATTCATTTATTGTTTTACAAAAATAAGTCAATTTTAATTGCAATGAAAGTTGAAATATTTTTCATTGTAAAAATGCCAATTAAATTTTTTCTATATAAGTTGCTTGATTACTAATTGATTATTCACTTATAAAAAAAGTTTTGTAACACTTTCTTGATTTACTCAATTGTAATGAAATTATAAATATTTTTTTATATATAATATCATTATTTATATTGTTTACATATTTTGAGGGATGACATCTTTTTTCATTATTTTTTATTTTTGGATGACTATAGTTCTTTCTATTTAAATTGCTTGGTTACTATTTATTAATTGATTTTTCTTGTAATATTTCTTTGGTTTTACTCCATTGTAATGAAATCATAAAAAATTACTTTCTTATAATACTATTATTTATATTGTTTAAATTAATTGTTTATATATTTTAAGGAATGTCATCTTTTTCAAAATGTTTTTTATTTTGGAATTACTTTTTGGTGATATGAAATATTTAAATAATCTTAACATAAAATAATATGAAATAATTAAACAATCTTAATAGTTTTCATCCAATAGGATTCAAACTTATTTGTTTTTTTTACCACAATATGAAATAAATATGAAATAAATATAAAATAATTAATAATCTAGAAAATAGATTTTTGTTGTAAGAGGTTAGCTCTTAAGATGCCACTTGGCTTAATTTTAGGCTAACTACTCTCCTTTATTATATATATAGATATGAAATAAATATGGAATAAATATAAAATAATTAATAATCTACAAAATAGATTTTTGTTGTAAGAGGCTAGTTCTTAAGATGTCACTTGGACTTAATTTTAGGCTAACTACCCTTCTTTATTATATATATAGATATGAAATAAATATGGAATAACTATAAAATAATTAATAATCTACAAAATAAATTTTTGTTGTAAGAGGCTAGTTCTTAAGATGCCACTTGGCTTAATTTTAGGTTAACTACTCTCCTTTATTATATAAATAGATATGATATAAATATGAAATAAATATAAAATAATATGAAATAATTAAACAATCTTAATAGTTTTCATCCAATAGGAGTCAAACTTATTTGTTTTTTTTTACCACAATATGAAATAAATATGGAACAAATATAAAATAATTAATAATCTACAAAATAGATTTTTATTGTAAGAGGCTAGTTCTTAAGATGTCACTTGACTTAATTTTAGGCTAACTACTCTTCTTTATTATATATATATAAATATTAAATAAATATGGAATAAATATAAAATAATTAATAATCTACAAAATAGATTTTTGTTGTAAGACGCTAGTTCTTAAGATGTCACTTGACTTAATTTTAGGCTAACTACTCTCCTTTATTATATATATAGATATGAAATAAATATAAAATAATTAATAATCTACAAAATAAATTTTTGTTGTAAGAGGCTAGTTCTTAAGATGTCACTTGACTTAATTTCAGGCTAACTACTCTCCTTTATTATACGTATAGATTTTAGTTTTGTTTTTTTTGATATGTGATTATGAGTATAGACTATATTTAGAATTATATTATCTTCAAATATTACTCAATATTATAATCTTAAATGTACATTTACAATTAAAGTGTAATTGATGAGACAAGAAATCATAACTAAAGGTGCATCACTTCAATTAATTAAAAGCTAAGTGTCACTAATCAAATAATATAAGAATTAAAATCAAAATTTATTCCTATTATCCCACGTAAAAAACTACATGGTAGCATTTTTTCCCCGTAATTTTACGAGAGTGTCAGGTCCAAGATGAAAAAAAGAAACTTGCTATGGACAAAAGGAAGTTCCCTTCAAAGTGTATTACAGGTGCAAGAATGCGCATGCATCTATATAAGACCACCGCCCTTATCCACCATTTACAAATACCATGTCTCTTTGACACACCTTCCTTCTACAGTCCTCTCTTTCAACTCATTGGGTAACAAACAACGAGACGACGCACCTCTCTTTTTACTCAATTTTCATCTCTTTGGAACTATACACTATGAATAGCAGCAGTGCAGGTTCTCATCATCCCCACCCTACCCAAGACTTTAACCCCATCAACCAAGAAGAAAAAACCACCACTGCTGCTAGTGAGAATACGTCAACTAGCAACAAGAGAGGTAAAGGCAAAGGAGGACCTGATAACAACAAATTCAAGTTTCGAGGAGTTAGACAACGCAGTTGGGGCAAGTGGGTGGCCGAGATCCGAGAGCCGCGTAAACGAACACGCCGTTGGCTCGGCACATTTGCAACTGCTGAAGACGCCGCTCAAGCCTATGACCGTGCCGCTATTATACTCTATGGTTCAAGGGCTCAACTCAATATTCAACCTTCTGGTGCAAACACTAGCTCAGCCTCTTCTTCCACGTCTTCTAGACGCTCAAGTTCATCCACTACGACTCAAACTCTTCGTCCTTTACTTCCTAGACCTTCCGGATTTGATCTTTCTTTCTCTTCTTCTACACATATACCTCCAATTTCTCCCTCCACAAACGTATTGGCTGGGGGTAATTACGTACCATATGGATTTTTCCCTTCCGTACAATATGCTGACATGGCACAAAACCCTCAACAGTTAATTCAGAAACAATATGTACCTTGTGGTGACGGATATATCGAGGGTGAGACCACTAAAACATGGACGGTATGTTCTGATTCAAACCCTAACCCTAGACATAACCAACAACAAGAAGAGGATAATAATCAACAATATCAGCCGCAGCAGCAACATAATTGTTTGTATGATGAGATAAACACTTTAGTTGGGTCAGTGGGTCCATCTTTGTCTCTGTGTTCGACTCAAATGGTGGATTCCGCACCGGTCGTTTCTGATCCGGTGGCGGCAGTGGGAGGTCCAGGATATCCGGTTTTGTGGCCTATTGGTGAAGATAATTACCCGCCCGCTGATATTTGGGATTATGGTAATGATCCCTTCTTGTTTGATTTTTGAATGAGAAGAGAATTAGCAATTAGATTTGTTGTTTACATGCAAGAACAATGAAATAGTAATATTTGATATGCGATTGAAGGTTTCATTCTGGTTATATACCAGAGATTTGCACTCTATAGTTTCCGGCAGTGTGCATTCTTCTGAATCTCTGAGGCACAAGAAGGATTTTCTACTGCTTTTAAATTAGTTGAGATATGACGAACATCTAAAGGATGATCATTTGTATACTGCTTTGATCAGGTTTTATGTATGTGATGCATTTTTTCTCTTCGATCTCATTCACTTAATAAGCTTTTGGTTTTCAAAAAAAATTAGTTTACTTTATTTATGGTTTTTGCGCCTTGTCTAAAATTGTTAAACGTTCCAGTGTTCTTGCTCAAAATAAGCTTCCATTTAGTATGTAGTATCTGTCTGGTGAACGAAAAAGAAAATTGTGCTGATAAAATAATTGTGTGCATTTCTGTTGGAGCACTTATCTCCAACTTCTTCTCCAACAATTTCCAGTTCATGAATCTTGCATTTATTTTCACTTTTCAACTTCCAGGCAGTTCAGTTCAGTGTAAATCAAGAACTCCGGTAGTAGTACTGGTATACCGAAATTCTAAGTTATAAATATCTTAGATTCTCCCAAACTTGCTATGAATTATTACTTGTACACTAAACTATCATAAATCTTAGCTGTATCAACTAATTTGTTTATTTGATAGCCCTTGCCTCTTAAGTCTGATTGTAGGCTCCGGTTACCTCTGCAACCTAGGGAGATGGTCATATCTTTTTGATGAATGTGGTATTGAGGTTGGTATATTTGGAAAAGAGGTCTATCTTAGGGGAGAGACCATTCAAATGGTTGAATTGACTTTGCTTCGATTGAACCCAAATGAGACTTCAATCATTCAACCCTAGTTTCTGAAGGAGGAATCAATGTTGTCACTTGGAATTTCGAAAATTGAATTCTCTTTTTCAGATCCTGACCTTGGTAGAACTTATCTTTGATTGGGATTTCGATTGAAAAGATGTGTACACAGTAATAAGATTGGTGTGCCGAAAATTAACCCCCAATAGAGCAACACTAGTAATTAACTAATTTCCCCGTGCTAGAACTCATAGACCACCTTTTTGCATCTATTTTTCATCCTTTGTAATTAAATAGATTTTGATCTAACGATGTCCATTATACAATACGTTGAAGACGATGACAAATAAATGCTTATTCAAGATAAATTATTGTTCCTTATATGTCTGTTTCTGCTAAATAATCTTTTTTTAATGAACTATATGTATTTTGTTCCATGTCCTCCAATTTTTGATGATAAGAATTGCTGTCGGAATCAGCTTTCCTTTCTTGCACCAGAATTGTCTACTTTGGTTTTTGAAGAGGACATGAAAAAAGATTGTTCATAAAATAGTAGTACTACTATATTTCCGTTTCAACTCAATATGATTCTCTACTTTTTGTATTTTATTGTTATTATTTTCTATCTCCACATTCAGTTCTAATTAAGATTTTCACTAGTGCAATTTATGGTAAAACCCAGGTCCAAGAACCTCATTCTTGGACACAAATATTGTTAGAGGATGCAAAATTCTCCGATAGTATAACTGAGAGTTAGAGTAGCGCAGGTCACTCATGATCGACATGCCTCTTCGGTTGCTTCATCTATGATTTTATTATGTCATCTTTAATTAATTATTATAAGTCATCTGAGTATTAAAAAATAAATAATATTTAACAAAAATTCTCCTATAATATAAGTGAGAGTTGAGCAGCAAGCTACTCATAGTCACATACCTACTTCAGTTGCTTTAACTGTGATTTTACTATATCATCCATAATTAATTATTATAAGTTATTTAAGTATTAGAAAATCAATAATGTTTAACAAAAAGGATAAAATAGATACAAAATGATAAATTAACTCTTGATTTTTTAATTGGATAAATAAAATTAGATAACTATTTTTAATATACTGAATAAGTAAAAATGGACGCGTGGATTACTTTTCAATGGTTATATGTGTGTCAAAAAAGGAGTACTTTTAAAAAATAAATAAAAAGTTCTTACCTTTAATGAGTTGATTTACTACCGCATAAATATATCACTTATTTTAAAGCATAAATTTAAAATCAAGACATAACTTAAAAGATGAATAAACCAATAAGCTAAGAATATACGAAATCGTAATTCCAAATATCGCCTATTTTTTGTAAGTACAATAAAAATGTTATTACAAAAAAAAGAATAAAAAAAAAAGTAATATTGGGCTAGTACATCACACGAATAATAAAATCTAATAGTAGTAGTAAAATCATACAGAAGCTAACAAAAGATCAAATCTTAAAAAATGATAGACCAGATAATGAAAGAGAAATATATACTCTTATTGGTTTATTCATATTTTACGTTATGTCTTGATTTTTAAATTTATGTTTTAAATAAATGATATATTTAAAGTAAATCAACTCATTAGAGTAAGAACTTTTTTATTTATTTTTTAAAAGTGCTCCCTTTTTGATACCAATATAATCATTAAAAAGTACTCCATGCGTCCATTTTTATTTATCCAGTATACTAAAAATAGTTTTTTAATTTTATTTGTTCAGTTAAAAAATCAAGAATTAATTTATTATTTTGTATTTATTTTATCCTTTTTGTTCAATATTATTTATTTTCTAATGCTTAGATGACTTGTAGTAATTGACTAAGGGTGATATAGTAAAATCATAGTTGAAGCAGCTGAAGCAGGCATGTCGACCATGAGCAACCTGCTTCAACTGCTCAACTCTCACTTATACTATAGGAGAATTTTTGTTAAATATTACTCTATTTTTTAATACTAAGATGACTAAAATAATTAATTAAGAATAAAATAGTAAAATCACAATTGAAGCAGCTGAAGAAAGCATGTCGACCATGAGCAACCTGCTTCAGCTGCTCAACTCTCATTTATACTATAGGAGAATAATAATTACATAAAAAATTATTTAAATATTTACATTCTATACCAAGTATAGTAAAAATAAAAAATTGATGATAGCATATTTTATACATAATCTATTTTATGCGTAATCTATCATGAACCAAAATCAACAAGAGTGCAGCTGGTATTTTTGTAATCGATTTAATATTAGTCCCGTTAGGTGAATTATAATTAATTTTACTTTAAATTTAGCAATTAAAAAGTGAAAAGAAAAGTAAATGATAAATAAGTCATAATAAAATATCACACTCATAAATTGTAGAATATACAATAAAAATCTCCCAAAACCCGAAAATCGTAGCACAAAAGCTTCTAAGATTAATACAAATCAGAATCTATCAGTACATCGTCTGAAATAAAGACGACAAAAAATAAACATAAAGAGAAAGAAACTGGTGCAGCGGATCAGCTAGGAAACTCACCACAAATTCTCCTCAAGCTTCACTCAGTACCCCATGACTCAGAACCCGCAACTAAAAAGAGATCAGTAACAAATATAGTATGAGTATATAAACAATGTTGTCACGCCTCGAATTCCAACGGGGCGGACTGACACTCAGAGCCGTTAAGTCCCGAGAGAACCAATCTTCATTCATGTACACTCATGGGCATGTCACTATATGAATAACACTCTATCACACATAGATACAAGATGCTAATGGCGGAAGTCATGGAGAACATATGCCATCTATGAAACTTGGCCGTTAGGGCCATCAAGTCAAAACGGACATACATGCCTTCATTGTCTGACAACATCTACAAAGCCTCTAATAGATACATTTACATAACCATCCAAAAGTCGGGACAAGTCCCCGCTTTATACAACATCCATACAGTACCAAAACCAAAAAAGATGTACACATGTGACTCGGAAAGCTCCGAATCAAACTAGAGCTCACCAATAATCCGTAGATGACCCGCAGCCTACTGTGGAGGTCTACTAGCACTTGTGCCTGCAACAAGTGAGGTAAGTCCCCCAAGGGACGTCAGTACGAAGAATGTACTAAGTATGTAAGGCTATAAGAAACTGCATGATACATAAGTACTTTAATGGAATCAAAACAAGTGAGTAATCAATATGGATAAACCTCCGTCTGTATATATGGAACCATTTACGTTACATTCATTACTTTCTTGCCTTTACGTTCGTCATCATTTTCATTCATTACCTTACTTTATCCTTCTTTGCATTAAGAAATAGTAAAGCATGTGATAAACAAATGACCAACTGATCAGTGGTAAAAGAGGATAACCCATGCTAGGAATTTTAACCCCTGGGATGCGGTCCTCATATATATACAAATTGGGATTGACCCATGCTAGGCTTTTCTGTCGCCCCTGGGATGCTACTGTGATATTGGGATCGCCCCTTGCTAGGCTTTTCTGTCGCCCCTGGGATACCACCCATGATATTGGGATCGACCTACGCTAGGTATTTTAACCCATGGAATACCACCCATGATATTAGGATTGACCCATGCTAGGTGTTTCTTCCACCCCTGGGATGCTACCCAAGAGTATCAAACAACTATACATTACTTCATCTCTTTACTTCTGTGAGATTGATACATTGGTAGTCATAACATTATTGGAACTTTAGAACGTAACATTATTGGAACTTTGGAACCATGTCCACAATTATGTGACACATGAATAACAATTGATCAATGAATGAGGAACATGTGAATAACAATAGATGACAACCTGAAATGAGATACCTTAGAACATTTCGGAATGGAACAAGTACAATGACAATGTGAACACTATGTGCTGCAGAAGGATACGAAAAGAGTAACCTTACATACCTTATCTTCCCAATATGAATACACATTCCTATATGTGAATACAATAATCCATCTCCTTCCTTACGTTTTACTCTACAACACAAGTATATAACGAAGCTCACGTTAACAACTAACTACCTTACAAGTGCATAAGACGACAATGAGCTACATGACTGCCCTATAACGTCATTTCACCCTTTACAATACAATTCACTGCATTACCATACCAACAACACCATAACATTCCACACATTGACCAAGACATTATAGACCAATAGTATTTCACACAAGTTTATGCTTTACATTTCCCCTTCAACACTATGTCACATTTACCTCACTACGTTACGTAAACACCTTTCACAACAACATATTAAAGACAATCCATAATTGTTACCATTCAAAATACCTCCGGGCTACTTCTTTAAAGTCATTCAAAAGGTACCATAAGTTGACAATTGAATCCAAGAAGGGTATAGGGGCTTTTGGGGGTCAAAGAGATGCAAAAACAATCGAAACGGAGTTCTAGACTGACCTGCAAAGCCACCTGCACCCGTAGGTGGATGAGGTGCAGCCGCAGGTGACCATTAGCCTGGTCCATGGCCACCTGCATTGTCATCTGCGCCCGCAGGTGCCCCGCCCGTGAGGGCGGGTGCCCGTTTCAGCCTCCAGGGGTCATTTTTGGGTCCTTTTTTGCAATGAATGGTCCATGGTTATAATTAAGCTTCTCTTTTCATATCTTAGGTCAAATTGATGCTAATTAACAACCATGGTTTCAATATCCACACGAACACCACCAAAAACTATACTCTCCTTCCATTATACCACCACACAACGATATTTCCACAAGTCACATACAAAGAGAGAACAAGTTAGGGACATAACCACATCCTAATGTTAACAACCACATCTTAACATGTTGACATCTTATCCATATCATTCACTTCCATCAAAATCTCAAGTATCCTTTCAAGTTCAAATCACAAAGATGACACATCTTTTAGCAAAGAAGAAAAAGTGCACTACTCAACATTTTTAGACATAACCATCATGATCTACACAATATCTCATGCATATAATATATTAAACAACAATATTAAACACTTACCCAAGATTGCAAAGTGATGATCTTGTCCAAATAAGTGGTTGCCTTAGGGTTTGAGAGAGAAGAGAAAATATCTCCTTTTTTTTTGGAAAAGTCTAGAATGGAAAGTGTAAAGGAATGAATAAAATCTGATTTTGTAGCCTTATTTATGGTCATACTTAGCCAATTCTTGGTCATTAAATGCTATGTTTACTTGGTCAACATTAAAATGGATCATTTTCCATCTTTGGGACATGTCTTTTGCATTATTTTGGGCCTCAATTGAGCCCAATGACACAAGATTCATTTAGCCCAATAACATGCATGAATAATATACCAACTATCACAACTTAAATAATTCCTTAAACATTAGGGTAGTGCATGAGTTCAGAGATATACGGGGTGTTACATCCTTCCCCCCTTAAGAACATTCGTCCTTGAATGTTAATAATAGTACCCAGTCCAAATATGTTCAAGTATGATTGCAGTCTTCCTATTATCACGTACCTATAATTACCACATATACTTACTTGTTGTTTCTCCAATTCAGTTTCTTGGATTTTCTCTTCGGTTTGAAACAAATACGGGTATTTAGACTTCATCAATTCTTTGGCTTCTCATATGATTTCTTCTACTTGCTGACTCCTCCCAAGTACTTTTATGGAAGCTACTTCTTTATTCCTTAACCTCATCACTTGTTGATCCAGAATACCAATAGGTATCTCTTCATAGGTGAGATCCTCCGTAACTTGTACATCTTCAATGGGAGCAATGGATCTCTTATGTACTTTCGTAGCATTGAGACATAAAATACTGGATGAACTGTGGAGAGTTCTTGGGGTACTTCAAATTCACACACGACTTGACCAAATCTTCGAACAATCTTATATGGCACGTTATATAGGGCTAACTTTCCTTTCTTTCTGAATCTCATTACCCCTTTCATTGGTGACACTTTCAAAAAATACCCAACCACCTATGGCAATTTCTAATTCCCTTCTTCTAATATCGGCATATAATTGTGTCGACTTAGGGCCATTTGTAGCCGCTGTTGTATCACCTTAACTTTCTCTATAGCTTGATGAACAAGATTTGGCCCGAGTAAAGCAGTTTCACCCGCTTCAAACCGTCCAATGGGTGATCTACACTTTCTTCCATATAAGGCTTCGTAAGGGCCATCTTGATACTTGAATAGCTGTTATTGTAGGCAAATTCAACAAGAGGTAAATGATTGTCCTAACTACTTTTAAAGTCCAATGTGCAAGCTCGTAGCATATCTTCAAGTGTTTGTATGGTATGTTCCGCTTTTCCATCTGTTGGAGGATAAAAAGTCGTACTTAAACTCACTTGGGTTCCCAAACTCTTCTGAAAAGGTTTTCAAAAGTGTAAAGTAAATTGAGCTCCTCTGTCTGATATAACATAGATTGGAATCCCGTGTAATTGCACTATCTCTTTAACATACAACCTTGCATAATCTTCAGCTATATAGGTGGTCTTGACGGGTAGGAAGTGCACTGACTTGGTAAGCCTGTCAACTATTATCCATATAGAATCAAATTTCCGCAGTGTACACGACAAACCTATGATGAAATCCATGTTAATCATGTCCCACTTCCAGACTGGAAGATTTATACATTGCATATAACCTCCAAGTTTCTGATGCCCTACTTTTACTTATTGACAGCTTGGACATTGAGCTATGAATTTTGCAATGTTCTTGTTTATGTTACCCCACTAATACATGTCTTTCAAATCATGATACATTTTGGTAGCTCTCCGGATGAATAGAATGCTGTGTGCTGTGAATGATGTGACTCTATCATAATCCGTCTCCTTAATTCATCTCCATCCGGTACACACAATCTACTTTGGCACTGAATCACTCCCTCTTGCATAAGATCAAATGCCTTTGTCAAACTTTGTTGTACATTCTCTTTCAGCTATGATAACATAGAATCTGCATACTGGTTTTCCTTTACTTCAGCTACTTATGAAGACTCTACCGCATTTTGTACTATAATTCCTTTATCTGGAGTTTCAAGAAGATGAACTCCCAAGCTGTCTAATTGATGTATATCCTTGACTATACCTTGCTTTTTCGTTAACTGGACACTAGTGCTTCCTATTTCTTTAAGGCTTAATGCATCAACTACCTTTTAATAAGTCCAACCATATTCGCTGTCTCCAGTTTAGATCCTTATGCTTCAAAATATACTACAAACTTTCATGATCAGTATATATATCAACATGAACCCTATACAAATAGTGGTGCTATATCCTTAAAGCAAATATCACGGCTTCTAACTCAAGATCATATGTGGGATAATTTATCTTATGTGGACGCAATTGTCTTGAGGCATAAGTTATCACATTGTCGTGCTGCATCAATACACATCCTAGGCCAACTCTGGATGCATCACAATATACTGCATACCCTTCTGTGCCTTCGGGAAGTACTAATACGGGTGTGGAAGTTAATTTATCTTTCAACTCTTGGAAACTTTTGGCACATGCATCATTCCACTGAAACTTGATTGCCTTGTGTGTTAGCTTCGTTAAAAGTACAGCAATGAAAGAAAACCCTTCAACAAACCTTTGATAATAACCTGCCAACCCAAGGAAGCTACGAATTTTCGTAGGCATCATAGGCCTTGGCCAATTCTTCATCGCTTCTATCTTTTGAGTATCAACCCTTATTCCTTCATCCGATACAATGTGACCTAAGAATGCTACGGATTTTAACCAAAAATCACATTTAGAGAACTTTGCATATAACTTACGATCACATCTGTAACACCTACCGTAAGTGATTAGCATGGTCCTCTTGTGATCTTGAATAAACCAGGATATCATCTATAAACACCGTCACGAACACATCTAGAAATGGCTTAAACACCCTATTCATCAAATCCATAAAAACAGCTGGTGTATTTGTTAGTCCAAATGACATAACTAAGAATTCATAGTGACCATACCGTGTTCGGAATGCTTCTTGGGTATATCTTTTGCTCTAACCCTTACCTGACGATATCCCAATCTCAGGTCAATCTTTGAGAAACATATGGCACCCTGTAATTGGTCAACCAAATCACCAATTCTGGGGAGGGGATATTTATTCTTAACTGTCACCTTATTCAGTTACCGATAATTAATACACATTCTCAACGTGCCATCTTTCTTTCGTACTAATAACACTGGTGTATCCCAAGGGGACGTACTAGGTCTTATGTATCCCTTGTCCAACAAGTCTTTTAATTGCTCTTTTTAATTCCCGTAACTTTGCTGGAGCCATTCCATACGGAGGAATAGAGATAGGTTGAGTGCCTGGAATCACATCAATACCAAACTCTACTTCCCGTTCTGGAGGCACACCCGGAAGATCTTCAGGAAATTCCTCAAGAATTTCATTTACCACCGGAACCGATTGAAAAGTTGGTGGCTTCACATCAGTATCTTTCACTCTTACTAAGTGACATATGTACCCCTTTTGGTATCATTTTCCTTGCCTTGATATAGGAAATAAAGTTACCTCTCGGTGCTCCCACCTTACCCTTCCATTCATGAGCATCCTTTTGTGGAAAAATGAAAATGTACCTTCTTAGCTCAACAATCTACCGTGGCATAATAAGAAACCAACCAATCCATACCCATTATAACATCAAACTCTATCATTTCCCCAGCTCGACAAGAGCAACCAACATATTATGACCACAAATAGTGACTATGCAATTACGACAGATTTTCTTAGCTATAATAGGCTCACCAACGGGTGTAATACTCCAAATGACTTGACTACTAATTTCGGCATTCTTTTGAATTTTTCCGCAATCAATGGTGTAACATATGATAATGTAGAACCCGGTTCACTCAATGCATATACATTATGTAAAAATATGAGTAATGAATTTGTAACCGCATCAGGAGAAGCCTCCGAATTCTTCTGATCCGTTAGAGCATAGGTACGATTCTGGGCTCCACTAGAACTAGCTGCTCCTCTAGAACCTCTGCCACGCCCCTTAGGCTGTGCACCTCTACCCAGAGTAGGCACCGATGATGGCGATGCGATGGTTGGTCCTGTAAGTCTTGCCAT
The DNA here is from genome assembly GCA_031232105.1 of Capsicum rhomboideum. NCBI lineage: Eukaryota > Viridiplantae > Streptophyta > Magnoliopsida > Solanales > Solanaceae > Capsicum > Capsicum rhomboideum. Next base: position 44,478,202 of record CP124716.1, read on the forward strand.
ACCACCCATGTTCCTTCGTGGACACCCTTTTCTTACGTGCCCCGACATACCACACCAGTAACAAACATCATCCCAAACCAGCATTCACCTGAATGAAACTTCCCACAGTGCTGGCACAGCTGGCGATAAAACTTTGATTGGCTCATACTTCCTAGTTCTTGATACCCCATTGTCCGTGAATCCTGAATCTCACTTCTTTGCCCAAACTGGTTGCTTCTAAACCCTTGGGATCGAGGTAGAGCATTTACTGTAGAATGAGGAAATTATGGTCTAGGCAATCTGTTAAACACCCGAGACCTAAATTCTCCTTGGGACTCCATGAACTGTCCCATAGGTCTAGCCCTCTTTGACGACCCTCTTTCAAATTCTTATGCCATTCTCCTTTACCTTTGATTCCCCCTCTTGTGTAAAGGCTGGACCAACTTGTCCTTGATTTTGTACCTCGACTATCTGAGTCAACTGGTGCACTGCATTACTTATATCCTATTCAGTAGCATTAACAGGTGGTTCGACAGGTTCTTCTCTCCTTCTCGGCTCTTCTGGAGCTAGAAAAGTAGAAGAAACTCGTGATGCAAATTTAGTTTCAGCCCCACCCTGACTAGCTTGGTTAGGTGGTGATTCACTAGTTCCTTCTTCGACAAGCATATATACCTTCTTATCTTTTCCCCCACCTCGTATTGTAATCGACATTTTACAATAAATAAGAAAATCAATTTCAATGGTCAGTTATGATTCCACCTACTACTTTGGCTCTATGATTCCACCTACAACATTGGCTCTACTGTACGATCTAAGAAATAAAGAAAAGAAACAAATCCTAAATGTCCCGTAGCCTCTTACTTATAAATGTGGCACGCAACACATCCATAAGCAATACTCTACTCAGACACAGCTTTGTATACACCATTAGGACAACCTGCTCTGATACCACTTTTGTCACACCTTGAATTCCAACGGGGCGGACTGGAACTCGGAGCCGTTAAGGCCCGAGAGAACCAATATCCATTCATGTACACTCATGGGCATGTCACTATATGAAAAACACTCTATCACATATAGATACAAGATGCCAATGACAGAAGTCATGGAGAACATATGCCATATATGAAACTTGGCCGTTAGGGCCATCAAGTCAAAAAAGACATACATGTCTTCATTGTCTGACAACCTCTACAAAGCCTATAACAGATACATTTACATAACCATCCTAAAGTCGGGACAAATCCCCACTTTATATAACATCCATACAGTACCAAAACTAAAACAAATGTACACATGTGACTCGGAAAGCTCCGAACCAAATTGGAGCTCACCAATAATCCGTAGATGACCCGCAGCCTACTGTGGAGCTCTACTAGCACCTGTTCCTGCAACAAGTAAGGTAAGTCCCCAAGGGACGTTAGTACGAAGAATGTACTGAGTATGTAAGGCTATAAGAAACTGCATGATACATAAGTACTTTAATGGAATCAAAACAAGTGAGTAATCAATATGGATAAACCTTTGTCTGTATATATGGAACCATGTACGTTACATTCATTACTTTCTTGTCTTTACGTTCGTCATCATTTTCATTCATTACCTTACTTTATCCTTTTTTGCATTAAGAAATTGTAAAGCATGTGATAAACAAGTGACCAACTGATCAGTGGTAAAAGAGGATAACCCGTGATAGGTATTTTAACCCCTGGGATGCGGTACTCATATATATATAAATTGGGATTGATCCATCCTAGGCTTTTCTGTCTCCCTTGGGATGCTACTGTGATATTGGGATCAACCCTTGCTAGGCTTTTTTGTCGCCCCTGGGATACCACCCATGATATTGGGATCGACCCATGCTAGATATTTTAACCCCTGGGATACCACCAATGATATTAGGATTGACCCATGCTAGGTGTTTCTTCCAACCCTGGGATGCCACCGAAGAATACTCAAACAATTATACATTACTTCATCTCTTTACTTATGTGAGATTGATACATTGGTAGTCATAACATTATTGGAACTTTAGAACGTAACATTATTGGAACTTTTGAACCATATCCACAATTATGTTACACATGAATAACAATTGATCAATGAATAAGGAACATGTGAATAACAATAGATGACAACCTGAAATGAGATACCTTAGAACATTTCAGAATGGAACAAGTACAATGACAATGTGAACACTATGTGCTGCAGAAGGATACGAAAAGAGTAACCTTACATACCTTATCTTCCCAATATGAATACACAGTCCTATAACGGAGCTCCTTCCTTACATTTTACTCTACAACACAAGTATATAACGGAGCTCACGTTAACAACTAACTACCTTACAAGTGCATAAGACGACAATGATCTACATGACTGCCCTATAACGTCATTTCGCCCTTTATTATATAATCCACTGCATTACCATACCAACAACACCATAACATTCCACACATTGACCAAGACATCATAAACCAATAGCATTTCACACCAAGTTTATGCTTTACACTTCCCCTTCAACACTATGTCACATTTACCTCACTACGTCACGTAAACACCTTTCACAACACCATATTAAAGACAATCCATAATTATTACCATTCAAATTACCTCCGGGATACTCCTTTAAAGTCATTCAAAAGGTACCATAAGTTGACAATTGCATCCAAGAAGGGAATAGGGGCTTTAGGGGGTCAAAAAGATGCAAAAACAATTGAAACGGAGTTCTGGACTGACCTGTGAAGCCACCTGTGCCCTTAGGTGGATTAGGGTCAGCCACAGTTGACCATTGACCTGGTCCAGGGCCACCTGCATTGGCATCTGCGGCCGCAGGTGCCCCACCCACGATGGCGGGTGCCCGTTTCAGCTCCAGGGGTTATTTTTTGCAATGAATGGTCCATGGTTATAATTAGTCTTTTATTTTCATATCATAGGTTAAATTGATGCTAAATAACAATCATGGTTTCAACATGTACATGAACACCACCAAAAACTATACTCTCTTTCCATTATACCACCTTACAATAATATTTCCACAAGTCACATACAAAGAGAGAATAAGTTAGGGCCATAACCACATACTAATGTTAACAACCACATATTAACATGTTTAAATCTCATCCATATCATTCACTTCCATCAAAACCTCAAGTCTCCTTTCAAGTTCAAATCACAAAGATGACACATCTTTTAGCAAAGAAGCAAAAGTGCACTACTCAACACTTTTAGACATAACCATCATGATATACACAATATATCATGCATATAATATATTAAACCATAATATTAAACACTTACCCAAGCTTGCAAAGTGATGATGTTGTCCAAACAAGTGGTTGCCTTAGGGTTTGAGAGAGAAGAGAAAATATCTCTTTTTTTTTTTTGGAAAAGTCTAGAATGGCAAGTGTAAAGGAATGAATAAAATATGATTTTGTAGCCTTATTTATAGTCATCCTTAGCCAATTCTTGGTCATTAAATGCTATGTTTACTTGGTCAACATTAAAATGGATCATTTGCCATCTTTGGGCCATGTCTTTGTATCATTTTGGGCCTCAATTGAGCCTAATGGCACAAGATTCATTTATCCCAATAACATGCATGAATAATATACCAACTATCACAACTTAAATAATTCCATGAACATTAGGGTAGTCGCATGAGTTCATAAATGTATGGGGTGTTACAAATGCGTAATTAATAAATATCATAGTCCGACTCTCCTCAAAATAGTGATGAGGTTTTAGTTGCTGAAACCCAAACATTATAACACAAGTATAGTTTTAGAGAATGAGCAACCAATCAACATTTCAGGCGAACAATTAAATGATAAATTATCAAACTTGGATTGTGAGATGTTGTGGAGAAGATGGAGAGTAGGATACAAACTTGGAGGACTAGACATCTTTCCTATGCAGGAAAGGTGAAACTTATAAACTCAGTTTTCATGCATATACAGTCTTATTGGGCATCAATATTCATATTTCCTATAATGGTATTGACAAAGCTAACATCAATTTATAGGAACTTTCCATGGATGAGAAGGTGACAATAAATAAAATGCCCCTTATAGCATGGTACTTAAGTTGTAGACCAAAAAGACAATGGGGATTAGGGATATTGGATGCAAGGATATGGAATGAAGTTGTCATATAGCTAAATTCACATGGAACATAGCACAAATCACAGATAACCTTTGAGTTAAATGGGTTCATCACTTATACATAAAGAACTTAAATTGGTGGCAACATCAACCAGCCAAAAAAATACTGATGTTATTGGAAGAAGGTGTACTATACAAGAATAAATTTAAATAAGGTTTTAAGGGAATAGGTGGCTTACGCAGAATGGTAGCTTCACTATCAAAAGTGGCTAGAAGTGGAGGAGAGGTGAGCTAGAATGACAATAGAGTAGATGGGTGTGGAATAGTATAAACATCCGAAAACATAATTTTATTGGGTGGCTGGTTAGACTGGGAGGTTACTTACTAGATCAGGATGTATATAATGGGCATATGCCCTAAGACAACTTTTGTCATCTGTGAAGACCAAGAGGAGACATTAGAACACCTATTTTTTTAGTGCCCTTTCTTAGTGAAATGCATGAAATTGATACTGTAGTGGCTAGGAAGTGGCGTATAGAACTTGGAGATACAAGACTTATAGAGAATAATGAATAGGAATATAGTTGGGTAGCATAGCTACTACATGTCATTAATGACTTATCGAGACTATCGGTTCAGTTTTCGGGCAGTTCATTTGGATTTTAAGCCCATTTCCCTATTTTGGAGCTTTTGAAGTTGAGAAATAGGTCTTGGACCAAAACTCCTACAAAATAGCCTCGGATGAGAATTCTGACAATGCTATTAGTTTTGAAATGTGGATTTTAGGCTAGGGGAACCCTTGGCCTGGGTCCCGAGGCTTCTGGACTCATTTTGGGCTGTTGGATAGATTTGGTGAAAAATGGAATTATGGGGGTGGAGCTCATATTTTATAGCAACAACCTCGGTTTGAAATTTTGATGGTTTTGGTGTAGTTCGAAATGTCAAATTTTGTATGGTAGCATAGTTCATTTGCGCACACGGGGTTTCGAACCAATCCCCAGCCCCCGATCGGAGTCCGTAGTGACTTAGGCATTTTTGTTGGTTTCAGGTATCTGGTGCAATAGCTTTAGCAGTCGTAGAGCCTCTTTAGTGGTGGTTGCTTTAACGACTTTGTGCCACTTTAAAGGACTTGGCTACCTGGCTGAGGGTCGCTTTAGCGGTCCATGTCTGCTTTAGCAACCAGGATGCCGCTTTAGCGACCCCTCGCCCGTCTTTACCTTTCACTTTAGCGACTAAGCGTCCACTTAACCGGTCACTGCTGGGTCTATACATTCTCTTTTCACTCGAATTTCAGCCAATTCTAGTCTCTTTTTCCTCCATTTATGATCTTATGAGCTCAAGGAAGTAAGAGCAATTGCAAAGTGGAGTTGGGATCGTATGGGGGTGCTAGTGTGACCTTATCCCTATTAATATCTCGTAATTTTTTGGTTAAATTCTTTGTTTGATTCTTGTTTTTCCCTTTCATTTTCCTTAGCTCTTGTGGCTATTTTAAGCCCCAATTGAGACTCCATTTGGGCTCAACTTTTGAGCATGTATTCCTTGTCCTTTGAGGGACCTTAAAATGAATTCAATTTTTGAATTCCATTTGTAGGCCCCACAGGCCTATTCTTAACCCAAACTTTTATATTGTAATATGGGTCTTGTTTCACTCGTATTAATGCGTAGATTATGATTTTTACAGTGCAATGTATTTTAGAGTTCGTGGAGTGGAGATAAGAAGTTTGTGGATGGTTCAAGACTACGGTTTGACATCAAGGTAAGCTTCGGTCTACTCTTCTCTAGGAGACTATGTATTGTATTGATTTCATGCTAGGTGGGGGGTTATAAGATAGGGTTAGGGCTAGTTGTATTAGTATTTGGCCTATGTAGGGGATTTAGGATAGAACTGTAAATTGAGCCTTAGCCTAGAATACCCGCCATAGCTTTAGCATACTGTTAAACCTGATTATTTATGTACGCAACCTTAGATTGACTCTGGTAATGCTTAGTGTAGGAGTAGGGGTAGTACTTATCCATTTCGATGATATTCCTTGATTAAATTCACCTGGTAGAATGATGCCTCTCGTTGATCCCGCTTCTAACTTTTTGCATATACTTATATACTTTTATTGTTCTACATATTACATTGTTGGTCCCGAGGCCTTAGTTATGAGACCATGGACACCAGGTTAGTTCTTTATGATTTAAAGGAGTTGTGTCTTAGTTTATAGATGTTTCGTTGCTCATGTTTGATTTTTTTGGATACTGGTGGTGGCATGCATGCATTATCCACATTCCCACACCTACTTTAGCCGGTTAAGGCCCTTTTTTGCCAGAATTTGGGCCCCTTTTTCCTTGGGTTAGTATATGGTCCACCTAGTGCCTTGGGATAGGATTTAGAAACCTTAGCCTAGGTTTAGGTAGGCGCTTGCCTTAGGTTGGGTTGTCGGGGTTTGATAGTGGGCCCCACTGCCCTTTTAGATAGAATATTTTAAATGACTCTCCTTTAGGCTTAGATGGGCTTATGAATGCTTCCTTAGGCTATTACCTTAGGTGTGGGTTAACTTAGACTTGATTGCACGCCTATTTATCTTCATTACCCATGGGAAGGGCAGTAACTAATCTTTGACTGTACCTCCCTAATCTAGTGATTGAAACCAGCCTGGATTTAGAAGATTTGACCGCCCGAGACTAAACTTTACTAATAAATAGATTGATGATGGGCTTAGGAAACTTGTATTACTTCTAGTTATGTCATGCTTATGATTCCTGGTATGAGTTTAGCATCAGTTTTTGGCTGAGGTTGGCTTCTTATAGATCACCTACTTTGGTTACGGTTGGTTAGTTTAATTTCTGGTTCAAGTCCGACATATTTCTATGATTACGATTTGGGTGTTCTAGTGTACAGTTATCTATCATCTGGCCTCTTGTTATTATCCACTGGTTTTGATTTAATTCTAGTTCTCATTATTGCTACTGTTATGGATATAGATTATGAAAGTCCTGGTTTGGGACCAGGTAGTGTATACGAATATCCTGAGTCCCTTATGGGTCTCTCTATCTGTGAGCCATAGTGCCAGAGGAGGATAGTAGCTGTAGGTCCTGCCTTTGCATGTTGTTGAGCTGGAAGAGGTGCATACATTTATGTTTGATATGGTACTTGGTTTTTCTTACACCATCTAGTTCTTTTCATGACTTTCATTCATTTGAATGCACCGCCTATCACAAGTATAATTGTTTGGCACTTGTATCTATTAGTCTTATGGGTGCTGCATAGGTATAGGTTATTTTTGTCATTTTCTGAGTGATTGATTGTACCTTTTGGGCTTATGAGGGCCCCATTAGGTTATTGTTTGTTCGGGCTAGCTAGTCATATTATTGCTTTGATATTTTCATGTGAATCATGGTAGGCTGGTTATAGACTGGTGCTCAAGGTTATCGGTATACTTCTGATCCTTTCCCTCTTATTCTGGTAAGCTTTATTAGTATTAAGCCATTTTACGAATATGCGTATTTAGATTAGATATCCTATTTATGCTAGAGTTAGCCCCCTTCTTGATATCATAATCCTTGTAAAATTTAGGTTACTAGACCAGCTCCCTTTGGTTAGCACTTTCAGGTTTAGCTAATCTTATGATGTATGACTGCTTTCCTTCGTAATATTATTATATATATACCCTTTCTTCATATTACTATTATGTATCTCTTGTATATCTCTTCATTCGTACTTTTATTGTACATTGTATATTTCTTTCTTCACTATACTATCGTACGTTAACTAGCTACTTATGGCACTGCACCTTCATTCCTGATTACGGGTAGTATATTATAGCTTACCTTTATTACTAGCATAGCTTCATCCCAAATTACTTGTAGGGTATGATAGTCTATTCTTACTTTTCCTTTAGTATTATTATGTGTAGTTTCTTATATAGCTATCTGGAGTTTATATTCCTGCCTTACATGTTATTTATACATGTATTATCTCTGGATCTCAGTTGACTGATGCCTACTGAGTACCTCGTGTTTGGTACTCATACTACACTTCTACAACCTGTAGACTATAGTACGAGTTCTCTCCATTGATGTGTGCCCTATGCGGAGTAACCATGGATCAGAGATTTAGGGTGAGCTCCTGACATCTAGAGTTGTTCCTGCTCTCTCTCTTATTGTTAGAATGATCTCTATTTTGTGTATTTCAGATACGGCTTTGTATATATTTACTCTTTATATTACCTTGTACTCTTGTTATGTTAGAAGCTCTTGTACTGACTTCACCAGATTTTGGGGATATGTTTACTTCCTTCTTGACTTCTTTCTCATTTTCACTTAGTATTGCTTCCACTTTTCATATTAGTCTGTTACTAGCTGTTCCGGACTACGATTTGGCTTACCTATAGGCGGACTATGGTAAATGCCATCATGACCTAAAAAATTGAGCCATGACAATTTGGATTCAGAGCATTGATGCACCGGTGTTATTGGTATAAGAACAAGATGCCTAGTAGAGTCCTGCAAATCGGTGCGATGATGTCCGTATCCTATCTTCGAGATGCTATAGGGCATTCTAAGGAAATTCCAATTCTTGATTATTTATCATGTGTCTTGGCTTCTATGAACTTCTAAGCACCTCCTTTGACTCCACTCTTTCTCAGATGGATAGTACGAGATTATCGATGTATACGGACGTGACTTATACGCGTGTTGCAAAATTTTTAGTTCAGAGTCAGACCAGAGAGTTAGAGCTTGTTATTGGGGATCTTCAACATCAGCCAACGGGTCTGGGGCTAGCCCAGGCTCCGATAGAGTTTGAGATTGCTTCAGTTTTTCAAGATACCGTGTTAGGGATTCTGAGTCTTTTTATGGATGCTTCACAATCAGTGGTGGTTCTCGATATGTCGAGTGATTCTCAGGCCAGAATTGGGTTGGTTGGTGTGCAGTAACGCTCTTTATCAGTTTCATAGTATGAGATTGGATTTCTTGAGTGGACCGAACATACCCCTATATTATTTCCTACAGAGCATGAGATAGTGCGTATATTTATAAGAGGATTGACTTTACCACTCCACTTGATATCAGTGCATTTGATAGTAGTTGGGTCTACTTTCCCTCAGGTTGTTGATCATGCTAGGACTACATAAAGGGCATGTCTTGAGACATATGGAGGTGGCGATAAGAGGCATGTCAACAGTACAGTGTTAGTTGTATTTCTTACGGAGGTAGAGATCCTTCCAGTAGAGGTCAACATCACTTGCAGCCTATCAGGTTCGTACAGGTAACACTTTGGGGTATAGGTGGCTCTCAGACAGGTTGTGGTGGTTATAGTGGACAGTTCAGAAATGTTGTAGTGTTCATAGTGGGCAGAGTTCTGATCAAACATTATGGGGTATTCGGTCTAGGTATTTCGGCCATAGCGGCCATTCTGGGTCAGTAGGTATAGTGCATCAGAGGTTCCAGAGGCATGTTTTGATTGTGGTGAGATTGTTTATTGATCTAGGGAGTGCCCTAGACATGAGTTGGTCAGCCAGTTGGGGTCAACTCGTGTTTCTCACCAGGTTAGAGCTTCAGGGATTTGTTATGACTTCAGATAGACAGGTCATTGGTCTAGAGAGTGTCCCTGACGAGGGATTCTTTGTAAGTCAGTGCAGCCTAAATTAGTCTCATAGGATTGTGGCACCTTCTGTTAGAGACAGTGCTTTTATTATTTCAGTTGATAATTCATATGCTCATTCTGAGGTGAGACACATTTAGATTCATACTTCTTTTGGTAGATTAGGGGCTCTAATTTCAAATTCCATCTTTATAGGTGCGCTTTTAATTTTCTATCCTTTTAATTTTATTTGAATTGAGTTGGGGGTTTTCATACCCATTGGTGGTTATATGCCTTGATATTACTACATTGATTATTGTAAGCCTTTGTGTAAATGTGTCCATATATGACTACCCCCGTGGATATTTTCTTGTAGTAGTGGATTGAGTGGATCGGTGTGGCAATTTCCTTGGAGTGTAGGGCTTGGGTAAATCCCATTTCCTTTGGCATATTGGCCTTGATGTGATCCTAGAGTGATAGTGGTTATTGTTTCAGTTTTGTGCCACCCCTACTTTGTACAGTGGTTATTATTATTGTTGTTTTAACTTTGATTAGTCCTTACTTGATAAATGACCAGACTAGCATTATCTAGTTAGTATTCCTTTTTCTTACGATTCTTATCTGTTGGCGTAGACGACCACCTTGGTTGGTTGGTTTTCCTTTCTATTGGTGAGGTAATGTCGGTTGTTGAGTAGGTTGTGGAAGTGAAGGTAGGGTTGGCCTTCCTTGGTTTTACTGTGATTTTAGCATTGGCAATCCTTTTTCTATAGCCTGCGCCTAATGTTGATAAGTCTGAGGTTTGTCATTCAGATTTGTATAGTTTTGTCTCCGGATAGTAATCTTGATCTTGGTGTTAGTGTTGAGCTGGGTACTCTATTTTTTTTATGATGTGATTCATGGTTCAGTAGAGTTAAGGTTGGTTTAAATGGGTGAATTTAGAAATTCCTTAGTTCAGTATTGGTTTGACCAAACTTAGGCTAAGATCGTAGTTTCTGAGTTGCTCGAGATTTGGCTACCATTAATATTCATTGCAGTCTGGGTGAGTTCTCGATTATACCTTGAGGTGTTATGCCCTCAGTGGATGTGTATTTGATTGCTTTTATCTTTAGAGTATGGTTCTCCTCCATTATGAGTACTTTCTTTGACATTATTTCAGTCTTAGCCCTTGCGAAAATCGTTGGATATATGCTTAGTCTTTGAAGGTGAGATTGGGTTGGGGTAAATACTTAATTTATGATAGCAAGATTGATTTGGGTATTCGACCCTAGTAAAGACTTGTTGGCTTCAGCTGTGGTTTTTGACTCTTTCGAATAACGACTTAGGGGGTGTGATAGATTTTAGTACATAGATGATTACTCATAAACATGATCAATTTGGATAGTTGAGGCCGAGTGGTTGTAACACCCAGTACCTTCCCGACCCTACTTGATAACCTTGAGCCATGTTTACCCTAAGTTCGAGAGCAATAAGTATGTATTTTGCATTGTCATCGATGGAACATTTGATATTGTGCTAGAAAATGTGATTAGACCTTTGTAGTGGGTAGTGTTTGTGACTTTGTGGAGCATTTGTGGGGTGAAAAATTGAGGTTTAAGGGACATCAAAGCAAAAAATCTTAAAGCTAAGAGGCAAGCAAAAGGTTGGGACTTGAAAGATCCAACCAAATCCGCAAAGAAAAGTCAAAATTAAAAATTTGGCATGGGGCGCTGCAGAGGGCGTGCCAGGCTGCTCTAGCCCAAATTTTTGTTTCCACAGGCAGCAAAAGAGCGCGCCAAGCGGCATGCCGGGGAGGTTTTCGCCAAAATTTTTCTTTGACTATTATGATGTATATAAGACCTTTGAGTCATGGTATCAATACTAAATCATAGTAGGACTATTCTTAAGCGCGTTTAGCATCCTAGTTGGGGTTAATTCTTCATCACAAGTATTTTAACAAATTTTAACAAATTATGTTCAAATAAGCCATGAGCGACTAGAATTTCTATTTTTGAGATTGAGGCTACGATCGGGAATCTCGTAGGTGAATATTGTCGTGACAATTATGGAATTAATTAAACATGAGATATATGATGGATTACACATTGATTTTTGTGGTCTAAGATAATATGTGTTAATGGGCTCAAAGGAAGGCCCAAAATGAATTAAAAGACATGACCCAATAGGTCAAATGACCCATTCTTGCTTTGACAAGTCAATTATTGATTAAGTTTGGCTAAGGATGACCAAAAGGGTTATAAAAAGGGCAAGAAAAATCAGATTTCTATTCTATTACATACACATGCTTTTTCTAGATTTTTCTACACTTTTCTCTCTATCTCAAACCCTAAGGCAACCATCACTTGCTTGGACAAGATCATCCTTTATCAAGCTTGGGTAAGTGTTTAACCTTATGATTTAATATATTAGATGCATGAGAGATTATGTAGATCATGTTGGTTATGCTTGGAAGTGTTGGATATGGCACTTTTGCTTTTTGTAAGAGATGTGTCATTTATGAGATTTAAACTTGAAAAGTGACTTGATGTTTTGATGAAAGTGAATGGTGTGGATGATATCTCAACATGTATGGTGTGGTTATGTCCATAACTTGTTATTTTTCTATATGAGTAAATTGTGGAATTTTGGTTATAAATTGTATTGAAGTGACTTGATGGGTTCATTGTGATGTGGTGTTAATGAGAACATGTAAAAGAGGAACTTGGTGTGAAAAGCTATTGGTTTATGATGTATTGGTCAATGTATGGAATATTGTGGTATTATTAGTATGATAATGCCATGAATGGTATTGTCAAGGGGGAAATATCATGTTAAGGCAATCATGTAACTCATTATCGTTATATGCATTTGTAAGGTAGTTGGTGGTTAATGTAAACTCCGTTGTGTACTTGTGTTATAGAATGAAATGTAAGGAAGGAGCTGGTCTGTTGTATGCACATTTAAGATTGTATATTCATATTGGAAAGATAAGGTATGTAAGGTTACTCTTTCCGTATCCTTCTGCAGCTCATAGTATTCACATTGATGTTGTACTAGTACATTCCAAAATGTCCTAAGGTATTCCAATTCCGGATATCAATTATTATTAGTTACATACTCCTTCCCCATTGATCAATAGTGATTTGCATGACTCATGTTCTTTGTCTTATGTTCCAAACTTCCTATAATGTAACGTTCTAAAGTTCTAAGGTTCCAATAAAAGTACTGTTACCGATGTATCACTCTTAAAGCTAAAAGAATGAAGTAATGTATAATTAATTATATCCATGGGGTGATATAACCACCTGCATGATGATATCCATGGGGTGAAGGAAACACCTGCATGATGACTATCCCAACATTATGGGTGTATCTATGGGGTGAAATGAACACCTGCATGACGATATTAATTTCCCACTGATCAGTTGGGCCCGGGCACTATATGATAGATGAGCACTTGATTGACAATTGAGGATGGAGTAAAGTAAAGTAAAGTGAAGAGAGCAATATACCTGATCCCACACGTATATATTATGGTAGTTTATCCTTATGACGCATTCACTTGTACTTGATTCTATTAAGTTCTTATATGTCATACAGTTTCATATGGCCTTTCATACTCAGTACATTATTCGTAATGACCCCCTTGGGGGAATTTACCTTACTTGCTGCAGGCACAGGTACTAGTAGACCTCCACAGTACAGTGCGGGTCATTTGTAGATTTATGTGAGCTCCAGTTGATTCGGGGCTTTCCGAGTCATAGTGTACATTGATTTTGGCATTGTAAATGCTGTATAAAGCGGGGACTTGGCCCGACTCTATATTGGCTATGTACATGTATCTGTAGAGGCTTTGTAGACATATGTGGGATGAGGAATGTAAGAGATGTATGTCCAGTTTGACTTAATGGCCTTAACGGCCAAATTTCATATATTGTATATGTCATGACTTCCACCATCGGTATTTTTTTATTATATGGGATAGAATGAAATTCATATAGAGACATTCATATGGGGGTACATGAGTAAAGATTGGTTCTCTCGGGCCTTATCGGCTTCGGGTGCCAGTCCACCTCATCTGAACTCGGGGCGTGACAAAAGTGGTCTCAGAGCAAGTCGTCCTAAGGGTGTCTACAAAGATGTGTCTGAGTAGAGTCTTGCTTATGGATGTGTTGTGCACCACATTTATAAGTAGGAGGCTACGGGCATTTAGGAGTTGTTTCTGTTCTTCATTCCTAGATCGTACAATAGAGCCAAAGTTGTAGGTGGACGCATTGACACTAGTTTTCTTTTGCATAGTCAAATGTTGATTATCAGACAAGATAAGGGCAAAGGTAAGCAGGTCGATATGCCTTCCGATGAAGAAATGAGTAAATCACCACCTGACCAAGCTAGTCAAGGTGGGGCTGACATGGAATTTGCAATACGGGTTTCTCTTAGCCAAAAGGTAGAGAAGTATCCGCAGAACCACCTATAAATGCCATTGAACAGGATTTAAGAAATGTAGTGCATATGTTGACTCAGATAGTTGTTGTACAATGTCACGGGCGAGCTGGCTCAATGACGAGTGATTATGGTGCGGCTAGGGCAGCTAGTCGTCGAACACAGGATTTTTTGAAATTAAACCCTCCCACATTCACCGGGTCGGATATGAATGAAGACCCACAGGACTTTATAGACCAAATTGAAAGGGCTCTAGATGATATGCATGTGACTGTGTATTAATGTACTTTCAATTAGTTGGGAGGAATTTAAAATGACATTCCTTGACCAGTACCTCCCATATGAGGTCCAAAAAAAGCTCATGCGGACCACTTGTTAAATCTTTGCCAAAGGACTATGAGTGTCAAAAAGTACAGTCTTCGGTTTAATTCTTTGGCTAGGTATGCTCCAAATGTGGTAGCTATTATGACCGATAGAGTGCATCGGTATGTGGACAGATGGATTATACTATTGCGGCCTTGAAAAGAGATATAGATATAGCCAGAATATAGGCTTTTTACACAAATAATGGAGGATTAGAGGTAACAGAAAAGGACACAAATATTTGAAGAAGGGTCGTCAAAGAGGGCTAGACCTATGGGACAGTTCATGGCGTCCCAAGGAAAATTTAGGTCTCGGGTGTTTAACAGACCGCTTAGACCATTATTTCCTTAGTCTATAGTAAATGTTCTACCTCGATTCCAAGGGTTTAGAGATAATCGGTTTGGGTAGGTGAGATTCCAAATTCATGGGCAATGGGGTATCAAGCACAAGAACGTAGAACGTAGGAGCCAACCGAAGTCTCCTCGTCAGCTGTGTTAGTGCTGCGGAAGTTATCATCTAGGTGAATGTCGGTTGGAGCTGAATGTTTGTTATTGGTGTGGTATGTCGGGCCACAAAATGAGGCTTCTCCTGATGTAGCTACAGGTAGTGTATACGTATTGATTGACCCATAGAGCATATGTTATTTTATTAATTGCTGAAAATTCAAAAGAACACCAGAATTACTAGTTATGTCACATGAAGTCTATATATCAGTTGGTGAATCTATTGTAGTTAAAAGAGTATATCATAAGTGCACAGTAATTGTTTGTGGTTATGAAACACGGGTTGATCTTATTGAGCTGGAAATAGTGGAATTTTGATGTTATAAAGGGATTGTGCCATAATAGATTGCAGAACTAAGGAGTTATATTGCCGTTTTCCCCAAAAGAATGTTTTGAATGGCCATGGAAACGTAGGGGCACCAAGAGGAAAATTTATTCCCCATCTCCCCATCTTAAAGTAAAGAAAAGGATACTCTAAGGGATACATATGTCACTTAGTAAGAGTGAAAGATACTGATGTGATGCAACCAACTCTTCAGTTAGTTCTGGTAGTGAAATGAGTTCCTCGATATATGAGCTAGTATTCATGTGATGTCAGGTACTCAGACTATTTTTATTTCTTCATATAGCATGGCCCCGGTGGAGTTACAGGAATGAAACGAGAAATTAAAAGACGTGACGAACAAGGGATTAATAAGACCTAGTACGGCCCCTTGGGGTGCATCAGTGTTCATAGTACAAAAAAAATGGCACATTGAGAATGTGTGTTTACTATCGGCAACCAAAATAGGTGACAATGAAGAATACATTTCTTCTCCACGGAGTTGATGACTTATTTGATCGGTTATAGGGTGCCAAATTCTTCCTAAAGATTGACTTAAGGTCAGGAGATCATCAAGTAAAGGTCAAAGAAAATAAAGATACCCAAAATAGAGGTATGGTTGTTATGAATTCGTAGTTATGCCATTTGGGCTAACAAATGCACCAGCTGCGTTGATGGGTTTGATAATTAGGGTGTTTAAGCTATCGCTAAGCGTATTCGTGATAATTTTTCAGATGCTATACGAGATTACTCAAGATCACAAAAGGACAATGCTAATCACTTGTGACAGGTGTTACGGATTCTTCGTGACCGGAAGATATATGCAAGTTCTTTAAATGCAAGTTTGGTCACAATACGTATCGTCCTTAGTACACATTGTATAGAGTGAAGGAATAAGGATTAATATACACAAAAGAAGTGGCCAAGGATTACGCTGCCTACGAAAATTCGTAGTTTCCTTGAGTTGGCCAGTTAGTTTAGACGAATTGTTAAAAAAGCTTTCTGCCATTACCCTTAATAAAGCTAACACACAAAGTAACTAAGTTTCAGTAGAATGATGTATGTGAGAAACGTTTGCAAGAGTTGAAAGATAAATTGACTTCTACACCTGTACTAGTACCTCTCAAAGACACATAAGAGTATGCAGTGTATTGTGATGTTTTAAAAGTTGGTATGGGATGTGTATACATGCAGCACGACAATGTGATAACGTATGCCTTAAGACAATTGCGTCCATATAAGAGAAATTATCCCACATATGATTTTAAGTTAACAGTTGTGACAATTGCTTGTAACAGATGGCACCACTACTTGTATAAAACTTCAAGTGAAAGAATTATAGTGTCAAATGTGGCAGAATTTTCATCGATATCTGAGATAAAGGAAAAAGCAATATGTAAGTCATAATTTTAGTTCAATTGAAAAAAAAATGTACAACGAAGTTCGATGAAGGTATTTGAGCAAACACAAGGGGGAGTACTTTAACGCCAATGTAGATTTTGTGTACTGGGTATAGACGAGTTAAGGAAATGAATTATGAAAGAAGAACATCATTTATGATATTTTATTCATTCCGAAGCAACCAAAATATACCATGGTTTAGCAGAGATGTCTAGGTAAGGTTACCTGAAAAGCACATCGTAGAACTTGTAGCTCAATGTTCAAGCGGTCACTGATTAACAGTATGGCATCAGAAATCTATATGTTTTATGCAATGTATTACCCTTCCATTTTGGAAGTGGAACATGAATGACATGGATTTAACCACAGGTTTGCCTCGTACACTGCGAAGGTTGATTCCATATAGGTAATAGTTGACAGGCTTACCGAGTCAGCGTATTTCTTACCAGTTAGGACCATCGATACAGCTGAACATTATGCAAAGTTGTATGTTACAGAGATAGTACGATTACATGGGATTCCACTCACTATCATATCATACAGGAGAGCTCCCTTTATTGCAGTGTTGGAAGTCTTTTCAATAAAGCATGGGTACACAGGTGGATCTAAGTACGGCTTGTCATCCTCAGATGGATGGCCAAACAGAACATATTATATGAACATTTGAAGATATGCCACGAGTTTGTACATTGGACTTTAAAGGTAGTTGGGATGAACATCTATCGTTTATTGAAATTGCTTACAATAAAAGTATCAAAAGGTACCTTACGAAGCTTTATATGAAAGAATATATAGATCATCAATTGGATGGGTTACAGCTGATGAAATTTGCTTTGCTCGGGTCTGATTTTGTTCATCAAGCTATAGAAAAAGTGAAGGTGATATAACAACAGCTACAAATGGCCCAAAGTCGATACAAATCATATGCCGCTATTAGACGAAGAGACTTAGAATGTGCCATAGGTGATTAGGTATTTTTGACAGTGTGACCAATGAAAAGAAAAAAAAATAATAATGAGATTCGGAAAGAAAGGGAAATTGTCCAAAGATTTGGGCAAATTGCGTATCTGTTAGCACTAGTCCAAGAACTCTTCACAGGTCATTCAGTATTTCATATTCGATGCTTTAAAAGTGTATAGGAGATTATCCTGTATTACTTCCAGTGGAGATATACAAGTTACGAAAGATATCACATGTGAAGAAGTACTGCTTACTATTCTAGATCGATAAGCGAAAGCAATAAGAATTAAAGAAGTAGCTTCCGTAAAGGCACTATTGGAGAAATTAGCACGTAGAATAAATCACAAGGGAAAGAAATCTTAATTATTGTACACAGAAGAAAAAGTTCAAGATACGGAATTGGAGTCATAATAAGTAAGTCTTTACAAGTCGTATGTGTGTATATGATAGAGTGAAGGATCCACTTCGACTTAAGTTGTTACAATGAGACAATGTTACTAACATTCGAGGACGAATATTCCTAAGGGAGGAAGAATGTAACACCCCGTACCTTCCCGACCCTACTTGATAACCTTGAGCCATGTTTACCCTAAGTTCGAGAGCAATAAGTATGTATTTTGCATGGTCATCGATGGAACATTTGATATTGTGCTAGAAAATGTGATTAGACCTTTGTAGTGGGTGGTGTTTGTGACTTTATGGAGTATTTGTAGGTTGAAAAATTGAGGTTTAAGGGACATCCAAGCAAAGAATCTTAAAGCTAAGAGGTAAGCAAAAGGTTGGGACTTGAAAGATCCAACCAAATTCGCAAAGAAAAGTCAAAATTAAAAATTTGGCATGGGGCGCTGCAGAGGGCGTGCCAGGCTGCTCTGGCCCAAATTTTTGTTTCCACAGGCAGCAAAGGGGTTCGCCAAGCGGCGTGCTGGGGTGGTTTTCGCCAAAATTTTTCTTCGACTATTATGATGTATATAAGACCTTTGAGTCATGGTATCATTACTCCATCATAGTAGGACTATTCTTAAGCATGTTTAGCATCCTAGTTGGGGTTAATTCTTCGTCACAAGTATTTTAACAATTTTTAACAATTATGTTCAAATAAGCCATGAGCGACTAGAATTTCTATTTTTGAGATTAAGGCTATGATCGGGAATCTCGTAAGTGAATATTGTCGTGAAAATTATGGAATTAATTAAACATGAGATATATGATGGATTACACATTGATTTTTGTGGTCTAAGATAATATGTGTTAATGGGCTCAAAGGAAGGCCCAAAATGAATTAAAAGACATGGCCCAATGGGTCAAATGACCCATTCTTGCTTTGACAAGTCAATTATTGATTAAGTTTGGCTAAGGATGACCAAAAGGTTTATAAAAAGGGCAAGAAAAATCAGATTTGTATTCTATTACATACACATGCCTTTTCTAGATTTTTCTACACTTTTCTCTCTATCTCAAACCCTAAGGCAACCATCACTTGCTTGGACAAGATCATCCTTTAGAAAGCTTGGGTAAGTGTTTAACCTTATGATTTAATATATTAGATGCATGAGAGATTATGTAGATCATGTTGGTTATGCTTGGAAGTATTGGATATGGCACTTTTGCTTTTTGTAAGAGATGTGTCATTTATGAGATTTAAACTTGAAAAGTGACTTGATGTTTTGATGAAAGTGAATGGTGTGGATGATATCTCAACATGTATGGTGTGGTTATGTCCATAACTTGTTATTTTTCTATATGAGTAAATTGTGGAATTTTTGTTATAAAATGTATTGGAGTGACTTGATGGGTTCATTGTGATGTGGTGTTAATGAGAACATGTAAAGGAGGAACTTGGTGTGAAAAGCTATTGGTTTATGATGTATTGGTCAATGTATGGAATATTGTGGTATTATTAGTATGATAATGCCATGAATGGTATTGTCAAGGGGGATATGTCATGTTAAGGCAATCATGTAACTCATTATCGTTATATGCATTTGTTAGGTAGTTGTGGTTAATGTAAACTTTGTTGTGTACTTGTGTTATAGAATGAAACGTAAGGAAGGAGCTGGGCTGTTGTATGCACATTTAAGATTGTATATTCATATTGGAAAGATAAGGTATGTAAGGTTACTCTTTCTGTATCCTTCTGCAGCTCATAGTATTCACATTGATGTTGTACTAGTACATTCCGAAATGTCCTAAGGTATTCCAATTACGAATATCAATTATTATTAGTTACATACTCCATCCCCATTGATCAATAGTGATTTGCATGACTCATGTTCTTTGGCTTATGTTCCAAACTTCCTATAATGTAACGTTCTAAAGTTCTAAGGTTCCAATAAAAGTACTGTTACCGATCTATCACTCTTAAAGATAAAAGAATGAAGTAATGTATAATTAATTATATACATGGGATGATATAACCACCTGCATGATGATATCCATGGGGTGAAGGAAACACCTGCATGATGACTATCCCAACATTATGGGTGTATCCATGGGGTGAAATGAACACCTGCATGACGATATTAATTTCCCACTGATCAGTTGGGCCCGGGCACTATATGATAGACGAGCACTTAATTGATGATTGAGGATGGAGTAAAGTAAAGTAAAGTAAAGAGAGCAATATACCTGATCCCACACGTATACATTATGGTAGTTTATCCTTATGACGCACTCATTGTACTTGATTCTATTAAAGTTCTTATATGTCATACAGTTTCATATGGCCTAGCATACTCAGTACATTCTTCGTACTGACCCCCTTGGGGGAATTTACCTTACTTGCTGCAGGCACAGGTACTAGTAGACCTCCACAGTACAGTGCGGGTCATTTGCAGATTTTTGGTGAGCTCCAGTTGATCCGGGGCTTTTTGAGTCATAGTGTACATTGATTTTGGCATTGTAAATGCTGTATAAAGCGGGGACTTGGCCCGACTCTATATTGGCTATGTACATGTATCTGTAGAGGCTTTGTAGACATATGTGGGATGAGGAATGTAAGAGATGTATGTCCAGTTTGACTTAATGGCCGTAACGACCAAGTTTTATATATTGTACATGTCATGACTTCCACCATTGGTATTTGTTTATTATATGGGATAGAATTACATTCATACAGAGACATGCATATGGTGGTACATGAGTAAAGATTGGTCTCTCGAGCCTTATCGACTTCGGGTGCCAGTCTGCCTCGTTGGAATTTGGGGCCTGACAATGGTTCGGTGATACGATTATAGCTATGGATTATGTAACTTTGTGGCAGCTCAATTGAGGCTTCGCCGATAGGTTGACTAGGCCTGGTCACCGCATATTGATTCAGTTTCCTTCAGTTCAGAGGATTTGACTTGTATGGATGTTCGAGAGATGGTCCATTGTCCCATGGTATTGGTTTCTACTGCTTTTGTCCTTGGATTCTCAATTTTTGTTAGAATTTTTATTATCTACTGAGTGGAAGAAGTGTACTTAAGTTGAGCTCTGCGATGTTTCACCCATAGTCGGTAGGGTACTCTAGAGCAGATCATTTAGTTTTAAGAGAATGTGCTTTCGACTCCTGAATGTTAGTTTCGAGGGTTATTCAGACAAATTAGTAGCTTTGTAAGAGATCACAGACATTGATCACTACCATTTGAGCATTCAGGTAGAACCTTATGGGGCCTTGTTCATATGCTAGTCAGTGTGGATTTTTGATAGGTCAGCTTAACTCTTTCAAGGTTAGTGCGGTGTGATTATACGGGCAGGGCTGGGATGATGTGGGAGAGATTCTGTGTAGCTCAGAGTAGGCAGCAAGTTTGGGAAGGCAAGAAAATGTTAGATTTGGAGTTTGGAGTTGGCTATATGATTCATGCCTTAGGTTGTCTTTAGCCTGGTTGAGTATACGCTTAGTTGTGTTGTATTGATATGATTTTGGTATGTTGTGGTTTGGGTTTATGTGCTTCAGTCGTGTTTGATTCATTTAGAGGCCAGTTGGTTGTTGAAGATGAGTTTTTGGTTATTTGGGAAGTGAAGTAAGGATTTGAATGAAAAAGGAATACCATTAGCGAAATCCCTTGGAAGCATTAGTTGGGGCTGTAGAGGTTGTCTGGGGATCCATGCAGGGTATACTGGCCCAGTACCTTGTCCCTTTGAGCTTTTTGGCTCATTCTATCCATTAAATTTTGAGGACAAAAGTCCTTTTATTAGTGGATGTTGTAATGATCCTCCCGGTCATTTTATCCATTTTCATGCCTTTTTGGCATTTCCTATCTTTCCATAACGGCTACAGGTCATTTATGACTTATTGGGACCATCAATTAGGTTTTCGAGCAGTTCATTTGGGTTTTAAGCCCATTTTCCTGTTTTGGAGTTTTTGAAGTTAAGAAATAGGTCTTGGACCAAAAATCCTAGTAAACGGCTCCAAATTAGAATTTTGACAGCGTCGTTAGCTCTGGAACATGGATTTTAGTCAAGAGGGGCCCTTGGTCTGGGTCTCAAGGTTTCCAGACTTGTTTTAGGCTATTGGATAGATTTGGTGAAAAATGAAACTATGGGTGTGGGGCTCACGTTTTAACGAACAACCTCGATTTGAAATTTTGATGGATCTATTGAGTCTTAAATGTTGAATATAGTATGGTAGCATAGTTCATTTGCACGCAGAGGGTTTCGAATTAATCTCGAACCTCCGATCAGAGTCTGTAAGGACTTAGGCATTTTTGTTGGTTTCAGGTATCTGGTGCACCCACTTTAGCGGTCATAGAGACACTTTAGTAGTGGTCGCTTTAGCGACCTTGGCTACCTGGCTGAGGGTCGCTTTAGCGGTCCATGTCCGCTTTAGCGAACGCCACTTTAGCGACCAAGGTGTTGCTTTAGCGGCCTCTCGCCCCACTTTACGCACCCCTTTAGCAGTCAGCTGCCGCTATAATGGTTGCCGCTTTAATGGTAGCCTCTTTAGAAGCTAAGTGGCCGCTTAAGCTGTCACTGCTGGGTCTATATATTCTCTTTTCACGTGAATTCAACCATTTCTAGTCTCTTTTTTCTTCCATTTATGATCTTGGGAGCTCAAGAAAGTTAGGGAAATTGCAAATTGGAGTTGGCATCGTGTGGAAGTGCTAGTGTAACCTTATCCCCATCAATATCTCATAAGTTTTCGGTTAAATTCTTTGTTTGATTCTTATTTTCCCCTTACATTTTCCTTAGCTCTTGGAACTGTTTTGAGCCCCAATTAACACTCTGTTTGTGATCAACTTTCGAGCATGTATTCCTTGTCTTTCTAGGGACCTCGTGATGGATTTAATTTTGAAATTCCATTTACGAGCCCTACAGGCCTATTCTTGATCCAAGTTTCTATATTGCAATATGTGTCTTATTTTACTCGTATTAATATGTAGATTATGATTTGGATTTCACAATGTCTTTCAGAGATTGTGGAGTGGAGACGAGCAGTTTTTCAATGGTTCGAGACTACGGTTTGACATCGAGGTAGGCTTTGGTCTACTTTTCTCTAGGAGACTATATATTGTATTGATTGCATGCTAGGTAGGGATTATACGATAGGGTTAGGGCTAGTTGTATTAGTATTTGGCCAATGTAGGGGACTTAGGATAGAACTGAAAATTGAGCTTTAGCCTAGAATACTCACCATAGCTTTTGGCATATTGCTAAGCCTGATTATTTATGTACGCGACATTAGGTTGACTCTAGTATTCCTTAGTGTAGTATTTGGGGTAGTACTTATCTATTTCGATGATATTTCTCGGTTAAATTCACCTAGTAGAATGATGCCTCTCATTGATCTCGCTTCTGACTTTTTGCATATACTTATATACTCTTATTGTTCTCTATATTACATTATTGGGCCCGAGGCCATAGTTACATGACCATGGACACCAGGTTAGTTCTTTATGCTTTAAATGAGTTATGGCTTAGTTTATACACATTTTGATGCTTACATTTGGTTTGTTTTGATACTGGTGGTGGCATGCATGTATTATCTGCATTCTCACGCTTACTTTAGCCTGTTAAGGTACCTTTTTGCCAGAATTTGGGCCCGTTTTCCCTTAGGTTTGTATATGGTCTGCCTTTAGAACTAGACTTAGCTATTTTAGTGCCTTGGGATGGGATTGACAAACCTTAGCCTAGGTTCGGGTTGGAGCATGCCTTAGGTTGGGTTGTCATGGTTTGATAGTGGGCCCTACTACCCTTTTTATATAAAATACTTTAAATGACTCTCTTTTAGGCTTAGATGGGCTTATGACTACTTCCTTTGGCCATCACCTTGGGTATGGGTTGACTTCGACTTGATTGTACGCCTATTTAGCTTCATTACCCTAGAGAAGGGGAGTAACTAATCTTTGACCACACCTCCCTAACCTATTGATCTGAACCCTCCTGGCCTTACAAGATTTGACCGCCCGAGATTGAACTTTACTAGTAAATGAATTGATGATGGGCGTAGGACCCTTAGATTACCGCTAGTTATGTCATATTTATCAGTCCCGGTATGAGTTCAACATCCATTTATGGTTGAGGTTGGCTTCTTATAGTTTCACATGTTCTGGTTACTGTTGGTTACTTTGAGTTTCGGTTCGAGTCTAGCATCTATCTATGATTATGATTTGGGTGTTCTGTTATACAATGATGGATCATCTGGCCTCTTATTATTATCCTCTGGTTCTAGTTTGATTATGGTTCTCGTTATTTCTACTATTATGGATATGGATTATGGAAGTCCTGATTCGAGACCAGGCAGTGTATACTGATATTTCGAGTCCCCTATGGGCCTCTCCATTCGTAATCCACAGTGCCAGAGGAGGATGGTCGTCGTAGGTCTTACCTTTGTGAGTTGTTGAGATGGAGGAGGTGTATTCACTTATGTTGGAAATGATACTTTGTTTATCTTGTATCATCTGGTTCTTTCCATGACTTTCCTTTATTCACATGCATCACCTATCACCAGTATAATTGTTTGGTACTTGTATTTATCAGTCTTATGGCTGTATAGGTATAAGTTATGTTTGTTGTTTAGTGAGTGATTGATTGTACCTTCCGGGTTTATGGGGGTACGGTTAGGTTATTGTTTGTCTGGACTAGCCGGTTATATTATTGCTTAGATATTTTCATATGGTTTGTGGCAGGCTGGTTATGTACTGGTACCCAAGGTTATCAGTATGTTTCTGATCCTTTCCCTCTTATTGTGGTAAAATTTATTATTATTAAGCCATTTTACGGATAGACGTATTTTGATTAGAGACCCTGTTTATGCTAGATTTAGCTCCCTTCTCGATATCGTAATCCTCATGAGATATAGGCTGTTAGACCATCTCCCTTTGGTTAGCACTTTCAGGTTTAGCTAATCTTATGATGTATGACCGGTTTCCTTTAAATATTATTATATATATACCTTTTCTTCATATTACTATTATGTATCTATTGTATATCTCTTCCTTCATACTTCTATTGTACATTATATATTCCTTCCTTCACTATACTATCGCACTTTAACTAGCTACTTATGGCACTGCTCCTTCGTTCCCGATTACGGATAATATATGATAGCTTACCCTTATCACTAGCATAGCTTCGTCTCAAATTACTTGTAATGTATGGTAGTTTATCCTTACTTTTCCTTTAGTATTATTATGTGTCATTTCTTAGTTAGCTGCCTATAATTTATATTCCTGCCTTACATGTTATTTATACTTGCATTATCTTTGGAGCTCAGTCGGCCGATGCCTACTGAGTACCTAGTGTTTGGTACTCATACTACACTTCTGTAACCTGTAGATCATCAAACGTGTTGTCGCAGTTGATGTGTACCTCGTGCGGAGCAACCATGGATCGAAGATTTAGGGTGAGCTCCTGACGTTCGAAGTTGTTCCTACTCTCCCTCTTATTGTTAGACTGATCTCAATTTTTTGTTTTTCAGGGACAGGTTTGTATATATTTACTCTGTACATTACCTTGTACTCTTGTTGTGTTAGAAGCTCTTGTACTGACTTCACCAGGTTCCGGGGATATGTTTACTTCTTTCTCATTTTCATTTAGTATTGCTTCCAGTTTTCTTATTAGTCTGTTACTAGATGTTTCGGACAACGAGTTAGCTTACCTACTGGCTGGTTATGGTATCTGCCATCATGACCTGAGAAATTGAGTTGTGAAAATTGTAGAGGATTTGTGATTGTGGTGTTAATAGAGATGGTGTATCAAAGTTGGAGAGCAAGGAATGATAGCAACTGGAACAAATAAATTCCACACCATAAAATAGTGATGGAGTTGGTATAGAAAGAATGTAGAATCAGAACTGATACCTATGTAGAGAACTAGACAAGCAGATAAGGTAGAGATTGGTTCAATAGCTTATACAATTCTTTTCTGAGATAGGATATAAAATGCAATTTTGCGGTGTGATTAATGTTACTGGAGATGGATGTTTGTTAGGTAATCAATAAAAAAATTTCGTTCACAAAAAAAAATTTCAAGTGAAAAAATTTCACTACATACAACCTCTCGACAAGTAAAACATTGTAACAATTATATAAGAATAATATGATGTATACAATGTGATGTAAATACCATAACTACTTATAATCTTAGCATACACTAACTCTTCAGGGTGTCCGAGAGCGTGATCCATGAAGGATATTCGTGTTGTCCGTATATGTGTCGCATGAACTATCTCCATGTGCAAGTACGAACAATCTCAATGTACTATCAAACTCTATTTCAAAAACTCTATCCCTAGAAGGGACCATCTCAATGTGCCCAAACTCATAACCAATAACTCAATCTCAGTAGAGACGATCTCAACATACTCAATGCCATGAACTTTTTCAATGCATGAAAAATTATATGTCAATGTATGGCATATAAATATCAAATAAAAAGAGCGTAAGCTAAACATGTCATCTTTGAAGCTTTTAACAATAAATGAAGCCCATCATAGTAATAATAATCATATCATATCCTCTAACATGTAAATCCTTTTGATAATATCCATTAATCAGGTAATTCAAGCAATAAAACAAATAAGTCACATTAATAATATAACCCTCACATGGAATTTCAATGTACAATATTTGTATACTAAGCAAACACAGTCTCCATATGTATCAAATAACAAATTCAATCACATAAGTATCGACAAGTACATAACTCATGGAATTTATATATCCCAACATGTCATTCAGTATTCATATAAGTGTTCTTCTCCTCATCTATGTGGCACCTCTTATCATTAACATTTACTATCATCAACAAAGAAAATTTCTCTCAATCGGAGTTTAGAAAGTCTTAAGTTACTTTAGTACAAAGCATTATAAAACATGAAATGGTCCCTTCCTCGGAGCAACAAAACTCTTTCAATCTATCAAAATTATAAATCTACATGATTTGATAATTCCATCAATACCCATAAAAGCATATAAAAACTTTGGTTAAACAGTCTACTCAAAATTCAACCCCGAGCCTCCGAGGTCTAACTAAAATTTTCTTTTAAAATTGAATTTCACAAAACCTAGGGATCTCAAATTTCATAAAAATACAATCTCAAATCGACTTTCACATCATCAATTTACATATTCTTTTTTCTAGGGCTAAAACCCCCAAATTTTACAATCAAAATTCACAATTTAAGCTTAAAATCATGTGGGTAATCATGATAATTATTCAATAATGCAATAAAATTACTTACCCCAAATTTTTAATCATTTATGTAGTCCATCCCAAGTTATAACTAGCTTTAAAATACCAACAATGGTGAAATAACCTCAAAATTTCATTACTGTCCATTTTTATAACTGAATTTCTTTTAGACCGATTACATGCCCAGGAACAATAGCACCTAATGCAGGAACTAAGTATCCAACACGTATTAGCAACGCAATACCCACTACCAATTCGTCCTCCCAAACAAATGTTTGATGCCTATCTTACTATCCTTCAACGTGATTCTACTCGCACCAGATACTAGACTTATCTACAATTAGCAAATATGGTTTTTATCATTTGAATCATTCAAACCACTTGAAATATAAACTAAATAGGAAAATAACTTTTGAAACACGCTACAAACTTATTGGAATACTCAAAATATCGATTCGAGGTTAGCTTGACACATTGTTGATCGCTGTCAAATCTTAATCTCAAATTAACTAGTAAGCTACACAAGGGTCCAAATCACTCCAAAGCCACTATGAACCCATGAATGCTATCCAAAAAAGTCTTAAATAACTTTACAAACCTATTGGAGCTTTCGAGCATCAATTCCAAATCTGTTTTCCCATTTTATTGACTTTGGTCAAACTTCAAATTTTAAAATTTTTAGTACTCCCTTTATCCCAAATTATATGACTCACTTTTCTTTTTAATCAGTCTAAAAAAGAATGACATATTTCACTATTTAGTAATAATTTAATTTTAAAATATCTATTTTACCCTTAATAAAATGATTTACAGCCACACAAACATCTATGACTTATTTTAGACCATAATTTTCAAAAGTCTTTCTTTCTTTCGTAAACTTCGTGCCAAGTCAAACTAACTCATATAAATTGAGATAGAGGGAACATTAGATTTTCTTCTCCAATAAATATTTGATTTCCTTAGAAATTGTGTAACCCATCCTAACAAATCATAAATAACATTTTAAAACTGTGAAATAGGTATTTTAGGGTGAAGGGCTCCTGACAGCTTAACATTTCACCCCCACCCTCTCTGATAATGAAACATCCATAGAATTTTCATACTTCTTCATGTGCACTATGTAGTTTCATCAATATTCATATGCTCTTCATGTGCATCTCTGATACGTCCAAATTACACCTCTTAAGAAGTATAAAATAGTCAATATCAAATATAGAATCTAACAAGGTTGGAGTCGAATTCCACAGGGAATAAGATAAGAGAATACATCGAAAGTAGTTATTTAGACTAGTAGTCAATATATTTGAGGTGGGTTTGCATATATAAAATAAAAAAGTATGTTGTTTTCAATAGCAGTAAACTAATGTTGAAAAGTGTTGTATCCAGTGATTAGAGATTAATAGGACTATGTTCCCCATTATTTCATAACACAAACAAAGTTACTTTTAGTGGTGATTTATTTTAATTTAACACATGCAAAACTGATGAAAATAAAGTTTACCTAAAGTCTTCTGACCTAATTAGATAAATTTCACTCCAAATCATTCCAAAATTTGAGTGTTTATTAACTGCCTTGCGTCATACATTTTGAATTGACTATTATTAGATGAGGGTTAAAAACTTTAAATCTCCATTGTTAACTCTTTTTCCTAGTCTACTTCTTTTGTCAAGCAAGTTTAGACCTAAGGCGAGTTCTAACGTTTGCAATCATTAAAAGACGTTCATATCGAAGGAATTAATAATGCATGCATAAAAACCATCCAAAATCACCATTACTTAACCCTATTAGTGTTAATCTATCTTGGTTCCCACAACAACAATAGAGTTTAGCTGCTTATGCTTAAAGTAATAATAGCACAAGAAATAAGATAAGTGAGTATCATGAACATACAAAAATCTGGTAAAACTGATTCAATAATGTTTTTTTGTCTGAAGAGTTAGCTATTCTTTTTATTCCAGTCAAGGTGAGTTCAAAAAGGATAAAAGATACTGAATATAAAACCCTACAAAGTATTTAAAATTCATAGAAATTTTTGTCCTAGAAATTTATGAAAATGCACCCAAGGTGTCATCTGCGGCCGTGCTTGGTGAGCCATGGCCCAAATTTCAACCTCACTTGTCGTGCCTGAGAACTGGAGATTCTAACTTGGGACATGCTGGATCCGCACTGCATGCCTCATGGAATATGGCCCACGTCTCGGACGCATTAGCTTGTGAACTTCTGGGTAGGCATTGTTGAGGCCGTGGCTCAGCGTTTGTTCATCCTTGACTACGTACTCTCATACACGACCCCGCCTTTTTGTTTCTCAACTCTCTTTCTGCACTTGGTGTAATTTAGCTTCTCGACTTTCTTTTTGATCTCTTTTTAGCTAAAACCAGATCTTGACTCTTTTGACCCATATATACCTAAAAATGAGAGATAACACCGTAATATACATGCCTTTTTATTTAGAGCATGCAATAATTTGAAGCTTAAGCAAGAGATAAGCAGGTAAGTTACCCACTTATCAAACCCCTTAAACTCAAACTATCGCTAGTCCTCAAGCAACTCTGGAATACTACCTATGTCAAGAAACTCTTAGTACTAAATTTATTTAATACAAAAAATCCACCCATTTATTGAAATAGACATACTTAACGTGGTTCCACCAAATATAGTCACCTGATGTGACACAGGAACCTCCAAGACTTCCTATCTATCGTCATTTACTATGCATTGCTCATAACACCTAACTGAAAACAAGAATCAAATTCATACTCAATTTAATGTGCCCTCACAAGAAAGAAATCCCTCATTAGCACAAATGTGATTTAGTGCTAGGGATATAAAGATGAATTTACACTCACTCTCACAAAGATGTTTTCATGCACATATACAGTACTATAGGATTGCCCTTCATGCAATTTTCTATTAATTTGACACACAGGGTTTGGAATTGACTAGGACTTAGGGGCATTTGATTTAGGCTTTTGGTTCGGGAATTGGCACAATTTTGGGGAACATTTACTCGAAACCTCCTTAAGCATCACAATTACAAGGAAAAACACCCTATCTCTTCTTTTATCTTACCCGACCGCTTTTTTTTCAATTATTCACCAATCTTCCCTGTTTATTGGTTTAGCTAGTTCTTCCCTTTCCTTTTGCACAAATTACTACCTTACATTCATTCACATTATTGCTATATTTTCACTCTTTTTTTTTTTTTGAATGGATGAACCTAGCACACCTTTTCATTGTTAAAACTCACCATCAATCTTTATCCCTCATCCCTTTCTCCAAACTTAGACTTTTAGCGTATGTTTTTTTGTTCAAACCAGTTCACCCCTAAGTTTTTAGCTCATGCTTGTTTGTTCAGACCAGATCACCCCCGAACATAGGTTTTAGACTTTGTTGGTGCCATTTGTGACACTTAAGAAGGTTGGGTATCAAAAAGATTGGTTTAAGTATAAAGGTTGTGTCTTGTAGACTGGCTATTAAAGAAAAGGCTTAAGGCTCAAAGGGGTTGAATAGGATAAAATTCCTAATGGTAGGTCAATTTAACCACAAAGCAGTCAAAAGAAGACTTAATTTCATTTTAAAACCCAGTGTTACCTATGATTTCATCTAGAAGAACATTCAGGAAAAGTTCTAGATTGTAATGCACACATAGAACTAGTCAAAGAACTCACACAACATACGACACATTCAATGCATGAGAAAAATAAGACTCTCACTTCCAATTAGACATGATGAACTCAACAAGCATATATTGTTAATTAAAACTCAATTAATCACATATAGTCAAGCAAGGATTTTAAAGGTCACACTCAGGAACTAGGTTCTTTGTTCGATCATTCATGCTCAAGTTTAGGATTTTACGATATCAAGCAAGTCACATGCCAAAGTAACATCTAAAGATAAATCCTCTAGATGAGACTTTTCCCTTCAGAAAATTGCCTAGCAATCCATCATTGGGAAAAGACACCCAGTTCCACACAAAAATAAAAATAAATCAACCTCACTCCTTGGAAAAGAACTGTGGTATGAAGAAAACCATCAAAGTTTTATTGGACTCAAAATATATTTACAAAGGCAATTTCAAAACAACATGCTTCACCTTTTCCATTTAAGCAAGCTCGACGACGGAAAAAAAACATTTTTATCACAAATGTAAGCTCGAGAGAGGCGCAAGTACAAACCAACACATAATTCACATACGCCCCTATGTGTACAAATGCATAAACAAAATAAAGAATCTACCTCACAATAGCTAGCACAACCCCCCAAAAATAATCATACACTGTCCTTAATGCATACAAAATATAATAAAAAGGAGGTAAGAGCTTCCTTGAGCGTCCTAGGTGTTTGTCTGAGCCTAAGTCTTAAGGAACTCAAGAGTGGTCTCTGTCTCCTCAGTAGCATTGGCAGCTGTATGAGTGTCCTCATTAAAATAGGCTATAATATAGGTCACTATGATGGGAAATGTGATGTCTGAACCCTCAAGAGTGCATGAACTAGGGCTTGTACCCATAAGGCCAGCTCTCTGGAAATCCATAAAAGGCTATGTCGCAATCTAAACCTCCATCTCTTAACTCGTGAACTCTGTTGGACAACATCATTATCAGCCTCGAGGTTCTCCTCTTTAGTCTCGAGCCTCTCATCTTCAAGAGCGACACTACTGGTAGGAAACAAATCCATAGGTAACCCCTCATGTGTAGGAATAAGGGCATAAAAAATACTAAAATCCAACTTCAACTATTGTATATCCACCTTATCCTTCCCTATATCAGCCTGGAGCATGGAACTCGCAGTACTCACACCAATCCCCTCCAAAATTAAGACACATTGCTTGAGGCTCTTCATTAAAGTGTGGATCGGAGCAAGAGATTTATCAATAGCCTTCTGAATAATCTCAAGAATATGTGTAATTAGTGAAGTCAGATTAGTATTATTCACTGTTGTCATATTAGCAAACTGGATCATCCGGTATTTGCAATATTTTTACCCAACTCAAGAGTCAGGATCGATCCCATAGGGAATGAAATTATAATTTCACCCTAGAGTATATTCAATTCACTGGATGTTTTCATGCTTAACTAAAATAAGGATAACAAATGGGGAATTGAAAAACAAGTAAACCAATTTGTTAACACAATTATCAATTTCATAGATTGTTTCACAGTTCTTCATTAATGAGTTTGACTTCATGTATTAAACGGTTTTAGGGATGTGTTAGCATGAATTCTAGTGTTGTACTTGTGTAATTGATATTGCTTCAACAAATTTATGGACATGGGTAGGCTAAGTCTTTGATATTAATGATAATTTTCAATCAATTATTAAATTTCGCATGGGCTTTTCTCAAATCCCAATGTGTATGCGATCCCAAGCAGTGTATGACCTCAAATAAGATATTCTATCTCTAGAATCAGCTAATAATTGAAAGGATTCAAGCATTTTTCAACTAATTCTCCTCACCTATGTTTACTCTTCTCAAGCAAAACAAGGGTCTAAGGTTAAATAGAGTTTATCACCTCTAAATATGAGTTTAAACATGAAGAAATAGTAGAACGCACATCAAATAAAAAATTATAGAAGTAAATAATCAATACCCAAGCACACATAAAAATTCATTCATCACACACCCCTAAGAATTGGTAATTTAGCTATGCATAATTAAAGAAAGAGAAAATGTATCAAAATTCTCAGCTAAATCAGTCATAGTTTGTGTAATGACCCAAATCATCATTATGTTTGAAAATGTCACAAAATAATCTAACGATGCTCAAATTAGGTCTGGAAAAAATAAATCGAAAAGGTAAAATGAGACCCAAATGGATTAGGCCAAAAGGTCTAAAGGAAGTCGGGCTGGTCAGCGGCCTACAGTTGCAGTGGTAGGATAAGCACTGCAGCTGTACCGCTACAGTAGTAAAAGAATTCTGTAGTGGTACCCGACAGTAGCCGGCCTAAGGAAATTTTAAAAACCCTCTCTTCTATTATTTTCCAACGTCGCCCCCTTCTCCCAAAAAACACTCTGAAAAATCCCACTCCCCCAACCATGAGATTCAAGAGGCTAGGGTTCATGAGAGCAATTTTGTGGCACACCCGGTGAGAACCCAACATGGGAAGGCGCTTAGCACTAGCGGGACAACTCTCTTCTCTCAATAACATTATAATTCGACTATGAGGTAGGTTATGGTTTATTCATTATAGCAAATAGACGTGTGCTAGATCCATTTAATATTGATAGTAATGTCGAGAGTTATCATGCATTAGGCCTTCGAGAATAGTGTTTGGAAGGATGAAAATGATAACAATCTGGTTAGGATTTAATATTGTGAATAATTATGGTAGCACTCCATTCATATGATATTCATGGTGTGGGACGGGTTTAATTATATGAGAATCTAGACTAACATAGGCCTTCGGGCACATGTGAATATTCTGAATAAATGCTATAGCTCATAAGCATGGGGTAAGTACGTATGGTAAAAAGGGGCAGTAGTATTAAGATGGGGTATGATATCGGTGCTCTCAATGAATTGATAGTTATGTCTTCTATTGAAGAAGGTTAACAAAATGTAAATAGGGAATAGGGTTGAAAGTAACCTAAGAGAGTTTTAGCAAAACTAGTGTCAGGGTGTGCAATTAGAATAGGTAAGCAGCAAAGAGTCATCCAATGATTGGGATAGGGATGTAGGTTAAGCGTGAGAGTTCCATAGAAGAATTTAGGTAGTAGTTGAGTATTAGGTCGGGGACATGAACGGGAGCTGTAAATAAATAGAATGAGTAATTATGTCTAGGTGTAAACCCTCAATTAGGTAGAAAGTGTAAAGTGAAAGATTAAATGATGTATGTACCTAAGTATACGCGGACGACAAGTGATATTTCATGATTATATGTGGAATGGTTACTGTAATTATTTTTTGGGCTATGCTTGTGATTGTTGAATGTATTACATATTCATACATATTGGTATTATGGAGGTGAGATGATGGGGATATTGATGTTAATGTTGAAATCATGATGTTCATGATGTTGTTGGTTGTGATAGAGGTTCGGGTACTGCCACGACCTAATTTCTCAAGTCATGATGGCACCTACTTTATCCCACCGGTAGGTAAGCCAAACCGTAGCCCAGAATGATAAGTAATGGGCTGGTTGGAGGAAGGTATGATAAATACCAAAATTAAGCATACAATAGGATTGTAGGAAATAAAATACTAGTACAATAGTATATATATATATATATAAGAGGGAGAGAAATGTCACGCCTCATATTCCAACGGGGCGGACTGGCACCCGAAGCCGATAAGGCCCGAGAGAACCAATTTTCATCCATGTCCATTCATATGCATGTCATTCAAGAAACATCACCATCACATAGAGATATAGGTTGCCAATAGCGGAAGTCATGGAAACATGTGCTATATATATATAAGAAACTTGGCCGTTAGGGCCTCCATGTCAAAATGGACATACATCCCTTACATTCATATTCCCACATACGTCTACAAAGCCTCTAACAGATGTTTACACATAACCAACCTAAAGTCAGGACAAGTTCCCACTTTATACAACATTTACTATACCAAAACAAATGTACAACTGTGACTCAGAAAGCCCTGAACCAACTGGAGCTCACCCAAATATCGGCAATGATCCACAACCTACTGTGAAGGTCTACTAGCACCTGCGCCTGCAACAAGTAAGGTAAGTCCCCCAAGGGACGTCAGTACGAAGAATGTACATAGTATGTAAGGCTCATATAAAACTGTATGATGTAAAATTACTTCCATGAAATCAAGTATAAGAGAATAGTCAGTACAGATAAACCACTGGTCTGCATATGTGGAACCATGTACATTACGTCCTTTATATCTTTTGCTTTTACATTTGTTCATCTTTATCGTTCTACCCATGCTAGGATTTTCTGTCGGCCCTAGGATGAGATTAACCCATGCTAGGTATTTTAACCCCTGGGATGTTATATTAACCCATGCTAGGCTTTTATGTCGCCCCTGGGATGTTATTAACCCATGCTAGGTACTTTGACCCCTGGGATGTTATATTAACCCATGCTAGGCTTTTATGTCGCCCCTTGGATGTTATTAACCCATGCTAGGTACTTTGACCCCTGGGATGTTACATTAACCCATACTAGGCTTTTATGTCTCCCCTGGGATGTTATTCAAGAATATGCAAACAATTATACATTACTTCATTCTTTCAGTAGAAGAGTAATACATTACTTCATTTCTTTACTTTTGTGAGATTGACACGTTGATAGTCATAACATCAGTGGAACTTTAGAATGTAACATTATTGGAAATGCTACTCAAGAATGAATAGATTCTCCTTACATCATTACTTTTCTTGAGATAGTTCTTTTAGTAGTTACAATATTATGAGAGCTTTGGAACTTCAGTCAATGAATAAGAGACATGTGAATCACAATTGGTCTAAGAATAAGAAACATGTGAATAACAATATATGTCAACCTGAGTTGGGATACTTTAGAACAGTTCGGAATGGAACAAGTACAACGTCCATGTGAACAATATGTGCTGCAGAAGAATACGGAAAGAGTAACCATACATACCTTATCTTCCCAATATGAATACACAGTCCTATATGTGAATACAATAATCCAGCTCCTTCCTTACATTTCACTCTACAACACAAGTACCTAACGGAACTCACGTTAACAATTAACTGCATTACAAGTGTATAAGACGACAGTGAGTTACATGACTTCCATATAACGTCATTTCACCCTTTACAATACCATTTACTGCATTAACACCCTCAAAAACACCACAAAATGCCACACATTGACCAAGACATCATAAACCAATATCATTTCACACCAAGTTTATCCTTTACACTTCCTCATTAACACTACGTCACCCTTACTCCATCAAGTCATCTCAATACCTTTCACAACAACACATGAACAACAATCCATAATTGATACCATTCAAAATACCTTCGGGATAATCCTTCAAGGTCATTTAAAAGGTACCATAAGTTCATAATTGCATCCATGAAGGGTATAGGGGCTTTGGGGGGTCAAAGAGATGCAAAAACAACCGAAATGGGGTTCCTTCGTCTGCGAGGGTGGGTGCCCGTTTCGGCTAAAATGGGTCTCTTTTGGGTCCTTTTTTTGTAATGAATGGTCCATGATCATAATTAA
Source organism: Capsicum rhomboideum (assembly GCA_031232105.1). Taxonomy (NCBI): domain Eukaryota; kingdom Viridiplantae; phylum Streptophyta; class Magnoliopsida; order Solanales; family Solanaceae; genus Capsicum; species Capsicum rhomboideum. The sequence goes on from CP124716.1 coordinate 44,514,609, forward strand.
ACTTCTCTTTTCATATTTTAAGTTATCATGGATTCCAACGAACATCCATGGTTTCACAATGCACATAAACATCACGAAACTACATTTTTCCCTTCAATACGCCACCGGTTCCATGTACAATTTTGCAACAACAATTCCAAATGTCAAACACAAAGAGAAGGCAAGTTAAGGACATAAAAAAATCTTACATGTTGATATTTAATCCATCAAGTTCACTTCCTTCAAGACCACAAGTCCATTTTCAAGTTCATAAGGCAAAACCCTTTTTCGATTGCAAAAATAGATAGTTTTACACATAGTGAATTTTCCAACACTTTGCCAACATAACCAACATGATTTATGCACCATATTAAACATATAATATATTAAACCATAAGAGTAAAAACTTACCCAAGCTTGCAAAGAAGTGATCTTTTCCAAAGAGAATGATAGCTTAGGGTTTGAAAGAGGAGAGAAAATATCCTTGGGAAAATTCTAGATTTTGCACATGTGTGGAATGGTTAATAAAATCTGATTTTTCACCTTGTATAGACCCTTTAAAGTCATAATTAGCCAATACTTTTGGTCAATAATTGATTTGTGGACTTGGTCAAGATGAATGGATCATTATTCCCTTTTTGGGCCATGTCTTTTGGTGTAATTTTGGGCCTCCATTGAGCCCAATAGCACAAGATTAATTCAGCCCACCTAATTTAAGGTGTAATACCCCAAAAATATCATGTTTAATTAATTCCATAAATGTTACGGTAATCATCTAGGTTCCAAAATGTACGGGGTGTTACAAGAAAGATAGTAAAAGAATATCCCACGACCTAGTAAGGTCTGTACAAGAGCCACTAAATTCAAAAGAATAAGATTACTAATAGTATCCAATATACAGGTAGTCTCAAAAGAATGACTATTCAAAATAATAGAAGGAAAAAGAATTAGCTCCGAATCTGAAAGCTCACGCTATCTCCAAATTCACCCAAAAGTAAGCCTGAATAGAGCATCAACGGCGGCAACTAGTACTCGAAACTGCATCATAAAAAGATGCAAAAGTGTAATGTGAGTACCAAGACAACGGGTACTCAGTAGACATCATCGACCAACTGAGCTAACTCATAATAAGAGCATAATATGAAGCGAGAATGTAAGCTAAAGTCATGGATAAAGGGGAAAACCTAAAATAATGCTCCACTGACAAAAAATAAATAACGAGGTAAATAAGGTTAAAAGAACACAAGCTAACCACAGCCTAACTGGTCCTCCATAAGTCCAGAAGGCACAAACAAGAGAGGATTAACCCGTACGAGCCCCCATAAGCCCGACGGATAAAATCAAGAAAAAAACCATCAACAACAATAAGTATATACTAACTGACAACCAAATCCATATCTATGAATCCCTTCGTTCCATCAACGCCAGACTCGAACTGGGCCCTTAACATCATAAGCGAATAGTATATGTCGGACTTAAACCAGAACTTTAATATCATAACCAAACAATAAATTTCGTACTCAAACTGAACTCTAGTATCATATATGCCGGACTCAAACCGGGAATTTAGTATCATAAGTGAATAGTAAATATCAGACTCAAATCGGTCTTCAAAGTAAATACAAGGTAACAAGTCTAGTCAAGAGTTGGAAAGATGTCTAAATCATCCTAGGGCTCAAAATGTATGTAAGATGACGAAAGAAGGCCTCCTTGGTCTATGAGGAGCTAATCAGGATATTTGACCTAAAAAAGGACCGACGAGTCCCGCTACTAACCCGAAAGACCCTACTAAGGCAATTTATACCCAATACTAGACTATGGATTCAAGGATCCAATACAAGGTATTAAATAAGTCTAAACAAGTCCTAAGGCAACAATTAAATTCAAGAAGAGGGTAAATGGGTCAATTCTACCTAACAATGGCTCTCTAACCGGCTAAATATTCGAAATTTTACTAAACATGCGACCAAGCTATAAATTCAAACATAAATCTAGAATATTACTATACTAATACCATAATAAAGCTCAATATATAAGGAAAGTAAACCTAGCCTACCTGGACGTCGATGAAGCTCGAGAAAGTCCACTAAATCGGAGCTTTTCCCTTCTGAGAAGCTTCTACATGACACCAAGCTATCAAAGTAATATTCTACGCATTAATACGAGAATAATAATACTCATATCGTATATAAATGCTCCGGGCCCAAAATCGAGCTAAAAATCCTATGTAGGGCCTGGTTATAGAATCACAATTTTGAAACCGTCAAGACGCTCCTCTAGGCTCAAGGATCATTTATCCTAAAAGATGGGTGAAATTCAAGCTCAAACGAACCCAAAAGTAAGACATGAAGTGACTAGGGATTTAAAGCTAGATCAAAGAATAAATCGATAAATTAGACAAAATCTTACGAAAATCTTGATAAGACAATGGCCCCAACAAAATCTCCAACTTACCCCAAACACCCAATGATCAAAATCCATAATTATCTAAGCCTCCTAGGGTTTTGTGGGCTTGGTACTTGGAAAAATGAGAGAAAAATCGAGTTTCTCAGCATTTACTACTGCCAGGGGTCCCTTCATCACGAACGCGGGGACCCCATCACGAACGCGACGCTTAGCCGGGCCTACCATTTGCGAACATGGCCAAGGCCTTGCAATCATAATAGACATTTTCCTTGGCTTTCGTGAATGTGGCCAAGGGCTTCGTGAGCACGAAAGCCATTTTTGGCCTGAACTAACTGAAGCTTGCACCAATAGATTTTGCTAAGTGCCAAATCTCCGATTGGACCCTCAAGATTCGTTTGGAATCCTGTAATGAAAACGATCTATGCTACCATACAAATTTAATATTTCAGACTCAACGACACCATCAAAATTTCCATCCGAGGTTATTTTTATGAAAAATAGGTCCCACTCCTAAGGGCAGTTTTATCGAAAAACCACCCAATAGCCCAAAACGAGTCTGGAAGTCTCGAGACCCACCCAAGACAATGGTCACCCTAGTCTAAAATTGATCTTCCAGAACTGATAGAACTATTGGAACCAGAATGTGAGGCCATCTACCTGAAGTTTAGGCCCGATATCCAATCCTTAACATCAAAAACTTTAAAACAGAGAATTGGCTCCAAAAACCAAACAAACTGCCTGATAACCAAATTGTTAGCTCTAGTAAGTCATAAATTACTAGGGGAATCTATGTGAATGCTCTAAATAGAAAAATAGTGTGAAAAAAAGAAAAATGACCTAGAGGGTCATTACAAGTTCCATGCCGGTACGAAATGATGATGTTGATATGGAACCCATGATGTTCATGGGGTTGGTGATTTTTATGACGCTATTGAGGTTGATAAAGAGAATATATGATGTGCACATATTACATACATGCATTCATTCATATGTCTTGACGTTCTATTATATCATTATATTTTTGTTGGTTTCTTGAGCGGATCAGTCTATTGGTAGAACTTGTGGAAAGTAATGGTACCCCGTGAATCCAAGGTATGTACTAATTCAGGGTTAATATTAACTATCTGATTATATAATTATGGTAGTATATTGCATGGTATCTTCCTTCCTCATAGTGGTTGTTAGGTAATAAGTGCCTTAGTGGTTCTAAACTCTTTTGTGTGTTGTATTAGCAGAGTATCGAGGCAGTTCAGTCCAATCATAGTTGTTTTAAGCCTTGTAATTTCATAGGGTCTTTAGACCCGATTCAAAGGGAGTTAAGAGTAGTGGAAATTCAATCATTAGATTAGCTAAGCACCAAAAAAAGAGCGAGTTAGCGTGAGTGATGAAAGGACAAAGATATACAAAAATATTAAATGACAAGTAAGTCATAAAGATGTTGTAAGTTTGGTGTGAATGAATTTATAACCTGGGATATAGAAACAAGAACCTTACTTAATGTTTATGATTTCTCCCTATTAGTTATTAATATTATTTTTCTCTAACCCTGGTCGGCCGATGGTGCCTACCTTATATGTGGTTGTACTGATACTACACATACTATATCTCCCATTCGAGTTGTAGCCATGGTGCAGGTCAGTTGGGGTTTCTATAGCAGCGATGATGATCACTGAGCAACAGCTCTTGCCCTCTCTATTCTACATGGATGTTGTGTCATGGACTCTCCTATCCCTTGTCTAGTTCTCTTATACCAGTTTAGGCTTGTTTCTGGGGATTCATTATTGATAGTTTTCCACATCACTTTTACTTATCAAATGTATTAAACTAGAGTATTATGTATGAGTTAAATTATTTATGTTATTGAAATGAATTGTCTAAACTTCCGCATCAAATGAATGGTAAGGGTTCTCCTATCTAGTGTAGGTGTTAGATAGGTGCCTGCTCAATTTGGCTTGTTGGGTCGTGACAAAATGGTATTAGATCCTAGGTTACCAGTCTCCCAGTACAAGAGTAAATATCGAGTATAGTCCTATGGATTGGTCTGTTGATGTCCATATCAAATATGTGGGAGTCTACAAGGCATCTAGAAAACTATCTCACTTTTTTCTCTACTATCGTGCTGTTCTAGTATTATTTCCTTAAGTTGAATCCAATAGGTATCTAGCAGATTCCAATAGGTATCTAGCAGATTCCAATAGGTATCTAGCAGAAATAGGATATTCCAACTAGTAGAGGTCAACAAGGAATGTAGGTGTTGAATTGCTATGTTGTGAAAATTCACTTTATATTGTATTAAAACACTGGTGCTTTAAATGTTTTGTGGTGGTATGATAGAATGTGCCATGTATTACTTATGTGGATGTTACTATTTGATCATATGGTTATTGGGATTGTCAAACTCCTTAAGTATAAAAGTTTATTGTGTATGTTAATTATGTATGTTGATTTGTATATTATGTGGCCAAGGGACCGGGGATTGTGAGGATCAGTGTGATCTTTAGGTGTATCCTTATTTCTGTGACTTGGGTCATGCCTAATCTCTTCGTGATTTGGAGTATTCCATAGTTTCTATTCGAATCCTGACGAACTACCCAAGTGCCTTGCCGTTATGTGAAAAATATCGTGTAAGGTGTGATGCTTAATAGGAAAGGAAAGGAAAAAGTGTGTTAAAAACTGATTAAGTTGAGGAATTAGTGACGTTTATGATTGCTTGAGTCGTGATATGACCACTTTAGATTTAAAAACTATGGTATGTTAGAGTTAGAAACTGTAATAGTGTCAGGAGATGGCAAAGTGTGGGAAAGGACCTGGAAATAGTTAATAAAAAGAGAAAAATGGAACAACTGGAGATTACCGCTGCAGCAGAACTTTTACCACTGCTTCTGCTACAGCGGCTCCATGCAGTGAGCTGCAAGGGGTTCCCCTATTTTTGTGAATTTGCAATCGTTGCAAAGCAACCCTATTTTCAAAATGATAAAATGACAGAAATCAATCCGACACGTATTATAAACTGAGACGATTATTAGTCATGGTAGAAGGAATGTAGATGCCTTAAAAATACAAGAAAAATAAAAAGAGAAAATTGTTTGTTACGTGCCCCAAACGGGGGCAACCCAAATCCAAAAATAATTAAATATAATCAGGGGGAGAGGAGCTCTAACTAGTGGCGTCGTCTCCAAGGGTCGAAGCATCCGAACCCTCCTCCTCCATGCTGCTGAGGAAGAAGAACTCCTAGGCATCCTTCTTGGTCAGCTTCGGGAGCTTTTTAGTAGGAGAGGTACACACAAACATGACCTACACAACCTTCAACATCCTCACAAGCATGCGATCCTGAGAGTGGCGTTTCTTTGTCTCATCATCTAGCTCCTTTCAGAGCATAGCATAAGCACTGGCCTGGTACATTGGGGCAGCTGAGCTTGAAGGAACCAGCCCCTGCTAGGGCATCAAAGTCCTTTCCAATTATCCCCACACTATAGCAAGGTCAGCCACCGAACCACTCGGGGGAGCGGGTGCCTGAGGAAAAGGAGTAGCCCTGCTCCCTCTAGCCCTGTTACTCTCACACTCCTCGCCGTCTTCTTCTTCTTCTTCTTTCCCCCGCCCTAGGTACTCCTACCTCTTAGAGGGTTATATGACATGTTGCACTCCTCCAAGGTATCAGGGTCCTCCTTAGGGATATCTACCCGCTTGCACAACCCCGTAATTAAGGAAGGCAAGAAAAGATCCCTTGCTGACCTCTCCTGGGCATATCTGTACCCCCACATTCACCTCAATCCCCACCAAAATGCACGCCACCAACATGGCCTAATGAAACACTACATCCATCATATTCTCCTAAGCACTAATCCTTCAAGAAAACAGCTGTAACCAAATCTTGGCCTTGGTCGAGAAGTATGAACTCTTGGTCCCCCTCTAATTCGACCACTTCACTTCGTTAGCTTTACCCTCTGGTGCTAAGTATCGGGCCATCCATTTCAAATCAGACTCTTGAATATTTGACTCGAATTCTGTCTTAGAGGGGTTGGAGACCCCCCAAGACCTCGTTGATGGTGTTATCATCCACAAGCATATTCTTTCCTCGAATCTAAATAATGGGGAGAGGTACTGACCATTCCACAGTGGGGAGTACAACATAAAATTCTTGGACCAAGTCCAAGTTGCATTCTAAAACTGGCTCAGCCAGTATCTCCCACCCGAATACTTTTAGCTGGTCACTAAACTCAGGTAACTCATCTTACACATCATCAATCACAAAACCCATCTCCCATAAAAAAAAACTATTGTACCGCCCCTCCTCATACCGGGTGCAGGTAGCATTGTCAGAGAACCTTCGGTAGAGTGGTTGTTGTTGGGCCATGATAAACCTCAAAAACACCAAAACTGGGTTAGGAACTAAGCAGGGGTACTAAGAGAGGGAAGGGAAACTCAAAATTGTAGAAAAATGGAAAAACTAGAAAGTTACTACCCAGTACCACAACAATAATTAATTAACCATTGTAGTGGTACCGCTGTGGTGAAACTTACCGATGTAGCGGTAAAGTTACCACTGTAGCAGTTCATCATCTTCAAGCCACCAACCTCTCCTCCCATGATAAATTTTTGACTTTTTTTTTGTATTTTTGAGAATTAAGGGTAGATCGGCCTTAGTGAAGTTCCCATGAACCTTCTACACTAAAATAGGAGTGTACAACACTCGAATTCACACTCAAATTACTCAAATTCATAGAGAAAGGTGACTTTCCACCTCCTACCCCTCTCATGGCCAAAACTCACCTTGAACTACGTTAATTTTCTGCCCTGGATATTGTAGGAGTGTTGTAGACGTAAGAGAACCTAACATGTTCATCATTTTGTTCAAGAACACCACCAAGCTCAACTTCAAAGAGTTGAACCAAAAACTACCCAAAATTTCTCAGTTCTAACGTAATCCTATGATTCCACGACAAAAATACATAAAGTAAGAAGTAGAGGCAAAGAAATTACCTTAAATTCATCGTTGGGGGGAGATTTCGTATAGGGAATTGAAAGAGTTGTGAAGAGTTAAAAGTGAAAATGGGAGAAATGTTTATTTCCCCGTATATGAGGCTGTCGTGAACCGCTGCTGTGGTTGGTTACCGCTGTAGCGGTACCACTATAGTGCTAACTAATCACAGCAGTGATAAAATCCGCTCGAAGTAAGTTTTGTCCAAACTTTTTATGCATTGTGGTGTCATACCCTTTTTGGATAATTGTACTAGATAGTGGTCCCAAGGATGAAATGTGTACTCCTTTTATGGAGGGGACATGGGAATAACCGGCATGCCTAAAACTAGGCAATGCATAGCTACCGCTAATTGGATACATGAGTGCGCTAGGGAATATTGTAGTATTCCTTTTAACTACTCATTGTAGTGTGAAATTCCCAAATGATCATGCGAGTGTCCAAAACCCCACCTTAGGACCATTTGGGGATAAACGGTGGGTAAATTGGTATTTAATAAAATGACCCAAACTATTATTACATGAGAAAATACCCCAAATATAATTTATAATAAATAATATGCTCAAATTACGCAAGAAAAAAATAAAATCGGAAAGGTAAAACAAGATCCAAAGGAATTGGGCCAAAAGGCCCAAAGAAAATCGGGCTGATCAACAGCCTACCGCAACAGTGGTAGGAAATTACTGCAGTGGTACTCGATAATGTCCAGCCCGAGGAAATTTTAAAAACCCTCTCTTCTATTATTTTTCCAAGTCGCCTCCTCTACCAAATAAAACACTCTGAAAACCCCCCACTTCCCCAACCCTAAGATTCCAAAGACTAGGCATCATGAGAGCAGTTTTGAGGCACAACCAGTGGGAACCCGACATGGAAAGACACTTAGAACTAGCGGGACAACTCTCTCCTCTTAACAACATTATAATTCAACTACTAGGTTGGTTATGGTTTATTCATTATAGCAAATAAACTCAAGCTAGATCCATTTAATATTGATAGTAATGTCGGGAGTTATCAGGCATAGGCCTTCAGGCACTGTGTTTGGAAGGACGAAAATGATAAAAATCCAGTTAGGCTTTAATATTATGAATAATTGTGGTAGCACTCCATTCATGTGTTATTTATGGTGTTGAATGGATTTAATTTTGTGAGAATATTGACTACCTGAACTAATGTTGTTGCCCATAAGCATTAGGTAAGTAAGTACGCTAAAACGGGGGAGTAGTATTATGTTGGGGGTGTGATATTGGTGCTCTCGATGAACTAATAGTTATGTCTGCTATTGAAGAAAGTTAACAAAACATAAATGAGGAATAGGGTTGTAAGTAACCAAAAAGAGTTTTAGCCAAACTAGTGTCAGGGTGTGTAATCAGAATGGGTAGGCGAATAAAAGCCATCAAATGATTAGGAAAGGAATGTAGGTCAAGTGTAAGAGTTCCAAAGAAGTATTTAGGTTGCATTTGAGTATTAGGCCGGGGACGTAAACAAGCATTGTAAATAAACAGGGTGAGTAACTGCGTCTAGGTGTAAACCCTCAGTTGGGTAGGAGGTATATAGTGAAAGATTAAATGACGTAGTTACCTACGCGTAGTGGACTACAAGTGATATTTTATGATTATATGTGGAATGGTAACTGTGATTGTTTTCTAAGCCATGCTTGTGATTGTTGAATGCATTGCATATTCATACATGTTGGTGTTGTGGAGTTGAGATAATAGGGATATTGATGTTAATATTTAAATCATGATGTTTTTGGTTGTGAAAGAGGGTCGGATACCACGTCGGTACAATATGATGATGTTGATATGTAACCCATGATGTTCATGGGGTTGGTGATGTTTATGATATTGATGAGTTTGAGAAGGAGAAGAGATGATTTGCTTATCTTGCATACATGTATTCATTAATATGCCTTGAAATTCAATTATATCATTGTATTGTTGTTGGTTACTTGAGAGGATCAGTCAGTTGGTAGAACTGGTGGAAAGTAATGGTATCCTGTGAATCCAAGGTACATCCAAATTCAGGTTTAATGTTATCTGTCTGAGTAAATATTTATGGGAGTATATTGTACAGTATTGTCCTTCCTCACAGTGGTTTTCAGGTAATAAGTGCGTTAGTGGTTGTAAACTTTTGTAGTGTGTTGTATTGGCAGAGTGTCGAAGCGGTTCAATCCAATCGTGATTGTCTTAAGTATTATAATTTCATGGGGTTTGTAGAACCGATTCAGAGGGAGTTAAGAGTGGTGGAAATTCGGTCAGTAGATTAGAAGTACCAAAAAGGGAGCAAGCTAGCATGAGTGATGAAAGGACAAAGATATACAAAAATGTTAAATGGCAAGTAAGTCATAGAGAGGTTGTAAGTTTGATGTGAATGAATTTATAACCTAAGATGTGGAAATCGGAACCTTACTTGATGTTTATGATTTCTCCCTATTTGTTATTAATATTATTTTTCTCCAACTCTGGTCGACTGATGATGCCTACCAGTACATGTGGTTATACTGATGCTACACTTACTATATCTCCCATCGAGGATATGGCTATTGCGTAGGTCAGTTGGGGTTTCTATAGCAGCGACGGTGATCACTCTGTGTCATGGACTCTCCTATCCCTTGTCTAGTGCTCTTGCACCAGTTTAGGCTAGTTTTTAGGGATTCATTGTTGATAGTTTTCCGCATCACTTTTACTTATCAAATGTATTAAATTAGAGTATTATGTGTCAATTATCTAATTTATGTTATTGAAAATGAACTGTTTAAACTTCTGCATCAAATGAATGGTAAGGATTCTCCTATCTGGGGTAGGTGTTATGTAGGTACCCGCATGATCTGGCTAGTTGGGTCGTGATAGTTTGAATATTCACCAATTAGTTCAAGAATCCAAGAGTAGAAATTAAACTATGTCTTTACCCAAAACTTAGATACTTGTTTACAAATCTTCAAAAACTATAGAGCTGAATGTATGTGTATGTGCTTAAAATCAAAAATATTCTTTTTATATGACCTAGAAATCCTGACCCAAATAATTAAAAAGTTGACATCAAAGACTTTTGTGAGCTTTGTCGAGCTTGCATTAAATACATGTGACACGCACAAGTGACCTCCAAGATAGCAAAACTATCCTTAAGTTGCCTTCTTCTTTAACTTTTCAATCGTCATATGCGATGTTATCATGGCATCGTAAATATCTTGTGCAATGCGCATAACAACAAATTGAGCTTGCATTCTTGTCACTTGGGATTCCCTTTTACAATGGACATTTTTGCTACAGAACATGGACTTTTGCGATCTGCATTTGACTTGTGCGATCCATCTTTGCACTTGTGTCATCTCCATTTTGGCACTTTTTCTTTTCTTCCAAGCTTATGCTCCTTTTTGGCACTTTGTCGTTTCTTAGTAGATTTTTCAGTCTCATTACCTATATTCAACCAAACTAACATAAGAAATGACTCAAATAGGCATTGAGCACATCACTTTAGTATCCATTGTAAGCTAATTGAGCCAGAAATTGTTAGCTCATCAACACCCCCAACTAAGTTTTTTGCCTGTCCTCAAGCTAATCAATACTCTCAACAAAACACAATGACTACAAATGGCACGTTTTAGAAGCTTGCATATATATGTTTGAGATAACTAATTGCCCTCTTGATTTTGAAATAGGGGAAGAGGGGCATGCCTTAAGAATATCCACCATCTCTACTTTTGTAACACATCTTCTGATCATGTTGTCCACATAAACCCCAAATACGTATGGCTTATCTCAGTAGAACTTCCGTACATCTGGTAAGAATTTGTTTCATTGATAAAATTTCATATCATCAGGCATCAGGTCACTCATGAAAAAATTTGTATAGCCAGTAAACCAAGGAATCAAGTCATGAGACGCCGCAAGTACATGTTCATTTGAGAAGGAATCATCTATCTCAAACACATTCTTCTATCTTCCATCTTCATCCAACCTAGACAAATGACCAGCCACCTGATTTTTGCTACCCCTTCGATCTTTCACTTCAAAATCAAACATTTGCAATAACAACACCCATTTAATTAGTCTCAACATGGCATCCTTCTTCACCATAATATATCTAAATGTTGCGTGATCAGTATGAATAATGACAATATGCCCAACAAATAAGTTCGAAAGTTTTCAAAGGAGTAAACCACAACCAACAACTCTTGTTCGGTCACTATATAGTTATCTTGTGCCTAATTCAGAGCTTGTTGTCATAGTAAATCAAATGAAAAATCTTATTACAACTTTGGTCTAAGACCGCCCCTAGCGCCACTCCACTAGCATCATACATCACCTTAAATGGCTTTGACCAATCAAGAGCAACAATAATAGGAGCTGAGGATGACTTTTCCTTAAGGCATTCAAATTCCTTCAAACAATCTTCATCGAATACAAACTTGGTCTCCTTCTTGAGCAACCTTAATAAAGTATTAGTAATTTTTGAGAAATCCTTGATGAATCACTGGTAAAACCTAGCATGGCTCAGAAAGATTCAAATACCCTTTATGAAGACAAGTAGAGGTAGCTTGGCAATATCACTATCTTAGATTTATCTACTTCTATTCCCTTATCTGAAATCTTGTGACCGAGAATAATGCCTTTTTTCTCTATGAAATGACACTTTTCTCAATTTATCACTAGATTTTTTTTCTTCACACCACTTCAACACCTTGCCCAATTGGGCCAAATCATCATCAAATGAATCACCAACCATTGAAAATTTATCCATGAATAACTCAATAGTATCCTCTACCATGTTTGAAAAGATAAACATTATGCACCTCTGAAAAATGTCTAGTGCATTACATAGATCGAAAGAGATCCATTTAAAAGAAAAAGTCCCGTTGGGACAAGTGAATATGGTCTTTTCTTAATACTTTGGTGCAATAGAAATCTGATTATTTCTAGAGTACCCATCCAAAAATTCATAGTATCCTCTGCCTGCCAGTCAATCTAACATCTGATCCATGAAAGGCATAGGGAAATGGTCTTTTTTTGTCCATGCATTCAGATTTTTATAGTCCATACACACTCATCAGCCTGTGATAGGTCACAATGTAATCAACTCATTTTTATCATTCGGGACTATATTCATCCCCCTTTCTTTGGTAAACACTACACAAGACTTACCCATTTACTAATATAAATAGGATAAACTACTCTAACATCTAACTACTTTATGATCTCTTGTTTCACCACCTCTTGCATTGGTGGATTTAACCTTCTTTGATGCTCAATATTGGGAATGTACTCCTCCTCTAATTGAATGTTGTGTCTACAAATACCTAGAGGGATGCCACTAGTATCTACATTTGTCCACCCAATCACTCATTTGTACAGTCTCAAAATTAAAACCAATGCCTTAACTTACCAGTCCACTGATCTGTTGAGATGATGACGGGCAAAGTGTCATTATCCCCTAAAAAGACATATCTTAAATGAGAAAAAAAAGGCTTTAACTCAAGCATTGGTGGTTCTTCAATTGATGGCTTCACTGGAGAAGGCTATCTATCTTCAGGTCAAGGTCTAAATTTTTCAAAGAAAAAGAGTAAGAACCCATACCAATCAATGCATTTATATTCTCCTCAAAATCTTCAATTCTTCACTATCAAAATTTATAATAACTACGGCTAAAGTCTCAATTGCGAACCTCTGTTCAACAGAAACATCACCCATATCATCAATAATGTCAATCACAAAGATGAAACTCATGGCTATTTCCTGCTTCATGGATTTGCATACATTGAACATAACATCTTCATCATTTAATCAAAACTTAAAACCACCGCTCTCAAGATTAACAAGAGCTCCATTGGGATCCAAAAATGGTCTTCCTAAGATTATGGGAACCTCAAAATCCACCTCACACTAGAATGATGAAATCTATTGAGAAGATAAATCCTCTATTTTTACCAAAACATCATATAAGATACCTACCGATCGTTTAACTGTGTGATCAGCCATCAACAGCCTCATAGTAGTCAATCTAGGGGCTCCCAAGACTAACTGTATGAAAATAACTAGTGGCATGAGGTTAATGCTTGTACCTATATCACACAAAGCCTTTGCAAAGTTGAATACTCCAATAGTGCATGGAATCGTGAAAGCACCAGGGTTTTTATTCTTCTGGACTAGTGAATGTGACATAATAGCACTCCAGTGGTGCATATTATCTTCTGGTTCAAAGATTGTTGTTCTTTTCTTAGTCACCAAATCCCTTATGAACTATGCATAACCCGTTATCTGCTCCAATGCCACAACTGGTGGAATATTAACGGTCAACTACTTCTATATAGAGATAAATTTATAGAACTTGTCATTTACAATCTTCTTTTTTAGATGCTAGGGGAATGAAGGTGGTGGCCTTGGAATTGGAGTTAAAAATTTTGGACCCTCTTTCTCCTTGCCCTTTTATTTGGAGTTTCTCTTTGCATTAACTAGAGACTTACCATTTTCTTCGTAATCAACGTCTATAGTAATTGGCTTATCAGTGTCACCCGACTTCCTCTCCTCTTTAGTCTCATGTACAACAACCTAAGAATAAGTAGCAATATCCTCTCTCTGATCATTAGCAATAACTTCGATCTTACTCTCCAATACTTTCCCACTTCATGTAGTAGCAAACAAATAACGATTATCATTCTTTGTATTGGGAATTATGTCATGTTACACCCCAAAAATCCAAGCTAAGATTAGAACCATGATTCAAGTACATTTAGAACCAAAATTAGTAATTTTAAAGTATGAGAAGTATTTTATACATGAATTATAGCCACAAGTAAATCCTAGCTCATAACCAAGTTGAAAACTTTCATACCGATTGAATTCTTGGATAGAATCTTTCAATAGTCAACTTCAAATGAGTATAAATCCTAGATTCTAAAGATTTTTGGAGATCAAGACGCATAAAACGAAAGGTCTTTGAGTTATATTTCCAACACATCTGATTACTCATTAATCCGCTTCTGGAGCAAGAAGTTATGACCATTTTAGTGAAGCACTATCCAACAGCGAGATACCACGACCCAAAGGAAGATCGTGGGTTGAAAGGAAAATCGTCTCTTGATCTCGCTTGATGAAAAGCATCCCCAAAATCTAGAGAATTGAGAAGGCTCCTTCAGTACCAATGAACACAAAGGACAGTCGTAGGTTGGTTTGTCCGTTGTGAGACACAAATTTTTTAGCTATGCTTTTAAAGAGGTATTCCAGTCTTTTTCCATTATTTAACCTCCTAAAATATATCTTTTTATCTATCCTAAGGCTTAATATTAAGCCTAATCTACTCCTATACCCGCATTCACTTCAAAACATACGTAAACACTCAAAAAGAAATCAGAACAAGTGATTATTTTCTCTCTGAGGCAAGAACTAGGATTCATCATCTTCAAGATCAAATTCAAAATTTCTAGCAAGGTTTTCACTCTCAGGTATGTGAGATTTCATCAATGGGTATACTTTTATTCATTGAGTCCCTAATAGAATTAAATTCCTCAGTTAACTCATTCTATAGAGCTTAGGGTTTTCATGAAAAACATGGGTTCCTTTAAAATTCAATTCCTCCTTAAGAATCAACCATGAATATTTCTCTCCATTGAAAATTTAGTGCTATTGCGAAGTTATAATTATGAACCCTCATTATATTGATGAAATTTATGTTTTGTACTTGTGCTATGTAATTTCACATTCTACTCAGATTATAGAAATTGTCATGAATAGTTGTACTCTTCAGATATGATGGGTTATGAACACCCGGTGGCTTAGGTTCTGCTGCATTTATAATTGAATGTTCAGTCTGTTAGTTTCACAACTTTTAGGATGCTTTCAGATAAAGTATTTATCACTCAATTTTAGACACCAGTATTAGTGAACTATTCAGTATTATCAGATATTGCATGACTTCATAATCAGTTTACTCAGTATAATATTGATCAGTTACAAGTTTGTTTACTTGGTCATTGCATCAGCTTACATTCCTCAGTTCCATGCTCAATTTAGAATCTTCAGGAATTAGGATTCATGGTTCAAGTTCAGTTTTATAGATTCCTTCGAACTCTAAGTTCCCATATGTTTTTTAATATATTTACTCTATCCATCTCATGTTTTCCATAAATTTACAAATATCACGATTCAGAAATACATGATATATATATGTGTGCACTCACATCATAACCAGGAGTTTCATCTCATAACAGTAAGATGTGTGATATGAATGACATCCAGATATGCCATCAATGCTTTTGAACACTTTTCCCCAAAAGTAAGTTCCATGATTAGTATGGTATCGGGAATGCCATTAATGATCATGGATCAGTTTTCTTATAAAAGCAAAGTTCACTGGTAATATGGCATCCATGATTATGGACAGTTTGACATCCAAATATGTCACCATTAGTATAAATGAGCTTATCAATTATTAGTATATTTTCAGTTGGGAGTAGTACTTAGCAACGAGCAGACATAGCGATGAAGGCTCACTCGTCAGTTAGGCTAAAACCTTTATTAAAAGTCCCTAAGTCCCAAAAGTATGACACCACCGTTATTTCTAAAGGTTCACCGGTCAAACCAAGCTTGATACCTTAGTCCTTTCAGACAACAGTTTAGTGGATCCACATTAGTCAGTGTTCATACCCTTGGCAAGTTATGGAGCACCCTTCCAGCTGGGGTTATAGGCTAAATTCTATTTAGCTCAGATGGATTATGTTGGTTAATAGTAGCTCCCACAGTTTTAAATTTCAGTATTTGCATGATCCTCAGTTTAGTCTAGTTCACAATATCTCAGTTATCTCAAAATACTCATGCATTTAGTAATTATGATTATCCTAATGGGTCCCTACATCTTAGTAAGCTTCTGCATCACTTTTTACTTAAAGGTTTGATTGTCAACATGCCTAGTTTGTATATTATTGTAAAGTTTCAGAATATATTGGTGTTCCCACACTCATACTTATCACTCAATGAATCATTACATGTTGTCGTTCGTATCAGTTTTATATTCAGTTATTCATAGTGCATATCCTGCATAGTCAGTTCATTCAAAAGTATTGATCATATACTTCTTCTGCCTATATTTTTCATGTGATGTAGATTTAGGTTCTTACTATCAGGATCATAGCCAGGCAGATTATAAATTCCAGCTAGCTGGTGATGAGTTCTCTCTATTCGAGGACTCAAGGATAGATGGGGGTCATGTCCCGGCGACCTATAGTCAGTATTAGTAGAGGCTTCATAGATAGCCAGTGAGAGTAGTTGTATTCAGTTTCTCTTTCTTTTTATATTACATCTATTGTAAATAAACTTTCTAACAATAATGTATTGAACCGGTTGTTCCATGATTATTCTTCTACTCAGTCAGTTTACCTCTTATATATGTTTTAATCAATTTCTCATGTACTATGCCAGTACCATGGGTTAACTTGGGATCACTTATGGTTCTAAGCACTATGTTAGGACTAGAGGGTAGTCTCGGGTCGTGACATGTCACTAGGCAATGTACCTTTCTGCCTTTGATTCAATGTTGCTGAAAGCCAATCCATTTATTTCTCCAGTTGTTTAATGGAAGTGGAATGTGAGTCTACTAACTAAATCATGCTTGATAGGTCTCCTCGCATCTCTTTAATACTAAAGTCTATAGATTTGACTCTTTTTAATACCTTTACAATCATATCCTCTATCTTTGACCCATTGGAGTCATTTCCTGCATGTTCTTTTCCCTTGGGAGTCATGTAAGCATTGCCTCTATAATTTTTGTAGCCATACCCATTCCTCTAATTACCTTAGTCTCTATCTCTCTAACTAGACCTCTCATATTTATTATCCCTGTAAAAGTTTCGACCTTAGTTTCCTTGACCTTGATGCTAAGAATCTTGATTATACCCTTGAATATTGGCTTGCAAACCCCTTATTTAGTTGTTCACAAAATTTACCTCCTCCTCAGATTCAGAGTAAAAGTCATGTCATCATGTTTAAGTGTTTTTTCTTGAGAACCAACTGTATTCTCCTTCTACAAACTCACCCCAAACAAATGCTTTGTGATAAGATCCATTTGTATCTTCAGGTGAGACATATCCTAATCATACTCTTCTTTTTTCTAGAGCTTCTCTGTAGTCATTTCTTTAGATTAACTGTTGGTTGAAACCTCAAACTCCAGAGTATGCCAGGCCCTATTTGTCTTGGCCATTTTGTCCAACAGCACACTAGGTATCGTGAAAGTGTGATCCTTCGAGGACCCATCAGCTATATTTTCAGTCACGACCTTATTCATCAAGTACAAGGATTAGTAGAATATCTCCAAAAGTACTCCATAGGACAACTTGTGATTAGATCACTATTTCAGCTTCTTTTTTTAACCTTAGCCTAGATTAATACAAGGCTTCACATGACAACTGCCTGAAGTTATTGATTTCATCTCGCAGCTATATCATTCGAGATTAAGGAAAGAGTCTCCCCAATAAATCTGTAGTCAACTACCCAATTGGTGATGCACTCATCTGGCCACTTATTCAACAAAGTAGTAGCCTCCCCAGTCAATGAAAAGAGAAAAAGTATGAGCCGGATAGCCTCTTGAGTGATGCCAGGCAACCTATAAGCCTTACAAATCCCAGTAAAGTTCAAAAGGTGTTGGGTTGTGTCCTCTGTAGCCAATCCTCCATATAGTCCTTTCATGCTCAATAATTGCATCATTATGCTAGTAATGTCAAACCTGCCATTACCAACAAATGGAGGCAGTACAATGAACTAGAAATTCTAGCCATCTTCAGATCAACTTCCTCCACTTGATTCATATTCCAAAAATCCTGTCGCTTTATTGGGGGCTAATTTCACAATGGTGGATTTAGATTCTTCGTTGCAGCAGCTGCCTTAACTCGTTGAGCTTCAATTTGCTCAACAAGTTCATGGTGTTTTTGGTGTCCATCCATAACACTTGGAAAGAATAAAAACAACACAAAAGTAAATTAGGAAATAAGGACTACAAGTAGAATAAAGCACTACTAGACTATTCCTAAGCCGTATACCCCGGTAACGGCACCAAAATTTGATACGCCCACATTACACTTATTAAGAAGTCTAAAGTGATTGCTGTCAAATATATAACCCAACAAGGTTAAAGTCAAATTCTATAGATAATAAGGCAAGAGAATACATCTAAAGTGGTTATTCATGCTAGTAGTTAGTATTTCCAAGGGGGGTTTGTATGTATAAAATCAAAGAGCTTATTGTTTTTAGTAAAAGTGAAGCAATATTTGTAAAGTGTTGTATTTGGTGACTAGAGATTACTAGGATGGTATTTCTCATGATTTCATAATGCAAACGAGGTTACTTTTACTGGTGATTCATTCCATGTCACACATGCAAAACTGACGAATATCAAGTTTATCAAAAGTTTTCCAACCCAATAAGTTAAATTTCACTCTAAAATCCTTCCGGCATCTGAGTGTTGATTAACTAGCATACGTCATACAATTTGGATTTACTATTCTAGCAACAACTCTAGCCATTAGATGAGGGTTAGAAACTTCAAATCTCCATTGTTAACTCCTTTTCCTAACCTCTACTTCTTTTGTGAAGCAAGTTTAAACCTAAGGCGAGTTCTAAATTTTACAATGTTAAAAGATGTTCATATTTAAGGAATTAACAATGCAAGCATAAACACCATCACCATTGCATGACCCTATTAGTGTTAATCTATCATGGTTACCACAACTCTAGTTATGGGGTTTAGCTGTTTATGCTTAAAGTAAAAATATCACAAAAAATAAGATAAGTGAGAATCATGAACAAACAAAAATCTTAAAAGAAATTGGTAAAATCGATTAACGAGTTTTCTCTAAAGAGTTTGTTGTTCTCTTTCACCCAGCCAAGTTGCATTAAATAAGGATAAAAGATACTAAATAAAAAAACCTTACATAGTATTTAAAAGTCATATAAATTCACGCCCTAGAAATTTACAAAATTTTCCTCAAGGTGTCGGCCGCAGTTGTGCTTGTCATGTTTGACAACTAGGGATTCTGACTTGGGACGCATTGAATCCACACTCTGCAGCTCATGGCACATGGCCCGCATTTCAAACATATTTTTTTGTGAACTTTTGGGTTGAAATTATTTAGTTTGTGGCTCAGCATGTGGCCACCCACAGCCATGTACTCTCACTCGCAACCCGCGACTTCTTATTTCTCGACTCTCTTTCTACACTTGGTGTAATTTAGCTTTTCAATTTTAATTTTTGATCTCTTCTCAACTTAAACTAGATCGTGACTCTTTTGACCTGTGATACCTACAAAAGGAGAGATAATGCCATAAGATGTATGCCATTTTGTATAGATCAAGCAACAATTTCAAGATTAAGCAAGAGATAAGTGGGTATTTACCCACTTATCAATCTGCCCCTTTAAAAATAGCTCCTATGTTGACAATCTTCCCTCTAATAACCAGATCCATTATTGTTCTTGTTTTCTTCATCTTCTCATTGATCTAACTTCTACTTTAATCTGATTCCAGTAAATTTTGTAAGCTTACCTTAGTCTATGTCGGCCTCCAACATGTTTGTAAGCTTATTTAGCTTATGTAGAGTTCAAAAAGGTTTGTAAGTTTGTATCATCTAACGTTGGTCTTACTTTTCATTCATTGTAGCCTACTAGATGGTTAGGTGTGCTTTACTAAGTAAGGTTTCTAAGATCACTTAATCATTTGTAATGACTTACATTTCACCTATTGTAATCCTATCGATGGCTAGACTTGCAAATTTTATTAGATCCATCTGTCTTTATAAAGTAACATCTCTTCAACTTCAGCATAAAGATTGAGTTCTTTCTTCTATAACTAAGTGTTACAAAGTCTGCACAATTCTACAAATATGTACAACTATATAGTTATCTCTTCTTCATAAACCAGGACATTGTATCTTCTATTCTTCAATCCTGGATATATTCAGTTCTTCAATATAGAACCAGGTTCCTTTATAAGTAATATCTTGCTTCTTTACAAGTTATTCTATAGCACATGAATACATTATTGAAGATATTATACATAAATTTGATGATAATGGAACATCTCTCTAATTTTCTCCCTTTTGGTATCATCAATAAACAACAATGTTTAGTAGATTCCTTATTAAAAATAATAATACTAATATTCATTTCAAGAACTCATCAAAGTCTAAATAGAAGATATTTAGATTTTAATCTATTAGGACTAATTAAAATAGCAATTACATTAGTTTATAACACTTCTTTGCAAAAAATTAATATGATTATGATATTCAAAGGGTGGTTCAAAGGTAGTTTTATTTATAAGAAGAAAGGTTTTCTGAATTAGTTTCCGTGCAACTTGTCAAGAAAAGGAATGACATCTTTCAATTCTCCCTTACCTTCTTTATCATTAATATTCTACTTTTCTGTTTTACTAATGAAACGCCAATGATGTGGCCTTTATTATCACACCTCCTAATTCATCCATTCATATTAATTTATTGAACTAATACTCAGAAAATCAGGTTCTCTATTAGTCACTTATAACTTTTTTTTAGCCCTTTATCAACTTTCAAAATCAACCATATCCTTTGATTTATCACTTCTAATGATCACAATGATAAACGTCCCTCCACTTCTTTTTTTAATGATTTTGATCTATCTTCATCTCAATAACCCCCTTTTTTTTTTTTTTTTTTTCGTGAATCACTACTTTCCCTGATTAATCCACATTTGTTTTTTGGCTTTTGTCTTGTGGAGATTTTGGAACTTTGAAGGTGGAGATATTTGGTGTTACTAGAGTCAAATAAGAAAGTTTTTGAAGATTTTAAACTTTATCGGGAAAAGGTGTGATCAAACATTCTATTGATTGGTTTCTATTTTGATGATGACATAATCTAGGTACGTAGGTTGAGTTTGAAATATGTTTTAGGGACATGGATTAATGATTTAGAAGCATAGACAAGCTTATGCAATTGAATTATAAGAAAAGTAGATTGACGCTTGACTAGTAATAAGAATCAGATTCTTTGACTTTTTTCTTTTGGATGATCATTCTTAAGAATACTATATAGGATCTCTTCTAGCCTTCTTAGCTTGATCTATTCATGAGTGTAAACTTGTGGTTACAATTCACTTTTGATTAATAAGTTGGCTATTTGTGAGAACACAAAATCGCCAGTTAATTATATTTTAAAAACTAGAAAGACATTTTGAAAATATATTTATGAAAACCTTAATTTAAAAACTAAAGCAAGGGTCAGGGTTCAAGTGATTTACTGAGAAAGGTGTTAGCCATCTCAAAAATCCACAAACACGTTAACCAATGAATTTAAATAAATTTATGGCTAAAAAAATATAAATTTTATTTTAAAAAGGGAAATTTTTAGAAATCATACTAATAATTCATTAACTCTTAGGAGTTATTTGGTAGGGGTGTATAAGAATAGTGCAAAATATGATTTATTAGTAATGCTAGTATTACTTATGCTGAGATTATTTCTTATGCAGTATTTGGTTTGGAGTGTTAAAAATAACTTGCATTGCATATTTTTAAATAAAAATAAAAATACCCTCCACAAATATAATGAAAATGATGTGGAAAAGGTTTTGAGGGGCTATTGTGTCTTTGTCCATGCTAATGCATGTATTAAAGTCCCTTGTATTGCTAATGTCAAGGGTTTCCCATGTATTAGTTATGCATAGCATAATACACAATAGAGTATATAACTAATGCTTTAGGTTGAAAAAGTGTATCAATCAAGGTATTAGTAATACACAGAGCTAATACATGCATTCTTTTTTCTAATGCATCCTACCAAACGACCCCTTAATGTATTTGAAGTATATAGAACTGAATTAGAAACTTTTACTTAATACTTAACCATTTGTATTATTTCCACTTCGTGAAATAATTCAAATGTTCAAATACTTCAAATAAGCTTTCGATAATATTAATTATACTTATTCAGATTAGGACTTTGAATTAGATGGTTAATTCAACTTCAAAACTAAATCAAAATAATTATTTGATTTTTTATTTAACCACTTAAAAAATATGAATAATGTTTAAGTCCTTATCTCGGATTCAAAATTTGTCCATTTTTACAACATAAAGACATGAATTGTCCCAAGTTATGTTTGTGAGATATATATTTGTCCTTGACCTCGAGTGAAGATGAGAAAAAAGGTCGAAATAATTTCAAAGAGATCTAAAACTTAAATTTGAAAAATATTACTATTCTGAAAATGCCATTTTTTACTTATTTCTAATGAAGCAAAGCTGCCGATCTAAACATCAAACTTAAAATCTGTGATTTGCAAAAGAGAAGATTAATTTTAGAGAAAAGCTGCTGAAACTTGATAATTAAACTGAATTTAAAGCAGAAACTAAACTGATTTTAAAGAGAACATAAAAAATGTAAAATGATGTAATGAACTGATTTGTGAAATCTTGCTTTTTATTTGTTTTATCTATTTTGCCCTTTTTCATAGTTGCTACATGTTGATTTTGGGGTGTAGGGATGGTTGGCAGGTTCCCTATGCGATCGAAAATGTTTTAGGAGAGTTCGTTGTTGTTAGAGGCCTTAAAAGTCGTGTAGTTGAGTTCGGTCAATATTTGATGTTTTGAGTCCTGGATGATGATTTGAATGGTTGCATTAGGTTCAGAACGTCGAATTTGGGTTAGTAGCGAGGTTGGTTCAGGTTTGGAACCTCTATTTTGCATTTCGATCCTTCATTTGAAAATATGATTTAAAGGGTTCCCGGGAGTTAAATTATTGAAAACAATCTTTTTTTTAAAATTTGACATCACCATTGAGTCCGGAAAGTTGAAATTAGCCTTGTAGCATATATGGTTTGTTTCTATGGGGTCTCGATCAAATCCCGAGGGTCAGTTCGAAGAGTTATTGGCTTGCGCCAAAACCAACAATTGCTGATATCTGGTGCAGCCGCTTAAGCGGCCAAAGACCGCTTAAGAGGTAGACACTTTAGCGGCCAGACGTCGCTTAAGCAGTAGCTGTTTTAGCGGTCAGGCATCGCTTAAGCAGTAGCCGCTTTAGCGGCCTGGTACCGCTTTCGCAGCCATTTAGTCGCTTAAGCGGCCACCGCTGTATATAAATCTCATTTTAGGATTTTTCACCATTTTTGGACTTTGTCCTCCCGGTTTGGGTGATTTTTAGGGTGTTCATCACCATTTGAGCTTGGTTAAGCTCCAAAACATTATTTCTATTACTTTACATTGATTTACATCATCGAAACACTCTTTAATCTTGGTATTAACATGAGATTTTGAGGATTTTTTTGGAAAAGCATAAAAATAGTTTTTATTTGATTTGGACTTCATTTTAACTTATTTTTGCATGGGTTTTCAGCTGTAGATTCCTTTAATCTTGGAAAAGGTATTTCTAAAATAAAATTTCAATTTTACCCCTTTTGTTTTTGAACTCGTTTTTCGACCCGGCTCAAATATGGGCAATATGGGTATCATTAGCTTTATTTTAATGCGTAGATGTTATATTTGAATGTTGTAGTTGATTCCGAGGCCATTCGGAAGGGGAAGGCTCCGTGTTGAAGGACTTTAGGCTTGGATTTTCATCGTTCGAGGTAGGTTATGGATTAACTTTCTTCAGACTGGGCTGGGTAGTTCATGAATAAGTAAATCATGCTATGGGTTGGGAAAATAACTATGGGGTGTGATTTTTGAGCTATTATATATTGCGTGATGCCGGTATGGGGGCTTATTTTTTGTTGTTGTTGACTTATGATATTATATATTGCGTGTTGCTTGTGCAAGGGCTTTATTTGACATCATTGGCCGCCTTATTTATGCATTTGAATGCCTTATTTCTTAGTGTGATGCCCGAGTTAGGGGATTGAATAGATATTATAGGCCTTGTCGAACATTGATTGCCTTATCATGATAAATTACCCTTGTTTATGGGCTGATATGATACTAATGATGTCTTACATGCATATTTATTCCAATGGTGCCCAACTAGAACTGATATCATGAATTATTAACATATTGAGTTAATTTATGAGCTCACCTATATACGTATTGAATGGATTTGATATCTTCATACTGATTTAATTTTGAGCATTATATCCTCATTACATACATGCACATTCATGAGATATCGATACTATTGAGGAACATTTATTTTTGAAAGAAAATGAGACACTTTTGAAAATACCTAGACCGAAGGATGTGGCGGTCGGGTAGATTGAGGCTTGAGACTGAGATTGGTTGAAATTTGAGATAGTATATGGGTTACGAACCTCCCATGGGTCCTATTTTTGGAGGAGTGAGGCTCGGTAGGTGTATACAGGAAGTCATACGATGATTTTTAACTATTCACTTCATCATCTATTGCATTGCATTGCATTTGCACATCAGGTGTTTCTTTTACTTGTAACTTGTCATGTATTTAGCTCCCATCTATGTTTGCGTATATGTTTGTCCTTTTTTCTATTATATATATATATATATTTTCCTTTTTTTAGGCCTGCCACGTGGCACCTCTAATCAATCAGGAAAACTATTTTCCTTTTTCTTCTTTTTAGTATTTTGATTTTATTTTTATTTTTCTGACTTCATTGAAAACCCAAAATGAAAAGTCACTTAACTGCAACTCTTTTTACATAGCGCCTCTTCGATATAGTTGTGTCTGCTATTACAAGTTACCAACGCCTCCCTATCAATTGTATGTTCCCCTTCTCTCTCTTTCTTCATCCCTAGCGCACCCGAGTTTTTTTCTTTTTTTTTTTTTGGACATTTTAATGCTTTCTTTCGGGCTTCTGTTTTGGACATTATTAGATTTTTTCTTTCGTGTTTCTTTTTTGTTAGCAATTTTAGGTTTCCTTTCATATTTGCTTGATGCTTCGTGAATGTTCATACTCGATTCTGTTCCTGGTTTTGATCAATTTTTGTAATTAAATTATTTCGGCTATTCTTTTGCCCTCTTCGCCGAACATGTCTAACAGAAATTTTAATGACCCTGTTGCTTTCATTAGCCCTTCTTCGGATTGGATGTAACAACCCTTGATAGAATACCATGGAGTTAAGTTGCAGCTTTGATGGTGGAAATGTGGCAAGAAGATGTCGTATTACTTAATAAAAATCACTGCTTGTATGAACAAATATATAGTTCTTTGACTGGTGCGTCGATGGGTCATTTAAAGATGCACATGTGTTTGATGTAGTGCCTGTATGGTATCTCAAGTCTATTTTGATTTTGTCGTAATAATTATTGATGGTTAGAATGTTACCCTGTTGTATCAGGGTCACAAATGATGGTATAAAAAATTAAAAAACAGTACTGATCAATACATAAAGTGTTTGTTAAAATATCTCTGAAGAAAACCTTGGTTGTTGCATTCTTTTCTAATGAACATTCTTATAAAACACATTGAAATTTGTGATTTTTATGTTCTATAGTTGATTACATGGAGATGGTGACTCAATCTTTTGAACTGAAAATGCATCTTAGCATAGTTTGAATCATTGATGGCACAAGAACTATTAGGGATCCCAACTTTGAGGTAGGAAAGTCCAAAATTGAGAATAAACATGGCATTTTGAATATCTTGGCACAATGATCAGTCATATAAACCTCATAAATGGTACATATTTTTCCACCTTTTGAAATAAATTTTGAAAATCTATTTTGTCACTCTTAAGGTAATCGTGTACTGTTTTGAGATTTTAAGGCCTATAAATTGTTGTAGTTTAAATGGCTGATAGACTTCCTTCATATTCATTTGTTTTGCTTTTGTCACTTTTAAGGT
Organism: Capsicum rhomboideum; assembly: GCA_031232105.1. Classification (NCBI taxonomy): domain Eukaryota; kingdom Viridiplantae; phylum Streptophyta; class Magnoliopsida; order Solanales; family Solanaceae; genus Capsicum; species Capsicum rhomboideum. The sequence goes on from CP124716.1 coordinate 44,540,735, forward strand.
AATCGTCTTCTGTTTGAGATTTAAAGGCTTATATATGATTAAACATTACGTTGTTGAGAAATTTCAAGCGATACAAAACTTCATGTTTGATGGGTTTCTTTCCCTTTTCTTCTCATCTTATGACATTCATTGAAGCAGGTTTTTCAATCGTAAGGAACGATGACTTGAAACAAAGAGTCTTTTGGTTGTAAGTTTTTTATTTTCAGCAAATCTGCTTTCGAAACTGTCGTTTTTCTTTACGTCTTTGACTGTTAATTCAGGAATTTATCACAATAATATTATTGATCAACCAAAAGTTCTTTACTGTATATTGGAGAATCTCAAATGGGACTATTAATGTATGGGTATTACTTTGCATATGTTTTCATCTTCTAAAGCACTTTCCAGAATAAATTATTGATATCCCAAAACCATGAGAGTCTGCATATTAGGGTTCTGATCTTTTGCTTTTCTCTTTTCACTTTGAATATTAAATAGACATGTACTTTTTTGGTTATTGTTTCTTGGGGAAAACATATGTATACTTTTTCGGAAATTTTCCCCGAATAAACTGTTGATATCCGAAAACCATGCGAGTACTCATGGAGTTCTCATCTTTGTGTTTTTTCTTTCTCTTTGAATGTAAATAGAATGTAATTACATGGCCATTGTTTCTCGGGAAAACAAGTTTTAGAGTTATTTCTCATCTATATTGAAATTTTTTATCAGTTTCAGGCAAGTATGTCGATTTTCTTTCAATAAACCTCTTACTTTTAGTATGTTGATTTTTATTACATTTTAATTGAAATTTTGATGTGATCTTTTGTTGGCTTAATATTGTCCTCGATGTCAACTCATGGTTCGAGAATCACAAAATTTAGCCATTGTTATAAATTTTTTGGATGTAGAAGGAAGTACAAAATAAGATACGCAAAACAACAGGACTGATGGGTATATATATCTTGAGGCAAGTCATGAAGTAATCGACATACCATAACCATGTGAGTAATCATTAAGTTCTGGTCTTTACGTTTTTCTTACCCTTGGAATGTGAATGGACATGTAATTTAGTGGAAAGTGCTTAGAAAAAGAATTTAAAGAGATCTCTCGCAACCTATTTAGTAGATGGACTTCAATTACTATAGAACTGAAAATTTACACTACCAATATTGATCATATCCATTGAAAACAAAGTAGCATCTCTCATACTTGACTTTATGTCCTATAGTGTAGGTGTTACTTGAATTCTTTCATATTTAGATTAAAAGAGGTCTTTAATTTTATCAGTTGAAGTTCAAGAGTCAAAATCAAATTAGCTTTTAGAGTACAATATTGACTATCTTTCTTTAGAAAAAAACATAAAATCATATGAAGAAAGAACCAACATTTTCATTCCATAAAACTCTATATGGTAAAGAAAATCCTAAATTACCATGGCAATTCATTATCTAATGTTTCTTATGTTTTAAAATTAGCTAATGTTATCAATGAGATTATTGAGATTGATTATTTTGCTAATTATCCTCTTTCCTCCTATTTTTAATTGATAATATGTTTGCATAATAAATGCCTTTGGACAACATATTAAAAAAGAAAAGAGTGTTTTTTTTTTGCCCCTCTACATATATGAGAGTGTAGAGGTTAGACTCTCTTTTGTTGGGTTTTCTATTATCTTTTCTCTTTTATGGATTTCTCAGAAAGTTTAATCAAATTTGGAAGTCCATGAGGAGGCTTTGTTCTTAGTTGCATTTTGTTTTGATTTTGTTTGTTCTGCAGGTTACCAAATGCTCTCGACATGAAAATCTATTCGTTATACGAATAGACATTCAAACTGAAAGAAAAACTGAAAGAAGATGTGTTCACAAACAGATACCAACAACAGAATGCATATTCAATTCTAGATTGATACTTCATCTGGTGCAGAGGATGAAGATAGCTCTTGAAAGTTGGTGTATTCACAGTAGATGGTGATGTGACTGATAGATTTAATTAGATTTAATTCTTTTGATATCAAATACTTATCTAAGGGAGTGATACCCACTGGCAAACCTTTTTGAGGGTAGAGATACACAGTGTGAGGCTCGTGTTGATATTACGAAAATTTTTGCTTCGATAAGGATATAATGAAAGTTGTTGTCGATGGTACAACTGATGATTTGGGAGGTGATCGAGTTTATTCAGATATCTTCAAGTGGTCTGAGAAGTATCTCTTGATTTTCTATTTGTTACATCAAAGATATGTTTAGAGTGTCATCCAAACAAATTCTTTTTTTAGTACTAAAGTGCTATGAAAATGCTTAGAAGCATCATTAGTCCAAGCAAATTAATGTCGATAATTTTTATCAGTAAATAGAAGGGGAGCCTTGAAGTAACTGGTAAAGTTGTTGCCATGTGATCAGGAGGTCACTGGTTCAAGCCTTGGAAACAGCCTCTGGCAGAAATGCAAGGTAAGACTACGTACAATACACCCTTGTGGTGGGGCCCTTCTCCGGACACCGATCATAGCGGTAGCTTTAGTGCACCGGACTACCCTTTAATTTTTATCAGTAAATATATCATTCTTTAATTTACACACCCACAAATATGCAATTTTCATGATTTCTGTTTACATTAATATTGAACTCCTCGAGCAAGCGAGGACTTGAAAATTGATTTTGTTGCTCTTGTATTTGAGCAAATGCATTACCGTCTGAAGTACTGAAATATCTTTTATGGCTACTTGATGCTTTAATGTTTACTTCTTCAGTTGATCCATGGTACCATAATAACTTAATTCTCAATGTCATTTTTTTTTTAATCTTTGTACTTAAAAACTTTTCTCTCTTTCTTTTGATTATATTTTATAAATTAAAAGATGTCTTTGATGACCGCGCGAAGCGCGGGTAAATTAACTAGTATATATATATATATATATTATTAGAACTGTTAGTGGAGACGGTGTGAGCTCCCGTTTGGGAACTTTTCTACTTCCAGGTTGCGTGCTCATATTATTTTCTTTATTTTTCTTATTTTCTACTTTGCTCAGTCGGCCTATGATACTTACTGAGTATAAGTGGACTGTATTCACTCCTATTGTGTCCTTTTGGTGCAGATCCTAGTTCGAGTACCACACGTGGTGGCTGATCTTTGTGCGGAGACTCTGGGATTTCAAGGTACTAATGCGCTCTAGAGTTCGAGGCTAATTAAGACCTCATCTATCTTTATTTGTCTTTGCTTATGACTCAGAGATAGATTCTATACTATTTAGTATCCGGATGGTTGTTTAGATTCTCTACACTTATGTCATGTGATTTTGGGATTTATGATATTTTATTCAGACTTTCGTATTTATATATATTATGGCCTGACTTCGTTCTAGAAGTCTCGCCTTATTTTCAATTTATTGTTGTTTCTGGTTTTTCTTTATCTATGGGTGATTGGATTACTTATCAAGGCTGGGCCAGGATAAGTGCCATCATGACCTTATTTTTGGGTCATGACAAATTGGTAATAGAGTGCTAGGTTCACCGGTCTCATAAGTGTAAGAGCAGGATGTCTAGTAGAGTCTCACGGATCTGTACATAGACATCTAATTTGATTCCTTATCATGCGGGTCGTTCATACCCAATGTTCTAAACTTGTATTCCATTCTTTTCTACGCAGATGGTAAATACTAGGTCTAGAAATACAAGGGAAGTTGAGCCAACACCTCATTTATGGGGCCCAGTCCCAGGATGAGACATGGGTCATGGCCGACCCAGAGGTAAAGGGCAGGCACGAGGAGCTGCCCCAGCCAGAGGACATGATAGGGAGTCCTCTCCCGAGCTTGAGGTTGTGTATACCAGAGATGATTATCAGATAGGGTGTGTGTGGCCAGCTCAGGTTCCACAGAGTTCAGTTGATACCCCAGTGCTTCAGGACCTATTGATTCGCCTTCTGAGTCTTTTGTAGGGTGTTCACGTATTGTACCTGGTATTCCACAGATATCGAGTGGTATCCTGCCATCTGTATCGACATCTGCTTAAGGTATTCCTACTTTAGGGGTACAACCATCATCTATGGTACCCTCGCGGGTGGATTCAGTGCCTGTCAGACTTACTATTCCTCTAGTTGCTTCGGGTACAGTGATGTTGTTTGATGATCAGAACAGGTTTGAGAGGTTCATTCGTTTGGCTCCTCCCAAGTTTAGTGGAGTGATTGATGAGGATGCCTATGAGTTTCTGATTGAATTTCAGGAGAAGTTACACAATCTTAGATCCCTTGAGTCTCATGGAGTTGCCTAAACTACCTATCAGTTGATGGATATGGCTAGGGATTGGTGGAGATCTTTATCTAGTTGTAGGCCTTTGGGTTCGCCTACTATGACTTAGGCCCAATTTTCTAAGGCTTTCGTGGAGAGGTTTGTGCTATATAGCTTGAGAGATCGGATGCATGATGAATTTGATCATTTTGAGCAGGGCTCCATGTCTATTACTGAGTATGAGGCATGTTTCCATGCTCTATACAAGTATTCTGCCTCTAACATTTCTATTGAGTCAAAGAGGATTCATAAGTTTGTGAGGGGATTAGAGGGTGCTTACTAGTTGGCTACACACCTAGATCTTTATTTCATGGGCTTCTTTTCATAGTATTATTGAGTATGCCAACTTGATCGAGTCTATTACTCAGGTTACTTAGGGAGGCATAAAAAAAGTTCGCTGTCAGGGCGAGTTTAGTGGTCTCACCTCCCGTAGCAGATATTTCTCAAGTAGAGGATACCATGGTTATCAGGGTAAGCCAGATCCAACCGCTTTACAGGGATCAGGTGGTAGACCTTCAGTTTCTACGGCTTTAGGTAGCCAGGCGTCAGGTCATGCTAGTGGAGGTCCCAGTTTCAGCTCTTCGGGATAGGGCGGTGGTCCTAGTTCATCTATGCCCCCTTAGATTGAGTCAGGACATAGAGGGTATTTTGTATGTGTTGAGGTTAGCCATTTAACCAAGGATTGTCCCTAACATGTGTATGGACCTACTCAGCAGGGTTATCAGCTTCAGCTTTGTCCTACTCTAATATCTACAGTGAGAAGTGGTTCACAGAGTGTTAGGGATCGTGCTAGAGGTCCTAGAGGTAGAGATAGGGGAGCTCGTAGTAATGGTCGCGGGGTTACTCTGTCCGAGAGTGAACGTGGTCAGTGTTATGCTATACCTAGGAGACCTGAGGCAGAGGCCTTTGATGCAGATATTATAGGTGTCATTCCAGTTTGCTACATATCTGCTTTCGTGTTATTTGACCTCAGGTCTACTTTCTCCTATATGTCTACATATTTTGCTTCTGGTTTTGATGTTGCATGTGATCCCCTTGTTGTGCCTCTTTATGTTTCTACCCCCGTAAGAGATTATTTAGTGGTGGATCGGGTGTACCGATCTTGTGTGGTTATCTCTGTGGGCCGTGAGACTTGGGTAGACTTAATTATCCTAGATATGGTTGATTTTGATGTTATCTTGGGTATGTATTGGTTAGCTCCCTATCATGCCATTTTAGATTGTTATGCCAAAACCGTGACCTTAGCTACGTCGGGTGTACCAAGGTTAGCTTGGAAGGGTAGGCTTAATTCGGGTCCAAAGGGAGTTATATCATTTCTACGTGCTCGTCGCATAGTAGAAAAAGGGTGCTTGTCTTATTTGGCTTATGTCCGTGATACTAGTATTGCCTCACCACCTTCCTTGGATTCTGTTCGGGTTGTTCGCCAGTTCATGGATGTGTTTCCTGCAGATTTGCCTAGTATGCCTTCGGATCCTGATATTGATTTTATTATTAATGTGGAGCTAGACACCTAGCCCGTTTCTATTTCCCCCTATAGGATGGCCCTGTTGAGTTGAAAGAATTGAAGGAGTAGTTACAGGATTTGTTGAGTAAGGGGTTCATTAGGCCTAGTGTATCTCCTTGGGGTGCTCCCGTCTTGCTAGTAAAGAAGAAGGATGGTTCTATGCGTATGTGTACTGACTATCGACAATTGAACAAAGTGACGGTTAAGAATAAGTATTCTTTTCCTTGCCTTGATGATTTTTTTGACCAACTTCAGGGTGCTTTCGTATTTTCTAAGATTAATTTGAGATCCAGGTATCACCAGTTGAAGATTAGAGCTTCGGATGCTCTGAAGACGGCTTTTCGAACTCGATACAGTCATTATGAGTTCTTGGTCATGTCTTTTGGGATGACCAATGCCCCTGCAACGTTCAAGGAGTTGATAAACCAGGTATTTCGATCGTATCTCGACATATGGTATTAGAGTGAGGTTCAAGACATGTTTAGTTTTAGCTGCAACCTATTTGATGGTAATAAAAATTCATTATTTGAGAAATTTGATCAGAGTTTCTTTGTTTGGAGACAAATACTTAGTGGGGATATTTGAATGTTCAACCTATTTAAGGTTTCTATGAAGGGAATGGAGACTCAACCTGTTGAAGATTATGTGAAGAAGATGAAACAAATTTATTTTGTTAGAAAATTTAGGTCAAGGGGGAGTATTGTTAGACGTTTTCGTCTGATTTTCTTACAATAGTTGAATTTTCCTTTTCTTAAAATGAGAATACAAATTTTTTATATTTTCCTTATTCTTTTTTTTTGGGGGAAATTTTTTTTATACTCCTATAAATTGAGGCTCATTCCTTCTCACGTGGTAGCTTTCATAATGTAGCCTTGTCCATCTCTGCCTGTGGACGTAGCTAAGTCATCGAAATAAAATTACGTTAAATTATTGTGTCTCTTTTGATATATTTTTATTTTATTATCTATTGATATTTCCATCATTATCTCTCACGTAACACCTATTTATTTCGATAGTAATAAATGCATGAATCAGTCTCTCCATTTACACAACAAATGTTAATTTTTGAATATTTTGAAATTGACCATATATTTATAGGGAATAGTGGAGGAGGATAAATTGGGTGGGTGAGATTAATATTTGATTAATTAAAATGGATCAAGTTAATCAAAAGATAATAACTTGAATCATTATACCAAATGAATTAGGCCAATTTGCATCTAAAAAAATAAGTTATAACCTCACTCAGTTAAGCAAATTAATCTATATATTTAGATTTTCTTTTATATTTTTAAGAGAAAATTAGACAAAATGTTCATTGGGTCAAAATTTCTTACCAAAAATTATTCAATTATCACTGAAAATAACCATTCGACACATTTTATTTTAGCTAAAGTGCATTTCACTACACTACTCATCTACTTCTCTTCCTTCTTCAGTTCTCTTTTGCCTCTGTTTTTCTTCTTCAGCTTCTTCTTTTCTTCTTCTCTTTTTCTTCACTGCTTTCTTCTTCTTTCGCTGTCTGCCTAAAGGGTTATTGGTAGCTCTTAGGTTCTCTATTAGTAGAGTGATTGTCCAAATCTAGATATGTTATCGGAGAATAATAATAAGAGATTATTATAGCTTTTAGAGACTATCCTCTGTAGCTGTAGCTAAGTGGAAGCAATTGCGGAATCAAAAACTTTTTCAAGGGTGTTTAAGAATTTTTTTTTATGAGTGGGTTTAATATTATCTTTTTCAACATAACGGTTTGCTATGAACTATCAAAATATCTATTCTTATCAAATACAAACAATCGAGATTTTTATTTCTATTGCATTAATTTTATTAATAAAAGTATATGAATTACTACATAAAGTGAAACACTGGTTGAACAAATGAGTCTAGATTTATACTAAACACAACTCACACAATTATTGATTTATTTACCCTTTGAAAGTGTATTATATCTTGGATAAAATTATAAATACAATTATTATCTACAAACTAACATGTTTCAAAAATAAAATTATTTATTTATATATATAACTTTATATTGATCAAAATTGTAACATTTTGAAACTTGATAAATAGTTAAGAATTTAGGTAAATTAAAATTAACTAACTAAACTTCTTTGTTTGATGCAATTTAGCAGTGTAGCTTGTGCAATAAGAGAGGTTTGAACCCGTAACCAATAGGCCAAAATTGAACACCCTTAACCATTGAGCCATAGGACAAGACTGTGTCAAGGGTTTGCAACATTAACTATATATTCCTTAAATGCATAATTTAACCTCTATATACAATATAATTTTCCGGCGAAGGGTGTTCAACTGAACACCCTTGGATGGCTGTAGCTACGCCCCTACGTGGAAGACAGTTGGCTTTCAGCCAAGCTTTTTCAAATTTTGATTTTATAACTCAATGTGCCACAAACGTGAATCGTTTCGGGTGAATAATATATCAAAAGACTCGAACAATTGAGAGGAGCTCATATCTAAAATTTGGAATTATTTAGAGGAGATTTTTAGTTGGTTGAGATTAAAACACTCTATTAGACATTAAAACTTCTTCAAAGCTCAATTTTAAAATTCGACGTGCCACAAACGTGAATCTCTTCGAGTGAATAATATATCAAAAGACTCAAAATATTGAGATATCTAAAATTCGGGATTGTTTAAAAGAAATTTGAGTTGGTAGTGATTGAAAAAAATGTGTATGTGAATATTGATAAACAACATATAAGGATGTGTGTGTGTATATATATATATATTATATATATTATGTGTGTATGTATGTATACATAGTTATACATCATATATCTATATGTAAATATTGTATAAAACGTATATGGACATATATACATGTCTGATACTTAATTATACATCATATATATGATTATATTTTATATATACAATATTGATAATTACATATGATAATTTCGTTGAATTTTTTTTCACCTAAAAAGGCAAAACCCCTTTTAAAATTATTAATGACCAAATCAAAAGAACAGTAATTATTGTATATAAAGAGAAAAATAGTAGAAGATTAAAAAGAAAAAAAACATAATCATCTCTCCATGCTTCGAGCATTTAGTTTGAGAGTATGTGGAAGGAGGAGAAGAATCATTTAACCTATATTGGATTATTGCATCACAGTTATTTGCAAAGTAACATTAGTTGGAGTGCCTACATTAACTTAAAACAACTTCGTACAGTGAACCAAGTGTATGGAGGTCATTGTATCAGCCAGTGAATGGAGCTTACCAAATGCTGGAAATCTCCGAGTTCAAAATTGCTTAAACTTGGAATATTTGGCAATTCAAACAAAAAGATATATTTCACCATCAATAGAAATGACAAAAACATCTTTTGAGCTGAAATGATGTGGACAATAGCAACAGAATTAAGATAAATTCCCTTACTTCTAAGCTTTATCTGAAAAAAGAAAAAGGCCTATTCCATTAGGATAAGTATTGAACTTAAAGCAACCAAAATGTAACTAACCAAACTCACGATACATATTATTTGCTTTTGATCTAATTTGTCCAGAAGGTAAGTTTAATGTAGTTGATTTTCCCTCTTTTTTAGTTTCACTACCGCACCTACTATTCCTAGTTATTCACCCTTTTCAGGGGTTATGTATAATCGTGCTTAAGGATATATCGATTGAAGTAGATTTCTTTTTGATCAATCAAATTGCCTTTACAAACTATTCAGTATAAACAGATCTGTTGAATCACTTATGCTAATGATTTGCATTCTGGTTCTTTTTGTTCTGGCATTTGGATTATGTTCTTTAGGTAGCATTCAGACCAAATGACTCTTTACGTTAACGGATTTGTGCTTTAAGCTACGTCATCAAACCCTAAAAACGTGTGTCCATATGAAAGTATACATGACCTATAAAGCTCTTCAATTTCGATATGAAATTCACCTACGATCTTATGTGCACCTCATCTTCAGAAGTTTTACCAGCCTAAAAGTTTATCAGCCTTTCTTGACTGCCCCCCCCCTCCCCCTCCCCCTCATTAGGATGTCAAATACAACACCTTTAAGAACTTAGTGTCCGCTCTAAGGTTTGTTCCACCATTACACAGAGGGAATATTGGATCTAATGTCTTAGTTTTCACAACCCAAACTCATGGCATGTATTGTCCGCTTTGGGGTAGGCTTGCATGAATTTGTCTTTAGAGCTATGTAAAGTTAAGCCCCAAAGGTGTGTACACCACGTGAACTTGTGTTATGTATGTCTTAAAAAATTATTCACTTTTATTTTTTATTTCGATGTGGAATTCGCGTTAAGTGTCATGTGCTCCTTAATCTTCAAATGATTGTCATCCTAGAAGCCTAGTAGTTAGGGGCGATGGTATGGTATAAGAAGGTGTTGAAAACTTTGATTTGAGAACATCATTTTTTATTTTTTTAAAAAATATATCATTATCCACTACTAGAATTGGGCCTACAGCAACAGTATCAAAATCATTGCAGTAGGCCCTTAAACCGTTGCTATTTTACTATGACAACGGTCAGTAGACCCGCCACACCAGCTCATATTACCATAGATCTATTGCAATGGTTTGTGTGACGGTTCTCGAAACCGTTGCTAGAAATACCTCTATTGCAATGGTTATTCTTCCATCTATAACAACAATTATATTACATCATTAGGAACGGTTAATAACCGCAGCAACAGAGGTTTTCGCAAAGATTGTCCTCTATATTGCAATAGATTTTTTAACTCTATTACTTTAATTGCAGCGGGTTTTACACATTAATAGCAACAGTTTAATTTTTTATCGCAACGGTCATTAACCATTCCCACTGTTTATATCAATCAATCCTATTGGAACGGTTCTTATATGTTTTTTGAGCATTATATATAAAAATAATTTATAACCTGGACTGCAAATCTAAATATTTAGCCATTAAATAAGATTTAATATACTAAAAAATTCAATAAATCATGAAAGATAATTATTACTAAGCACAATCAATCATAATTTAAAATATTCAAGTCATTGTAATATCATCTAGATAGACAAAACATAAAAAAATTAATTCCTCAACAGTTAGAAAAAGTTTCAACTGGATAAAAAACAAAAGAGTTGAGCTAGAGCATTTGATGTCTCTACAACTTTCAACCAGTTATCTCAAATAACATCTTTAATGCTTTCATCATACCCTTGATTATCTTCTCTACCTATAAAATACGAAAAATAAAAGTTATGAACCAAAATAAAGAGCTAAACTAAAGATAACTAACTACACTAAGTATTGTTAGCCTTAATGAACTGGACAAAAAAATTATGGGCAAAATACTAACTAAAGCTGAAATACTAGCATATATGTTTACTATTTTTAAGTGCTATATGACATCCACTCTTACTTAACCATTCTATCCACGACAAAAAAATAGTTGTACGTTTACCTATACATCCATTAAGCTACTTCACAATACACCAGATAATGTAACAACAAGAGAAAGGTATTTTACATGAGAAGAAAGAAAATCATAATGTTGACTAGCTAAGACTATGCATTTATAGACTTTCTTTGTATAAATATCTACTTTTTTAACTCATACATTAATGATAGAAAACACCCAATGAAAAGCATGTTTTGCAAGAATCAAAAGACTACTACGACATTGACCATGCCAATAAACACAAACCGCCTGACAGGATAAATAAAGTTTGAACACTAATGCTTTATCTCGAGGGAGCTGTACAAAGAATAGAATAGAGTTATTTCACTCTAAACTATACACCAGATGGTCAAATTAGAACAAGAATAATAGTTCATGTATTAACACTTAATACAAAAATTTAGATATTGAATAGACACTTTATGTTTCTACTGCTGACCATTTCTCTACAATTGTATGTATGTTATTTTATTTGACCATAAAAAAATACTATTTGAATTAAACATATTAACAAGGTAGAAAGGAAACAAAATACTCAAAAAAAGTAATATTAACAGTAATTCCATTGCAATGCTAACCATGAAACTAGATGTACCAGACAGATTCATTACGAACTGCGCCTATACTTTATTTCTAAATAAATACCCCACAACTACCATTCAAAGGTATCAATTAAGTATCCAACATCCCCACAATTGCAAAAGAGTATGACAAGGAAGACAAGCAATTCCAACTGTGCCTCAGTTCCAACTAGAGCAGAAAGTAACACTAGTCTAAGCGGAGTCTAAAACACATCTCCATGAATAAGTTCCAACCTGACACTTCACTCATATCTCTTTCTTGAGACAAACACTAATGATTACAAAAAGAAGCCTCAAACTTATATCTTCTTTTTTTTTTTAAATGGAATGGAGAAGCCCTGAGCCAAAATATTATCTAAACATAATTTTATTTTGAGTACAAGGTTATTACCAGTACTTCAGTTAGGAAAATACTTTAAAAATAAATCAAGAGATAGAACATCATACATCACATTTACCCCATGACATGATTTAGATTTTTAAGGGATAGTTTAAATATCCAGAATATAACCAAATAGTTTATAAATTCTACGAAAGTTAATGGAAAAGTCTTATTTACCAGACATGAAAAGAATATGATTAGACTACAGATTCAAGCTAGTACTACTTACCAAGTCACCTGTTGAACAGAATCTATAAGTTAAAAAAACACACAACAAAATTCACAAGAAAAAGTGGATTCAATTAGCAATGGAGATAAACTGATTGCATCACCAATCTAATTAGTTTGTGTAAGTCAAATTACTGAATTGAAAGGATGCCCTGCGCATATTTGTTTTGGGTGATAAATATAATCTCCGTTGAAAAAAGTGTAAGAAAAATGGAAATAAAAATTACCAGCAAAATGCATTACTATATTTCAGAACTACTCATGTATGGATCAATAACTTCTAATTTAGATAACAAATGAGAGATCACTTACATATAAATAACCACAATTAAGAGGCAAAACTATTTTTAGTGTCGTGATGTGTTGATATCTGTAAAGACCAATAAACAAAGTACAAGCAACTGATTCAAGAAAATAGTACAACCAAGTAAGCTTTATGTATGTCAGTAAAAAAAATACACAAATGTCATTGTTGCTAGATTATTAGTCCACTATATTTAATTAGATGAAATGAACCAATTGACTTACTCTACAGAGTTCAAGAGACAATTGATCTTGAGCTTCAATTATCCTAGGAATCCTTGCGAAATAGCTAGAAGAAAAGGGAAGAAATTATCACCAATATACTGCCTCATTGGTTGGATGCACAAGTTATTCACAAATTTAAATATTGACTCAGAACTACAAAAATGTCATGACCCAATTTCTTAGGTCATGATGACACCTACCATAACCCACCAGTAGGTAAGCCAACCCATAATCTGGAACAGCTAGTAATAGACTAATAAGATAAATGAAAACAAAACTAAATGAAAGAGAGATAAGGCAAATAGAAGATAAATATACATCCCCAAGACCTGGTGAAGTCAGTACAAGAGCTTCTAAAACAACAAGATTACAAAGTGAAATACAGAATAAATATAAGCATAAGCCATCTCTGAAATACAAAATAGAGACCAAACTAGCAATATGAGGGAGAACAGGAATACTCTGAACATCAAGAGCTCACCCCATAACATGTAAGAAATGAATATAACTACAAGCATGAATATAACATGTAAGGCATGAATATAACTACAAGCAACTATCTAGGAAAACTAAGCATAATGAGGCTAATGGAGCAATAACGGTAAACTACTCTATTCTAACAATGTTCAAGAGTTAAAGTACAATACCATATATCACTAGTCAATATGCCAATGAAGAGTGAAAGAAGTATATATATGGTAGTATACAAGGTCAAAAAATATATATACAATTTGAATGGACAAGAAAGAGGGGGATATACGGTAATGCCATATATATACATGTAAAGGACTAACTCAAGAAAATAACCTGAGGGAGTCAACCTAACATCTCGAGGTCCGTAGCCAAGTAAATAAGTTAATACTACCATGATAAGGGCCTCCAACCAATGGGTGATTAAGCATGAGACAACTTACCAATAACATATTCTATCATGATAAAGCAAGGGAATAAGAAACATACTGACAACCTCGGGTACAAATCGATAACCATCCTGCCACGAACTAACCATAATAATCAACAGTAAAGTAACTGGCTAGTCCGGACAAATAATACCTAATCGGTCCCCCATAAACTCGAAAGGTTCACTGAAGCACTCAACAAATAACAATCATAACCTGAACCTATATCGCCCCCATAAGACCGACAGATACAGGTGCCAAACAATCATGCTGGTGATAAGTGTTGCATATGAATGAATGAAATGCAACGTAAACCGATAATGCCATAACCAATCTGAGTTCCATAAGGTACCAAGTGTATATACCTCCTCCATCTCCAGAGCTTGCAAAGGCAGGACCTACGGTAACCACCCTTCTCCGGCACTATGGCTCGCGAATAAAGGGGCCCATATGGGATTCGAGATATTCGTATACACTGCCTAGTCCCAAACCAGGACTACTAATGACCATCATAATCAATATACTCAGTCCAGTATCAGAGAGATATATAAATATAATAAGTACACTGATTAAAACCGTGACTAAAATAGTGTAAGTCTGTAAATCCATTACCCTAAATCAAGTTCGAGACTAAATCAATATAATAATATAGAAAGGGTCGGAATCTCTCTCGACCAAAGTAAATAGTAGTGGTACAAGAGTGGTCCAAAATCTCATAATCCAATAAATAAGGTGGTATGATTCCCATTATAAAAGAATCCATTTTAAAAGTGAAAAGTGGGAATAATTTCCTTTTTAGAAAATAATAGTAAAATCAAGATTTTGGTTGGAATCATACCACTAAGTGAGCAAGAATACGCCTAAAAGTGTGCATGCCATCACCAGTATCCAAACAATACCACTATAAGAGCCTAAGCATCTATAAACTTGAATCAAGTCCTCTCAAGGATAGAATACTCACCTGAAGTTCTACTGGTATCGTAACCATGGCCTCGGGGCACCCAAAAATACATAATAAACATAAAACAACCTCATAACTTGAAAATCCATAGTAATCCAGGGCATACAACCACTACAAAGATCTAACCGGGGCAAAAACCGTCCAAATCACTAAGTCAAATAGTAAACCTCATACCAAAGGATCAGTAATCATCAACTATGGTTATCATGTTTATTATCAAGGGTAATAGGATTCTATGGCCTTAACAAGTATCATATGTTAAGGTTTGGTTCACATTTCTACCTCAATTTCCCTAGATAGGCTAAATCATGATATACTAGTCACATTCATATCCTATAATCCCTACCTAGCATGCAATCTATACTATACATAATCTCATAGAGAAGAGTAGACCGAAGCCTACCTCGATGCCGAATCACAATTCTTGAATCATCCACAATTCACTTGTCCTTACTTCGTGATCCCGAAACACTGCCACACTATCAAAATCATAACCTATGCATTAATACGAGTAAAATGACACTCATATTGCAATATAAATATCTGGGCCCAAAATCGGGTAAAAATAAGTTTGTGGGGCCCACTAATGGAATCCTAAAATTAAATTTGTCATGAGGTCCCTTGAAGAACTATAAATACGTGCTCAAAAGTTACATTCTTGCATTTTTGGATCAATTTCGGAAGAACATTTGGATTCAATGGAAGTTTGGGAAGAGAATTTGGGTGATTTTCTTCTCTCTTATTTTATGAGTAGCTAAATTCTCTGCTTGGGGTTATGCTTGAATAAGATGTGATAATTGTATGGGTCTTGTTCATTTGATTTATGTTTAGATAATTGCCATGGGTTTTAATCCCATTCCATGTTTTCATTCAAATTAGGGGTTGCAAACTCTAATTGATCTTAGAGCTCTTATCATCCTTGACAAAGGGGACAAGGGTGAGGAATGGGTGTGAACAATAACTTGATGTATGTCATTTGATAGCATCTCTTAGACTTAAGGGTGTTAATTGAGGTATTGGATTGGTCTTATAATCTGCACTATTGAGGTGTTCGAAAGAACCCAATTGTGAAACCTTGATGTTTGGTTGACAAATCAACACCAAGCACCTGTGATCTAACCTACCCAAGGTTCTTAGCTAAATATAGTCAAATGCTCAATTTACCCATACACGTTTTCACTCTTACAATGGCATAACCCCAAGTCTCGTAATACTCGTGGTTTTAAATCCTATCCTCTACTCTTGAACTTGTGTCCCATTTACTTTTATGTATTATTTTCATAGCATCGCGTGTTAGCACTAGTTGCTTCTGACACTTAGAGGTGAAATCTATCACATTCATTCCTCGTGGATTCGACCCCGACTCCAAGTTGGGTAATTATATTGCTAACGACCGCTTACATTCTATTCTGGGGTGTACTTGAGCGTTATCAAAAATGGCACCGTTGCCGGGGATACTTCCCCAAACTTAAACTATTGCTTGTCCTCAAGTAATCAAGAACACCTAAGGTGAAAACAAAAGAATATTCTTAACCATGAAACAACCACAAGGGATATCACTAGACCATTAAGCCTATAAAGTTCAATCGGTTCCTCCAATAAGTCATGACAAACAAGCGAATCATGCTTTCTTTCTTTTTTTTTATTTTTTTTTATTTTTTTTACAAGCAAATCCTCATCAACCAAGAGACAAATTCCTCAAACAAATAATTTTCAGGTTGGGCTGATTCTCAAGGTGTGACACAAGATTTTTCAGAGTTTGTCTCCTCTCCAAATTGCAAATTGCCTTGTTCATTTTCCCAAATTGAAGGTAGGAAATCACTCTCTCTTTCAAGGTATCCATGCCTCTCACTTGCAAAAGTTTTCTCCACCCCCACTAGGTAATGTGATTCACTAGGGGGGTAAGGATAGAAAGAACTTTCTCTCACTCTCACAAAGAAATTCAAGTACCACACGTAGAACCATAGGCTTGCCCTTTGTGTCATTCGCCACTAATGAGGACCAACAAGGTTTTAAGTCACCAAGGACTTGCGGGCAATGGCGAAGGTTCGGTTGAGAGGAAGGGTTTATGGATCAAGTGACTAGAAGATTTCCCTAAACACAATCGTATTATCATTTCTTAGGCCCACTTTGTTCAAGCTCTCATTCAACCGGCAGATGACAAGCCTTTCCAAACACTAAATGATAGGGCGACATGCCAATAGGAGTCTTAAATGCTGTCCTACATGCCCACAGAGCATCATCAAGTTGCCTTGACCAATTTGTACGCCCTACATTTACGGTTTTCTCCAAGATAGATTTGATCTCCCGATTAGAGACCTCCACTTGGCCACTCGTTTGAGGATGATATGGAGTCGCCACCTTATGCCGCACCCCATATTTTTCAAGCAAAGCTTCAAATAACCGATTGCAAAAATGTTACCCTCCGTCACTAATGATAGCTCGAGGAGTTCCAAACCTGGTGAAAATACATTTTTTTAGGAAGAGAGTTACACTTTTACCTTCATTAGTTGGTAAGGAAATGGCCTCGACCTACTTGGACAAGTAGTCAACGGCCACCAAGATATACTTGTTACCATATGAGCTCACAAATGGACCCATAAAATCAAGACCCCATACATCGAATAGCTCCACCTCAAGATTGGGTCTTAAAGGCATTTCATGCCTCCTCGAGATACCACCATGCTTTTGACATTGAATGCAAGAATTTACTAATTTGTGAGCATCACGGTGAATGGTAGGCTAATAATATCCACACTGAAGGACTTTCGCTGCGGTTCTCACACCACCATGGTGGCCACCAAAAGGAGAAGAATGGCATGCTCCAAGAATGGATCTTATCTCCTCATCCATGATACATCGCCGTATGATTCCATATGCACATTCCCTAAAAATATAGGGCTCATCCCAAAAGTACTGCTTCACATCATGGAGGAATCTTTTCCTTTGATAATAACTCAGCTCTTCAGGAAGGAGTCCACTCACTATATAGTTTGCAAAATTGGCATACCATGGTAGAGTGCTCTCTTTCAAACTAATGACAAGTTCATTCGGGAATGTATCATCAAGATCAATATATCCCCAAATGTTCTCATTTATCTCAAGACGTGACAGATGGTCGGCTACTTGGTTTTCACACCCTTTTCGATCCTTCACTTCAAAATCAAATTCCTAAAGTAGTAGAATCCATCTTATCAATCGGGGTTTTGTTTATTTCTTCGCCATCAAATACCAGAGAGCGGCATGATCAGTGTGCACAATGACTTTTGTGCCTAACAAATAAGCACGAAATTTCTCAAACCCATACACCAAGGCTAGCAATTCTTGTTCTGTAACGGTGTAGTTCTTTTGAGCATCATTTAATGACTTGCTAGCATAGTAGATGGGATGAAAAAGTTTCTCTTTTCATTGTCCAAGCACAAATCCCAATGCCAGCCCACTAGCATCACACATGAGTTCAAATGGTTGTGACCAATTTGGGGTCACGATAATCGGGGCTGAGACAAACTTCTCTTTAAGGCAATTGAATGCCTTCAAGCACTCTTCATTAAAGTGAAAAGTGACCTCCTTCTCAAGGAGTTTGCACATCGGATGGGCAATTTTAGGGAAATCTTTAATAAACCTCCTATAAAAACCCGCATGGCCAAGGAAACTCCGGACCCCTTTGACAGATATTGGAGGTGGTAGCTTAGCAATGACTTCCACCTTGGCTTGATCAACTTGGATTCCTCGGCCTGATATTTTGTGTCCAAGAACAATTCCCTCCTTAACCATAAAGTGGCACTTCTCCCAATTCAAAACAAGATTATTCGCCACACATCTTTCAAGCACATTCTCCAAGTGTTTAAGGCAATTTTCAAATGTATCACCAACCACTGAAAAATCATCCATAAACACCTCCATAGAACTCTCTACCATGTCAGAAAAGATAGAAAGCATGCACCGTTGAAAAGTGGCCGGTGCATTGCATAGCCCAAAGGGCATGTGCCTGAAGGCAAAAGTTCCATAGGGACAAGTGAAAGTAGTTTTTTCTTGGTCTTCGGGAGCTATGGAGATTTGATTATAGCCTAAATATCCGTCGAGAAAGTAATACCACCCTCTACCCGCCAATCTATCAAGAATTTGATCCATGAAGTGCATGGGGAAGTGATCCTTCTCAGTCCAAGAATTTAACTTTCTATAATCAATACACACTCTCCAACCCGTGACCGGACGGACGGGTATAAGATCATTATTTTTGTTTGGGACTACCGTGATACCACCTTTCTTTGGAACACATTGTATTGGACTCACCCAAATGCTATCCAAGATAGGATAAACTACACCCGCGTCAAGCCATTTGATGATTTCCTTCTTCACAACTTCTTGCATTGGAGGATTTAGTCTTCTTTGATGTTCTACACTTGCTACAAACTCGGGCTCAAGCTTGATCTTATGAGTGCATATGCCGGGTGGAATCCCAATGATATCCGCTATAGTCCATCCAAGTTCCCGAATATACTGACTCACCGCCGATTTCAACACCTCAATTTGCCTCGATGACAAATCACTTGCAATAATAATGGGTAGAGTCTCCCCTTCTCCCAAAAACACATACCGGAGATAAGGTGGCAATGGCTTGAGCTCGATTTATGGTGGATTCTCAATTGAAGGCTTCGCGGGAGGAGTTTCCCAATTTTTCAAGTCAAGATCCAACTTACAAGGATTTTTTGGGTAAGACCCAAAACCTTTCAAGGATGCAACTTCTTCTTCATATCTTTCATTCCCTTCGCTTTCAAGATTCCACAAGACTCCCACCAAAGGTTCTCTAACAAATTCAGCCTCCATAGTGCTAGCCACAACATCATCCACCACATCGATTACGGAGACAACTTGTAAATCCATAGGTTGTTTCATGGACTTGCAAACATTGAATGACACCTCTTCGTTGTTTACTCGGAATTTCATTTCACTGCATTCAACATTAACTAAAGCTCGACCGGTAGCCAAAAATGGTCTACCAAGAATAATGGGGACTTCATGGTCAATTTCACAATCCAAGATCACAAAATCAGTTGAAAAAATGAAACGATCCACCTTCACAAACACATCACACAACACACCCATGGGTCTTTTTATAGAGCGGTCGACCATCAATAGCCGCATCGTCCTTGGTGTTGGGTCTCCCAAACCCAACTTCCGAAATACGGCTAATGGCATCAAATTAATACTTTCTCCAAGATCACATAAGGCTTTCCCAAATTGATACACCCCAATAGTACATGCGATAGTGAATACCCCCGGATCATCCTTCTTCACAACCATCGTACTAGAAATTATAGCACTACAGTTATGAGTAACTTCAATTGTTTCAAAGTCCATGGTTCTCTTCTTTGTTACCAATTCTTTCATAAACTTAGCATACCCGGGCATCTCTTGTAGGGCTTCCAACAATGGTATATTTACCGAAAGGTTGCTAAATTTAGAAAGGAATTTCTTGAACTTCGAATCATCTTCTTTCTTCTTAAACCTTTGTGGGAATGGTTGGGGAATTTTAACTTGTGGCTTAGAGACAACCGAGTTTTCATTCGGTTTTGCATTACCATGATTAACTACTTGTGGGCTTTCCTCCTTCGCTTCCACCTTTTCCAACCCGTCAACACCTTGCTCTTGTGACATTTGAGTTTTCTCTTTTGAATTATCAAGCCGAGTCCTTGATTTGCTCACTTGGCTCCCAACACCCTTATCACAAGGATTGTCATCATGATTTTCAACATTATTTCCAAGGGTTCTCCCACTTCTAGTAATAATGGCCATGACGTGAGCGTCATTTTTGGGATTCACCATCGTGCCACTAGGGAGTCCTCCTCGTTGTCTTGCATTCATTTGGGAGGAGAGTTGACCCATTTGGGTTTCAAGTTGCTTTATTAAAGCTGAATATGAGGTGACAGTTTGGTTGAGATGCGACAAATCCCCTTTCATTTCCCTCAACATCTTATCGCTTCCTTCAACTCCCAAAAGGATACGAGCAAGCACATCTTCATTCTTATATTTCTCCAGATCAATCGAGGTTGCCTCTTTACCCTTGGACCTATCATGTGGAGGAGTATACCTATCATAAGTCTGATTCACATCTCGCCAATCACGGTCTCTATCTTTATCCCTCCATCTCGATCTCTATCACGATCTCTATCACGATCTTTCCAATCACGATCTTTATCCATCCAACCTTGATTCCCGCCCTTCCTTTGATAGGTGGGATGAGAACCCCCCGCTTGATTTGACATAAATCAGATTTCTTCATCAAGAGTTTCCGCTTCATCATCATCGTAGCTCTTAACATCCTTGGAGGCTACGACGTTAACCGCCTTAGGTGTTGAACCCATTACATGCTTAGTGAGGAGTTCTAGTTATGTCATCATCTTAGCCATGCTCTCGTCTCTCTCTTCATCTTTCTTTCTTTGTTCATAGCTTACAAAAGATGCGGAGGGAGGCCCCACGACCACCTCGGAATCTCTTGTATGCCAACCCCAACTTTTTTTGGTAACTAGGTCCAATATTGTAGCTACAACACCATAAGTTTTTTTCACCAAAGACCCCCCAGCTGTATTGTCCGCAACCATTTTGTTCAATTGATCTAATGCTCGATAAAATATTTGGAGGAGCATCTTATCCGGAACCTCATGAGTCGGGCATTGCATCAATTTTGTGTTAAACCTTTGCCGAGCCTCATGTAATGGTTCACCATTCAATTGACGGAAGTTGATAATCTCATCTCTCAATTGTAACATCCGAGATGGTGGCAAGAATCGATCCAAGAATGCTTCCGTCAATACCGACCATGTAGTGATTGAACCCGCGGGCAATTATCTCAACCACAATGCAGCCTCACCCGTTAATAAGAAGGGAAAGAGTCTCAATCGGATGGATTCTTGTGATATGTGGGCGATATCAAATGGCATGCACACCTCAATGAAATTTGTCAAGTAAAGATTTGCATCTTCATGGGCTTGACCCCCAAATAATCCCTTCATTTGAAGGAGGTGAAGCATCACACTAGTAACATGGAACACTCCATTGCCATCCGCAGGTAGGATGCGGATGGCACTAGCTCTCCCGGCATCTCCCAAATGATCTTCATCTTCAAAATGTCCGTCAAATGAAGTGGTATGGCTACCATGTTGACTCATTGAATCGTGATGACTTTGGTTGTCACCTATGAAGAACAAAAACAACAAATAAAGTAAGCTTACACCACGGTAAACACAAGTAACTTAAAACACTAAAAGAAATGAACGCTACGTTTATAGTGGTGAGTATATCCGCCTGTCACGCGGGTGACCCGGGTTCGTTCCCCGGCAACGGCGCCATTTTTGATAACGCTCAAGTACACCCCAGAATAGAATGTAAGCGGTCGTTAGCAATATAATTACCCAACTTGGAGTCGGGGTCGAATCCACGAGGAATGAATGCGATAGCTTTCACCTCTAAGTGTCAGAAGCAACTAGTGCTAACACGCGATGCTATGAAAATAATACATAAAAGTAAATAGGGGGTTTATCATCTGTTAATTTGTAACTATTTAGTTTTTTGTAACTTGGGACACAGCCAAGCACCTGTGATCTAAGCTACCCAAGGTTCTTAGCTAAATGTAGTCAAATGCTCAATTTACCCATACACGTTTTCACTCTTACAATGGCATAACCCCAAGTCTCGTAATACTCGTGGTTTTAACTCCTCTACTCTACTCTTGAACTTGTGTGTCCCAAGTTACAAAAAACTAAATAGTTACAAATTAACAGATGATAAACCCCCTATTTACTTTTATGTATTATTTTCATAGCATCGCGTGTTAGCACTAGTTGCTTCTGACACTTAGAGGTGAAAGCTATCACATTCATTCCTCGTAGATTCGACCCCGACTCCAAGTTGGGTAATTATATTACTAACGACAGCTTACATTCTATTCTGGGGTGTACTTGAGTGTTATAAAGTCATAACATATCTCGAGAGCTCTTGGCCTGTGTGGAATATATGTCAACCCTATTGAGATAACTAACTCCCATCTGGGTCACTCTCTGGACCAATGACCAACTTCTCTACAGTTAAAACAACTCCTGGAATACCCTAATATACTATGCTTGCAGAACCAGAATGGCCACCATGGCCTGAAAACCTAGACCTGATAACCCGTACTGTATGAACAGAACTTTGTCCATTAATACCATCATGATCTACCTGGGAGCTATCCATAAGCTGAGGTTCTACCTGTATTGGCCTAAAAGGTGGTAAACGATGCTGACCTCTGCTAGAAAGATCCCAACCTCTGGACAGAATACCACTAACACTGAACTGCTGATATGGCCTCTTACTACCACCTCTATGTGTCTCAAAGCAAGCCCTCTATATAGCTCTTGCATGATCAATAATCCTAGAGAAAGGAGACTCAACTTCTATAGAATGCTCCGTCGCCAAGCGGAGTGGTAAAGTCAGTCCTCTAATAAATCCATGCACCATCTCATGCTCTAAAGGACATAGCAAAGGAGTAAGTATGGCCCACTTGAGAAACCCAATCTCATACTATGAAAGATACAAGGAACCCTACTGGACTCCAACAAATCCAACTCTGGTCTGAGGACCAGTTGATGTACCAAGCACTACCACGGACTATGAATCATCTACGAAAAGACTTGGAGTCCCCAGTATTGTATCCTAAAATAGGATACAGATGTCTCTGTACCAATACGCATGACTCTACTAGACACTTAGCTCTTGTACCAACAATACCGATAAAACTAGGCTCTGATATCAATTTGTCACGACCTAATTTCTCAGGTCATGATGGCACCTACTCTAACCCGCAAGTAGGTAAGTTAACTGATAGTCTAGAATAACTAGTAACGGACTACCAAGAGAAAGGAAGAAAACTGCAGAATAAACATGATAAAAAGACTAATATAATCCAAAAACCTGGTGGAGTCAGTACAAGAGCTTTTAATAAAACAGGAGTACAAGCGAAATATAGGAAAAGTATATATACAAGTCATCTCTGATACAACATAAAGAACAGTCTAACAACAAGAGAGAGAGTAGGGATTCTCCAAAATGCCAGGAGCTCTACTCGAATATCCTATCCATAGCTAGTATGCACGATACACACATCAATGGTGATAACTAATACTATAACCAGCAAGCTGCAGAAGTGTAGTATGAGTACCAAACACGTGGTACTCAGTAGGCATTGGCCAACTGAGCTCCAGAAATGATGTAAGCATAAAATGACATGTATGGCATGAATGCAACTAGAGGAAACTATGCAAGAAACTAGGCATAACAGTGCTAATGGAATAATAAGAATAACTACCCTATCCGGACAGTACACAGGAGCTAAAGTACAGTATTGTATATCACTAGTCAATATAACAATGAAGAGTGAAAGAAGTATATATAGTAGTATACAAGGCCAAATAATGCATATAAAATTTGAGTGGATAAGAAAGAGAAGGATATACGGTAATGCCATAACTATATATACATACTTAAAGGACTAACTCTAAGGTGAATACCTGAGGGAGTCAGCCTAACATCTCGCGGATCATTGCCAAGTAAGGGAGCTAATGCTAGCATACTCAAACCTCTAACTAAAATATGACTAAGCATGAGATGATTTATCAATAATGTAATTTACCATAATAAAGAAGGGAATCAGAGATGTACCGCTAATCTCGGGTACCAGTCCATACTCAGCCTTCCACGAACTAACCATACTAACTAATAATAAAGTAACTAGCTAGTCCGGACACACAAATACCTAAGTGGACCCCCATAAGCTTGGAAGGTTCAAACGATAATACTGGTGATAGGCGATGCATATAAATGAATCAATGCAACATGTCCATAAATACCATATATAAACAAAGTGCCATAAAGTACCAAGTGTATACACCTTCTCCAGCTCCAAAGCTCGTAAAAGCAGGACCTACGACAACCATCTTACTCCGGTACTGTGACTCACAGAAAAAGGGGCTTATAGGGGATTCAGGATATCCGTATACACTGCCTGTTCCCAAAATAGGACTTCAATTAACCATCATAATCAATCTACTACGTCCAATACCGGATATAGATATATATATAATAAGTTCACGAACACAAATCGTGACTAAAAGAGTGTACATAGTATAATAAGTGCAAGGACTTGAATAGTGACTAGATGATTGTAAGTCTATAAATCCATTTTCCGAGATTAAGTTCGGCACTAAATCATCATAATAATGTAGAAAGGGTCAGAATTTATGTCGCCCAAAGTACATAGTAGTGGTAAAATGAGTGCATTAATAACGGACCGGAATCAACCTTGGTCTACTTTCCAAAATATCATTTTGAATTTTAAAAGCTCAATCATCAAATAAGGTGGTACGATTCCCATTATGAAATAATCTATTTTAAAAGTGAAAAGTGGGAACAAATCCCTTTTTGGTAAATAATAGTAAAGTCAAGGTTTGGGGTTGGAATTGTACCACTAAGTGAGCATGAATGCGCCTAACAATATGCATGCCATCACCAATATCCAAACAATACAACCATAAGCGTCTAACCTTCAATAAACTAGAACCACATCCTCAGAAGGATAGGACACTCACCTGGATTCCAACTGGTATCGAAACCATGGCCTCGGGACGAATAATACATAATCAATATAAAAACCTTATACCTCAGGAATCCATAGGAATCAAGTGCATAAAGCCACTACAAGGATCTAATCGGGGAAATACCTCCCAAATCTCTAAGTCAAATGATAAATTTTATACTAAGGGATCCTTAATATTAAACTATGGTTAGCATGCTTATAATCAATGGTGATAGGATTTTATAGCCATGACAAGTGTTTTTCACTAAGGTTCAGGTCACATTTCTACCCCAAATTCCCTAAATGGCCTAAGTCATGATATACTAGTCATAAAGATATCCTACCATCCCTGCCTAGCATGCAAACTATACTATACACAATCTTATAGAGAAAAGTAGACCGAAGCCTACCTCGATGCCAAACCGCAAGTCTTGAATAGCCCATAATTTACTCGTCTTTGCTTCACAATCTCGAAATGCCACCACGCTATCAAAATATTAAACTACATATCATAACGAGTAAAATGATGCCCATATTTCTATATATAAGCTTGAGTTGAAATTTGAGTCAAGAACGAGTCTACAGGGCCCGCAAACGAAATCCAAAATTGAATCTGTCACGAGGTCCCTCCAAGGACAAGGAATGTGTGCTCAAAAATTTGAGCACAAATAGAGAGTGAATCGGGGCTCAATTCATCCTGCAAACTTTAGGAATTCAAGCCCTAATTTCTAAGAATTCACAGTAAAAGAGGATGGAATTTGACAGGGAAAATAATGGAAAATGACCAAGGAGCGTTGAGCTATCTTACCTTTGCTTCAATGGATGATTCCCACACTCTCCCATGTCCCATGCTCTCAAAAATGTAGAAAAGGGAGTTAAGAAAATGAATGGAAAATCGGGTGAAGAAGGGGATATAAAAGTCCCAGATACCACTAAAGAGGTTATTTGGCGGCTTAAGCGGCTTTCGCTAAAGCCTAACATGACCGCTAAAGCAGTCGGGCAAGGAAAGGCAGAACCCGTTGAAGCGACGTCCGCTTAAGCGGACCTTAACCGCTAAAGTGGACCTCAGCCAAGTATCCAAGGCCGCTAAAGTGGCACAAGGTCGCTAAAGTGACTACCACTTAAGCGGTTGCACCAGAAACTTTGCGGCATCATATTTTCTAAGTCCAAATGGACTCCGATCGGGTGTTCGGGATTCGTTCGGAACCCCGTACGCACAAAATAACTATGCTACCATAAAAAATTTAATATTTTGAACTCAATGGAACAATCAAAACTTTCATCCGAGATCATTTTGATTAAATATGGGGCCCAAACGTATAGTTCTATTTTTCATCAAATCTACCCAATAGCCCAAAATGAGTTTGGAAGCCTCATAACCTGAACCAAGGGCCCACGAGCCTAAAATCAACGTTTTGGAGCTGATGACGCTATCAGAATTTCCATCTGAGATTATTTACAAGCAGTTTTGGTCTGAGACCAATTCCTTAATAGCGAAAGCTCTAAAACAGGGAAATGAGCCAAAAATCCAAATAAACTATCCGATGACCAAATCGATATTTTTGGCAAGTCATAAATGACATGTATCCACTGTAGGAAGGCTCAAAATGTCAAAATGTGCTGAAATTGAGAAAATGACCTGGAGGTTCATTAAAAAAACATTCCCAAGTTTGCCCATTCAATTAGTCACCATGGGATGTCATCAGTTTTCCCAATGTAGACCCATCACTTATTCCGATGTCATTGTCTTCTAATTATCAGGTCAATACATTAATTGAATTAATCTATCAATCTTTCTCTCATTAATTCTCAGATCTATAAATACCAATTTTTTCCTTTAAAATGTCGACCCTTCATTTTGATTTTTTTTTGTTTTAGGATTTTCATTATAATTCTCACTAGGTTCACAAAAGAATCTCAATCCCATCATGTTTTAGCCTTTTTTATTTGATTTTCTACATGAATTTTGCTGTTTTACCCTACTTATTATCTAGTGCATAGCTCCTATTCTTTTAAGAACTAAAAAACAAATTTCTATGCAGTTCAATTGGTATGTCGATAATGGGACCATTTATGATTCTAATGAAATTGTAGTGAATTAATTTTTTGATTATTAAACCAATTTTATTCCTTTTTTAACTTCAATATTTTATTTTCTTTACTAGTTTAGAATATGTGCATTGCACGTGAGTCCTACACTTATAAAAAAGTGCATATCATAGAGAATACGAATGAATTATATGTAATGTGAATTCACGTTGATTTTACTATATAATAATTTGAGACAAATAGTAAATAAATTTTTTGTCTTATGTAGAGACTTTTATTTAAGGAAAAGGGGCAGATCTATGGTAGTGGTAATGGGTTTCCAGGAACTCCCCAACTTATTTTGAGATCCTATAATAATATTAAAAAATCTATTAAATATATAATAATTTGGAGATGGGCACTCTAACAAATATTGATAGTTGGCTCCATGGAAATGCACAATTTTTATACGAAGAGTATTTGAATGAACTCATTATACCTCTAAGTTTCTTTTCCTCTGTACAAAAATTGTAAGTTTTACAGTGTAGTACACATAATAAATTAAACATCAAAAGAGAATGTTGATAGATATAGAGTATATATATAAGAGAGAGGAAAGTCTGTTTGGATCTAAAAAAATACTTGTGGATTATAGAAGGCATGAGAATAAGAAAGCATGCAAAGATTTTTCCTATGAATCATACCCAAGTTTGCCCACTCAATCAGTCGCCATGGGATGTCATCACTTTTGTAATGACCCTCCAGGTCATTTTCTCGATCTCCATGCATTCTGGCATTTCGAGCCTTCCTATAGTGGCTTCAGGTCATTTATGACTCATCAAAACTGTCGGTTTTGTTATCAGACAGTCTGTTTGGGTTTTAGATTCATTTTCCTATTTTATAACTTTCGCTGTTAAGGATTTGATTTCGGAACAAAACTCCTAGTAGACGCTCTTAGATGGAAATCCTGACAGCGTCATTAGCTCCATAATATTTATTTTAGGCTAGAAGGACCCTTGGTCCTGGTCCCGAGGCTTTAGGACTCATTTTGGGCTATTGGGTAGATTTGGTGAAAAATAAAACTATAGGTTTGGGCCCCATATTTAATCGAAACGACCTCGGATGGAAACTTTGATGGTTTCGTTGAGTCCGAAATGTCGAATTTGGTATAGTAGCATAGTTTGTTTGCACGCACGAGGTTTTGAACGAATCCCGAGCACTCGATCGGAGTTTATTTTGGACTTATCTAAAATCTAGTAGCTGATAGCTGGTGTGACTGCTAAAGCGATCAAGGATCATCTTTAGCGGTATCCACTTTAGCAGTACCAAGCCGTTTTAGCGGCCTTGACCTTTTCAGTGAGGACCGCATAAACTCTTCCTTGTCCGCTTAAGCAGATGTTGCTTCAGCGTTGGGGTGCCGCTTTAGAGGCCTCAGCCCTTTTGTCGATGACCACTTAAGCAGTCAAAGTACGCTTTAGCGGTAGCCTCTTAAGTGGCCAGATTTCCTCTTTAGCGGCACCTGAGGGATGATAAATCCCCTTTTTCACCGGATTCTCTCTCATTTTCTCAACCATTTTCCCCCATTGTTGAGATTATGAGGAGTGAGAAAGCGTGAGGATTCACCCATTGAAGCTAAAGTAAGTTAGCTCATCATTCCTTGGTCATTATTCATCATTTTACCTATTGAATTCTATCCCATTTAAGTCATTGTAAATTCTTAGAAATTAGGTCTTTGAAATCCTAATCTTTGGGGACTGATTTGGGCCCTGATTTGTGTCCTGTTTGTGCTTAACTTTTGAGCACACATTCCTTGTCCTTCGAGGGACCTCGTGACAGATTCAATTTTGGGATTCCATTAGTGGGCCCCACGAGCCTATTATTGACCCAATTTTGGGTCCGAAGTATTATATTGCAATATGGGTGTTGTTTTACTTGTGTTGACATGTAGGTTACTATTTTGATAGTGTGACATCGATTCGGTATCGTGGAGCAAGGTTAAGCTATTTGTGAACACTTCATGAATTGCGATTTGGCATTGAGGTTGGCTTCGGTCTACTTTTCTCTATGAGATTGTGTATGGTATAGATTACATGCTAGGTAGGGGTCATAGGATGTACTTATGACTAGTATATCATGACTTAGCCTATTTAGGGAATTCGGGGTATAAGTGTGACCCGAACCTTAGCATAGGTTGCTTGTTATGGCCATAGAATCCTATTTCCCTTAATTATAAGAATGATAACCGTAGTTGATGATTAAAGATCCTTTAGTATAAGGTTTACCATTCGACTTAGTGAATTGGGTAGCATTTCCTCGATTAAATCCTTTAGTGACTTCACGCCCTCATTTATCGTAGTTTTTCGAGTTATGAGGTATTATTATGTCGATTATGTATTTTGGGCCCAAGGTCATTGTTACGATGCCAGTTGGACTTCAGGTGAGTATTTTATCCCTAAAGGGGACATGACTCTAGACTACATACGTTTAGGCGCTTATAGTGGTATTGTTTGGATACTGGTGATGGCATGCATACGGGTACTCAGAAGACATCATCGGTCGACTGAGCTAAATCATAATAAAAGTATAATAAAATGCAAGGATGTAAATAAGACAAGGGAAAGGGGCAAACCTGAGAACAAGCTCTGACACAGGTAAATAAATAAAGAAGCACATATACCAAAATTAAAGTAGCTACTATAGACCAACTAAGTGTCCATAAGCCTAGAGAGTACAAACAGTAGAAGACTAATCCAAATGAACCCCCATATGCCCAATGAATTCAATCAAGTAATATACCCTTACCAAACTTATGCATTCTCCTATACCACAACTCACCAGAATTGAACTGGTACCATAATACCATGAAATAACCCATAAACACCAAACTTGAAACGGATTTCCCTCCTCATAACTCACTACAAGAGCCGGACTCAAATCGATAATTTAGTGTCATAAATAGATAGAGTATACCGGACTCAAACCGGTCTTTAAATGACATAAATCAATAGAATATGTCGTATTGGAACCGGTCTTTAAATGCCATAAATCTATAGAATATGTTGGACTCGAACCAGTCTTTAAATGCCATAAATCAATAGAATATACCGGACTCGAATCGGCTTATAAATAAGCTCAAGATCATTAACCTATCCCCAAACTAGGTATATATTATGTAGTCTAAGGCCCAAGTTTAAGGATAACATCATGAAAGAAGGCCTCTTAGGTCTACAAGGAGCTAAGTGCAATATCACAACCCCAAGTCATCAATTTACTTAAGGGAAGGGTAAATGGGTTGATCCTACCTCCGAAACAGCCCTCAAATCGTCCAAATAATCCAACTTTTACTAACTAAGAAAATCATAAATTCCAACCCAAAACTAGCATAATATCATACTAATACCATAATTAAGCTCAATCTATAAGTAGGGTAAGCCTAGCCTACCTGAATGCCGAAGAAAGCTTGATAAATTTTGCTAAAGTAGGGCCTTTCCCTTCCGAGAAGCCTCCACACGATGCCAAGCTATCAAAATAACTATGTACTTATTAATACAAGAACAACAATACCCATATTGAATATAAATACATCGGTTCCAAAATTGACCTAAAAATCCCATGTCGGGCTCGCTTACAGAATCTAAATTTGAAACCGTCAAAATGTCCCTCAAGGTCAAGGATCATTTACCCTCAAGAATGGGTAAATTCCAAGGTCCAAAACATCCAAAATCAACCCATGAATGAATTGGATTTTCAAACCAAAAACAGAGAATCTATCTAGAAATTAGATGGAACTTACAAGGATTAAGATGAGGAAAAAGGCTTTGACGAACTCTCCAACCTCCCTTGATCTCCCAAGGATCGCCTCCCCTCTCTCACTCTCTCTCTAGGGCTTTTAATGCCCAACTCTTAGAGAATAATGAGAGAATAATGGGTGAAAATGGGATTAAATGAACTGCGGGTACCGCTAAAGCGGTCCAAAGACGTGGGTTGAACTCCGCTAAAGCTGACCAAACGTCACTTAAGCGGTGTCCGATAAGGTGGTATGGTCTCTGCTAAAGTGGTCCATATGGGACCGGTGCTAGCTGCTAAAGTGGTGTCCAGGCCGCTAAAGTGGCTTCCTCTTAAGCAGCCAAATGCCCGCTTATGCGATCGCACCAGCTGAAGTAGCATCAACACTTAGCAATATTTTTCCTTGTTTCCAACGAGCCCTCGAGACTCTTTCGAGATCCCGTGAATGCAAAAAAACTGTGCTACCCTATAAAATTTGACATTTTGGACTCAACGACACAATCAAAATTCCCATCCGAGGTCATTTCGATGAAAAGTGGATCCCACACATAAATGGTCATTTTCATCACTTTCCACTCAATAGCCCAAAACGAGTTCGGAAGCCTCGGGACCCGGATCAAGGGTCCTCCTAGCCTAAAATTAACACTTTGGAGCTGATGGAACTGTACAAATTAGCATACGAGGTTGTTTACCTTATGTTTAGGCCCGATAGCCAAATTTAAACAATGAAGACTTCAAAACAGGGAATTAGCTCTAAAAATCAAATGAACTGCCTGGTAACCCGAACTGACAGCTCCAGCAAGTCATAAATGACTTGGGACAGCTATAGAAAATCTTTAAAAGACAAAATAATGTGGAAATATAGAAAATGACTTGGAGGGTCATTATAGGGCACCCATAACAAAAATTGATAGTTGGTTCCATGGCAATGCATAATTTTTATTAGAAGAGTATTCGAATAAACTCATTACACCTCTAAATTTTGTTTCCTTGTTATAAAAATTATAAGGTTTTTAGTGTAGTGCACATAATAACTAAAGATTAAAAAAGAATGTTGATAGATATAGATTATATATAAGAGATAGGAAAGTCCTTTGGGTTCTAAGAAAATACTTGGGGTTTAGAACATGCACGAGAATAAGAAATCATGCAAAGATTTTTCCTATGAAACATATCCAAGTTTGCCCACTCAATCAGGCGTCATCATATGTCATCACTTTCCCTAACGAAGACCCATCACTTGTTCCGCTGTCATCTTCTTCTTCTAATTATCAGGACAATTCATTATTTGAATTAATCTATCAATATTTTTCTCATCAATTCTCTGACCTATGAATACCCACTTCCTTCTTTAAAATGTCGACCCTTTATTTTGTATTTTTTCCATTTTAGGATTTTCTTCATACCCACCATGTCTTTAGCCTTTTTTATTCGATTTTCTTCATGGAATTTATGTTTTACCCTATTTATAGTCTAGTGCATAGCTCCTATTCTATTAAGAAATAATTAAAAAAAATTCCATGCAGTTTGATCAGTATGCTAAGAATGGTACCTTTTACGATTCTAATGAAACTATCGTGAGGTAATTTTTCAACTGTTTAATCAAGTTGATTCCTTTTCTAACTTCAACATTTTATTTTCTTTACTAGTTTAGAATACGTGCAATGCACGTTAGTCCTACGTTTCTAAAAAAGTACATAAAATAGGGAATAAAAATGAATTATGTGTAATGTCAATTGACGCAGCTATTATTATGTAACTAGGTAATTTGCCCGCGCTTCGCACGGTCATGAATAACCTCATTAGACTTTTAAATAATAGATCTTATTATCCGAATACTAAAACTTAAAGAGTGATCCTTAAAACTTTACCTTATTAATTTCTATTCATGTACTTCTTTTAAGAAATGGGCTTAAGGCCTAAATCCATTAGTTAATCCGAGATAAAATTAATGATAAAAATAAAAACACTATAAGAAATAAGATTTGTTGTGGTGATCAAAGTCTCCAAAAAAATCCCTAAAGTCTCCACAAAAAATCCTTAGTAGTGACTAATTAAAGGGTAGCTGGTGAAAATCTTGAAACTAAACATGTTAGATTGGTGAGCTGAGGCAGTCGTCACAAAAAGGTTGTTTTAATAGCGATCATAGTCACCACACAGTTTCTAAATGCTGGCAGGAAAATTCCAACATGTATCCAGAAAGGAGACTGTCACCGAAAAAATAGGCTTTGGCTGCAACAGAAGGCGCTACAGAAATCCATTATCAACACATGGACAATACTAGAAACCTTTATTTTATTTTTATTATGTAACATAATATAAAATAAACATGTCCTAATACACCATAATTGTATTTATACATGAAAAAGAGAGCCGCAAAATATATTCAAACTTCTCCTAGAAAAAGAACATAGGTAAGCAAAAGCTAGGCGCCAAAATGAAAAACATTAAACGTCATATATGCACCAAATATGGATATATTTTGTACTCATAACATCAATATCTCTAAAATTCATCCCTCACTTTTTTCTTTTCCCAAATTCAGCAAAACAGGTTTGCACCAAAGCTCCTATATAATTGTTAATTAGAAAGCTTTGTACATGGTTATACAACCTCTTTAAATCATGTCAAGAAAATGTATCATATGTAAGAGAGTATGGACTTTCAATTTGAATATATAACTAGCTTCCTTCATTGAATCTATGAGTTTAAGTAAAACAATTTCTTATTTTATTTTTTTGAAAAACGGTAAGACTTGTCTTTAGCAACAAATGAATGTCTGATATTTTTATCCCAGTACAACTATAAGTTCCTTCTTTCACCAATCCTTTGTTATTCATTCCACAGACTGCAAGTATCATCCCACCTTCTTGCTGCTACATAGATGTTGGATAACATAATATACCTAGTAGCATTATTTGATTTCAGCTTAAATTGAGCTTATGCTGCCCTTCTAGCAGGCTTGAAGTTCCCATGTACCCTGCAAGGATCAAAAAGTGTGCCCTACATTCCAATATTATTTTTCCCCAAGGAGCTCTGTTGATCAATTTCACAACTTCGTGAAGCCTGTTCGTCCGTCCAAGTAAATCAATCAAGTTTGCACAATGATCTAATAAACCACATTGGCAACAGACAAACAAAATCTCAGAAAAAGGTGCATAATTTGGTTTTGTATCTGCTTCAATTATTTTTTCAAACATGAAATCAAGAACCAATGCAACAGGAAACTTTGTACCTTCATATCTTTCTCACAGACAGTAAAACTCTCTCCCTTGTCATCTCGCCCTTGAGTACAATCTGATTTGAGGATTTACTTTGAATCGCTAGACGATCACCACAACTAATTGTTTACTATATATAGACAAACATACTCACCCTGATATAGTAATATACTACCCCATCCTCTTAGATAAATTTTTTTGAACTGCTTTAGTACGATTATAGTCTTTTAACTTTACAAAAGCGGGTTAATCCCAGCATGCTGACTTACATAACATAGGGAAACTGGACTTACACTTTATCCTTCTTTTGCTGGTTTTGCTTCTATAACAAAATTCACATCATGAACAGTCGATTTTTTTTTAATCCTAAAACATATTTTGCATGAGCAACAAAGTAAGATTTTATCTCTTGTGAACTTATAAGGTCATTCTTCCTATACCTCTATTATCCTATCATGTTGGTAGAATTAAGGACAAACCAAGAAATAAGATTTTGCACCAAATAGTGAAATGTTTCTTGTAACATTTTATCTGATTTACACAACAGCTGTAGGATGCTAGAAATAAATGATAGATTTTTTCCTAACATACTTGACTTTTTCCTAACATACTTGAATAAATTAAAATTTCGTATGAAATTGAGGGAAGAAGAATTCTACTTTGTTTACAAAAGGATAAATGATTTTTATTTAATCGAAGAATAACATATAACAGACTTGTATCACATTGAACACAATATTAACACGAAAACAAAATTCTTAGAGATCAATACACAAAAAATGCAGAACTTTTTAGCACAGTTAGTTTTTCTACTTTATTTATTTTTAGTGAATTACTTCTTCTTTTTTATCATGAGTAGAGAAAAAGTGGGGAAAGCAAGGAATTGAAAATTGTTTCTATTGCTCTTGCATTTGATCAAATGCATTACCATATGAAGTACTAAGATTTTGTTTATGGTTACACATATTAATATCAATTTCTTAAGTTGATCTATAGAACCGTATAGTAACTTAATTCTAAATATCAAAATTTCTTTTTTATCTTTGTGCTTAAAGCTGTATCTCTTTTATCTCGATTGACATTAGCAGTTTTTATGATATTTTTTGTAATTACCAAATTCTAGTTCTTCACACTCCTTTTCAACTGAAGAAACAAAGTGGACTGTGTTTGCTCAAGAAAGATGATACTAATCAAAATGCAAGCATTCCATCAAGGTAATTTAGGTTATTTGAAGTTATAGAAAATTGGATGTTGTACTTAGAGCAACCTAGCTATTTGTACGGAATAAAATGATATAACAGAAGAGACACAAAGTATCATTGATTAGTAGTACCTATTTTATTTGATAATTCAAATCCAAACTTTCTAGTTTATTAATAGTTTAAGATATTAAAATTATGAGAAAAAAAAAAAAGAATGCTACCAAAATCACTACTGCAGTTGGTGAAACAGCAATGCTTCTAGAATAGTAGTAAATGACTTCATTGAATTATTTCTGCTAAAGCACTCTTCCAGCAAATATCATACATGTAAAGCACCAAAATAACATACAAGTAAAAGCACCATAAGGACCTAGCATTGCATTTCACAAATTGACAATCAAAGTCTAAAACTAAAATAGCATACTTGTAAAAGCATCACATAAAGAGAATTTAAATTAAGACTAAAATTTACCACTTGTGGGACAACACTGAATATGTTGTTATTATCTCTGAATGGGCATCAATTGTACTGTAACCTATCAGTAAACTATTTGATAATTGGCTAACTGGATAGTAAATTTCTAGAAAAGTAAATGTGCAACATCACTTGGATTAGTCATAAGTTTGTGTCTCATTAGCAAGAGAAATACCAGACAATCACTGTTATTTTATTGTTTGATGGCCTTTGTATACATACCTGTTGGTTAACCAAATCTCTTAGGTTCATCATAAAGAAAACAAAATCTCAATGTATATCCTACTTAACCATTACAAGATACCAAAACAGACACATCGTGAAATAGAGTGACTTGTAATAGTTAATACACTATTATAGATTTTAGTATATTCATTACCAAAGATACCAACTCATATAACAAACTTAAAAATATATCAAATATATATACAGAGCTTGTTTGGAATTTTTTTTGAAAGCTACTAACTCCAAATAGGATTAATAACGTGATTAATTACTACATGGGAAAACCTACAGGAACAACTTACATGGCCAAAAGAGAGTTATATTGTATAAAGAAAAGAAATCATCACAAATCTGACCTGTATGTAACTGTGTAGGAATTGAGAACCTCTCTCTATTTTAGGATAGTGTTACCATGTGGACTGGAGAATACAGTAGACTATTTGTCGATGGCTGCATAAATTTGCACAAAAATTTATGTTAAAACTAATTTATGTGATATTTGAGGCAACTAATGTTATTGCATCTAGTTTAATTCTATATACAGTCGAAAGTATCTTTTTAATAAGAAGTTCCATATGGAGTAACTAAATTTGTATCTACTGACACAATATAATAACACAGTGCTACTTTACACCCTCTTGATTTAAATTCAGATGTTTGATTAATTTACATAAATGTACTAACGCATAACTTAATTACTACATAGCGACACAAAACATGTATCCATGGTCGAGGAAGAAAGGGGACAAGAGATAGCTGGAGAATGAGGATGTGCATACCTTTGCCAATTATGAATGCGATTCTTATTAAGTCTATTCCGGATTGTAAAGCCACCAACAATATTCAAAGTCATTTGCAGGCCCTAAAGAAGTAAATGACAATTGGAAATACAGAGCAATTGGTTGTGTGCCACCTATGAAATTCTCGGAGTTGAATTTACATGTATCAATATCACAAAAATATTAGTACTCCAGAATCTCTAAAGTGCAATACAGAGGAATTGTGGACAAGAAGTCTTACCTTTGCCAAGATGAAGATGAAGGGGGACATGGGTTTATACAGATTAAGTGAATTAGTATGATTCTGTGTGCCGACCGTTAGAATTGTCGGACTGTAGTTAACCGACGGTAGTGTTGTGCAGAAGTTATTCCAAGTTAGAGAAGTTGAGGAAGAATGTAGAGAAGATTACGGGGGGAGAGAGGGGAATGGTATCAAGGAATTAAGGAGGTTATATAACTGGATGGGATGTGTCGTTTGATGGGTGTAGAATACCTCTTTGTACTTTTTTTTTTTTTTGCAGTAAATTACTTTTAAAAAAAATGTGGAAACTCATAAATGTAATTCCTGATTTGTGATGGCGCCACGTAGGCAGGGCTATGACCCTCTTTTATATATATTTAGATTAGATAATTTGAAAAAAATAGTAAAATGATAATTTTCCTTTTGTAGAGTATTTTAATGAAGGGAAAGGGGCGGATCTATAGTAGTGGTTACGGATTCCTAGGAACTCCCTAACTTATTTTGAGATACTATAATAATATCAAACAATCTATCAAATATATAAGAATTCAGAGATGGGCACTCATAACAAATATTGATAGTTGGCTTCTTGGAAATGCATAATTTTTATGAGAATGTCACGCCCCGAATTCCATCGGGAAGGATTGGCACTCGTAGCCGACAACGCCCGAGAGAACCAAGCTTTGTCCCTATTCAATCATATGCATGCCATAAGAAACCCAATCACATAATAGCTATAGATACCAACAATGGAATTCATGGAACATGATATAAATATACATATGTGAAACTTGGCCGTTGAGTCCACCAAGTAAAGAACGACATATCCTTTTTACATTTACACACCCACATCTGTCTACAAAAGCCTCTAACAAATGCATTGACCAAAATGAACTAAAAGTCGAGACAAGTCCCCGCTTTATACAACATGTACAACACCAAAACATATGTACAACTGCGACTCGGAGAAGCCCCGAACTAACTAGAGCTCACCAAAGATCTGCAACACTGGAAACCTACTGTGGAGGCCTACTAGTACCTGCGCCTGCAGCAAGTAAGGTAAATTCCCCAAGAGGGGTCAGTACGAAGAATGTACTGAGTATGTAAGGCCATATGAAACTTGTAAGATATGAAAATATGTCAGGAACTCATGTTCGAATGCATAACCAAAATAGATAAGTCACAATGTAGATGAATCACTATTATGTACTTTGGAAACCATGTATGTTGCTTTCATTACATTCTTTGTATCTTTACTTCCATGATTATTCACCTTTGCCTTTGACCTGTGATACCCGGGCCCCGACTGAATAGTGGGTTTTAAACATAACATAGCGTTATGTTGGGATCGGCTCGAGCTAGGCTTATTCGCCTAGAGCTGCCACCCTATGAATCAATATATATATCGGGATCGGCTCGAGCTAGGTTAGTACCCCTAGAGCTGCCACCCATACAACATTTCAGGTTCGGCTCGAGCTAGGTTATTACCCTTAGAGCTTCCCCCTGTCAGGATCAGTACTGCCTCCTAATCCAACAACCTCGGGATTGGCTTGAGCTAGGCATTTTTGCCCCCAAAGCTGCCACCCATACTTGATCATTGACCACATATGCATTACTTTGTTTATTACTTTGAGATTGATACAATGATAATCATAACTTCACTTGAAGTTTTGGATCATTAACCAATGAGTGAGATACATATGAATAAACATTGTTGGAACCATAACCTTATTGGAAACATATCACCATTGGAACCATTAGACAATAATCAATGAACAATATATATGAGTATAACCACTATTGGAACTTTGAAACATAACATTGTTGAGCTTTTGGAACATTATTCATGAATATGAGACATGAGATTCACCAATGATCAATGAGTAGGAAATATATGACAATGACCATGGATAACCGGATATAGAATACCTTAGCACATTTCGGAATAGGGCAACTGCAAAGTCAATGTGAATACTATTTGCCGCAGAATGATATGGACAGAGTAACCTTACATACCTTGTATTCGCAATACGAATATATAATCCTAGAGGTGCATACAATAGTCCCTCTCCTTATTTATGTGTCACTCTACAACACAAATATATAATGGGATTCACATTAACCATCAACTACTTTACAAATGCATATAACACCAATGAGTTACATGTTTGCCTTTAAACATGCCATTTCCCCTTGACAAAACCATTGATAAAATTATTATTCCAAAAATTCCCCAATATTACATACATTGACCAATACATGATAATCAATACATTTCACCACAACACTTCTCCTTTACATCTTCTTATCCATATCACATCACAAATAATCCATCAAATTACCTTAATACACCTCATAGCACATATCAGCCAAAATCTCACAATTTACACTTTTAGAAAAAATAACAAGTCTAATACCAAAATCACACCATACATGTTCATATTTTATCCATACCATGCTCTTTCATCAAGACATCAAGTCTCTTTTCAAGTTCAAATCACCAAGATAGCACATCTTTCACCAAA
This sequence comes from Capsicum rhomboideum, assembly GCA_031232105.1. NCBI lineage: Eukaryota > Viridiplantae > Streptophyta > Magnoliopsida > Solanales > Solanaceae > Capsicum > Capsicum rhomboideum. The sequence goes on from CP124716.1 coordinate 44,580,574, forward strand.
AGCAAAAATACACTATTCACTACCTTGCCAACATAACTATCATAATATACATAATCTCCCATGCATATAATATGTTAATCCATGAGAATAAATACTTACCAAGGCTTGGAATAGGATGATCTTTACCAAAGAGTCCAAAGGAAATATTTGCTTTAGGGTTTGGAACTAGAGAAATGTTTGAGAAAATATCTTAAAAGGCATGAGAGTTTTGGATGAATAAAATCTTATTTTGGGGCCTTTATATATACCCCAAGTCATACTTAGCCATTCCTTGGCATTAAATGTGGTCAAAGTGGAAGAATGGGTCATTTTGCCCTTTAGGCCATGTCTTTTATTCCATTTTGGGCCTAACTTTGGGCCCAATCAACACATATCCATTTAACCCATCAAATTTCATGAATAATTCACCATATATCTCATGTTTAAATAATTCCATAATGTCACGACAATATTCTCTTACGAGATTCTCATTCGTCGTCTCAATCGCAAAAATAGGAATTCTAGCCGCCCATGGCTTCATTGAACATTTTGGATAACTATTTATGTTTCATGATTTGATCATGTAGGAGTATGTAGGAGTGTATTGAAGTTTTTGAAGCTTTCATAATGCTCAAATAACTCCAAAGAACCAAAAGAAACCATCTAAGAATCGCCGTAGAATTGCGTTACAAAACGAGTCCGGAAGGGCACAATATTTGTGCCTTGCGCCACTGCTGCAAAGCAAGGCAGTGGCGCAAGAAATCAAAGCCCTCTGAATCAGTGGCTTGCGGCACACCCCCTGAAACAGGGTAGTGGCGCAAGTTTTCATACCTTGCTGAATTTTTCGACCATTTCTTCAATACTTGCATATCGTCCAATACCTTATCAAAACACTACAAAATACTTACTTAGTGATCTTAAAGCACCTCCTACGAAGGTCTAATCGCACATATTAGGTCCGATATCAAATGTTTCACCAATGACACTATAAAAAACATACTCATGGCATCTCAAAACTTAGGTAGATATGACCTCAAGGTATCAAGTGAGGTTAGAACAAGTACGGGGTGTTACATTCTTCCCCCTTTAGAAACATTCGTCCTCGAATGTTAACAACATCGTCTTATATACAACAAATGCATTTCTACATTATCATACGTACACACATACACATAATGCTTTTAAGTACTTAATTGTTATTGTCCCACCTCCGCACTGTGAACTTCCTGGTCCATTTGAAATAGATGGGGATACTTGGATTTCATCATTTCTTCTGCTTCCCATGTGATCTCCTCTACTTGTTGATTTCTCCAAAGGACTTTTACGAATGCGACATCTTTATTCCTCAACGTCTTTACTTGTTGATTCAGAATAGCAATGGGTACCTCATCATAAGTAAGATCCTCCATAACTTGGACATCCTCTATGGGAACAATACGAGATAGGTCTCCGATGCATTTTTGAAGCATCGAAACATGAAATATCGGATGGACTGAGGAAAGTTCCTGGGGTAGTGCCAACTCATACGCAACTTTCCCAAATCTTCCAATGATTTCATATGGGCCTATGTAACGTGGAATCAATTTCCCTTTCTTTCCAAACCGCATTACCCCTTTCATCGGTGACAACTTCAAAAACACCCAATCACCTATGGCGAATTCAAGTCCTCTTCTTCTCATATCAACATATGACTTATGTCGACTTTGAGCCATTTGTAGCCGCTGTTGGATTACTTTAACTTTCTCCATGGCTTGGTGAACAATATCTGGCCCAAGTAAAGAAGTCTCACCTGGTTCAAACCATCCAATTGGTGATCGACATTTTCTCCCATACAAAGCTTCATAAGGCGCCATTTTAATACTTGAATGATAGCTATTGTTATACGCAAATTCAATAAGAGGCAAATGGTCATCCCAACTGCCTTAAAAATCTAACGTGCATGCTCGTAGCATATCTTCAAGTGTCTGAATAGTACGTTCTACCTGTCCATCAGTCTGAGGATGGAAAGCTGTACTCAAATTCACCTGTGTACCCAAACTCTGCTGAAAAGATCTCCAAAAGTGTGCTGTGAACTGTGCTCCTCTGTCTGATATAATGGAAAGTGGAATACCATGCAATCGTACTATCTCTTTCACATACAACTTCGCATAATCCTCAGCTGTATAGGCGGTCTTAACTGGTAGAAAATGCGTTGATTTGGTAAGCCTATCCACTATGACCCATATAGAATCAAACTTCTGGAATGTACGAGGCAAACCTGTAATGAAATCCATATTAATACATGATCTGAGGCTTATTTATATGCCTTAGTAGCGACTTTAACCCATGATCACCTTAGTTTTGAGAACAACATTTGTTGATTTCATATATTTTTGATGAAAAATGGGATAGTGTGCTAACCAATATGATTAGACTCTTGTAGGTGGAAATTGCGATTTCTGGAGCATGTTTGGCATGGAAAGTGAGGCTCGGAGGAGCTACGAGCGAAGAAGATTGAAGATGAGAGACAAGCCAAAGAGTTGATCTTAAAGAATCCATCCAAATCCGCGAATAGAAGTCGACGGAAGTCAGAAAATTACAAAAAAAGGGGCCTGGCGCGCTAGGCAGCGTGCCAGGCCGCTTTTGGCAAAATTGTCACCAGTCCAGGCAGAGCCCAGGCGCGCCAGGAAGAATGCCACGCCGCCTGGGAGCACCCTGCTTGCTGAGGCAAAAATCTGCCTAAGTACAAGGCGCGCCCAATGGCGTGCCGGGCCGCATTTTAGCCGATTTTTGCCTCGATTTGGGTCTATAAAAAGGGTTTTTTGAGTTATTATATCACATTCCATCCTCCCTAGAATATTTTGGGCGTTTTTGGGCATCTTCATTAGATTCAAATCCTCTTCTTTTCAGTTTTTAAGTACTTTTATGGTATTTATTTACTTTTGGTTGTTGATAAACATTATGAGTGGCTAAAATCCCTCATTCTTGGGGTTAAGGCCAAGAACATGAACCTCTTGGACTAATTGTATTGGTTTTTGCTGGAGTTTATGTTAAAGTGGTTATTCATATATTCTAAAATTCATTATTTTGATGTTTGATCACCATTAGAATATATTTCTTGTCTTGAAGTAAGCTCGAGAGAGAAACGGATAGATAGAACTTGGATATGTGAAGTGTGGTCTGTCTCGGAGACGTAATTCTAAGGGATTGACTCGTGGTTAGGATCGAGAGGTACCTACCCACCCACACTTGGTCAATTACAAGAAAAAAGCTTAAGAGCTCTAGAATTGGTAAAGCTTATCACCACTCGCAGATGTAGGTAGGTTTTTAAGTTCTAGAAGGCAATTATAATTTGGAGACGAATATAGTTGTAAAATTAACCTTGGGATCAATAACCATGATAAACTCCTCAAAAATGCTTAAACCAACAACAATTACACTCAAGAGATGATGTTCAAAGAGCCTTAGCCCTGGGAATTCACTTTTTATTGATTTTTAAAGCATATTTGCGGAAACCAAAGTTACGGTAGCGAAGTTAGGCGTCCTTAGTTCGCAATCATTTAATTTTTAGCACCCAAACACTTGTCGTTTTCGCAACACTAGTTTTCAATTATAGTTTGACGTCCAGAGTGATTTCTGTTGATGAAAGTCCCTTGGGTTCGATATCCGGCTCTTTAAAAGGAGCCACTTTATTACTTGCACGATCACGTGCACTTGCATGTATAGCTGGGTCGCAACAATACACTACGTAACCTTCGGTACCCTCGGGAAGCACTAAAACTGGTGTGGAAGTTAATTTATCTTTCAACCTTTGGAAGCTTTTCTCGCACACATCATTCCACTGAAAGTTTACTGCTTTATGTGTAAGCTTTGTTAACGGTGCAACAATAGAGGAAAAACCTTCCACAAATCTTCTGTAATAACCGGCTAGTCCAAGAAAACTACGAATTTCTGTGGGTGTCATACGTCTTGGCCAATTTTTCACTGCTTCAATCTTCTGTGTATCAACCTGTATGCCCTCATCTGATACAATGTGGCCCAAGAATGCAACTGATTTTAACCAAAACTCACACTTAGAGAACTTGGCATACAACTTACTCTCACGGAGAATCTGTAACACTTACCGTAAGTGATTAGCATGGTCCTCCAGTGATCTTGAATAAACCAGGATGTTATCTATAAATACCGTGACGAACACGTCCAGAAATGGCTTAAACACCCTATTCATCAAATCCATGAACACAGCTGGTGCATTTGTTAGTCTAAATGACATAACTAAAAATTCATAATGACCATACCGTGTTCGGAAAGATGTCTTGGGCTCATCTTCTTCTCTAACTCTGACTTGATGGTAACCCGACCTCAAGTCGATCTTTGAAAAACACTTGGCACCCTGTAACTGATCAAACAAATCATCAATTCAAGGGAGGGGATATTTGTTCTTGATCGTTACCTTATTCAATTGCCGATAGTCGATGCACATTCTCAATGTGCCATCTTTCTTCCATACAAATAATACCGGTGCACCCCACGGGGACATACTAGGCCTAATGAAGCCTTTGTCCAGCAAATCTTTCAATTGCTCCTTCAATTCACGCAATTCTGTTGGAGCCATTCTATATGGAGGAATAGAAATAGGCTGAGTGCCTGGAATCACGTCAATGCCAAATTCTATTTCCCGTTCTGGGGGTAAGCCTGGAAGATCCTCTGGGAACACATCTAGAAATTCATTGACCACTGGAACCGACTGCGGAGTTAGTGGTTCCACATCATTATCTTTCACCCATACTAAATGACATATGTAACCCTTAGCAATCATTTTTCTGGCTTTTAGATAGGAAATAAATCTCCCTCGTGGTTCCCCTACATTACCCTGCCATTCAAGGATATTTTCTTGCAGAAAACAAAATTGCACCTTCTTGGCCCGACAATCTACCGTAGCATAACAAGAGGCCAACCAATCCATTCCCATGATCACATCAAAATCCACCATGTCTAATTCAATAAGATCGGCCAATGTATCATGACCACACACCGTCACCACACAATTATGATATACTCTTTTTGCAACAATATATTCACCGACCGGTGTAGACACTTCAATTGATTTAATTAATAATTCTGATGCCTTTGCAAATTTCGCAGCAACCAACGGAGTAACATAGGAAAATGTAGAACCTGGGTCAATCAATGCATATACACTATACAAGAATATGGATAATGTACCTGTGACAACATCAGGGGAAGCCTCTGAATTCTGTCCGTCCACTAAAGCATAAGTGCGATTCTGGACCCCACTAGTACTAGCTGCTCCTCTAGCCCCTCTACCACAGCCAACAGACTGCACACCTCGGCCCAGTGAAGGAACCGATGCTGATGATGCAACGGACGATCCTGCCGATCGGGCTATACCACTCATGCTCCTCTGGGGACACTCTCTCATCATGTGTCCTGTCATGCCGCACTAGAAACAAGCATTTGTCCCCACTCTGCATGTACCTATATGAATACGCCCGCAGTGCTGACACTGCTGATGAGGAAAACCTGCTGCCTGTGATCCGTGAACTCCGCTACTCTGCCCAGACGGACCACCCCTAGACCCTCAAAACTGTGAGTGAGCACCCCCTGTGGAATAGGAGAACGACGGTCTAGGTGGTCTAGGAAACATGCGGGGCCTAGATCCTCCTTGGGACATCATAGGTGGTCCCATACGTCTAGCCTTTTTTGGACTGTCCCCTATCAAATTCATGTACCCTTCGTCTCTGCCTTTGATCTTCCATTTTTTGGGCAAAGGCTTGTATTCTCGCTATGTCCATGTCCTTATTCAAGGCAGCAATGGTGCAATCCCTTACCAAACACTGCTCTAGTCTGTCCACGTATCTATGGACTCTATCTGTCATCGTAGCCACCACATTTGGCGCATATCGAGCCAAGGAATTAAATTGCAAGCTATATTCTCGGACACTCAAATTTCCTTGACGGAGATTTAGAAACTGATCTGCATTTGTCTCACGGATCTCATAGGGCAAGTAATGATCAAGGAAAGCCACTTTAAACTCTTCCCAAGTAGGTGGATTAGCACCAATATCACGAGATTTCTTCCAATCCTCGTACCACAATATTGCCTTTCCTTTCAATCTGTATGCAGCATGTTCAACTGTCTCTACGCCCGTCACGTGCATAACTTCCAAAGCCCTCTGAATTTGATTCATGAAGTCCTGTGGATCTTCTTTTGGATCGGACCCAGTGAATATAGGAGGGTCCAGTTTTAAGAAATTCTGTGTCCTACGACTTGCCATTCTAGCCGCATCATCATCATGTGTCATTACACCAGCTCGTCCCTGGCTTTGTGCCGCCACTAACTGTGTCAACATATGTATAGCATTTCTCAGATCTTGATCAGTGGCATTCATTGGTGGTTCTGCGGTATTTCTCTACCAACTGGCTCCTCCGGAGCTGGAAAAGTAGACGAAGACCGCGATGAACTTTCAGCATTTGCTCCACCTTGACTAGCTTGGTCAGGTGGTAGCCTACTTATTCCTTCTTCCGTAGGCACATCCACCTGCTTACCTTTACCTCTTCCTCTTCTAGTGATTGGCATTTTCACTATACCAAAGAAAAACAATTACCATGATCAGATGCAATTCAACTTACAACATTGGCTCTATTGCACGGTCTAGAAGGGAAGAAAAGAAACAATATCCTAACTGTCCCGTAGCCTCCTACTTATAAATGTGGTGCACAACACATCGATAAGTAATACTCTACTCAGACAAAGCTTTGTAGACACCCTTAGAACGACCTGCTCTGATACCACTTTTGTCACTCCCAGAATCCCATCGGGACGGATTGGCACTCGTAGCCGACAAGGCCCGAGAGAACCAAGCTTTGTCCCTATTCAATCATATGCATGCCATAAGAAACCCAATCACATAATAGCTATAGATACCAACAAAGAAATTCATGGAACATGATATACATATACATATGCGAAACTTGGCTGTTGAGGCCACCAAGTCAAGAACGACATATCCCTTTTACATTTACACACCCACATCCATCTACAAAAGCCTCTAACAAATGCATTGACCAAAATGAACTAAAAGTAGGGACAAGTCCCCGCTTTATACAACATGTACAACACCAAAACATATGTACAACTGCGACTCGGAGAAGCCCCGAACTAATTGGAGCTCACCAAAGATCTGCAACACTGGAAACCTACTGTGGAGGCCTACTAGTACCTGCGCCTGCAGCAAGTAAGGTAAATTCCCCAAAAGGGGTCAGTACGAAGAATGTACTGAGTATGTAAGGCCATATGAAACTTGTAAGCTATGAAAATATGTCAAGAACTCATGTTCGAATGCATAACCAATATAGATAAGTCACAATGTAGATTAGTCACTATTCTGTACTTTGGAACCATGTATGTTGCTTTCATTACATTCTTTGTATCTTTACTTCCATGATTATTCACCTTTGCCTTTGACCTGTGATACCCGGGCCCCGACTGAACAGTGGATTTTAAACATAACATAGCGTTATGTTGGGATCGGCTCGAGCTAGGTTAGTACCCCTAGAGCTGCCACCCATACAACATTTCAGGTTCGGCTCGAGCTAGGTTATTACCCCTAGAGCTGCCCCCTGTCAGGATCAAGACTGCCCCCTAATCCAACAACCTCGGGATCGGCTTGAGCTAGGCATATTTTCCCCCAAAGCTGCCACCCATACTTGATCATTGACCACATATGCATTACTTTGTTTATTACTTTGAGATTGATACAATGATAATCATAACTTCACTTGAAGTTTTGGATCATTAACCAATGAGTGAGATACATGTGAATAAACATTGTTGGAAACATAGCCTTATTGGAAACATATCACCATTGGAACCATTAGACAATAATCAATGAACAAGATATATGAGTATAACCACTATTGGAACTTTGAAACATAACATTGTTGAGCTTTTGGAACATTATTCATGAATATAAGACATGAGATTCACCAATGATCAATGAGTAGGAAATATATGACAATGACCATGGATAACCGGATATAGAATACCTTAGCACATTTCGGAATAGGGCAAGTGCAAAGTCAATGTGAATACTATTTGCCGCAGAATGATACGGACAGAGTAACCTTACATACCTTGTATTCGCAATACGAATATATAATCCTAGAGGTGCATACAATAGTCCCGCTCCTTATTTATGTGTCACTCTACAACACAAATATATAATGGGATTCACAATAACCATCAACTACTTTACAAATGCATATAACATCAATGAGTTACATGTTTGCCTTTAAACATGCCATTTCCCCTTGACAAAACCATTGATAAAATTATTATTCCAAAAATTCCCCAATAATACATACATTGACCAATACATGATAATCAATACATTTCACCACAACACTTCTCCTTTACACCTTCTTATCCATATCACATCACAAATAATCCATCAAATTACCTTAATACACCTCATAGCACATATCGGCCAAAATCTCACAATTTACACTTTTAGAAAAAATAACAAGTCTAATAACAAAATCACACCATACATGTTCATATTTTATCCATACCATGCTCTTTCATCAAGACATCAAGTCTCTTTTCAAGTTCAAATCACCAAGATAGCAAATCTTTCACCAAAAGCAAAAATACACTATTCACCACCTTGCCAACATAACTATCATAATATACATAATCTCCCATGCATATAATATGTTAATCCATGAGAATAAATACTTACCAAGGCTTGTAATAGGATGATCTTTACCAAAGAGTCCAAAGGAAATATTTGCTTTAGGGTTTGGAACTAGAGAAATGTTTGAGAAAATATTTTAAAAGGCATGAGAGTTTTGTATGAATAAAATATGATTTTGGGGCCTTTATATAGACCCCAAGTCATACTTAGCCATTCCTTGGCATTAAATGTGGTCAAAGTGGAAGAATGGGTCATTTTGCCCTTTGGGCCATGTCTTTTATTCCATTTTGGGCCTAACTTTGGGCCCAATCAGCACATATCCATTTAACCCATCAACTTTCATGTATAATTCACCATATATCTCATGTTTAAATAATTCCATAATGTCACGAAATATTCTCTTACGAGATTCTCATTCGTCCTCTCAATCGCAAAATAGGAATTCTAGCCGCCCATGGCTTCATTGAACATTTTGGATAACTATTTATGTTTCATGATCTGATCATGTAGGAGTATGTAGGAGTGTATTAAAGTGTTTGAAGCTTTCATAATGCTCAAAGAACTCCAAAGAACCAAAAGAAACCATCTAAGAATCGTCGTAGAATTGCGTTACAAAACGAGTCCGGAAGGGCACAATATTTGTGCCTTGCGCCACTGCTGCAAAGCAAGGCAGTGGTGCAAGAAATCATAGCCCTCTGAATCAGTGGCCGCTTGCGCCACACCCCCTGAAGCAGGGTAGTGGCGCAAGTTTTCATACCTTGCTGAATTTTTTGGCCATTTCTTCAATACTTGCATATCGTCTAATACCTTATCAAAACACTACAAAATACTTAGTGATCTTAATCATCAAGTAAACATGACTCCAAGTCACCAAATTGGGTTAGAATGTGTATGGGGTATTACCCAAATGCTCCAAAAAATCACAAAGCACCTCCTACGAAGGTCTAATCACACATATTAGGTCCGATATCAAATGTTTCACCAATGACACTATAAAACACATACTCATGGCATCTCAACACCTAGGTAGATATGACCTCAAGGTATCAAGTGAGGTTAGAACAAGTACGGGGTGTTACAGAGAAGAGTATTCGAATGAAATTATTACACCTCTAAGTTTCATTTCCTCTGTACAAAAATTGTAAGTTTTACCGTGTAGTGCACATAATAAATTAAATTCAAAAAAGAATCTTGATATATATAGAGTATATATATAAGAGAGAGGAAATTCCTTTTGGATCTAAGAAAATACTTGTGGTTTAGAGCAGGCATGAGAATAAGAAAGCATGCAAAGATTTTTCCTATGAAACATACCCAAGTTTGTCTACTCAATCAGTCGCCATGGGATGTCATCACTTTCCCAAATAAAGATCCATCACTTGTTTCGGGGTCATCATCATCATATTGTTCTTCTTCTAATTGTCAGGTCAATTCATTCATTGAATTAAGCTATCAATCTTTCTCTCATTAATTCTCAGATCTATAAATACCCATTATCTTCTTTAAAATGTCGACCCTTCATTTTCTATATTTTTTTGTTTTAGGATTTTCTTTATAATTATCACTAAGTTTACTAAAGAACCTCAATCCTGCCATTTATTTAGCCTTTTTTTATTTGATTTCAACATGGATTTTTCAATTTTTTCCTATTTATTGTCTAGTGCATAGCTCCTATTCTTTTAAGAAACAATAAAAAAAAAATTCTATGCACTTCAATCGAAATGTTGGTAATGGGATCCTTTATTATTCTAATGAAACTATTGTAAGATAAATTTCAACTATTAAATCAATTTGATTCCATTTTTAACTTCAACATTTTATTTTTTTTACTATATTAGAACACGTGTGTTGTACGTGAGTCTTACGTTTATTAAAGAGCACAATAAATAGATAATAAGAATGAATTATGTGTAATATCAATTGACATAGATATTATTAAATAATAATTTGAAAAAAATAGTAAATGACAATTTTATCTATTGTAGAGTCCTCTAATGTAGGGCAAGGAATGGATCTACTTTAGTGGGTACGTATTTGTAATGACCCTCTAGGTTATTTTCTTGGTTTCTGTATGTTTTTAGCATTTTTTCCTTTCTCATAGTAGCTACATGTTATTTATGACTTGCTGAAACCGTCGGTTTGGCTTTCGGGCTGTTCGTTTGGGTTTTATGCTCATTTCCCTATTCTAGAGCTTTTGAGGTTGAGAAATTGGTCTCGTATCAAAACATATAGTAAATGACCCCAGATGAGAATTTTGACAGCATCATTAGCTCTGGAACATTGATTTTAGTCTTAGGGGACCTTTGGTCCGGGTATCGAGGCTTCTGAACTCATTTTGGACTATTTGGTGATTTGATGAAAAATGGAACTATGGGTGTGGATTCCACTTTTTATCGAAACAACCTCCATTGGAAATTTTGGTGGTTCCATTAAGTCCGAAATGTCGAATTTAGTATGGAGCATAGTTCGTTTGCATGCACGAGGTTCCAAACGAATCCCTAGCACTTGGTCAGAGTCTATTGGGACTTAGGCATTTTGCTGTTGTTCAACATCTGGTGCAGGTCTACATTGTTTTTCGAGTTCGCGAGGTTTAGGCCGTATTCACGAATGGTCAAAATCTTGACCATCACGAGTCTTCTCTCTCACGTTCGCGATGAAGGGTCAAGCCAACCCGATTCCTTCTCTTCTTCGCATTTGTGACACTTGCCACCGCTTTTACGATGAACAATTCTCTTGTACTTTGCGATCGTGGTTAGGGGTTCTTGTGATCGTGATGGGTAATCCCTGGGCCAATCTGTTGCTGCCTTTCTTGATATTCTCTCATCTTCCAACCCTTTTCCTCTATTATTTGGTCATGGTTGCTCAAGAACTTGTGGAAAATCATAGATTGGAGTTGGGAATGAGTAGAGGACATTGAGGTGATCATTTTCCATTAATTTCTTCATAAGTTTTTGGCCTAAATCCTCCGTTTATTTCTTGTTTTCCCTCTTATTTTAATTATCTCTCGGGGCTAATTTGAGCCTTGATTTGTGCTCAATTTTCCAGAACACATTCCTTTTCCTTCTAGGGACCTCGTGATAGATTCAATTTTGGAGTTTCATTTGCGAGCCCCACAGGCCTATTTTCGACTCAATTTTAGGCCCAGAGTTTTAAGTAGCAATATGGGTATTGTTTTACTCCTATTAACGTGTAGATTATGATTTTCATAGTGGGACATCATTTTTGAGATCGTGGGATAAAAAAGAGCGATTCATGGACTATTCGAGATTGTGGTTCGACTTCGAGGTTGGCTTCGATCTACTTTTCTCTATGAGATTGTGTATTGTATAGATTGCATGCTAGGTGGGGATTATAGAATTGGTTTATACCTAGTAATATCATGACATGATCTCTTTAGGGGATTTAGAATAAGAAGGTAACCCAAACCTTAACCTAGAATACTTGTTGTGGTTGTAGGATCCCATTGTACTTGATTAAAGACTTGTTTAGCCATAGATTGACATGAAGGATCCTTTAGTATAAACTTACCATATTACTTAGTAAAATGGGTGATTTCCCCCAATTAGACCCTCCTAGTAGCTTTATGCTTTTGTTTACCTTAGTATCCCGATTTATGGTACTAATATCTTGTTGAGTTGTATATTGTCAGGTCTGAGGCCATGGTACGATACCAGTTGGACATCAAATTAGTATTATATCCTTTGAAAGGATGTGGTTTAGCTCTTAGCTGCTTAGACATTTATGGTTGTATTATTTGGATACTGGAGATGACGTGTATATATTTAAGCTCATATACGCTTAATTGGTGGTATGATTTTGTTTAAAACCTTGATTTTACTACTATTTTCTGAAAAGGGATTTATTCCCATTTTTCTTAACTTTAAAAATTGATTCTTTGAAAAAAAAAGTCGTACCAACCTTATTATAAAATTATGACATTTTAAATTGAATACATATTATTTTGGAAATTAGACCGAGGCTAATTCTGGTCTATTATTGATCCACTCTCTTTTACCACTACTTATTCACTTCGATCAAGGGAGATTCTGACCTTTTCTCCACTACTATACTGTTTTAGTCACTAATTCGATCTCGGGTAATAGATTTACAAACATAGACTTATTCAGTTCCGGTTCAAGTCTAGTATTTCCTTAGTATACTTTGTATATCTCTCTGGTACTGGATGGAGTAGATTTTCTATGACGGATTATGGAATTCCTAGTTTGGGACTAGCAATGTATATTGATATCCTAAGTGCCCTATGGGCCCCTTCGTCCGATAAGCCACAATATCGGAGAAGGATGGTCGCTATACGTCCTGCCTTTGCGAGCTATTGAGATGGAGGAGGTGTATACACTTAGTATGTTATGGAACTTGATTGGTTGATGGTACTGGGTTATACTTGGACTAATTCATTAATATGCATTGCTTATCACCAGTATAATTGTTTGGCTCTTGTATCTAAAGATCTTCTGGGGGCTGTATAGATACAAGTTATGGTTGTTGTTTGTTGATTGCTTGTTTGTGCCTCTTCGGGCTTATGGGGGCACGATTGGGGTAATTGGTTGTCCGGGCTAGCCGGTTACATTTACATTGGTTGTTATTGTATAATTGATGGCTGGTAGGTTATGGACTGGAACCCGAGATTGTAGGTACGCTTCCAAATTCCTTTCCTTTTCATTATTTGAGTTTTATTGTTAGTAGATTACTTCTTTATTAGTCACACTTTTGTTAGAGTCCTTGATTATGATAGGCATAGTTCCCATATCACTTATGAACCTTGATATAGTAGACTAGTCCCCTCACAGTAGTAACTTTGGGTTTGGTTGTCGGTATAGCATTGATATATATATATATATATATATATATATACTTTTCCGTAGCCATGATTTGTATATTATTTCTTCTTTCCTACTACTATTACACATTGTAAATACATTCCTTTACTCGACTATTGTATATGGTATATCTCTTTCTTTATTTTACTGCTGTATATTGGCTAGCTAATTATGGTATTGCGCCTTGTAACGTATCATTTGTAGTCATGATAGTTTATCCTTGCCGCCTCATTAGTATTATTATGCTTAGTTGTGTAGATAGTTGTTTGTAGTTTATATTCCTGTTTTACATGTTAATTATACTTGCATTATCTTTGGAGCTTAGTCGGATGATGCCTACTGAGTACCTCGTGTTTGGTACTCATACTACACTTTTGCAGCCTGCAGATCATAGTATGAGTTCTTTCTATTAACGTGTGCATTGTGCGGAGCAACCATGGATCAGAGATTTGGGGTGAGCTCTTGACGTTTGGAGTTATTCCTGCTCTCCCTCTTATTGTTAGACTGTTCTCTATTTTTGTATTTCAGAGATGACTTTGTATATATTTACTCTGTATATCACTTCATATTCCTGTTGTATTAGAAGCTCTTATACTAACTTCACCAGGTTTTGGGATTATTTCTTTATTTTGTTCTCTTAATTGAATTATTTTTCACGGCTTTCTTCCATCCGCTTGATAGTCCATTACTAGTTGTTTCGAACTATGGGTTGGCTTACCTACTGGGGGTTATAGTTGGTTCCATCATAACTTGATAAATCAAGTCGTGACAGTGTTCCCGAGAACTCTCTAACTTATTTTGAGATCTTTTAATTAAATATAAAATCTATTAAAAATATAAGAATTTGTAGATGGGCACCCATAAAAAAATTGATACTTGGCTCTGTGGATATGCACTTTTTTTTATTAGAAGAGTATTCGAATGAACGCATTACACCTCTAAGATTTGTTTCCTCAGTATAAAAATTGTAAGTTTTACAGTATAGTGCACATAACAAATTAAAGTTCAAAAAAGAATGTTGTTAGATATAGAGTATATATGAGAGAGAGGAAAGTCCTTTTGGTTCTAAGAAAATACTTGGAGTTTAGAGCCGGCACGAGAATAGGAAAACATGCAAAGATTTTTTCTATGAAACATACCCAAGTTTTCCCACTCAATCATTCGTCATAGGATGTCATCACTTTCCCCAACGAAGACCCATCACTTGTTCCGTCGTCATCTTCTTCTACTAATTATCAGGTCAGTTTATTAATTAAATTAATCTATCAATATTTTTCTCATTAATTCTCAGATCTATAAATACCCATTTCCTTGTTTAAAATATCGACCCTTCATTTATATTTTTCTCGTTTTAAGATTTTGTTTATAATTGTCACAAGGTTCACAAAAAAAAATGTCAACCCTACCATGGCTTTAGCTTTTTTTATTTGATTTTCTACATTGATTTCTCTATTTTACCCTATTTATTGTCTAGTGTATATCTCGCATTCTTTTTTTTTTTAAAAAAAATAAAATCTATGCAGTTCGATTAGTATGCTAATAATGGAACCTTTTACGATTATAATTAAACTGTTGTGAGGTAATTTTTTGACTATTAAATAAATTTGATTTCTTTTTTAACTTCAATATTTTATTTTCTTTACTACTTTAGAATACATGCATTGCAGGTGAGTACTACGTTTATAAAAAAAGTTCGTAAAATAAAGAATAAAAATTAACTATGTGTAATGTCAATTGACACTGATATTATTATCTAATAATTGAGAAAAATAGTAAAGGATAATTTTGCATTTTGTAGAGTCTTTTAATGAAGAAAAAGGGGTGGATCTATGAGAGTGGTTACGGGTTCCCAGGAACTCCCTAACTTATTTTGAGATCCTATAATAATATTGAAATATCTATCAAAGATAAAAGAATTTAGAGATGGGCACTCGTAACAAATATTGATAGTTAGCTCCATAGAAATTCACAATTTTTACGAGAACAGTATTTGTATGAACACATTGCACCTCTAAGTTTCATTTTTTCTGTATAAAAATTGTAAGTTTTACACTGTAGTGCACATAATAAATTAAAGTTCAAAAAGAATGTTGAGAGATATAAAGTATATGCAAGAGAGAGAAAAGTCCTTTAGGATCTAAGAAAATACTTGTGGTTTAGAGCAGTCATGAGAGTTTGGAAGCATGCAAAGATTTTTCCTATGAAACATACCCAAGTTTTCCCACTCAATCAGTTGTCATGGGATGTCATCACTTTCCCTAAAGAAGACCCATCACTTGTTCCACCGTCATCTTCTTCTTCTAATTATAAGGTCAGTTCATTAATTGAATTATGCTATCAATATTTCTCTCATTAATTCTCAGATCTATGAATACTTATTTTTTTCTTTAAAATGTCGACCCTTCATTTTGTGGTTTTTTTTTGTTTTAGGATTTTCTTTTTAATTCTCACTAAGTTCAATAAAGAATCTCAATTCCACCATGTCTTTAGCTTTTTTTATTAGATTTTCAACATGAATTTTTCTTTGTTTCCTTATTTATTGTCTAGTGCATAGCTCCTATTCTTTTAAGAAACAATAAAAGAAATTTCTATGCAGTTCGATCGGAATGTTTGTAATAGGGCTCTTTGTGACTCTAATGAAACTGTCATGAGATAAATTTTCAACTATTAAACTAATTTGATTCCTTTTTTAACTTCAACATTTTATTTTCTTTACTATATTAGAACACGTGTGTTACACGTGAGTCTTACATTTATAAAAGAGTGCATAAAATAAAAAATAAGAATAAATTATATATAATATTAATTGAAGTAGATATTATTCAATAATAATTTGAGTAAAATAGTAAATGATAATTTTGTCTGTTGTAATGTCCTTTAATGAGGGGCAAGGGGCAGATCTACAATAGTGGGTACATGTTCCCAGTAACTCCATAACTTATAAAAAATCTATTAAAGATATAAGAATTTAGATATGGACACCCATAATAAAAATTGATAGTTGGCTACGTGGCAATGTACAATTTTTATTAGAAGAGTATTCGAATAAACTCATTATACCTCTAAGTTTAATTTCCTCGGTATAAAATTGTAAGTTTTACAGTGTAGTGTACTTAATAAATTAAAGTTTCAAAAAGAATATTGATAGATATAGAGTATATATAGGAGAGAGGAAGAGCATGTAAAGATTTTTCCTATGAAACATACCCAAGTTTCCCAGCTCAATCAGTCGTCATGGGATGTAATCACTTTCCCCAACGAAGATGCATCACTTGTTCCTCTGTCATGTTCTTCTAATTATCAGGTTAGTTTATTAATTGAATTAATCTATCCATCTTTTTCTCATTAATTCTCAGATCTATGAATGCCCATCTCCTTCTTTAAAGTATTTTTTAAAAAAATTAAAATCGGGCTAAGTGCACTTCTCATAAAATGATAATAATATTTACAAAGACCAGGCCCAAAGTGGCCTTGCCCAATCAAAAAGAAAAAAACAACAAGAAAAAATGGTCCAAATCCGACAGCAGCAACAAAAAACCCTCAAAGAATTCTTTAGGAAAGTCGATGCCTTTCCCAAATCCCTGAAAAAACCAAAGGTGCTCAATCTCTATCTTTGAGCTCAATCCTCCTTCTCCATAAACCATCAACGATGAATCCATGTCCATGAAACATAGAGCTACAACTGAACTCCATTTTCATTTTCCAGAAAGCATGCATGATGAAGTCCTTTTCATGAATCATTATGCCACTCAGCTAAGAAATTGCTCATCTTCCTTTCCTCTTTTCCAAAATTGGTAGATTGAGCTTCGAACAAAGCTTATACCACCACCTAACTTAGGAAATTAGGTTAAGAAAGATGATACATTGCAGATCTAATCATTGAGCTTTGTGTAACAGGTGATTTGAGATATCTTCGGCAGGATAAATTCAGATCTGGTCATTTATGTTTGAGTATGTTGACTTCGACAACCCAAATCTCACTCAGTGTAGGTGTCATACTCATGGAAATAACTTCCAACATAGGTAACCATCAGTCCGATTTTATTCCTTAGAAAATTATCTTACTCTCAACTTACACACTTTTTAGCTTATACCTTGTATTTAGTACCTTTTCCTTTATCGATTGTGATTTGTAACTAGTAATATAAGACATGTGTTTATGACTTTTTACCTGATGTATGTTGTTCATCTTTGCCTTTGATGTGATACTTTTAAACCATTCCTTTGCATGTAATCTTACTCTTAGCATATAACTCAAAACAGTGGATTGAGATTTATAAAAATCTAATACCACCACCAATCTCAAATATATACTCAGAGTAATTAACACAAATGTGATGATCAATATAAACTCCAAAAAGACAAATTGAGAACCTCATCTTGATTTAACCTTATGTGGCAGAGTTATGTTATCTTGCAAGATGAATCGTATCTTCATATATCATGCATAGTTCTTCTGATATGTGGTATACCAACTTTGTCTAAATTTATGATTGTTTTTCCTTTTACTGGAACTTCCATGTAGTCGTTGAATTGAATTTCACCTGCAAAATCAAAAGCTAAGTTAGAGAAAAAGTTTATGAGAGTGTTACCTTCCCTAAGGGAATGTATCACTCTCACATTCAACCTGCTCATATTAGATTTAATAGCTTTAACAATCATTGCCACCCTCAATGGAATGTCCCATTCCTCCTTAAGAATCTTCACCATGTCCCATGATTCAGTCTCTAATATGATATGATGTATTCCCTTATCCCCACAAAACATCAGGCATTCATTAATAACTGTTACTTTTGCTGCCAAACTAGTAGTGTCCTGCATATTAGCACCTCTAGCAAACATGAACTCTCCATCATGGTTCCTAATACAAAAGGTATATGAACTAGGACTAGGATTCCCTTTCTAAGCTCCATTCCACCCAAATTCTGGAGGTATCCATTTGACTAGCTTAACAGTAACAGTACTGTTGCATTTCTGCAATTCATCCACAATGCTAGGCCAAGACTTTCCTGCCAAATACATTTTAAATCTCGCCTTGACAAATTTAGTAATTGTATCATTAATCTCTCATTTAGACTTTCTCTCATGATATGAACCTCCATGTAATATTGTATTTTTTCTTTTCCATAGGAACCAAAATATTAAGATAGGGATTTCCTGAAAAACAACCCTTATTTTACCATTTCCTTCTTGATTTCTCCACAATCTTACACATTGTTTCAGGTTAATTCTATCCTCTATAATGCCTGCTCCTCCACAATAGTAACTCCATGTTCTATTAGCTGCCTCACTTTTAAGGAAAAGGTGTTCTATAGATTCAATTTCTGGACAATTGCAGCAACCATATGTAGCCTCAATATCAGAATTTCACTTATTCATTAACATTCCCACAGGAACTTTTTTTAGCCATATTCTCCAGATCAAGAACGAATATTTGAATGGTAAACCTTTACACCATATGACCTTCAGATCTTTATTAACATCAGCTCTTTACCTTAGCAATTTTTAGGCATTCTTGGTGGAAAACTTACCAGTACTAGTCCCAGTCCACCATGGTTTATCCATAACATCTTCATAGCAAACAACCCCTATATTATTCCTGACATGCTCCAGAACATTATTAGGAATCAAATCTTGCATAGCATCATAATTCCAGCCCTCCTGAATGATAAATTCATCAATATCTTTCAATTGATAGCAGCATGTGTGTACCTTTGATTAGTGCAAAAAAAGTGGACTTGTTTTAGTCCAAATATCAAACCAAATGGTTGGTGTACCACTCTTTGGTTCCCACTATATAAACTTCTCAACTTTTTCTCTATTTCTTAGCATAGCTTTCCACACTTGAGACCTATCTTTCCACTAAACCAGAGTAGCAATCTGCTTTTTACAATAATTGTTCCATATGAAATTAGTCCACAAATTATTTTGTGTCTTAAATCTCCACCAAAGCTTAGCAAATAATGCCTGAGACACATCTTCCAATAATCTAAAATCCAAACCACCTTCTTTCTTAGGCAAACAAACCTTATTCTAGGCAGACCAATGATTACCTCGACCAAAATCTTTAGTAGTCCAAAAGAACTTAGCTAAAATTCTTTGAATATTTTTTATCACACTCTTAGGAGGAACAATAATAGAGAGAGTATATACAGGCACACTTTGAAGAACACTTTTCAAAGCACTTCCTTTCCACCAAAACACTGAAATCTCCCCTTCTAAGCTTGCAATTTAGTTCTGATCTTGTCCACCAATTCTTCAAAATCTTCGTTCTTCTTCTTAGAGTGAGAAATGGGACACCCAAGATACTTTAGAGGAAAAGATCCCCTAACCATCCCTGAGATAAGTTCCACCTGGTTTTGAGTATCCACAGAAGTGTTTTTATGCATGTAAACAAGACTTTTGTCCTTATTAATCTTCTATCCTGATTCCTTTTCATATTCCTGCAAATTCAACATAATTCTTTCCATAGAGTAGGAATTAGCAAAGGTAAAAGTTATAGTGTCATCAGCATATGCTAAGTGATTGAGATTAAAGCTCCACTTAGGTATTCCATAACCAACATAATTATTATCCTCAAACAGATGATTCAATGCTCTTTTCAAGACCTCAACAGATAAAATAAAAAGAGCATGAGATAGAGGATCTCCTTGTTTCACACCTCTAATTGAGTGGAAGTTATTAGAGATCAATCTCCAAATCATATCAACCACCCAATTAGAAAAACCCATTTTTCTAATAACTTTTATTAGAAAAAACTAGGAAACCCTATCATATACTTTATCCATATCAAGATTTAGCACAACATTTGATGGTTTACCTCTTTTCCCAATATCTGAGATCAATTCTTGTGCTAAAAGCACATTTTCAGCAATTCTCCTTCCTTTGACAAAATCTGATTGATTGGGAGATATTAATCTAGGAAGAATATCTTCTAATCTATCATGAACTATTCTTGAAAGAATCTTATTCACAAAATTGCTAAGACTGATGGGCCTCAAATCCGAAAAGGATTGCACATTCTCTTTCTTGCGAATAAGTACCAAGTTAGTGTGAGTGATGGATTTTGAAAGAGTATTACCTGAAAAGAAATTCAAAACAATTCTAACAATATCATCACCAAGTATGTCCCAGCATGATTGATAGAATCTGCCTGTCAAACCATCAAGACTACTAGCACTATCTCCATTAAGGCTAAAAAAACCCTTTTTATTTCATCATACCCCGAAATAGCCCCCAAAACCTCATTATCCACATTAGATATCATCTCTGGAACATAACTTAGGAGAGGAAAGGAAGTAGCATCCCTTTCTTGAAGGAATTTTTTCTTGAAAAAATCAACAGGCTCATATGCAATTGAATCCTCCTCCTCTAACCAGCAACCTTGCTGATTTTGAATTCTGGAAATCTTCAACCTATTTTTTATACCTTTGACAATGCTATGAAAAAACCTTGTATTTCTATCACCACTTTCAAACCAGGCATAACCTATTTTTTGCTGCCAGTAGCATTCTTCTCGATGAAGATATCTGATATATTCAGCCTTAGCCTTCTGCATCATAACACTAATTTCCTGAGAAGGATCTTCTTTAAATAGTTTCTTCTTTATTTTAGCAATGTCTTCCCTGATATGAAGTTGTTGAAATATACCCCCATACACTTGTCTACTCCCGACTGTAAGGGCCATTTTAACTCTCTTAATCTTTCTCTTAAAATCCAAAAAAGGATTATTAGAAATATCAAAATCCCAGTTACTCATCACCACCTTTTTAAAATCAACATGCTCTGTCTAGAATTTTTGGAACTTGAAAGGCCTTTGGAAACTTACACCCTTTTTTTCATAATGCAACAGAAGAGGTGCATGGTCAGAACCATCTCTAGATAAGTGGTCCACTTCAATATGAGAGTAAATACTTTGGAAGTTAGAATTAGTAAAAATTCTATCCAGTCTTTCAAAGATACAATCATGCCCAACCCTTCCATTCCCCCAAGTGAAAGTACTTCCCTTTTACTGTATTTGTGCTAGATCACATAATTCTATACAATTTCTGAAATCTTCTACATCTACAGCTACCACTGGAATACTACCAATCTTCTCTGATCTATTAAGAACAGCATTAAAGTCTCCCCCTATAATCCAGGGGTAATTTATCCCATAATAATCAGAGTAAATGCTATCCCACAGTTGCACTCTTTGTTCTTTGTCACATTTTGCATAAACAATAGTTACTACAAATTCAACATTACTTGCAATATCCCTACATTGAAAATACATATGTTGTTTAGTATCAGCAACCACATTGGCATCAAACCCCTTATTAACAAAACACCGAATTTTACCATTACAAGTATGAAACATTAGGGGCATTTTAATCTGGATTTTGTATTTGTGAATTGTCCTTATGTGCTGAAAAGGTTCAAGAAGAGCTATAAAAGCAAATTTATGGAATTTATCTAACATCTGAACTCTTTGAAAAGCCTTTTGAGACTTTACTGATCTAATATTCTATATAAAATCTTTCATTGGTATTTTGTCATCTGGGACCCTCCATATCTCTTTGGTTTAACTCTGCTAGGTTGTGAAGCCTCACTAGCCTGTTTTTTCCCTTTTTTGCAGATTTGATAGTACTGACAACTCTTTGAGATAAATCAACATCTCGAGGTATTTTATCCTCTGTTTGGGAAGTATCCCTCAACATCCTATCCTCTATCTGTGGCTACTTTGTTACCCCCTCAATATTGTGAGTTAATATACCATGAAGGACATCAGTAGGTATCTCAATATTATTATTTCAGCTTAGATTTGCATCAACTTTCAAAGGAATCTCCACTGTGACTATGGAATTATTTTTTGTAGCTACCAGATGTTGCCCATTGCCAGAGATCTCATGTTCTTCCTCCTGTATCATTTTTGTTGATGTCTTGCTGCTGTCTATAATGTTATCAACCCCTTCATAATCTTCTGCTACTATATCTTGCTCTGTACCTGTAGGAGTAGTATTCATATCCCTCTTTTCTGTCTTTTAAATTTGATTATTAACATCATGACTTCTATTTGATTCTCCAGCATTATGATTTACTTGTCGTTCTGCTAAATTATTACTTTGAACACCTCCCTTGCACAAGGTTTTGAAATTCTTCACTAACTTATCATTACTATCAATGCTTACCTCTAATGCTTTCTTCATTTTCATCTGCAGGTACCTCCACTAATAATACATGAGACTCCATGGCCTGACTTATAAATGTATTGCTTACCCACTCTTTGGTGGAGTGATTGTTGCATTCCTCCCCTTTTTCCTTTCAAAATTATTATTAATTGGCTATGAAAAAGAACTGTTTTCTACTGCCTTGTTATTTGTTGTCTCCTTATCAGTTTCTGCTAATGCTTCAAATGGATTGAGATTATAAATCTCTTCATCAGATGCTATTGCCTTTTCACTTAGGTAGCCTTTACTAATAAATCTTCTTCTTGTGTCATTCCACTGTGGGTAAGTTCTCTTTTTGACAGTACCCCTTTTTACTTTCTTTTTCCCTTCTCCCTCTTGAGTGACATTCTCTTGTTCTTCATAATCCAACTCTGCAGGTCTTAATTCAGGGTGCAACACCCTACATTCCTTTTCCTCATGCCTATGTAACTTACTTTATTTACAATACTTAGGGAGGAAATCATATTTGATTTTAACTTGCTCAATCCTCGACTCCTTTGTTATATGATTGATTATCTCTATCTCTACATACTGAGGAAATTCTGCTAGTAAATCAACTTGCACCTTAACCCTAGTACAACTAGGTCTTATCTTATTCACTGTAGCCAAATCCAAATGAATCGGTTTTCCAACTGTTGTTGCTAGTGAAAATAATGATTCTTTCACAAAGAAAGTTGGCTTGAGATCCAGAAAAGAGATCCACGCCATAGCTTGGGTTGATTCCTCTTCAATTTTTAATATTGTATCATAGATTAGTGGACGCATCTGATATGAATATCCATCTTTTTCATTAATATAGTACACATTCTTGGATATGACATTGACAAAATCTTCCATCAGTTCACATCTGATTAGAATATGTCAATTTCTCAAGAATCCAATCTTGCAATCTCCTTTTATGTTGAGTTGTTTAGGCAATTGAATGTGTAAATCATCTATATCTGGCCATTCATACAAAAATTTCTCAACGATTGCAAACAGTAATTCTTTGATAGCCTTCATTCTCTCCACTTCCTCTTCTATCCACACTACTCTTGGGATTCCATTGACAAAGTTTAGTTTTTTTATAGGTATCGATTGTACTTGAGGCTTTTCAGTACTTCCAATGTTAATTGAGTGATTGGGCTTAAGAATGTCTGTGAGCTTCTCACGATTTTTTGGTGAATCCATAACAATTTTGGTAGGCAAATTAATAGGAGCGTTTATTACCGTAAAGGAGGAAAATTATCAAGAGAGGGAATTAGAGTTCTCTGATTGCTGACCAGTGGCCTGAATGGCCATCAACAGTGGATTTAGAGTTCAGGTAGAGAGGACGGTTTTGGAGGCTGGAGATCTGTAAACCAAGTATATGTAAATTACCCTTCCTGATGCCAGTCACAATCTCCTAGTTAAGCAAAACATTCTCCATTATACACCCCCCTTTAATATCGATACCTTCTTTAAAATATTGACCCTTCATTTTGTTTTAGGATTTTCTTTATAATTCTCACTAGGTGCAC
The DNA here is from genome assembly GCA_031232105.1 of Capsicum rhomboideum. Lineage (NCBI taxonomy): Eukaryota > Viridiplantae > Streptophyta > Magnoliopsida > Solanales > Solanaceae > Capsicum > Capsicum rhomboideum. The sequence continues at coordinate 44,604,798 of CP124716.1, forward strand.
AAAAAAATCTCAACCCCACCATGTCTTTATCCTTTTTTATTTTATTTTCTACATGGATTATCTTGTTTTACCCTATTTACTGTCTAGTGCATAGCTCCTATTCTTTTTTTTTAAAAAAAAATAATTCTATGCAGTTCGATTAGTATGCTAATAATGGGACCTTTTACAATTCTAGTGTAACTTTTGTGAGGTAATTTTTGACTATTAAATTAATTTGATTCCTTTTTTAACTTCACCATTTTATTTTCTTTACTAGTTTAGAATATGTGAATAGCACGTGAGTCCTACATTTATAAGAAAGTGCATAAAATAGAGAATAAAAATGCATTATGTGTAATATTAATTGACGCTGATATTATTATTTAATAATTTGAGAAAAATAGTAAATGCAAATTTTATTTTTTTAGAGTGTTTTAATGAAGGGCAAGGGGCGACTCTATGGTAATTTTGAGATCCTATAATTATATCAAAAAATCTATTAAAGATATAAGAATTTGAAGCTGAGCACTCATAACAAAAATGGATATTTGGCTAAGTGGAAATGCATAATTTTTATGCGGAGAGCATTCGAATAAACTCATTACACCTCTAAGTTTCGTTTCCTCTGTATAAAAATTGTAAACTTTACAATGTGGTGCACATAATAAATTAAAGCTCAAAAAATAATGTTGATAGATATAAATAAAGTATATAAAAGAGAGAGGAAAATCCTTTTGGATATAAGAAAATACTTGTGGTTTAGAGTAGTCATGAGAATAAGAAATCATGCAAAGATTTTTCCTATGAAATATACCGAAGTTTGCTAACTCAATCAGTTTCCATGGGATGTCATCACTTTTTCCAATGAAGACCCATCACTTTTTCTGTCGTCATCTTCTTCTTCTTCTAATTATCAGATCAGTTCATTAATTGAATGAATCTATCCATGTTTCTCTCTTTAATTCTCAGATCTATGAATATCCATTTCCTTCTTTAAAATGTCTATCCTTCATTTTATGTTTTCTTTGTTTTAGGAATTTCTTTATAATTCTTACCATGTTCACTAACGAATCTCAATATCACCATGTCTTTAGCCCTTTTTTTTTTATTTGATTGTCTACATGGATTTTCCTATTTTTTCCTACTTATTGTCTAGTGCATAGCTCCTATACTTTTAATAAACAGTAGATATTTGTTTTCTATGTAGTTTGATTGGTATGCTAATAATGAGACCTTTATGATTCTAATGAAACTGTTGTGAGATAATTTTTTGACTATTAAATCAATCTGATTCCTTTTTTAAACTTTAACATTTTATTTTCTATACTTGTTTCGAATACGTGGGTTGCACATGACACTTACGTTTATAAAAAAAGTACATACCATAGAGAATAGGAATGAATTATGTGTAATGTCAATTGACGCTGATATTATTAAATAATAATTTGAGAAAAATAGAAATTGACAATTTTGTCTGTTGTAGAGACTTTAAATGAAAGGAAAGGTTGGTGCCCTGGATATTAGGGGTGGTTTGTAGGGTATTAGATGTGATCCACAATCATGTGGTACCGGTGGTAGTGCGGATGCTTAGTTCGGGGATGTACGCTATCCATTATATGCTTCTCCGGGTAGGCTAGGGGCCAAAGAATTAGGTACATCTATTACAGGTATCATTTCATTTTTTTTTTACCTAACCTTTTTTGTGTTGTTTGATCCAAGATCTTTGGATAGATGCGTGTTTACTTACTTTGCCATTTGTTTGCATTGTTCTTACAGAATGTTGTCCATGCTTACGAGCGCATATACCGAGTTGGTGTTTTCTTTTAGTAGTGGATCATATGGGTCGATCTTGTGTTTCCTTGTTTCATTTTAGTTGTGGATCGAGTGGGTCAATCCTGTGTTGTGATTGCCTTGGGGTATAGCACTTGGATAGATCTCAGTAACTTTGACATCATGGGTTTTTGATGTTATTCTAGATTTAGACCATTTATTTTTCTATCATGTGGTCCTTGGTTGTCTTGTTTAGATCGTTCCTTTAATTATGATGAGCATCCATCAGACTTTGAGGTGAGCGGTCGATGGTCTGTGTCAAGAGTGGTCATTTTATTTATTCGGGGAAAAAAGGGTGGTAGCAAAAGAGTGCTTAGTCTTTCTTAATTTCGCTACTAGTGCCGGCAATGGTGTTCCTCCACTTTAGACAGTTCTTGAGGTTAGTGAGTTGGTGATGTTTTCCTCCTGATCTACTTGGTTTCTGCTCTTCACCTGATTGTGATTCTTGATTTGATGTTGACCTTTATTCGGTTAGTAATTCACTCTGTGTTGCTTGTATTTATGTAGCATCGGTATATTTTGGATGATTCTCACATGCTTCTGTAGGGTTCGATTCAGTTTGATAGGAGTTGACGTCCGAGGGGGAGTTGGTTGTTATTCTGAGCAGATAGGTGAGGAAGTTGAGATCGAGGGGATTCATTTAGTTAAGGTTATGTGGAGGCGTTGTCTAGTCAGGGAGGGTGTCTGGGGAGCCTAGAGGGTCATGAAAACCTAGTAGCCTCATCTCTTCGAGTTTTCGGGCCCGACCCAATCTGTTTTTTGACTTTCGACAACAAAAGTCCTTTTAGTAGTGGATGTTGTAATAATCCTCCCTGTCATTTTCTGACTTTTTGTGCATTTTCTACATTTTGAGCTTCCCGATAGTTGTGAACCGTCATTTATGACTTGCCGAGATAGGTGGTTCGATGCTCCAACAGTTCATTTGAGAATTTTATTAATACCGAAGTGCTCTGAAATATTTGATTTAAATTAGAATTTGGTAAAAGATTTATTTTATTATATTTCAAAAATATTTTAGATATTTATGAAATTTTTTTAGTTACATTATATTTATATTATTTTCTAATAGTTTTATAAGTTAATAATATTATATTGAGTCTAGTTATGCTGAAAATATTGTATTATATGATAGAGGTTATATTCAAAATAATTTTCTATTAATTATAGTATATTTGAAAAGTTATATTTATCTTACCATGAACCTATGTAATATCCGAGCACCTATGTAATGGGATAAGATTAATATTTTAGTAGCCACATCCACGTGGGAGTGGATGAGAGTGTACAACAAATTTCCCAATAAGTTAGGAGCTGCCACTTGTCAAAACTTGTAATACCCCGTACATTTTAGACCCTATTTGACACTTTGGAGTCATGTTTACTTAGTGTTGAGAGCAATAAGTAAGTATTTGGTAGTGCTTTGATGGGATGTTGGAAGGTATGCTAGTGTTTGCAAAAAAGGAAAAAAATTCAGCAAGGTAGCCAAACTTGCGCCACTCCCTGTTTCAGGGGGTGTGGTGCAATCCACCTAATTCAGAGGGCAGCAAAATCTTGCGCCACTGCTTGCTTTGCAACTAGTGGCGCAAGACACTAATAGTATGGCTATTTCGCGCTCGTTTTGCAACGCAATGCGACGTCGATTCTTTCATGGTTTATTTTGGTTCCTTGGAGTTCTTTTAGCATTGTTAAAGCTTCAAATACGTCAATACACTCCTAAATACTCCTACACAATCAAATAATGAAACACAAGTATTTATCAAATTAAGTTCAAGTAAGCCACGGGTGGCTAGAATTTCTATTTTTACGATTGAGGCTACGAATAAGAATCTTGTAAGTAAATATTGTCATGGCATTATGGAATTACGTATACATGAGATATATGATGAATTACATATTAAATTGGTGGGCTAAGCTAACATGTGCAATTGGTCCCAAATTAAGGCCCAAAATGGGTCAAATGACCCATTCTTCCCTTGACCTTCTAGATATAGCATTAAATGCTATAAAGAGTGGATAAGGATGGAATTGAGGGCTTATATGAAGGTACAAAAATCTGATTTTTATTCATAAAAAACTCTCATGCCTTTAGAACAAAATAAAAGATATTTCTCTCAAACCCTAAGAACCCTAAGCCATCTTTTGGAGCAAGATCATGATTTCTCAAGGTTGGGTAAGTGATTATTCTTATGGATTAATATATTATATGAATAAGAGAGTATGTATATCATGATGGGTATGTCAAAAAGTGTACATATTGCATTCTTGCTTTTTGGCTAAAAGATGTGTTATCCATGGAACTTAAACTTGAATTATGACTTGTGGTTTTGATGAAAAAGCATGGTATGGATGAAATATGAACATGTATGGTGTGATTATGTTATTAAACTTGTTATTTTTCTATAAGTGGAAATTATGAGATTTTGGCCGATATGTGATATGAGGTGTATTAAGGTAACTTGATGGATTATTTGTCATATGGTGTGAATGACAAAGTGTAAAGGAGAAGCTTTGTGGTGAAATGTAATTGGTATATGATGTTGTGGTCAATTTATGGTATGATTGAGGTATTTTTGGTATGACAATGCCGAAAAGGGTATTGTAGAGAAGGAAATGACATTTTTAAAGCAAACATGTAAATCATTAACGTCATATGCATTTGTAAGGTAGTTGGTGGTTAATGTAAATTCCGTTATGTATTTGTGTTGTAGAGTGAAACATAAGGAAGGAGCGGGACATTGTATGCACGTTTAGGATTGTATATTCATACTTGGAAGTGAAGGTATGTAAGGTTAGTCTGTCCGTATCTTTCTGCGGCAACTAGTATTCACATTGACATAGTACTTGTCCTATCCCAAAATGTGCTAAGGTATCTTATACCCAATAGTGGTTATACTCATGTATCTTGTTCATGGATTATTGTGCAATGGTTCCAATAGTGTTATGTTTCCAATAAGGCTATGTTTCCAATAATGTTTATTCACATGTCTCTCACTCATTGATTATTGATCCAAAGCTTCAAAGAAAGTTATGATTATCATGTATCCCAATCTCTCAAAAGTAAAGAACTGAAGTAATGCATATGTGGTTGAGTACGGGTGACACCTTTGGGGGCATAAGCCTAGCTCAAGCCGATCCCAAGATTATCGGATCAGGGGGCAGTCCTGGGGGCATAAGCCTAGCTTGGACCGAACCTGACAGGGGGAAGCTCTAGGGGTAAAAACCTAGCTTGAGCCGAACCCGATATATTGATTCTTAGGGTGGCAGCTCTAGAGGCATAAGCCTAGCTCGAGCCGATCCCAACATACGTTATGTTATGTAAACCCACTGTTCAGTCGGGGCCCGGGTATCACAGATCATAGGTAAATATGAATGAACATTGAAGCAATGAAGCAAAGAAAGTATTGAAAGTAAAGTACATGATTCCAAACACATAGATTGATGGCTTATCCATATTCTCTATTCTATTACATTGGTTTCCATTGATGTTCATATATATGTTACAGTTGCTTATGGCCTTACATACTCAGTATATTCTTCGTACTGACGTCCCTTGTGGGACTTACCTTACTTGCTGCAGGCGCAGGTGCTAGTAGGCCTCCACAGTAGGTTGCCATTTGTGTGCGGATCAGTGGTGAGCTCCAGTTAGTTTGGTCCTTCTCCGAGTCACAGTTGTACATATGTTTTGGTTTTGTACATGTTGTATAAAGCGGGGACTTGTCCCGACGTTCAGTTAGTTTTGGTACTTGCATCTGTTAGAGGCTTTTGTAGACGTATGTGGGTGTATGGCTGTAAGGTGGTATATGACATTTTTGACTTGATGGCCTCAATGGCCAAGTTTTGCATATGTATATATATATCACATGTTCCCTGAATTCCGTTGTTGGTATTTTAAGCTCTTACATGATCATGGGTTTTTTAGGGCATGCATATGATTGAATAGAAGCAAAGCTTGGTTCTCTCGGGCCTTGTCGACTACGAGTGCCAATCCGTCACGATGGGATTCGGGGCATGACAAAACTAGAATCATTTAATTAATGTAGTACATGCATATAGTAGATGCTTTTTCAAAATCAATATATAAACACTTAGCCATTCTTTTTAATTCATTTTTGGCATATATTTTCCTTACAAAGTACTTTTACAAACATCTGCACATACAAATTTTCCTGTGCATTCACGTTAAAGAATATAAAGGATTTTGATATGATATTTGATCATTGCAAAGAAATCGATCATCTACATCAATATTCAAGCTCGGATTGTAGTGTGAAGCTCAGACCTTGGAGGATTTTTCCTCATTCTTGGAGGTTCTTAATGCTAAAGCTTTCTAAGTCGAGTGGAGGGGGTAGGCAACTAGTCTTCAGTCCGAGACTGTTGTTCGTCTTTGAGGTAGGCTACGGTCTACCTTCTTAGAGACTTTGTTCTACGAGATTATGTATAGTATAAATTGCATGTGGGGCTGGGGTTTTAAGATAGACTAAAGATTATCTTAGCCTTTTCATTGTTTCTAACCTTCTTTGGGGAAATCTTAGAGTAGACCATTAGCTTGTACCTTAGTTTTGTATGCCTTCTGTAGCGATATGATTAGGCTAGGATATTTGTTTGTCCTACAATGTTGGGATTAGACTAGCAACCTTTAGTGTATGTTAGGGATAATACTTCGGAATGGGACTAGTATGCCTCGATTGGTTGCTAGTTACTATCATGGATACCCCCGATTTCTTGCTTTTTCTATTGACATATGCATATGTTGTTCTATATATTGGTTGAGCTGAGTCCTCGGTTACAAACCCGCCGAACATCAGGTTAGTGTTCTTTGATTTTGATGAACGGTGATTTCTATTTATGGATACTTGGGTGATTATGCTCTTATTATGTGTATACTAGTGATGACATGCATACCTTCACATGCGTAATCACATGCATTGTCGTACAATTCCAAAGAAAAATATTAATTTTCACTACTATTTTCAAAAAGGGGTTTATTATCATTCTTCACTGATAAATTGTTTCTAAATTGGAAATCGTACCACCCCTACTGTTGGATGATGATGTTTAAAACTAAAATACACTATCTATACTCCAGTTTGAGTTTGGCCACTGGCTATATTTATATCTTATTACGGATTTTCTCTATCATTTCTAAGGGCGATTTGGCCTGATTTCTGCCCACTATTTCTAATTTTGACACGGATTTTGGAAAGATTTTGTCGATGCATAGGTTTTCAAAAGGGAAAAGTGGATCATTTTAGACCCATTTCTAGTCTAGGAAACTATCATATTCATGATTATTTGAACTATTACTTAGAAGTCTCGATTTGTTATCGGGCAGAGTATACAGATATCTCGAGTCCCCTATGGGTCCCTCCGTTTGTGAGCCATATTGTCGGAGAAGGGTGTTCCCTATGGGTCCTATCATTGTGAGCCACAGGGCTAGAAGAGGTGTATACACTATGTTTATAAGTGGAACTCATCTTATATTGCATCATTTGGTTTTTCTCGCACTCATCTATTCATATGTGTGTTGTTGTCTTGTATCTCTCGTGCTTATGGGGGTCGGTTGGGTTATGTTTTCTATTTTTACCTATCGTGCTTATGCGGCCGATTAGGTTTTGTCTATTGTTGAGTACCTTCTAGGCTTATGGGACTTGGTAAGGTTATTATTTGATTATTACTGCTTAGTTTGTGATAAGTTATTTCTGGCATGTACTCGCAGCCCAGGTTTATCTTGTGGACCCTCTTTTTAGCATTTCCAGCTCTAGTATTATGTTGTCTTCTTGTTTCTCTATCTTTGGGTAGACATTCTGAGTATAATACTATTGATATTCTTGCTTAAGACGATTCTAGTTGTGTTACACTGTTAGGCTAGTGTCTGTAGGTAAGTACTTCCCTTTTGGTTACCTTGTTTGTATATCATTTCCTTATGTGTTACATACATTGTTCATTATTCATTATCTCCTTTCATGTTATTTATACTTGCATTATATTTAGGGCTCAGTCGGCCTAAGCCTACTGGGTACCGCGTGTTTTGGTACTCATAGTACACTTCTCATTTTTTTTCCTGATACAGATCCTAGTATTAGTTCTCACCGTTATTGTGTTACTTGTGTAGAGCTATCTTGGAATAGAGATTTACGGCGATCTCCTGATGCTCAGAGTTGTTCCTTCTCCTTTTATTTTACTGGACTGATCTTTACTTTGTATTTCAGAGGCGGTTCTGTAGTTATGGTATTTTCTTAGTACTCTTGTAATGTTTAGTAGCTCCTGTACCTACTAATACCAGGTCTTAGGGTGTATTTTGTGTAGGTTACTTCTTCACTTTCTTTATCTATCTACTTTATGGGCCCTATTTTTGGTATTTATATTTATAATTGGCCCTTTGATTTCATGATTTATTCTCTCATTCTATTGGCTTGTTACGTGTTGTTCCATGTTATGGGGTTTGACTTACCTACTGGTGGGTTTAATAGGTTCCATCATGACCTGAGATTTCAGGTCATGACTGCAAGGAGTGAATCTACGATAGTGGATACGGATTCTCGGGGTCACGATCCAGAAGTCGAGATCCTGATGGCGCTTACTCCGACCCAGCCTTGGTAAGTAAGTCGAAAATCCACAACAAATATAAAATACAAAAACGGGAAAAATGAAGTAATACGATACTTCTAGAAGAAAGTCAGGCCATAGTAATCATAAATCCGTAATATGAAAGAAATACAATTGAATCCTAAAACCTGATATCATAAGTATAAATAGCATGTAAGACAATACTGAAATATGAAAATACATCACTATCTCTGAAATACAAGTAAAGACAAAAGATAGAAGGAGGCTAGAACAAGGCTCCGGACGGGGAGCTCACCGGTACTTCGAATCAGCTCTCACAACATAAATTAGTTACCATGGGTGGGACTCATTCTGGGATCTGCAACGAAAGGGAATAGATGTAGGAGTGAGCACATTCCACTTGTACTCAGTAGGTATCATAGACCGACTGAGTAATGTAGAAAACTAAACAAGTAAAGCATACTATGAGCAAGCTTCCACCTGCATACAGAAAAATTTTCAACGGTGACTCAAACTGTATTTGCTAGAAATTCTACAAGTATAACATCTATGTAAGAATAACTACACACGCATATATAAGAAAAGGTTAAATACACGATAACAAACACATGAATAGAAGTCAATTAATGCAATGCAATGCAAATGTGGTGGAATAATGATGATGTCAGAAATCATATAGAAGCCATCACATGGCCTCGTATACACCTTCCGAACATAAGCTTCCAGACAGGACCCATAGGGGGTTCGCAACCCATATACTTTCAAAATCTCAATCTTATATCTTAATCCACCTTGTTGGCAACATCTTCGGTCAAGGGTTTTATAAAGTGTTTCATTTTCTTTCAAAATCAGTGTTTCTCTATGGTACCAATTCCATGTTTATGGATGAATGATATGAGGATGCATGCTCATAACCAAAAAAAATATCATATATAATGAATCAAGTCAATGATGGTATTAAATGAGTTCAAATCTCCTCAATATCTCAATAAATCAAGATATAAGCCATCTCATAGTACCACAGTAATGAGTAGTCATGTAAGACATCAATAATATCAAATCAATCCCCCAAAATCAGGTATCAAAATAAAGATAGATGGAAAATAATACTTAAACAAGACCAATATAAACCCCCACTCGGGTATCACCACAATAATCATCTCTCAAGTCAACTATAATGTTTACTAAACCACCCACCCCGTCATCACAAAAATAATAATCTCTCAAGTCAATAATAATACTCAAATAGTCCTCCACACGGGAATATGATAAATAACTATCTCAAACTATAAATCTCACGATGTAATCCCCAATCCATAGCATAATTTACATAAATAGTTAACTACCCAGCCTAGTTTGAAGAAAATTAAGTCATAACCTACCTTGAAAAGCCAAAATATGAACTTGGACCCTTCAACACGAAAACTTTCCTTTACGAATGGCTTTAGAACGAACCAAATTTATCAAAACTTTTATCTACCAGTTAAAAAGATCTAACGATACACATATTGGCTACTTTTATTTCTGGCCCAAAAATGGTTCAAAAATTGATCCCAAAGAAGAAAGGATAAAACTGGAATTTTATTTAAGATTCAAGTTTTCCATGCCTCAAGGGTCCTAAATATGAAAATTCCATTAAAAAATAAGTTGAAAGAGAGGTTGAAATCATCGAAAAATCATTTTCTCACTTTACCAAGTAAAGCACCAAAATTTCAAGTTTAAAATCAAGGTTTTGAAGATGATTTAGTAAATTGCCTAAACCGAGACCCCAAAGCTTGATATCCTAACAGTCATGAGTGGCACCCGCCCTAAACTATGGCGGGAGAACCAGGCATAACCCAACCCTCACTAATCAAGTGGAATAGTTCTCATTTACTTTCCATTAACCATATCATTAATAAGTTCTAAAATCATTCTTTATTAAAGAAATAATGTTTCAAATCCAAAACAAACCATCAAACCGTGGAACTATCAAATTACTAATAGAGTGCGGAAACCTCTATTAATTACATCCCCGAGACCTGAAATTATTGTATAAAAACAACTAAGAATGTCTAAACATTTAATTAATAGATTATCCAAAATACGAAAGAAAATATGAAAAACTCATTTTTCCTGAAAAAAGGGACATGAAAAAAATTCAGAAGATTCAATGGTTGCCCGGTCATAGTGCTCACCCTTGAACCTGAGTCTGCAACTGCAAGCTAAAGTGAAGGTCTTGTCTCAAATGCCAGAACACACTCGACACACACAAAAAAAAAAAAAAAAAAAGAGAACAGGTAGCATCAGTACATCAACAAGTACTTGAAGGCATCATAGGTAGTCTCCGCCCGACACCACACAAATAAGTAAATCAAATAGATGCAAAGCGATCATCACAAAATTTATAATCAAAGACAAGTATGCAATTATGACACCTCACTTTAGAGGGAACACAAACTCAAACTCATGTATATTTACACTTAGTCAAATTCAGCAACAAGTTGAATTACAATATATGACTATAACCAAATATTCAATGCACATGAATGAATGTATGAATGTAAGATGTGCACATCATCGATTTCTCTTCTCAAATTCATCAACATCATCATTGAACATCTTGATTTCAATAATATCATCATCAATAACAACAACATCGTTCTCATTAACAATATAATGAATATCATGTTTTATATATCATCATCATCATTTCAACAACATTAGTGTGTATGACTATGCAATGCAGTAAACAATCACAAGTAGTGCTTGAAAGTAATCACAAATATATAATTCACATATTAGCACAGAGTCAAGCAAGTCTAATTGCTACAATAAACCATAACATACCTCGATTCATTGCTTAAAGTCACTTCTAGGCCATAAACCTGACCTTCATTTCTCTTTCACCTTGTTCTTAATCTATTACAACAAGATTATACATCTATTTCAATCAATTCATCCCTTTTAACCACTAGGGATTATTAAATAACAATTTTTAACCATAAATTTCTCTAATTTATCATCTTAGGGTTTTCCTATTCTTTAAAACTCATGAACCCTACCTCATTTAGTATGAACAACTAAGGTTCTACTACCGTGAGTGTTTTCTAACACATTAGAATCATTATGTACTGATTTTATATTCATTCCAACAAGTTTGTATTAAATTCATGAATTAGGGCTAAACCCCAATTTCCACCATGAACAAGGTTTTTAATGATTTTTAGTAATTCTAAGAAGTAATTCAAGTTTAGAATGTAAGATACTTACCTCCAAAGATGAAAAACTCTGAAAATTGGTAGAAAATCACCTTCCCTGATCCTTGGTTCATTTTTCAAGAAGTGGAGAATTAAAAACATTTTTTGGGTTTAAAACTGAAAAATTACTGCATTTTACCGCTGCAGTGGAAAGATTACCACTGCAGCGGTAAAGTTATCATTATAGTAGTTCGCAATGAAATAAGGGTTACCGCTACAGTGGTACCCTTTCCACTATAGAGGTCCCAGGAAAAAACTTGGGACCTACCCCCTACTTTGTTTATTTCACAATACATACCTCGAATTACAACATTGTGAACCAACGCTTTCGTGGAAAACTCTATAACCAGAGTTCTAAAACTCTGTTTTACGTTCTAGAAGTTTCTACCACTTCCTAAACTATTTATATATCTCTAAATATAGTCAAAAATCCCCACAAATAATCATATCAACATCAGATTTTCTTAGAGTAGTACACCCTTAAAATTTATCGAATACTAGCCCAACCTTGAATTTCTTAAAAATCACGTAAGTAAAATTTGGTTGGGTTTTCACTCCCTATTTTTAGCATAACGATGATTTGGGTCATTACATTAGATACCAATTTACCCCTCATTCATCCCTGAGCAACAAATAGACCTAGATGACAAAATTAAGCAAAAATTATCTAAGTCAATGAACAAGTGGGGATATCACTTGTGCATGTCAACCTTTGTCTCCTAAATTACTTCTTCAATAGTATGGTTCCTCCATTGGACCTTTACTCATGGAATGATTCTTGTTTTCAACTTTCTCACATCTCTACTCAATATCGTAATTGGTTCATCTTCATATGATAACTCCTTATCAAACAACTCAAGGTCCCAACTAATGATGTAGTCCCTATATCTATGGTATTTTATTAACATAGACAAGTGGAATATTGGGTGAACCCCGGGCATACGAGGAAGCAATGCCAGCTTATAAGCTACTGCCCCTATGCCCTTCAAAACTTCAAAGGGTTCAATGTACCTTAGAATCAATTCTCCCTTCTTACCAAAATGCATTACACCCTTCATGGGTGAAACTTTCAATAATACTTTCTCTCCCTGTTCAAACTTTAAATCACTCACCTTATTATCTGCGTACTCTTTCCGTTGGCTTTGAGCTACTCTGAGCTTTTCCAGTTAAACTTTACCCTCTCCATTAAATCATTGAGCATGTAAGTGCCCCAAGTCCTCCCTTCAAAAGCATAAAACCATCCATTTGGAGACTATATATTCTACCATATAAGGCTTCAAATAGAGCCATGTCAACACTAGAGTGGAAACTATTATTGTAGGCAAATTCACATAAAGGTAGATATTGGTCTCACTGACCCCCGAAGTCTATTACACATGCCCAAAGCATGTCCTCAAGCACTTGAATAGTTAACTCTGACTAACCATCGGTCTATGGAATTTCTCCTAAAAATTAAAGATGAATTGGGTACCTCAGTTTGACACGATTGAAATAGGTACCCCATGTAGTCTTACAATCTCCTTCATGTAACACCCCGTACCTTCCCAACGCTATTTGATGATGTTGAATAATGTTTTCTTAGGTGTCAAGAAATATAAGTATGTAATTAGTAATGCTAACGACGGGAAAATTGAAATTTTGCCACGTACATGCAATTAGACTTTCATCAGAAGGGTTTTGTGATCTCGTGGAGCATTTGTGTAATACCCCGTACACATTCTAACATCATTTGGTGACTTGGAGTCATGTTTACTTGATGATTAAGGTCACTAAGTAAGTATTTTATAGTGGTTTGATAAGGTATTGGACGATACGCAAGTGTTGGAAAAATTGCCGAAAAATTCAGCAAGACATGGAAACTTGCGCCACTGCCCTGTTTCAGGGGGTGTGGCGCAAGCCCCTGAGATTAGAGAGGGTGCATTTCTTGCGCCACTGGCTTGTTTTGCAGCAGTGGCGCAAGGAACAAATGTTTTACCTTTCCGGGCTCGTTTCGCAACACAATTCTACGACGATCCTTAGATGGTTTCTTTTGGTTCTTTGGAGTTATTTGAGCATTGTTAAAGCTTCAAATACTTCAATACATTCCTACATAATCTCACATGATCAAATCATGAAACATGAATAGTGATCCAAAATGTCTAATGAAGCCAAGGGTGACTAGAATTCCTACTTTTGCGATCAAGGCGACGAATGAGAAACTCGAAAGAGAATATTGTCGTGACATTATGGAATTATTTAAACATGTGATATATGGTGAATTTTACATCAAAGTTGATGGGCTAAGCTACATGTACAATTGGGCCCAAAATTAGGGCCTAAAATGGAACAAAAGATAAGGCCCAAAGGCAAAATGACCCATTCTTCCAATATTTGACCAAGTAAACATATCAATTAATGCCAAATGTGGATAATGATGACTTGGGGTCTATATAAAGGCCCCAAAATCAGATTTTATTCCCCAAAGACTCTCATACCTTTTTGGATATTTCTTAAACATTTCTTTACTCTTCCAAACCCTAAAGCAAATATTCCTTTGGACTCTTTGGCAAAGATCATCCTATTTCAAGCCTTGGTAAGTGTTTATTATTATGGTTTAACATATTATATGCATGGGAGATTATGGATATCATGATATTTATGTTGGCAAAAAGGTGAATAGTGTATTTGTGCTTTTGGTGAAAGATGTGCTATCTTGGTAATTTGAACTTGAATTAGGCCTTGTGCCTTTGATGAAAAAGCATGGTATGGACAAAATATGAACATGTATGGTGTTATTTTTGGTATTAAACTTGTTCTTGTCTATAAGTGGAAATTGTGGGATTTTGGCCGATATGTGTTATGAGTTGTATTAAGGTGATTTGACGGATTATTTGCAATATGATATGGATAAGAAAGTGTAAAGGAGAAGTGTTGTGGTGAAATGTATCAATTATCATGTATTGGTCAATGTTGGGAATCTTATGGAATTTTTGGAATAATAATTTTTTCAATGGTTTTGTCAAGGGGAAATGGCATGTTTAAAGGCAAACAAGTGACTCATTGACATTGTATGCATTTGTAAAGGAATTGGTGGTTAATGTGAATTTTGTTATGCATTTGTGTTGTAGAGTGACACATAAAGAAGGAGCGGGATTATTGTATACGCATCTAAGGTTGTATACTCGTATTGCGAATCCAAGGTATGTAAGGTTCCTTTTTCCATATCCCTCTGCAACATGTTGTTCACATTGACATTGGACTTGTTTCAATTCCGAGAGGTTTGAAGTATCTCAAATTCAGGTTGACGTATATTGTTATTCATATGTGTCCTATTCCCTAATGCATGATGATTCTTTTGTCTCTTGCTCATTGAGTGAAGTTCCAAAAAGGTCATAACGTTATCATTCCTAAATGAACAATCTCAAGAGAGGAATAACATAAGAGAACCTATTTATTCTTGAATAGCATTTTCCAATCATGTCATGTTCCAAGTCCTCAATTATGATGATTATCTTTGTATCAATCTTTTACAAGTAAAAGTACCAATCTCATAAGATTTCATAAGAGTAATAAGAGAGGTGATGCGCAAGCTAATATATCTATTCCTCATAAGTGAAGATGTCAATCTCATGAAGCAAGAGTGAAGAAGTAATATATATATATGTGTGATTCCTATTATGTCATGATCTTCAATATCTCAATCACTCTTAACAATGGAAATGGAAGTAAGAATAACAAGAGAAATAAGAGGTGTATAATTAATAAGTAATCATGGGTGGTATCCCAGGGGTTAAAATACCTAGCATGGGTCGATCCCAATAACACGGGTGGTATCCCAGGGGCGATATAAAAGCCTAGCATGGGTCGATTCCGATACATCCCAGGGGCGATATAAAAGCCTAGCATGGGTTATGACGGTACATCCCAGGGGCGACACGAAAGCCTAGCATGGGTTAATATAACATCTCAGGGGCAATGAGCCTAGCATGGGTTAATGATATCCCAGGGGTGACACGAAAGCCTAGAATGGGTTCACATAACATCCCAGGGGTCAAAGTACCTAGCATGGGTTAATCTTATCCCAGGGGCGACAGAATAGCCTAGCATGGGTAGAACAATAAAGATGAATAAAAGATGAAGACAAGAGGAGTAAAGAACGTAATATACATGGTTTCCCACATACGGAAAGAGAGTTTATTCACATTTTTGTTTCCTTATATTGCTTCCATTATTGTTGTTATTATGTATGATGAATTTCTTATGAGCCTTACATATTCAGTACATTCTTCGTACTGACCCCCTCGGGGGAATTACCTTACATGTTGCAGGTGCAGGCACTAGTAGACCTTCATCGTAGGCTGACATTGCGGATCCTTGGTGAGCCCCAGTTGCTTCGGGACTTTCCAAGTCATAGGTGTACAGCTATATTGATGTTGTAAATATTGTTTAAAGCGGGGACTTGTCCCGACTGTTAGTTGGTCTGGTAAATGCATCTGTTAGAGGCTTTTGTAGACATGTGTGGGTATGTGAAAGTTAAATGTCCGTTTTGACTTGATGGCTCCAACGGCCAATTTTCTAAATATGTATATAGCACATGTTTCCATGATTCATGTTTTCTGCATAGTTGCATAAGGTTTAATACGGTTCACACGAGGACATGCATACGAATGTACATGAGCAACGGTTGATTCTCTCGGGCCATATCGGCTTCGGGTGCCAATCATGCCTCGTTGGGATTCAGGGCGTGACACTTCACATAAATTTTGGCAAACTTAGTTGCATTATAATACACCCTTACAGGAATGAAGTGACCCAACTTAGTCAATCGATCAAAAATGACCCATATAGAGTCGCACTTCCTCAAGGTCTTAGGGAGACCAACTATAAAGTCCATGGTTATCCTTTCCCACTTCTATTTCAGAATGGGTATCCTTGGAAAGGTACCACTAGGATTTCGATGTTCATACTTAACCTGCTGGCAATTTTAAAACTTGATCACAAAATCTACAAAATCAAGCTTCATTCATTGCCACTAATAACGTTGCCCTAAGTCCCTGTACATCTTGGTGGCACCCGAATGTATAGAGTACTTAAAGTTGTGAGCCTCTGCAAGAATAATTAAAATTAGACTGCCCACTTGGGGTACACATAAGCATACCTAAATCCTCATTACTCTTTCATTATTAAGGATGGCCTCTCTAGTCTCACCCTGCAACACTTTTTCTCTAAGCTTGCTCAGTTTTTTGTCTTCGAACTGCCTACTTTTGATTTGGTCAAATAATGTGGACCTGACATCCACATGTGCTAATAATATTCTTTATCTAGTCTCCTATAGTCTCATAATATCGTTAGCAAAGATATGTACCTCTCTTTCCAATAGACACCTTATCCCCTCCAGCCAAGCTACCCATATTCATGGGTTTCTGATTTTGAGTGTCTGCCACCATATTTGCCTTACTCGGGTGATATAAAATTGAAATGTCATACTCTTTGATAAACTTTATCCACCTTTTTTGTCTTAGAATTAGGTCTCTCTAAGTAAACACATGCAGAAAGCTACGGTGGTCTGTGAACACTTCACACTTTACTTTATAGAGGTAGTGTCTCCAAATCTTCAAAGAAAACACCACAGCTTCTAATTCTAAGTCATGTGTGGGATAGTTTTTCATAAAACTTCATTTTCCTCAAAGCATAAGAGGTCACGTTTTGATCCTGCATCAAAACTACACCTGAACCCAACAGTGAGTCATCACAATATATAATGAAATCCTTACCATCAATAGGTAGGGTGAGAATTGCGGCCGAGGTTAACAAGGTCTTGAGATTTTGAAAACGCTCCTCACACTTGTCATCCCACACAAATGGAACTTCCTTCTAAGTTAGAAAGATCATATGTGAAGTAATGGCAGGAAACCCCTTAAAGAATCGATGATAATAATTGGCCAACCCCATAAAACTATAAATTTTGGTCACATTCGTTGGCCTAGCCCAATTCTTAACGGCTTCTACCTTCTGTTAGTCTACCATAACCCCTTCATTAGAAACCATGCTCCCCAAGAAGTACATTGAAGATAGCCAGAACTCACACTTGGAATATATAGCACATAGTTGCTTCTCCTTAAGAAACCCCAACACCGTACGCAAATGAGCTTCATGTTTTTCTTCACCCTTGGAGTAAACCAATATGTCATTAATAAAAATGATAACTAATGAATCCAAGAATGACTTAAAAAACCCCATTCATCAAACTTATAAAAGAGGTTGGGGCATTAGTCAAGCCAAAAGGCATGACTAGAAACTCGTATTGATCATAACGAGTTTGAAAAGCAATCTTTGGGATGTCCTCCGCCCTAATCTTGTGCTAATGATAACCTGAACTCAAATAAATTTTGGAGAATACTGTAGCTCCTTGTAACTGGTCAAACATGTCCTCTATCCTACTCAAGGGATATTTATTGCAAATGGTCACCTTATTCAACTGGCGGTATTCAATACACATCCTCATGCTACCATCGTTCTTTTTCACAAATAAAACAGGTGCACCTCAAGAAGAAACACTTAGGTGAATAAATCCCTTCTCAAACAATTCCTATAACTGCGATTTCAACTTCCTCAACTCTGCTGGTGCCATACGATAAGTAGGGATAGAGATAGGTTGAGTTTTAGGCTCAAAATCTATGCAAAATTCAACCTCTCAGTCTAGAGGCATACTCAGAAGTTCATCAGGAAATACTTCTAAGAACTCACAAACAACTAGGACTGAAGTTATGGGAGGAACTACAGATTTATCTTCCCGAAGATGGGCTAAAAATATCCTACACCCCTTCTTTACTAATTTCTAAACATGAATAGATGGCACAATCCTCAAAGAAGTAGGCTTAAAAGTACCCTACCACTCTAACTTCTCTATCCTGTGCATTGCTACAGTGATAGTTTTAGCATAACAATTAAGAATAGAAAAATAATAAGATAACCAACCCATTCCCAAGATAATATGAAATTCCTCTATGTCTAGAATCACTAAGTATGCAAAGTTATTAAACCCCCTAAACATCATAGGATACGCATGATACACCTTATCATCACATACAAACACTCCAACGGGTGTGGAAACAAACATCAGCGTGTCAAGATATTCACAATCTAAGTCCCAACCCAAGGCGAAGTTCACAGGAACATAAGAGAAAGTGGAACTAGGATCAAACAATACAGAAGCCTGATGTACCATGGTTACATGGCACTTTAGATGCTTAAAATAAGGAAAATATGCAATAACTTGGGTGTATTTTGTTGGTATGATGTGGTTTCTGTCCTACTTTGCAGGAAAACAGGTTTTTTAAGGCAAAATGATCAAAAAGAAAGAATCAAGCCCGAGAACGAAGTGTCTGAGGATGAAAGAAAAAGAATCTGAACCGGAGTGGGAGTCAAGACAGCACTCACGTGCCGTGAGTGGTGCAGTGGGTCCACTCTCAGTGTCAAAAAAGTGTCTGATTTCCACGCCAGGCATCCACGTGGCGTGGGTCCATCTACGTGATGTGAAAATGTGGCGTGACCCTACTTCTGAAGACGTCTAATTATGACTTATTTCCACGACACTCGCCTACGTGGCGTGACTTGGTTCCAAGACACTAAGTCATGACACCGTGAAAGTTGCCGACTCTGTTCTCCTATTTTGCTTAGGATAGGATTAGCTTTGTATCTATAAATAACCCTGTATAGTCCTATGTGCGGGAGAGATTCATTACATTTTTTTGAGAGCTATTTTATATTATTTTGGAGTTCCTAAATATATTCTTGGTATTGTAGTCACAAACCCTAACTCGAGTTTTATTGATAATTGAGATTTTAGTGTTTTTTCATTGTTATGAGATCATAATTATGTTTTCATCTCTGAATTCTTCTTGTGTTCTTACAATTATGAATAGCTAAACCCATCAACTAGGGTTGTGTGAACCATGAGGAATTAACAAAACCGGTTAAGTGCAAGGCAATTCTGAACCGTTGTGAATTCATGTATTGTTGTTTACTTCATTGTGATTGCTCTTCTAACGGTTGCAAACTTTAGAAACTCGCCTGTATTCTAGAATTGTTTGAGAGAGAGGTAGAGATTGGGAAAAGGAGATAACAACAGAGATTTAAAGCTATCAACCTTCATCTAATAACTGGAGCCTTAACGGAAATAGTTATCTGAGATCCAGGACAAAGGTTAGTAGTACGACACTCGGAGATCGAGAGGAGAAGAGTGAAATTCATCTAACCAAGGTCGAGAGACGTTTAGAAGAACATATCTTGTTAGATTTTGCATGCGACATAGCGGGATGGTTTTGTTAGCACAAGTAATCGGTGGAGTTAAGGAATCATTGGGGATCACAGTCCTAGTGTATTTCTCTCATTGTCTACAAACTCGATACGACCAACAATTGTTACTGTCACATTTTATTCACAAAAAAAAAATCCCCCAGTTTTACTTATTTTCCAATTATTTTGACTAGTATTCTAAATAACTTCAACTTATTCCCTGTGGGATCGACCCCAACCTAGTTGAGTTCTATATTTGACAATTGACCGCATTATACTTCTTAGGAGGCATATTTTGGGCGATATCAAATTTTGGCGCCGTTGCCGAGGAATACGATTACGGAGTTGATTATTACTAGTTGGAGTTGATTGGTTATGTTTTTACATACTTTTGAGGGCATACGCCGGTGTATGCCAAATACTAGGAGTCAAGGAAACCCCCTGATTCCACTTGATCTTGAAATCGAAAGGGCTCTGAGAGCTAATCGAAGAATGGTGAATACTAAAGTTGTTCAAAATCCCGCAGCTGAGGGAGACATTCATAACCAGCCAATTCATCTGGTTGGTCAGGAAACAGCAGATCAAACTACTGCTCGATTGACACGAGAAGAGCATGCTGGACAATCTCCTCTTAGACAAGCAGAGAGAGATAATCAAGCTATGTAGGAAGTAGCACAGTGTCTGGCTGATGCTGAAGAGCGACAAAGATGACTGAGAGAACAACCAAGACCATATGTGCCTGTTTATGATGATCCTGAAGAAGAAGATGTGGCCTACTTTGAGCCAATAGAGAATGGTCACATCATTCCACCAGAGTTACCTCCAGGCACTAAGTTTGACATTACTAGTGCCATGATCCATCTACTAAACTTGAAGGGTGTGTTCGCGGGTCTTCCTACTGATGATCCAAACATGCACGCAATGAATTTTGTGGGGGTATGGACGTCGTACAATCTGCCTGGAGTTAAACAAGAGGCTATTCGATTGAGGTTTTTTCCATTCTCTCTAACAGGAGAAGATACTTTGTGGTTGGCTGAGTTGCCATGAGGTTCCATCACTTCTTGGCAAGAATTGAGAAATCAATTTTTGGAAAGATTTTTCCCACCTTCCAAGATACTGTAGTTGAAGGAAGAGATTTACAATTTCAGACATTTTCATTCTGAAGCACTCTATGAGACATGACTGAGGTTCAAAAAGAAGCTACAAAATGTGCCAAATCACAAGATGAGTGGTAGGAATTTACATAAAATCTTGTATAGGGCTTTGAATATCAACACAAAGGCGGTAGTAAATACTATCACTGGTGGAGCATTCATGAGTTTGAGATGGGAACAAGCTTCGGAGATATTAGATCGTGTCACTAAGACCAACTAAGGATGGCATACTAGGGAGGCAGATACGTTGCCTGGCACATATGCTATCGGAGCTTCAGCAACTCAAAGGGCTTTGGATGAATTTGTGGCTCAAGAGGTCGCTCAGTTGAGGACAAAAATTGGTCTTCTGGATAAATAGATAGCGGCCAAAGATGCTGAAAAGGTGCATGCTGTAGGTGCACAAGGTAAATCGTCTATACATGATGATAGTGAGTCTGATGAAGAGGCGAAGTACCTAGATCGAGAAGTGGCGGGTTTTCGAACCAAGGGACAAGGGTCTAATCAAGACTCTTGGAACTCAAGGCAAGGGAATCAAGGTCGGAACTATTATGGAGACAACTACAACAAATTGGGATACAGAGATAGAGAATGAGACCGTGATGGTGATTGGAGGAGGAAAGATGATTATAGAGAGAAGAATGACCTTTATGTACCACAAGGAAGATGTGATGAGGATTCTGGAAATTCAAGGATGGAGGCTCTTCTTAATAAACTGGTCAAAGAGGCAGAGAGCTAGGAAAATTGCTTGAAGGAGATTAGGACTGACATTTCGAGAATAAGTCAGAAAGTGGAGTCTCATTCAACTGCTATTAAACAGTTGGAGAAACAATTCAGACAGCTATGATTGGCACTAAATCAACGTCAGCCAGGAACCCTTCCAAGCAACACCATCCAGAATCTGAAGAATGATGCTCATTGTATGGCTATCACAATAAGAAGCGAAATGACTCTCATAAAGGCACCCAATCAAGTTGAGGGTGTCCATCCTCCACTAGAAGAGCAAATGAATGCCACAAAAAAGGTAAAGGACGCTCTAAAGAAGTATGCTCCATTCCCAAAAATTCCTCCACCTTTCCCTCAATGCCTAAAGAAAAAAGTGGATGAAAATAAAAGTTTTAGTGGGGAGATCATGAGAGAAGTTGAAAATCCTCAAACTAATAAGAATGTGGTGAATGCTGAAAACGAGAAAGAGAAGGAAGCCCCACAAGTGCTAACCCCGATTCCTAGACCTCCACCTCCATTCCCTCAGTGATTGAAGAAGAAGGAGGATGGAAAATTTCAGAAGTTCATGTCCATATTGAAGCAACTTTCTATAAACATTCCTCTTGTTGAGGCTTTGGAGCAGATGCCAGGTTATGCGAAGTTCATGAAGGACTTGGTCACAAAGAAGAGAAGTGTTAGTTATGAGTCTGTTGATGATTTGCACCATTGTAGTGCAATTGCATCTCGTTCTCTTGTGTAAAAGAAAGATGATCCTGGTGCCTTCACAGTTCCATGCACCATTGGGTCAGTTCACTTCGCCAGAGCTTTGTGTGACCTAGGTGTGAGCATTAACTTGATGTCGCTGGCAGTATTTGAGAAATTAGGTTTGGGAGCCCCCAAGATAACAAAGATGCGGTTATTGATGGCGGATTGTACCATCAAGAAGCCTGTGGGTATAGTATGTGACATTTTGGTCAAGGTTAAAAAATTCATCTTTCCTGCAGACTTTGTGGTCTTGGATTGTGAGGTTGATTTTGAGATGCCCATAATATTGGGAAGACCATTTTTAGCCACCGGCAGAGCATTGGTAGATATGGAGCGGGGTGAGCTGAAATTCAGGCTGGATAATAAGGAAGTCACATTCAATGTTTGCAGAAGTATGAAGCAGCCAAAGAACATGAGGGTAGTTTCAGAAATAAATATTTTTGATGACCCTGGAGAAAAACCCAGTAGGTATCTTGATGAAGTTTGAGTAATCAAGATACCCACGTCGTGCCGCGACGTTAAATCAAGCGCTACTTGAGAGGCAACCCAAGGTGTCTTACTATTCCTACATTTGTTTTGATTTTTGATTTTGATCGACATCAGACCCATGCACCTAGGGTGCCACAGGTATGTTCCTAACTCCCTTGTTTTATTTTGGTCTAATACATTGGGGACAATGCATGATTATAAGTTGAGGGTGTGAGATACTTGTGGGTCTATATGTCCTCTTAGGGGTTTTTGTTGTCGTGTTTCTTTTCCCTCAAGTGATATTTTAGTAGAATCGACATGTTTAGGTTTTTATTATTATGTGTATTTGTGTTTGATTAGGAGAAAAGTAAGGGAACTGTAGTGCAGTCCAGTTTAGAATTTTTTTTTGTTTTTTGAATGTTAAGGATACCCCTCCTGAAAATTTTTTATTTTAAAAGTATGTGTGTGTAGCATGTTTATGTGTGACAGCTGTTGGATCCTGTTATGGCACTAGGATTATAGGCAAATAACTGTAGCTAGAATTACAGGAACCGGATAGGTAGTAGTTTATAATACAACCCTGTGCTATGTGTGTGTGAGGTCACTACTTAGTTAACTTTGTGTGTGCGATCCAGAACTTGCCCGGTTAGTCTTGCCTAGGATTTGAGGATAGGGGATTAGGAAAGGATCATAGGCCATTTTTGAATAAGTCCACTTTTAGCCTAAATGCCAGACCAAATGAATAAGTATCCCTTGATCCCGATTTTGAGACTTAATTGACCTATTTCTTTCATTAGCCTATTCACCTTCCCATTTTAATTACAATGAACCTGTCTTGTCTCTGGTCCCTTCTTGGACACTGTGTACCGCAACTCAAGCAAATTTTTTAAGTTGAGGGTGGCTATTATAGGGGTGCGTAGATTGAGTTGGGTATGAAGAGGAGGTTAATAAAAGAAAAAGGGAAAACAAGTTTGGGCGTGAAGAAAAAAGAAAAAGAAAATTTTGTTTAGGAAGTGAGAAAAATCACACCCAAAATCTGAAAATAAAAGAAAGGAGAATAAGGGAGAATAAAAATGAGAAAGGTTGAAAGTTAGAGCCAAAAATAGTGTAGTGTCAAGGAGGGTTGAGTCACCATACCCATATGTACCATACCCATCCCTAAGCCTACATTACAAGCCGAGTAAAGTCCTATAGTGATCCTAGTCCAACTGTCTGAAAGCTAAGGCATAGAAAATAAGAGCAAGCCTATGGTATTTCCTGCACACTGTTTTAACTTCTTTGTGAGAGTGAGTGTTTTGACCACATCCCTACTTTGATATTCATTAGTATACTGTGAGTGGATGGGACTTCTTTGATTGTGAGAGTACATGGGTTGCATTACTAGCTGCTAGTTGTTCGAAAAATGTCATTTGCATATATGCTTAGTTGTTTGTGCATAGTCTGGTGCCATCACTTGATCCCTTCTGTGTCATCATAATATGCTGCCTATATACACACTTTGGTTTTGATTTGTAAATAGGAGGGGTCAAAAAAGTTTGTGCCAAAGGCAATGAGTCGACTACCATAGGTCCCTTAGGTTTCTCTTAATCAAGCATCGTATATGTGGTTTTTTTTTGTTCGCCTGAGGACATGCAAAGGTTCTAAGTTGAGGGTGTTGATGCGCCATGGTTACATGGCACTTTCGATGCTTAAAATAAGGAAAATATGTAATAACTTGGGTGTATTTTGTTGGTATGATGTGGTTTCTGTCCTACTTTGCAGGAAAATAGGTTTTTGAAGGCAAAATGATCAAAAAAGAAGAATCAAGCCCGAGAATGAAGTGTCTGACGATGAAAGAACAAGAATCTGCACCGGAGTGGGAGTCAAGACAGCACTCACGTGCCATGAGTGGTGCAGTGGGTCCACTCCCAGTGTGAAAAAAGTGTCTGATTTCCACGCCAGGCATCCACGTAGCGTGGGTCCATCTACGTGATGTGAAAATGTGGCGTGACCCTATTTCTGAAGACGTCTAATTAAGCCTTATTTCCACGACACTCACCTACGTGGCGTGACCTTGTTCCAAGACACTAAGTCATGACACTGTGAAAGTTGCCGACTCTGTTCTCCTATTTTGCTTAGGATAGGATTAGCTTTGTATCTATAAATAACCCTGTATAGTCCTATGTGCGGGAGAGATTCATTACATTTTTTTGAGAGCTATTTTATATGGTTTTGGAGTTCCTAAATATTTTCTTGGTATTGTAGTCACAAACCCTAACTCGAGTTTTATTGATAATTGAGATTTTAGTGTTTCTTCATTGTTGTGAGATCATAATTATGTTTTCATCTCTGAATTCTTCTTGTGTTCTTACAATTATGAATAGCTAAACCCATCAACTAGGGTTGTGTGAACCATGAGGAATTAACGAAACTGGTTAAGTGCAAGGCAATTTTGAACCGCTGTGAATGCATGTATTGTTGTTTACTTCGTTGTGATTGCTCTTCTAACGGTTGCAAACGTTAGAAACTCGCCTGTATTCTAGACTTGCTCGAGAGAGAGGTAGAGATTGGGAAAAGGAGATAACAATAGATATTTAAAGCTATCAACCTTCATGTAATAACTGGAGCCTTAGCGGGAATGGTTATCTGAGATGCAGGACAAGGGTTAGTAGTGCGACACTCGGAGACCGAGAGGAGAAGAGTGAAATTCGTCTAACCAAGGTCGAGAGACGTTTGGACGAACATATCTTGTCAGATTTTGCATGCTACATAGAGGGACGGTTTTGTTAGCACAAGTAATCGGTAGAGTTAAGGAATCATTGGGGATCACAGTCCTAGTGTATTTTTCTCATTTTCTACAAACTCGATACGACCAGCAATTGTTACTGCCACTTTTTATTCACCAAAAAAAAACCCCAGTTTTACTTATGTTCCAATTATTCTGACTAGTATTCTAAATAACTTCAACCTATTCCCTGTGGGATCTACCCCAACCTAGTTGGGTTCTATATTTGACAATTGACCGCATTATACTTCTTAGGAGGCATATTTTGGGCGAAATCAAAGACATAGGATCACAGAAAAGAATAGTACTTGTAATCACAACGTCAAAAGCTTCTGCTTTAGGATGAGCCATAACAGCTTAAATATGGTCCCTATAACCACCCTAACCGCCACCTCTACCAGTCTGAGCACTATTTCTACCGACTAGACCCCTACCTCGGTTGTGTTGGTTTTCACCCCTTCCTACAGCCTGGCCACCATGTCCACCTTGTGTATGACCCCTACCATTTCCTCCACCACCATGAACTCTCAAAACTAGAGCACTAGAAGCCAGTTGTTGAGTCAACTGACCTGCAAACAAGAAATTAGGACAATACCTTCTGATGTGGCCCAAACCCCTACACTCATGGGGCCTGATGCCCAAAGCAGTCCTCTAAACTCAAGAGGATGAAAGTTTATAGGTGCCTATCTATGAAGGCTGATAACTGACCCCTGATGAGCCCCCTATAGACATAGGAATGACCGAATTGTAAGGCCGAGAAGAACCACGCCACTTCGAGAACTTACTACTGAACTGGCCTAAGGTCCAGGCATTTTTCTCTTCTTCTTTTTCTTCTCCCTATGTCTCAGATGCCTCAGCCTTCTTGGCAAACTCAATATCTCCTAAAAGGACTTACCAAATACAGCCATAAATAAAGTAACTATCTGAATCAAAGAATTACGACCCATCACAAAGTACCTGATCCTATATTCCTTTGAGGTGATCAATTTTAGTGCATACCGAGACAAGGCATGAAATTTTGCCTCATAGGCCACCACAGACATGTTACCCTACTCCAATCTCAAGAACTCATCCTTTTTCTAATCACAATAAATGTACTTCTCAAGGAATACATTCTAAAGTTGTACCTAAGTAAGTGGAGGTAAGGCAACCCTTCATTCTACAAATAGCCTCCAACATTGCTTGGCTTTGGCCTGCAGCTGAAAAGAAACAAACCCCATACCATACCTTTAAATAACACCCATCTTATGCAGATGTTCATGACAATCTATCAAAAATACAAATGCATCCTCAGACTTTATACCCTGGAATACTGGGGGTTTCATCTTCATGAACTTGCAGAATAGTCCATACTCATCATCAGTCATTACTGGCCTAAGTACCTGTTGGGGATACACTCCTATTTCAGAGCCTTCATCTATCCTTGGTGCTACAGTAGAGGCATATTGTAAAGCTGAAAAACTTCAGTATTACTGGTGCCATCCAAGCTAATCAGGAATCCCAACACTTACTGAATCATTTTCGTAGAAAAAGGCACTAGGACTGCACCATTCGATACTGGCACCACATTCTCCGGGACGACCATCTCTTTCTCCTTAACTACCACTTCTTCATTCTGGACAAGGTCTGGGGTATACTATTGTGGGGGATGGAATGGTGATCTCTATCTTGTTGTTCATCCTACTGCTTGGGCTCTAATCTTAGGCATATTTATACTCTTAAGTGTCATTATCTATGTGCTTTTAGCTTAGTTTTAAGGATAAATTGATGCGCTTATTGAGTTTTTAAATGTGTATATGTGTATTTATGTTTTAAAGTACATTTTAATAGTGCTTAAGGTGCATTCAAAACAATTCTAGGGTCAAAAAGATCAAATAGAACTTAGATGAGGAAACTAGTGTCGCTAGCTTGAGCTATGCTTATTCTAGTGTACTTAGATTTGTTCTATTGTGTTGTATGGACTTATGGTTGTTGTAAGATATTTTAGGAGACCAATGGAGGATCAATGGAACCTAAATCAAGCCTACAAACAAGCCACAACACGTGCGGTAACAAGGGATGAAAGCGCGAGAAAGATGAACGCAACCCCCAACACAAAGGAGAAGGGCATGCGCCGCACCCTTCATGGCGTATGGGAAGGCATGTGACGCACCATCAATCTTTGATGAGAGGGTGTGACCCTCACAATGTAACACACCATGCTACAGGTTTGCACGTACGATGAGCCACGCCGCGCACCACCCCCAAATTCGACCCAAAGTTGATTTTTAACTTGTTTAAAGTGGGGGCAAAGTTGTAAATGCATGGGATTCACATGTGAAACCTCATGGATGACCTAAAGCACTATAAAAGGAGTACTTAGCCACATTTATTCACATTTTTTGGAAATTCCTTGGAATAAACACGAATTGGAGAGGAGGAGAAGGCAAGTAAGTGATGTGTCATGATCACATGATACTTTCGACGCTTAAAACAAGGAAAATATGCAATAACTTGGGTATATCTTATGGGTATGATGTGTTTTCTTTCCTATATCGCAGGAAAATAGGTTTTGGAGGATAAATTACGAAAAGTGAAGAAGCATGCTCTAGAGTGGAGCATATCAAGAAGAAAAGAGTTAAGTCGACGATAAGGAGTGCCCCACGGAAGGGACTCACGTGCCTTGAGTACACCCACGTGAAGTGGGTGGCTGATGTGAGTCACCTTCTGCAGCCTGGACAAGAGCTTGATTTACACGACATCCACTCACATGATGTAAGTCCACCCACGTGACGTGGGTGGGTAACGTGAGTCGACCTCAGAGATGTGTTATGTTGCCTGATTTCCACGAAACTAATCCACATGACGTGACTTGTTCCCACGACACCAAGTCACGGTATCATGGAAAGTTACCGACTCTGTTGTCCTACTTTATTTAAGATAGGATTCATCTTGTATCTTTAAATACCCCTGTATTGTCCTATGTGCAAGAGTTAGTCAGTACATTATTTTGAAATAGTTTTGTCATTATTTTAAGTTCAGAAACACATTATTGATTTTGTAATCTTGGAACACCAATTCTAGGGTTTTATTCCTAATTGAGATTTCAGAGTTTCTTCATTATTGTGATTTTACAATTATGTTTTCATCCTTGACTTCTTATTGTGCTCTTGCGAACATGAGTAGCTAAACTCATCAACTAGGGTTGTGTGAACCATAAGGAATTAACGAAACGGGTTAAGTGTAAACCAATTTTGAACGACTGTGAATGCATGTATTGGTATTTCCTTAATTGTGATTGATCTTCTAACGGTTGCAAATGTTAGAAACTCGCCTATATTCTAGACCTGCTCGAGAGAGAGGTAGAGATTGGGAAAAGGAAATACCAATAGAGATTTAAAGTTATCAACCTTCATCTAATAACTTGAGCCTTAGCAGGAATAGTTATATTAGATCCAGGACAAGGGTTAGTAGTGTGATGCTCGTAGACCTAGAGGAGAAGTGTAAATTTGTCTAACCAAGGTTGAGAGATTTTTAGATGAACATATCTTGTCAGATTTTGCATGCAACGCAACGGGACAGTTTTGCCAGCACCAATAACCGGTAGAGTTAAGGAATCATTGGGGATCACAGTCCTAGTGTATTTCTCATATTGAAAACAATTTCAAAGAATCAACACTTGTTACTATCACTACTTGTTTACAAATATTTCCCTCTTTTTACTTATTTGCCAACTACTTGAACAAGAACTCAACCTACTTTTGTCCTATTCCCTGTGGGATAAACCCCAACCTAGTTGGGTTCTATATTTGATACATAGACCACTTTATACCTCTTAGGAGTCATATTTTGGCGATATCAAATTTTGGCACCATTGCCAGGGAGTACGGTTACGGAGTTGATTAGTACTGGTTGGAGTTGATTGGTTTTGTTTTTCTATACTTTTAAGGGCACACGCCGGTGTATGCTCAATACTAGGAGTCAAGGCAATCCCTTGATTCCACTTGATCTTGAAATAGAAAGGACTCTGAGAGATAATCGAAGAATGGTGAATACCGACGAAGTTTAGGATCCTGCCGCCATGGGAGACATTCAAAATCAACCAATTCAGCCAATTGGTCATGAAATAGCATATCAAACTACGGCTCGATCAACACAAAAAAGCCATGCTAGACAAGCTGCTCTTAGGCAAGCAGAGAGAGATAATCGAGCTATGCAAGAGGCAGTCTAGTGACTGGTTGAGGCTGAAGAGAGACAAAGAAGACTGAGAACTGACCAACCACTTCAAATACCCCATGTTCCAGTTTATGATGATCCTGAGGAAGAAGATGTGGCCTACTTTAAGCCAATAGAGACTGGTCTGATTATTCAACCAGAGTTACCTCAGGGTACTAAGTTTGACATTACAAGTGCCATGATTCACCTGCTAAACTTGAAGGGTGTGTTCGCCGGTCTTCCTACTGATGATCCAAACATGCGCGTGATGAATTTTATGGGGGTATGCACTTCATATAATTTGCCTGGAGTTAACCAAGAGGCTATTCGGTTAAGATTGTTTCCATTCTCTTGAATAGGAGAAGCTACTTTGTGATTGGCCGAGTTACCACGAGGTTCAATCACTATTTGGTAAGAATTAAGAAATCAATTTCTGGAAAGATTTTTTCCACCTTCCAAGATGATACAGTTGAAGGATGAAATTTACAACTTCAGACCACTACATTTTGAAGCACTTTACGAGACATGGCTAAGGTTCAAGAAGAAACTACAGTATATACCAAATCATAGGATGAGTGGTAGGAACTTACTTGAAATATTCTACAGGGGTTTGGATTCCAACACGAAGGTGGTAGCAGATACTATCACTTGTAGAGCATTCATGAGTCTGAGAGGGGAACGAGATTCGGAGATATTAGATTATATCACTAAGTCCAACCGAGGATGGCATACTCGGGAGGCAGAAATACTTGTTGGAACATATGCTATTGGAGCCTCAGCAGCACAACGGGCTTTAGACGAATCTGTAGCTCAAGAGGTCGCTCAGCTAAGGACAGAAATTGGTGTATTAGCTAAACAGATAGCGACCAGAGATGCTGAGAAGGTGAATGTTGTAGGTGCACAAGGTAAAAAGCCTAGACATGAAGATTATGAATCTGATGAAGAGGCTAAGTATTTTGATTGAGAAGTGGCGGGTTTTCAAGCCAAGGCTCAAGGGTCTAACCAAGAATCTTGGAACTCGAGGCAAGGGAATCAAGGTCGGAACTTCTATGGTGACAGTTACAACAAGTCGGGATATAGAGATAGAGAACGAGATCATGACGGTAATTGGAGGAGGAAGGATGATTATAAAGAGAAGAGTGGCGTATATGTCCCACTAGGAAACCACAATGCTGACTCTGGAAATTCAAGAATGGAATCCCTTCTCAATAAACTAGTGAAAGGGTCAGAGAGTCAAGAACAGTGCTTGAAGGAGATTACATCAGACATCTCAGTAATAAGTCAGAAAGTAGAATCCCATTCGACTGCTATTAAATAGTTGGACTAATAGTTCGGGAAAATATCAATGTCATTGAACCAACGTCAGCTAGGCACCCTTCCAAGTAACACCGCCAAAATCTGAAGAATGATAGCCATTGTCTGTCCATTACTACTAGAAGCGGGAAATGCACAACAGATCTATCTATACTTGTGGATAGTAGTAAGAACAATGAGCCAATGGTTGTTGATGTAGAAATAGAGATAGAGCTGGATAATTCGAAGGTTGACACAGTTGAAAATCCTCATGATACTAGCAAAAAGGCAAAATCTGAAAAGAGGCAGGAAAAGGAGGTCCCACAAATACTGAAAACTATACCACGACATCCACCTCTCTTTTCTCAAAGATTAAAGAAGAAGGCTGAGAAAGGCAAATATCAGAAGTTTATTATAATGTTGAAAGAGCTATTGGTAAACATCCCTCTTGTTAAGGCATTGGAGCAGATTCCAGGTTATGCAAAGTTCATGAAAGACTTGGTAACAAAGAAGAGAACTGTAAGTTTTGAATCGACAGATAACTTACTTCATGTTAGTGCAGTTGCTTCACATTCCCTAGTTGAAAAGAAGGAAGATCCAGGAGCTTTCACAATTCCTTGCACTATCGGGTCCTACAACTTTACTAAAGCACTTTGTGATTTGGGTGCTAGCATTAACTTAATGCCGTCAGTCGTTTTGAAGCAGTTGGGGTTGGGAGCACCAAAACCAACCTCTATAAGACTTCTCATGGCGGATAGGACTGTGAAAAAGCCAGTGGGCATTTTGTATGATGTTTTCATAAAAGTTGTATCTTTCATATATTTGGCTGACTTTGTGATCCTCGATTGTGAAGTTGATTTCGAGGTTCCCATAATATTGGGAAGACCACTCCTTTTCACTAGTCATGCATTGGTCGACATAGAAATAGGGAAGATGAAATTCAGGTTAAATGATGAACAAGTCACTTTCAATATTTGTCGTTCCATGAAGCAACCGAAAGATATGCAGGTGATTTTGGAAATAGATGCGGTTGATGAGAGTGATATTGTCGTGTCTCTTAAATAAAGAATGGGGGTAGAAGCTCTCGTGACCATGTTGATGAATTTTGATAGCAACGATATTGAGAAATACGATGAGATGGTTGGTGCACTCACAGGTAAGGGAACATACACTTATGCTCCGAAGAAACTTGATCTCGATTTTAAGAATAGGGTGACCCCACCAGCTCGTCCTTCTATTGAGGAGCCTTCAGTTTTGGAGCTTAAGGCTCTTCCAGCTCACCTTCGCTACACATTTTTGGGAGCCAACCACACCTTGCCTATGATTGTTTCTACTAAATTGGTGGAGTGGCAAGTAGAGGCTCTGGTTCGGTATTGAGAAGATTTAAGAGGGCCATTGGTTGGTCCATTGCTGATATTATAGGAATTCAAATCGGCATTTGCACTCACAAAATTCAACTTACTCCTTAGTGCATACCGAGCATTGAGCACCAACGTCGTCTAAACCCACCAATGCAAGAGGTTATGAAGAAAAAGATCATAAAGTGGTTAGATGCAAGAGTGGTTTACCCCATTGCTGATAGCAAGTGGGTGAGCCCAGTTCAATGTGTACCAAAGAAAGGAGGAATCACTGTGGTTCCAAACGACAAAAATGAGTTAATCCCAATGAGGCCAGTTACTGGATGGAGAGTTTGCATGGATTATCAAAAGATGAATTCTTGGACAGAAAAAGATCATTTTCCTATGCCCTTCATGGATAAGATGTTAGACCATCTTGCTGGTAGAGGATGGTATTATTTTCTCGATGGCTATTCGGGGTATAATCAGATTTTTATTGATCTCGAAGACCAAGAGAAGACCATTTTTACTTTTCCATATGGGACATTCGCATTCAAAAGGATGCCCTTCGATCTATGTAATGTACCGACCACTTTCCAAGGTTGCATGATGTCTATTTTCTCTGACATGATGGAAAACTCTATTGAGGTTTTTATGGATTGTGGAAGACTCATTTGATGATTGCTTGGCACACCTTGCTAATGTGCTGCAAAGATACGAGGAATGCAACTTAGTGCTAAATAGGGAAAAATGTCACTTTATGGTTAATGAGGGTATCGTATTGGGGCATCAGATTTCAAAGAAAGGTATTGAAGTGGATAAGGAAAAGATTGAGATAATTGAAAAGTTACCTCCACGTATCTCCGTGAAAGGAATTCAAAGTTTCTTGGGACATGCAGGATTTTATAGAAGATTCATGAAAGACTTCTCAAAAATTGCTAACCCATTATGCAAACTTTTGGAGAAAGAGGTGAAGTTCGTGTTCATTTGAGTGTCTGAAAGAAAAGTTGGTTTCGTCCCCGATCATTGTGTCACCAAATTAGATGATGCCTTTCGAGGTTATGTGTGATGCTAGCGGGGTGGCCTTGGGTGTAGTCTTTGGCCAAAGACTTGAGAAGATTTTACATATGATTTACTCTGCTAGCAAAGTTCTTAATCCAACTCAAAAAAACTACACTGTAAATGAATAGGAATTATTGGCAGTGGTCTTTGCTTTTGAGAAATTTAGATCATACTTGATTGGTACGAAGGTGATTGTGCATACAGAACATGCAGCTCTTTGGTATCTTATGTCAAAAAAAGATGCTAAGCCAAGATTGATTCGGTGGGTGCTCCTACTGCAAGAATTTGACTTTGAAGTCAGGGATTGTAAGGGAACCGAGAATCAGGTCACTGACCATCTATCACGCCTTGAGGAGGAGGCCATGCTTAAATTAAAGTATGATCTTGAGATTGATGAAACTTTTCCAGATGAGCAAGTACTAGTAGCATCACAAGACTTAATCCCTTGGTTTGTTGATTTTACAAACTTTTTGGCAAGTGATTTAGTTTCGAAAGATATGTCGTATCAGCAGAGAAAGAAATTCATACATGAGGTAAGAAAATTCTTCTGGGATGAGCCATATTTATTTAGGGTATGTGCAGATGGCATGATTCGAAGATGTAATCCAGAGGTTGAGATGATGAGTATTTTGGAAGCAAGTCATTCATCTCCAGTTGGGGGTCATCATGGAGATGCGCGGACTGCCCATAAAATCTTGCAATGTGGGTACTATTGGCCTAGTATTTACAAAGATGCTCATGATTATGCTCGCACTTGTGACCAATATCAAAGGCAATGGAGTATCTCACGCAGACACGAACTTCTCATGATAACTATACTTGAGCTTGAATTGTTTGATGTGTGGGGAATTGAATCTATGGGCCCTTTTGTGATCTCACATGGGATGAAATACATTTTGGTAGTTGTCGAGTATGTTTCTAAGTGGGTGGAGGCAATTGCGCTTCCTAATAATGAAGGAAGAAGTGTCACGGCATTCTTGAAAAAGAATATATTTTCATGATTCGGTACACCCCGAGTTATCATTAGTGATGGAGGATCCCACTTCAGCAATCATCTGTTCAAGGCCTTGCTTGAAAAATATGGTGTTAAACTTAAGGTGGAAATACCTTACTATCCTCAGACAAGTGGGCAAGTTGAGGTGTCAAATCGTGAGGTCAAGTCTATTTTGGCAAAAATGGTGAATGCGTATAGGACTGATTGGTCTCGAAGATTAGATGATGCATTATGGGCATGTCAAACTGCTTTCAAGACGCCAATTGGTGCATCACCATATCAGTTAGTTTTTGGAAAATCTTACCATTTGCCTATCGAACTTGAACATAAGGCTTTATGGGATTTGAAAAGGTTGAATTTAAACTGGAGTGAAGTGGCTAAATTGAGACTTGAGCAGATGAATGAGATGGATGAATTTCGTCTCTGGGCTTATGAAAGTTCATCAGTATATAAAAATAAGATGAAATTATATCATGACCGTCGCATTGAGAAATGAGAGTTTCACCTGGGAGATTTGGTGCTACTTTATAACTCCAAGCTTCGCTTGTTTGCTGGAAAGTTAAAGTCCAAATTTTCCGGACCATTCACGGTGGTTAGGGTATTCCCATATGGAGCAATTGAGCTAAAAGGAGATAACAATGTTCTATTCAAGGTCAATGGGCAGCGTGTAAAGCATTATGTGGGAACCATGGAAGAAATAAGGACATGTGAGGAGCTTGAGCTTGGTGAAGTCTAAGTAGTCAAGCTAGCCATGTCGTGCCGCGATGTTAAATCAGGCGCTTCATGAGAGGCAACCCATGGGCTGGTTGGTGAAGTCTGAGAATCAAAAATAGTCGTGTTGTGTCGTGACATTAAATCAGGCGCTACTTGAGAGGCAACCCAAGATCTGATGATTTTGTGCTCTGAGCATTGGAGGACACCTTAGCTGAAATTCAAAAGATAACATCTGCAGAATCCAAACCACGATAGGGGTACCTACGTGACATAGGTGGACCCACATCACGTAAGTGGTGCCGTGGAAATCAGAGAAAATGTTGGTCCTTCTACATATCACCTACGACAGGGTACCTACGTGACATAGGTATACCAACGTCACGTGGGTAGTATCGTGAGAATCAGAGGCAATTTATACTGCAGGAGTTGATCTACGCCAGATACCCACGTGACGTGAGTGCAACCCACGTCACGTGGGTGGTTTTATGGAAATCAAAAATATGCAGACACCCAAATATCCGACCTGACCCGATCCACCTCTACATATATTTTCAGTCTTTCCCGTCATACCCGATCAGAAACCCTAAACACCCATTCTTCCCCTCATACCCGATCATAAACCCTAAATAACTCAACTTTCTCAACTTCAAATCCTCTCATAAACCCTATTTTCTAAAATTCACCAAATTCCCTTATACCAATTCCTAAATCATTAAATTTTCGCTTACCAATTTTTGAATTTCTCAAAAGCTTAATCACCTAAACCCTCCACAGACCCGAATTCGACAACCCTACCCAAAAATTTGACCCACCGAACCCAAATACCCCCAAATCCAACCCACCCACGACCAAACCCGACCCACCCATTTCAAAACCCGATATCATGCCTCCCAAACAAAACCCCAAATGTGACCACCTTAATTCTTCATCAAGAATTCGAACGAAAAATCTAAAATTTCTGACCCAATTGCATGATGAACCGTCAGAGTCAGAAAAAAGTGGGTCCAAGGAGATTTTTGATATTGGCACTAACGATACTGCACTAGTACCTTGTACTACGAGGTTACATAATCAGGCACAACCTGTTGCCCGGGCTGCACTTCAGCCCATTCCACAGCCTGTCCAGTCGGCTGTTTCTGATCAGTCTTTCAAGTTTGCCCCATAGTCTGAAGAGGGGGAGGATGATTTAGTATCGAGCTCTACGGATGATACAACAGGACAGGGTACCTCTGCGGCAGAGTCTACAACCTCTATTTGAAGCACTGGTGAATAGAGTGCCTCGATTCCCTCACATAGAAGGGATATCCAACGATGGTGTATCCAACAATGGTGTGTTCAGGGCATGTAGGTATTTTATAAAAGGGATGTCGAGCTTACTGAGTGGGGTGTGTGTAGAAGAAGTACTATGCAGGAACCCCGATATCGTCTTGAGGAGTTAAAGGCATTGCCTGATATTTAGACTGTGTTTGAGCAGTATGGGTTTGGATGGATGGCGGAGCCTCTTGGTCGCTAAAGCTTAGAATTGGTCTGAGAATTGTATGCATCCTATGCTGCGTCTATTGATTTGATCACACCTGTTGGGCAGCGGTACCGGGACCAACCATTATTGACTCACACTTTGGTTCAAGGGACCAGAGTTGATATATCTGAGCAGACCATCCACCGATTCTTATTTGGTGCAGATCATCCATTGCCAGCTACGACTGTTGAGTTTGATCACCATATGGAGACTGTCAAAAGTTAGATTAGAATGCGAGATGCTGATAAAAAATTGGAGTTACTGAAGTGGATTGTTGGTTATATAGCGGAGGACGGTGTTGATGCTAGTTGGTTGACTGGGAAGGTGGATATAAAGAAGTCTACACTCCATTTTGCTGGCAGGTATTGGTGGTCGGTTGTTAGGCATCGATTGGGACCCACTAATGTTGATAATTCACTCACCTTTGACCTGGATGTAGTGGTAGCTAGCATCATTGCAGATTATGATATTCATATTGCTAGGTACATTTTTAGGGAGATCCATGACCATGCCTTTCGATACCATACCAGTGTCCCTTTCCCCTGTTTGATTCAGAGCCTGTGTGATAGGGTGGGTGTGGTTAGGCTACCTACCATTGATCCCTATATCAAGGTGACCCGCATAGCATATATTGGGTTGATGCAGTAGCGGGGATCTAACCCCATTGGTCCACGAAGGTCTCAACCTTTTGAGTCGTCAGGATCAGCCCTTTTTGAAGGGGCGGGAGTTAGTGAGGAGCCGATAAGTACCCCAACACCAGTGAGTAAGCCCAAGACAGTGCATGTACCTGCTG
The DNA here is from genome assembly GCA_031232105.1 of Capsicum rhomboideum. NCBI lineage: Eukaryota > Viridiplantae > Streptophyta > Magnoliopsida > Solanales > Solanaceae > Capsicum > Capsicum rhomboideum. Next base: position 44,642,449 of record CP124716.1, read on the forward strand.
AGGGCATAGGACCAGTGATTGATAATGAGGCTCTAGGCACTACCATACCACCACTTCCTTCTGTTATGGTTTCTATTTTGAGGAATTTCCTACAGCAGCTGGTTGATAGGCAGACACAGATGTTTGAGAGGCAGGCCCACTCAGAGGCACAGATGGCTAAGCCGGTATCCCAACTTAAGTCATGGGTTAGGACCACAGTTGAGGCTGCAGAGGCTAGAGTAGAGGCCCGTATGTCTGTGTCTATAGATAAATTCAGGAGAGAGCTGCATGGACAGATTGATAGCTTTGAGGTGCGGATGGATATTCATTTGGGTTCGTCATAGAATCCTGGTATGGTAGCATTGGTACAGGAGGTAGCTGCATTTCGAGAGGAGGTTTGAGCTTTGGCACTAAGCAGCGCCCCTGTTATTCCACCTATGCCTATTCAGGCTCTGATGCGGCCAGTTTTTGAGGTGGATTTGTTTGCCGATGAGGAACCTCCTATTGATAGAGGCAAACGACCAAGCAGCCCAGAGAAGTAGATAGATAATTGTGACAAGTATGAGGGTGATCACCGGAGAGCAGTTAAGTCCTCCAGGTTTGAGTACCATACTAGTCAGATCGCCCAGGAGCAGAGGGCACGAGGTGCATCCTCTAGTCAGGCACCCCCTCCACCGGATGCACCTAGCAGAGACCCTAGAGAGCATACTGATGATCCCGCTATGGGAGGGCCCACTTACGGTGTTTAGGGTGCTTCAGGTATGTTTTCACTCCCTTGCATTTATTATATTGATAGTTGTGCACTGAGGGCAGTGCACCATTAGTAGTTGAGGGTGGGGGTGTACCACCACTTGGGGGTTTTTGTTGCCGTGTTTCGTTTCCCCTGAGTGTGCTATCATAGTAGAACCGACATGATTAGGTTCTTATTTATAGTATTTATGTGTTTTCTTGTTGAATTAGGAGAAAAATAAGGGAACCGTCGTGTAGTCCAGTTTTGAACAAATTATACTGTTTGATTGTTTAAAGGATACCCTCCTAAAGTTTTTGTTTTTAAATGGTGTGTGTAGTAGGTTAGGGTGTGACAGCTGTTGGATCTTGTTATGGCATTAGGATTATAGAAAAAATAACTATAGCTAGCATTGCATGAACCCAGATAGGTAGTAGTTGATGATGTAACCCTGTGCTATGAGTGTGTGAGGTCATTACTTAGTTGATTTTGTGTGTGCAATCCAGAACTTGCCCGGTTAGTCTTGCCTAGGATTTGAGGATAGGGGATTAGGAAAGGATCATAGGCCATTTTTGAATAAGTCCACTTTTAGCCTAAATGCCAGACCAAATGAATAAGTATCCCTTGATCCCGATTTTGAGACTTAATTGACCTATTTCTTTCATTAGCCTATTCACCTTCCCTTTTTGATTTATAATGAACCAATCTTGGCCCTAGTCCCTCCTTGGACATTGTGTAACTCAACTCAGGCAAATCGCCTAAGTTGAGGGTGGCTTTATAGGGATGCATAAATTGATTTGGGCATGAAGAAGGGGTTCGTAAAAATTAAAAATTAAAAATAAAATAAAAACAATAAAGAGAAAACAGATTTGGGTGTGAAGAAAAAGAAAAAATAAAGTGAAATTAATAGAAATCGAATGAAAAAAAAAGAGTAAAAAAGAGAGAAAATTGGGTTTTGAAAGTGAAGAAAATCACACCCGAAATTCTGAAAATAAATGAAGGAGAATAAGAGAGAATAAATAAGCATGGTTGAAAAGTGGAGCCATAAATAGTGTAGTGTCAAGGAGGGTTAATTCAACATATCCATATGTACCATACCCATCCACAAGCCTACATTACAAGCCTATAGTGATCCTAGTCCAACTGTCCAAAAAACTAAGGCATAGAAAATAAGGACAAGCCTATGGTATTTCATGCACACTGTTTGAACTTCTTTGTGAGAGAGAGTGTTTTGACCGAGTCCCTAATTTGAGATTCATTAGTATACTGTGAGTGCATGGGACCTCTTTGATTGTGAGAGTACATGGGTTGCATTGTTAGCTGCTATTTGTATGGATAATGTCATTTGCATCTATGCTTAGTTATTTGTTCATAATCGGATTCCATCACTTGATCCCTTCTGTGTCATGACAATATGTTGCATGTATACACACCGTTGTTTTGATTTGTAAATAGGAGGGGTCAGAAAAGTTTTGAGGTCAAAAGAAATGAGTCGACTGTCCTAGGTCCCTTAGGTTTCTCTTAGTAAAGCATCATATATGTTTGTTTTGTTTTGTTCACCTAAGGAAATACAAACGTTCTAAGTTGAGGGTATTGATGTGTCATGATCACATGACACTTTCGATGCTTAAAACAAGGAAAATATGCAATAACTTGGGTATATCTTATGGGTATGATGTGTTTTCTGTCATATATCGCAGGAAAATAGGTTTTGGAGGATAAATGGAGGAAAAGTGAAGAAGCATGCACTAGAGTGGAGCATATGAAGAAGAAAAGAGCCAAGTCAAAGATAAGGAGTGCCCCACGGAAGGGACTCACGTGCCGTGAGTACACCCACGTAGCGTGGGTGGCTGACGTGAATCACCTTCTGCAGCCTGGACAAGATCCCAATTTACACGACATCCACTCACGTGACGTGAGTACGTGGGTGGGTAACTTGAGTCGAACTCAGAGATGTGCTATATTTCCTGATTTCCACGAAACTGATCCATGTGACGTGACTTATTCTCACGACACCAAGTCACGGTACCATGGAAAGTTGCTGACTCTGTTGTCCTACTTTGTTTAGGATAGGATTCATCTTGTATCTATAAATGCCCCTATATTTTCCTATGTGCGAGAGTTAGTCAGTACATTATTTTGAAATAGTTTTGTCATTATTTTGAGTTCAGAAACACATTATTGATTATGTAATCTTGGAACACCGATTCTAGGGTTTTATTCATAATTGAGATTTCAGAGTTTCTTCATTATTGTGAGTTTACAATTATGTTTTCATCCTTGACTTCTTATTGTGCTCTTGTGAACATGAGTAGCTAAACTCATCAACTAGGGTTGTGTGAACCATAAGGAATTAACGAAACGGGTTAAAGTGCAAAGCAATTATAAACCACTGTGAATGCATGTATTGGTATTTCCTTCGTTGTGATTGATCTTCTAAGGATTGCAAATGTTAGAAACTCGCCTGTATTCTAGACCTACTCGAGAGAGAGGTAAAGATTGGGAAAAGGAAATACCAATAGAGATTTGAAGCTATCAACCTTCATCTAATAACTTGAGCCTTAGCAGGAATAGTTAACTGAGATCCAGGACAAGGGTTAGTAGTACGACGCTCGGATACCGAGAGGAGAAGAGTGAAATTTGTCTAACCAAGGTTGAGAGACGTTTAGATGAACATATCTTGTTAGATTTTGCATACAACACAGTGGGATAGTTTTGTCAGCACCAATAACCGGTAGAGCTGAGGAATCATTAGGGATCACAGTCTTAGTGTATTTCTTATATTGAAAACAACTTCAAAGAATCAACACTTGTTACTATCACGACTTGTTTACAAAAATTTCCCTCTTGTTACTTATTTGCTAACTACTCGAACAAGAACTCAACCTACTTTCATCCTATTCCCTATGGGATCAACCCCAACCTAGTTGGGTTCTATATTTGATACAACGACCTCTTTATACCTTTTAGGAGTCATATTTTGGGCGACATCAGTAAGGCTCTACACTAGGGCTTTTCTTTTTTTACTTTTCATTCTTGTAGTTTAAATTTATGAACTCTTTTATGGAGATTGTTTGTATGAATATGAGTGGATAAACACCTTCATTCTAGGGTTGAGACTACAAACATGATTGCTTGATTATGGTGTTATAGTTGGTTTATTTATTTATAAAGTCATGTGATTGTTCTTGCATTCTTGTTTGACTACTCTAAAGCGTCATGAACTTTAGGATAAATCTTAGTCTCGAAATGAATTGAACATAAGAGTGGAGAGATGGAATGAATAACGTAAAGAGTGTGGATAATGAATTTAATGGTTTTATATTGATTGTTGAAGAATGATTTTCGATTAGGATAGCAATATACCTAAACGCCCCACTTGGTTGATAAAATGAGAAGATAGTTTAATGCATCTGAATTAAAGACTCATATCACCACTCAATGATATAGTTATGAGATTAATTTAGGTAGAATACTTAGAGGATGACCATTCCCAAGTTGAATATCAACCCACTATATCAACGATCACGATAGACACTAACACTGGCTAGAAACCATAAGTAGGCATGAATGTGAAGTAAAAGCCTTAATCCTTGAACTCTCCATTTATTGTTTACAACCCAAATTTCTTATCATTGTTAATTCTAGTATTTAGCTATAAAAACAAAGCTCAAACTTTTCTTGGTAACGACTCTCACTTGTTTAACTTAAATAGTAACGCTTGAAGTAGATCGCTTGTTGATCACCAAGTCTATGTGGGGTCGATATTCGGCTCACGTAGACCCACTGTATTACTTGCATGACCACGTACACTTGCGTGTGCTCTTGGGACCTACAGGCTCCACCCCTAACAAGTGCTGCCCTCCGTCCTCCCCTTCTATCTCTACCCCCAACTCAAGGCCTGCCCCAAACTGCGACCCTAGTGGTCCGTGCAGGTGTAGTGACTGCTACTGCTTTGGTGGAATGAGTATTCACCATCTGAAAACAAGATGGAATAAGTTAGATACCAATTTGGATCACTAGATACCAACTGGAATCAAGTAATAGCACGAAAGGAAGAAAGAAAGGAATTTATTTCCTACATCCTTGTAGCCTCCCGAAGAAAAGTACAGACGTCTCCATACCATTCCACAAGACTCTACTAGACCTGTTCTTGTAAGATGATATCTACGAACCCCATGCTCTGTTACCATATTTGTTGCGATCCAAATGACTTAGAGTCACACCCACCCTAAACTATGGCGGGAGAACCAGACTTAAACCAACCCTCACTAATCAAGTGAAATAGTGCTCATTTACTTTCCATTAACCTTATCATTAACAAGTTTTAAACTCAATTATTTATTAAAGAAATAAAGTTTTGAATCCAAAACAAACCATCAAACGTAGAACTATCCAATTACTAATAGAGTGCGGAAACCTCTATTAATTACATCCTCAAGACCTGAAATCAGAGTACTAGAACAACTAAGAATGTCTAAATAGGTAACTAATAGATTATCCAAAATATGAAAGGAAATACGAAAAAACCTTAGTCCCAAAATTACTACTCGGTCATGGTGCTCACCCTTGAACCTGAGTGTGGAACTGCTGGATAAAATTGAGGTCTTGTCTCAAACACCGAAATACGCTCTGCACTCAATAAAAGAAGAGCACAAGTAGAATTAGTACATTAACAAGCATTGGAAAGCATCATAGGTTGACTTATCCTGACACCATACAAATAAGTAAACTGAATAGATACAAAGCGATCATCAAAGAACTTATAATCAAAGATAGATACGCTATTATGACATTTCGCTTTAGATGGAATACAAACTCAAACACATGTATATTTACACTTAGTCAAATTCAGCAACAAGTTGCATTACAACATATTACTATAACCAAACATTCAATGAACATGAATAAATGTATGAATGCAAGATGGGAACATCATAGCTTTCACTCCTCAATCTCATCAACATCATCCCAAATATCATGATTTCAATAATATCATCATCATCAACAACATCATCGTCATCAATAATATCATGAACATCATGATTTGTATATCACTATCATCATCATTTTAACAAAATCAATGTGTATGAATATGTAATGCAATCAATAATCACAAAGAGTGCTCGAAAGCAATCACAAATACTTAATTCACATATAAGCACATAGTCAAGCAAGTCTAATTGCTACAATAAACCATAACCTACCTCGATTCCTTTCTCAAAGTCATGTCTAGGCCACAAACTTGACCTTTCATTCTCTTTCACCTTGTTCTTGATCTATAACAACAAGATTACACACCCATTTTAATCAATTAGTCCCTTTTAACACTAGGGATTAATAACTAAAAATTTTAAACCATAAATTTCCCTAATTCATCAACTTATGCTTTTCTTATCCTTTAAATCTAATGAACCCTACCTCATTTAGCATGAACAACTAAGATTCTACTCCCATTAGTATTTTCTAACACCTTAGAGTCATTATCTACTGATTTAATATTCATTCCCATAAGTTTTCATCAAATTCACGAATCAGAGCTAAACCCCAATTTTCACCATGAACAAGGTTTCTAATGATTTTCAGTAATTCTAAGAAGTAATTCAAGTTTAGAATGTAAGATACTTACCTCCAAAGATGAAAACCTCTTAAATTTTGTAGAAAATCGCCTTCCCCATAGCCTTGGTTCATTTTTCAAGAAATAGGGAATGAAAAATATTTTAGGGTTTAAAAATGAAAAATTATTGCATTTTACCACTACAGCGGTAAGATTAGCACTGCAACGGTTCGCGATGAAATAGAGGCTACCGCTGTAGCGGTTCCATTTTATGCTATAGTAGTCCCAGGAAGAAACTTGGAACCTTCCCCCAACTTTATCCATTTCACAGCACATTCCTTGAATTCAACATCGTGAAACAACTCTTCTACAGTAAACTCTATAATTGGAGTTCTATAACTCCGTATTACGTGTTGAAAGTTGCTACGACTTCCTAAATTCTTTATCTATCTAAAAATCTATCAAACATACCCACCAACGTTCACATCAACACCAAATTTTCTTTGAGTAGTACACCCTCAAAATTCATCGAATACTATCCCAATACTAAATTTCTTTAAAATCACTTAAGTAAAATTTGGTGAGATTTTTTCTTGTTATTTTCATTGTAATGATGATTTGGGTCGTTACATTGAAAATGGAAGAATGAAATAAAAGAGAAGAAAATAGAATTTATACCAGTAAAGTCACCTAGGTGGTAAACATGGTATCTTAAGTGATGTCTCTTGAGCGGCCAAACTACCATTAAGGCGTTAGTCTTTTGACACGCAGGTGACCGCAAAGGCGGCACATTTTCCGCTAAGGTGACACAACCAAGGTGGATGAAGCATCACTAAGGCAATGATGCTAGAAAGTTGGACTTGCACTGAGGCATCCCAAAGTCCACCTAGGCTCCACTGCAAAGAAGATAAAAAGGCCTCTTAGGCAGTTGCACCAGAAACCAGACACAGCTGAGAAATAAGGAACTAAAATGACTCCAAATAAACCCTCGAGATTCGATTGAGAGATTGTAAAAATAATCCAATAATTCTACTAGGCTAATTTTGACGTTCAGAACTTAATGGAACCATCAGATTTATCAAAAGAGGTCATTTTTAACAAGTTAACCCATGGGATCCCTTTAGGCTAATATTTAACTAGTTTCTCTTCTAATAAGTATAAACTAAATATAAGGGCTCGAAACCCGAACAAACTAGATTACTGATCTAAATTCAACATTTTGGATCTAATGGAACTGACAGAATCACCATTCGACGATCAGATCTTAAAATATTGACCAAAGTCAAACTATTCACTTATAAGGCTACTCAAAACCTCAAACTCACTAAAATCACAGCCTAGTCATGGTGCTCACCCTTGAACTGCTTGATAAAGTCAAAGTCTTGTCTCAAATGCTGGAACACATTCTGCACTCAATAAAAAGAAGAGTACAGGTAGCATCAGTACATCAACAAGTACTAGAAGGTATCATAGGTAGACTCAACCCAAAACCATACAAATAAGTAAACCAAATAGATGCAAAACGATCATCAAACCATATATAATCAAAGACAAATACGCAATTATGACACTTCACTTTAGAGGTTGAATTACAACATATGACTATAACCGAACATTCAATGTACATGAATGAATGTTTGAATACAAGATGTATATATCATCTCTTTCTCATCTCAATATCATCAACATCATCATGAACATCATGATTTCAATAATATCATCATCACCATTAACAACATCATCGACATCAATAATATCATGAATATCGTGATTTGTATGTCATCATCATCATTATTTCAATAACATCAATGTGTATGAAGATACAATACAGTCAATAATCACAAGTAGTGCTCGAAAGTAATCACAAATACTCAATTCACTTATAAACACAGAGTCAATCAAGTTTAATTGATACAACAAACTATAACCTACCTCGATTCCTTGCTCAAAGTTTCTAAAAGGAGTCTAACAATACCCTTATTGCTACTTTTATTTTGGGTACAAAAATAGTTCAAAAATTGACTTGAAGAAAAAAGGGTAAAACTGGAATTTTATTTAAGAATAAAGTTGACCTGAAGAAAAAAGGGTAAAACTAGAATTTTATTTAAGAATAAAGATGTTCATGTCTTTAGGGTCCTAAGTATAAAAAACCCCATCAAAACAATAGTTTAAATCGAGTTTGAAATCATTGAAAAACCATTTTCTCACTTTACTGGATAAAGCCCCAAAATTCCAAGTTTAAAATATTAGTTATTAGGATGATTTTGTGAAATAATCAATAAGTTTTGAAGACGATTTAGTGAAATAATCAATAAATAAGGGTAGAAATCATGTTTAGACGTTCACCCTAGTCCAATTTAATGAAAAATCATCTTTGAATTTATAGCATTAACGTCGCCTAGGCGGTAAATAGTTGATTATGCAACGTCGCCTGAGCGGCCATAATACCGCTAAGGCAGAAGAAGCAATTCTAACTACCGCTAAGGCAGAAGAAGCAATGATAAGGCGATGATGCTAAAAAGTTGGGCTTCTGCTAAGGTGGCCCAAAGTCTGTCTAGGCTCCACCGCTAAGGCGACCAAAAGGCTGCTTAGGCTGTTTCACTAGAAACCAGACACAACTGAGAAATAAGTAAAAAGAACAACTCTGAATTGACCCTCGATATTCTATCGATGGCCTGTAAAAGTAATCCAATAATGTTACTATATTAATTTCTATGTTTTTGACTCAATAGAACCATCAGATTTATCAAAAAAGGTCGTTTTTAACAATTAACACCTAGAATCCCTGTTGGATAATATTTAACTAGTTACTCATTTAATCGGTCAAAACTGAATATAAGGGCTTGGAACCTAAACCAACAACACTACTAACCCAAAATATACATTCCGAATCTGATGAAACTGACAAAATTACCATCCCACGCTCACATCACAGAATATTGAACAAAGTCAAACTATTCACTTATAAGGATACTCAAAACCTCAAACTCACTCAAATCACTCCCAAATGCTTTGGGGACCGTGTCAACTAACCCCACAACTCATAAATAGCATATAGCAACAACACGAGAAAAGTCATAATGGTCAAAACATAGCAAAATCTAAAAATCACAACAGGAAATGTTAACCTGGGAACTCCCTAACATATATTGAGATCCTATAATTATATCCAAAAAATCTATTAAAGATATACAGATTTGGAGATGGGCACCCATAACAAAAATTAAAAGTTGGCTCCATGGTAATGCACAATTTTTATGAGAAGAGTATTCGAGTGAAGTCATTAAACCTCTAAGTTTAATTTCCTCAGTATGAAAATTGTATATTTTGCAGTATAGTACACATAATAAATTAAAGTTTAAAAAAGAATGTTGATAGATATAGAGTATATATAACTATAAGAGAGAGGAAAATATTTTTGGATCTAACAAAATTCTTATGGTTTAGAACAGGCATGAGAATAAGAATGCATGCAAAGATTTTTTCTTTAAAATATACCCAAATTTGCAAACTCAATAAGTCACCATGGGATGTCATCACTTTCCCCAACAAAGACCCATCACTTATTCCGCCTTCATCGTCTTCTTCTAATTATCAAGTTAGTTTATTAATTGAATTAATCTATCGATCTTTCTCCCTTTAATTCTCAGATCTATGAATACCCATTTCATTCTTTAAAATGTCGACCCTTCATTTTGTATTTTTTTTTTCATTTTAGGCTTTTCTTTATAATTCTTACTAGGTTCACTAAACAATCTCAATCTCATCATGTCTTTAACCTTTTTAATTTGTTTTTCTACATGAATATTCCTATTTTACCCTATTTATTGTATAGTGTAACTTCTGTTCTTTTAAGAAACAATAAATTTTATTCTACGCATTTCGATCGATATGTTTATAATGAAATCTTTTATGATTCTAATGAAACTATCGTGAGATAATTTTTCAACTACTAAATCAATTTGATTCCTTTTTTAACTCCAATATTTTATTTCCTTTACTAGTTTAGAATACGTTCTTTGCACATGAGTCTTGCATTTATAAAAAAGTGCATAAAATCAATGTTACAAAATACTACGAGTAAGAACAACAAGTTGTGTACCTTTCTTTTGCAGCGGAATTTGTTAAACTCACCACTTTAAAAAGAATTTGCCCCAAGTCGAACTTTAATTCTCTAGGAAAAGAAGTTGATACCCACAAACTAGATGTCTCGCCTTAGTGTTGTTGAATAGAACTAGATAATTTTTTCTGGTATTGAGGAAGAAGAGGAGAGTATTCTTAAAGAAAGCTACCCTCTTGAAAAGAAGCCGCTTGCTTCTTTTAATAAACTTGAAATTATAACTTCCCTCAAGGAAGTTACTTCCTGATGGTAACCTCTCTCAAAGAAGTTATTTCATTAATCTTATCTCTTTTCAGATAGGTCGGGTCAACCCACATAGAGCGACCCATGACCCAAAAATAATCCAACATCTCCCACTTCGCTCATGGTGGGTTAGACCTAAACTAATATTATACCAATAACACATTTAATTCATACTGACAAATAGTTCGTCCGACCTGCGAGCATTAAGAGCTATACCCATTTAGGTTTTACAAAAGATCCACATAGGAATCAAATCACATACGGAAAGAATCCATTATTAACACGATGATCTTATTACTCGCAATACCCCAGACTTTATTTACTACGTCGGTAGTTACTTATCCGATCCCTCATTCTCTAAAGAGGTGAACTTGAGTTCATAGTTAACGTTATATAAACAATTACACTTGACACCTATATGGTTAGTGTAATAGCCGGCTTGTGTAGACAAGTTAAATTATTCATTTTAATCATCTTCCCTTTCTACTCGAATCTGTCTGTTCCAAATCAACTACTTTCCTAGACATGCACTGCATTGCCGAATCATTCATGGCTATTAGTAACATGCTAAAGTACAAACACCAATTGAAACTTCAAGAAACAATCAAAGGTCCAAGGGTATTTCAACAAAAAGTTAATGTAACTTTTAGGATCTCACACAATGAAGAAGCAGGGATTCATTCTTCCATTAACCCATTGCTCGCTTAGCACACACGGTATGAAACACGTGCTATGATGTTCTCACCTTATATTGATGTGTATGTATCATTCTTTTAGTCATTTAACATCGTACAAATCTTGGTCTAGACACCTGTAAATGTCTAACCTTAGTTTCCTTCTTTAATGATCCTCAAATCTATCTTCTTAGTGAAACTCATATCTTCCTTAACAAAATAAGTTATAATATGATGGTGGAACTTATCTTTTCATGATGTAAGAGGCGATTGCTAGTGTAAGAGAGCCAATCTCATGACTAGTTCGACAAACTTTATAAATAAAACACATTATCACATACATATGAGATATGAACATAAATTCAAGAGTCTTATATTGATAAGAATATTATAACAATTAAGTTATTTTACAATACAGAAATATAATCATATCCTATGCAAACCTAGAGCCACAACGTGTTTCTCAAATAAGTCTCTAGATATCGCCTTCGTAAAGGGATCAGCTATCATTTCTCGTGTAGAAATGTATTGTAAATTTATTTTTCCACTTGTTAATATGTCTCTCACAAAGTTGTCCTTGATATCAATGTATTTGGTCTTGCTGTGATACTTAAGATCCTTTGTATATGCGATAGCCGCTTGAGTGTCATAATGTAACATCATGGGACCCTTAGATATCTTCGCAATATTCAAATGCTCAAAGATCTCTTTAACCAAACAACTTCTTTAACTGCAGCTGCACAAGCCATAAATTCAAATTCCATGGTTAAAAGGGAAGTTCAAGTTTGTTTCTTACTTTTCCACAAAATAGTACCACCATTTAGTAAGAAAGCATAACCAGAGGTTGATTTTCTATCATACCCATCACCAGCCCAATCAACATCTGTATAACCTTTTATCAATAAATTAGATCCACTATAACATAGTGAATAATCTGCAGTTCCCTTCAGGTATCGAAAAATTCTCTTTACTTCTTTCCAATGAGATCTTCTAGGATTGGATTGATACCTGCTAACTAGACCTAATGCAAAGCAAATGTCTAGGTGAGTACACATCATAGCGTACATCAAGCTCCCAACAACACTAGAATATGGTGCTCGAGACATGTCTTCCTTTTCTTTTTGTCTTTGGCTATATTTCAAGGCTTAAAGTTTCACCTCTTACTATAGGAGTATCCATAGATTTGCAACTATTCACGAAAGTGTTCCAAAATTTTCTTTATGTATGTTTCTTGAGATAGACTCAAAATTTTCTTGGAACGATCTCTTTGGATTTTTACACCCAATATATAGTCTACTTCACCCATATATTTCATGTCAAATGACTTTGAAAGTCAAGACTTAATAGTTTTCACATACTCCAAACTATTTTTGGCTAATATAATATCATCCATGTATAGGGAAAGAATTACAAACATTCCATTAGAATTTTTCACATAGATGCAATGGTCTTCATCAATCATGGTGAAATCAAATGAAATCCCTTCCTTATGAAATCTTAGGTACCACTGCCTTGAAGACTACTTTAGGCCATATATTGATCTGTTCAATTTACAAACCTTTTTTTTGGCCTTTAACAACAAAACCTACAGGTTGTTCCATGTAGATTTCCTTGTTTAGTTCCCCATTAAGAAAAGTAGTCTTCACGTCCATTTGGTGTAATTCTAAATCCAAACATGCAATAATAGCCAAAAGTAAGAAATTTGAGGTGAACTTCACAACTGGTGAAAAAGTTTCCTCATAATCTATTCCAGCTTCTTGAGTGAAATCTTTTGCTACTAATCGTGCTTTGTGTCTTTCTATTGACCTATCTGATTTGTGTTTAACTCTGAGAATCTATTTGTTCCTAATAGTTGTATGCCCAAAATAAAGGTCAACTATATCCCACACTTTATTAGTTTTCATGGACTCTAATTCTTCTTTCATCGCTTTTATTTATTAATCTTTCCAGGGCTCGATAAAGCCTCAGTCACAGAATTAGGTTCATCCAGTTTTGTGGGAGATACCAAGAAAACATAATCCTCGATCTCATAAGATCATTTAGGTACACCTTTTCTGGTAATTTTACGTAATTGAAGTTCAGATTCCTCTATAGGATTTTGGAATTCATAACTCCAACTTGGACCAAGAACTATTTCTTGATCTATTGAATTATCAACCATGTATGAAGACATTATTTGATCATCTGAATTCAACATTTCATAAAGAGGCTTACTATTCTTTATTTCACCCTTTTTAGGAAAATCATTTTTCAGAAATGTGACATCTCGTGATTCAATTTCAGTAGTGCTTCCATCCTCTAATTCACCAATGAACACATACCATTTGGAGTATTCTGAGCATCTTATAAAGATACATTTCTTTCCTTTTGGACTCAGTTTACTGAACTCACCAAAATGATATTTAATATATGCAGCACAACCCCAAGGTCATAGATCATTAAGGTTTGGCTTATTACCAGTCCATAGTTCATAAGGAGTAGAAGATACCGATTTAGAAGGAAATTTATTCAATATGTAGGCTGCAATAAATAACGTATTTCCCCAGAACGTGATTGGTAAATTTGTTTGCGCCATCATAGACCTTATCATGTCCAACAATATTCTATTCCTTCTTTCAGCTACATTATTTTGTTGAGGTGGATAAGGAGTTGTTAATTGTCTGATAATGCCCTTTTCAGTACACAGTTCTTCAAAATATTTTGATAAATATTAACAACCTTTATCGGTTCTTAAAGTCTTTATATTTTTATCTAATTAATTCTCAACTTCATTCAAGTATCTTTTAAAGCATTCAAGTGCTTTAGATTTATGAGAAATCAAATAGACATAACCAAAGAGCGTGAAATTGTCAATAAATGTAATGAAGTATAAAGCACCAGACCTTTCCCTCACATTTATTGGACCATAGATATCAGAATGGATAAATTGCAGTGGGAACTCAACTCTTTAGCCTTTCCAAAATGGTTTACGTGTAATCTTTCCAGCAAGATAATTTTCATAAGTTGGCATAACAATTTTGGAGAAAGAACCTAGATGTCCTTCCTTTGCCAATCTATTCATTCAATCTTGCCTTATGTGACCCAATCTAGCATTCCATGTAATTACATCAACATCATTATTACTAGAATAACATGTCATTACACAATGGTCAACATAATAGTCATAAGTTGAAGGATTACAATCTAAAATGATAAAGCAATCATAACGAAATCCAAAACCATAAAAAACATTAGCTAGAGTTTTTCTAACACCATTGTGACAAAAAACAAATGAAAACCAACATGTGAAAGAACAGACACAGATACTAAGTTTCATCGAATCTCTAGAGCATATAGGACGTCATCCAACATCAAAGATCGGCCACCGAACAAGTCTACTTTGCAAGTGCCAATCCCTTTGACTTCAAGTCTTGTATTATAACATACATATATCCACTTTGATCCAAGTGAAACTTGACGAAACTCCATAAATGTTTCTCGATCACAACTCACATAGTCGGTGGCTCCTGAGTCTATAATCCACATAGGATAAGATTCAGTTAATAAAGCAGTGTTAGAAACATATATAGCATTTAAAGATGCATTTAGAAATGCTACATTTTTCTGCTCGGGACAATCTCGAGCAAAATGTCCTAGAACTTGGAAATTGTAGCACTTCATCTTTCTCTTTTCTTTATTTTTGAAAAACCATTTTCCCTTCTTGGAATTTGGCTTGTTCTTTTTCTCAGAGGGTCTTTCATCGGTCTTCTTACCCTTCCCATTCTTTTCCCAATATTTCTTGTGCTTGAAGTTTGAAGACTTCTTACCACTTGATTCTACCATAAAGGGATTAAAAGCAACTTTAGCAGCACCAAGTCGCTCATCTTAAAGTTCAACATGATGGGCATCATCAGAAAAAGTTTTAAAGTTATCATTGTGGGTTAAGTTAACCTTCAAAAGTTCCTAAAAATTGGGAAGAGACCAGATCACTGCCTGAACTTGTTGTTCATCCGAGAAAACATGACCAATAATTTTGAGTTGAGCTATCATATTTGACATCACCCTAAGGTGTTGTTTGATGTTCTGATCGTGACGCTTCTTGTAAGTGTAAAACTTGATAGTCAGCTATCTTAGGCGGGTGATAGACGTACCCCCATATGTTCCTCGCAAGTGTGTCCACATGGAATGAGCAGTAGGAAATTCTTCATATTCATGAATAAGGTCATCAACTACAGAACTAATAATTATTCCACGTGCAGCGAAATCAGTCTTTTTTCAAGACTTATAAACTTCAAGATCTCTTCAGTGTTGTGTAGTGTTACCCTCTTCTGGTTGACATAATACATGGTTAATACCTTTAAAAACATTTTTCTCTTCCAGTACATACCATATTTTATGACTCCAGATGTCGTAATTGTCACCATTTAATTTTTCACCTTTGTCTAAGTCGGCAATAATACTTTTTGATGCCATGTCTGTAATTAAGAGACAATTATGCAAGTTCATTTATCAATTACACATTTAAGCAAATCAATTCTAATAAAGGTTCCACCTTTAGTGTAAAATGAAACGGATACGTAAGTTTCCAATCATCATTCACAATACATTCCTCGAATTACAACATTGTGAACCAACCCTTTTGTGGAAAACTTTAAAACCAGAGTTCTAAAACTCTGTTTTACATTCCAAAAGTTGCTACCACTTCCTAAACTCAAACATCCCCACCAATATTCACATCAACATCAGATTTTCTTAGAGTAGTACACCCTCAAAAATTTATTGAATACTAGCCCAACCTTGAATTTCTTAAAAATCACATAAGTAAAATTTGGTTGGGTTTTCACTCCCTATTTTCAGCATAACGATAATTTGGGTCGTTACATTAGATACCAATTTACCCCTCATTCATCCCCGAACAACAAATATTTCGAGATGACAAAATTAAGCAAAAATTACCTAACTCAATGAACAAGTGGGGATATCACTTTTGCATGTCAGCCTATGTCTCCTAAATTACTTCTTAAATAGTATGGTTCCTCCATTGGACCTTTACACATGGAATGACTCTTCTTTTTAACTTTCTCGCATCTCTACTCAATGTCGTAATTGGTTCCTCTTCATATGATAACTCCTTATCAAACAATTTGAGGTCCCAATGAATGAGTTAGTCCCTATCTCTATGGTGTTTTATTAAAACAGACAAGTGGAATATTAGGTGAACCCCGGGCATACTAGGAAGCAATGCCCGCTTATAAGCTACTGCCCCTATGCCCTTCAAAACCTCAAAGGGTTCAATGTACCTTAGAATCAATTTTCCCTTCTTACCAAAATGCATTACACCCTTCATGGGTGACACTTTCAATAATACTTTCTCTCACTATTCAAACTTTAAATCCCTCACCTTATTGTCTGCGTACTCTTTCTGTTGGCTTTGAGCTACTATGTGCTTTTCCAGTTAAACTTTACCCTCTCCATTGAATCATTGAGCATGTAAGTTCCCCAAGTCCTCACTTCAAAATCATCAAACCATCCGATTAGAGACTATATATTCTACAATATAAGGCTTCAAATGGAGCCATATCAACGCTAGAGTGGAAACTATTATTGCAGGTAAATTCACAGAAAGGTAGATATTGGTCTCACTGACCCCCGAAGTCTATTACACATGCCCGAAGCATGTCTTCAAGCACTTGAATAGTTAACTCTGACTAAACATTGGTCTATGGATGCAAAGTTGTACTTAGGTCCAATCTAGAACCCAACTCTGATTGGAATTTCTCCCAAAAATTAGAGATAAACTTGATACCTCTATCTGACACGATTGAAACACGTACCCCATGTAGTCATAAAATCTCCTTCACATAAATTTTGGCAAACTTAGTTGCATTATAATCCACCCTTATAGGAATGAAGTGACCCAACTTAGTCAATCGATCAACAATGACCCATATAGAGTCGCACTTCCTCAAGGTCTAAGGGAGACCAACTATAAAGTCCATGGTTATCCTTTCCCACTTCTATTTCAGAATGGGTATCCTTGGAAAGGTACCACCAAGATTCCGATGTTCATACTTAACCTGCTGGTAATTTTGAAACTTGATCACAAAATCTACAATATCAAGCTTCATTCATTGCCACTAATAATGTTGCCCTAAGTCCCTATACATCTTGGTGGCACCCGGATGTATAGAGTACTTAAAGTTGTTAGCCTCTGCAAGAATAATTTAAATTAGACTACCCACCTGGGGTACACACAAGCATCCCTGAATCCTCACTATGCATTCATTAATAAGGATGGCCTCTCTAGTCTCACCCTGCAACACTTTTTCTCTAAGCTTGCTCAGTTTTTTGTCTTCGAACTGCCTACTTTTGATTTGGTCAAATAATGTGGACCTGACATCCACATGTGCTAATAATATTCTTTATCTAGTCTCCTATAGTCTCATAATATCGTTAGCAAAGATATGTACCTCTCTTTCCAATAGACACCTTATCCCCTCCAGCCAAGCTACCCATATTCATGGGTTTCTGATTTTGAGTGTCTGCCACCATATTTGCCTTACTCGGGTGATATAAAATTGAAATGTCATACTCTTTGATAAACTTTATCC
This sequence comes from Capsicum rhomboideum, assembly GCA_031232105.1. NCBI lineage: Eukaryota > Viridiplantae > Streptophyta > Magnoliopsida > Solanales > Solanaceae > Capsicum > Capsicum rhomboideum. The sequence goes on from CP124716.1 coordinate 44,660,339, forward strand.
ACCTTTTTTGTCTTAGAATTAGGTCTCTCTAAGTAAACACATGCAAAAAGCTACGGTGGTCTGTGAACACTTCACACTTTACTTTATAGAGGTAGTGTCTCCAAATCTTCAAAGAAAACACCACAGCTTCTAATTCTAAGTCATGTGTGGGATAGTTTTTCATAAAACTTCATTTTCCTCAAAGCATAAGAGGTCACGTTTTGATCCTGCATCAAAACTACACCTGAACCCAACAGTGAGTCATCACAATATATAATGAAATCCTTACCATCAATAGGTAGGGTGAGAATTGCGGCCGAGGTTAACAAGGTCTTGAGATTTTGAAAACGCTCCTCACACTTGTCATCCCACACAAATGGAACTTCCTTCTAAGTTAGAAAGATCATATGTGAAGTAATGGCAGGAAACCCCTTAAAGAATCGATGATAATAATTGGCCAACCCCATAAAACTATAAATTTTGGTCACATTCGTTGGCCTAGCCCAATTCTTAACGGCTTCTACCTTCTGTTAGTCTACCATAACCCCTTCATTAGAAACCATGCTCCCCAAGAAGTACATTGAAGATAGCCAGAACTCACACTTGGAATATATAGCACATAGTTGCTTCTCCTTAAGAAACCCCAACACCGTACGCAAATGAGCTTCATGTTTTTCTTCACCCTTGAAGTAAACCAATATGTCATTAATAAAAATGATAACTAATGAATCCAAGAATGACTTAAAAAACCCCATTCATCAAACTTATAAAAGAGGTTGGGGCATTAGTCAAGCCAAAAGGCATGACTAGAAACTCGTATTGATCATAACGAGTTTGAAAAGCAATCTTTGGGATGTCCTCCGCCCTAATCTTGTGCTAATGATAACCTGAACTCAAATAAATTTTGGAGAATACTGTAGCTCCTTGTAACTGGTCAAACATGTCCTCTATCCTACTCAAGGGATATTTATTGCAAATGGTCACCTTATTCAACTGGCGGTATTCAATACACATCCTCATGCTACCATCGTTCTTTTTCACAAATAAAACAGGTGCACCTCAAGAAGAAACACTTAGGTGAATAAATCCCTTCTCAAACAATTCCTATAACTGCGATTTCAACTTCCTCAACTCTGCTGGTGCCATACGATAAGTAGGGATAGAGATAGGTTGAGTTTCAGGCTCTAAATCTATGCAAAAATCAACCTCTCAGTCTGGAGGCATACCCAGAAGTTCATAAGGAAACACTTCTAAGAACTCACAAACAACTAGGACTGAAGTTATGGGAGGAACTACAGATTTATCTTCCCAAAGATGGGCTAAAAATACCCTACAAGCCTTCTTTACTATTTTCTAAACATGAATAAATGGCACAATCCTCAAAGAAGTAGGCTTAAAAGTACCCTACCACTCTAACTTCTCTATCCTGTACATTGCTACAGTGACAGTTATAGCATAACAATTAAGAATGACACAATAATAAGGCAACCAACTAATTCCTAAGATAATATCAAATTCCTCCATGTCTAGAATTACTAAGTATGCCAAGGTCTTAAACCACATAAACATCATAGGATATGCACGATACACCTTATCATCACATACAGACACTCCAAATGGTGTGGACACAAACATCAGAGTGTTAATATATTCACAATCTAAGTCCCAGCCCAAGGTAAATTTCACAGGCACATAAGAGAATGTGGAACCAGGATCAAACAATACAGAAGCCATATGAGCACAGACAACAATAGTACTTGTGATCACAAAATCAAAATCTTCTGCTTTAGGATGAGCCATAACAGCTTAAAGATGGGCCCTATAACCACCTGACCTCCACCTCTACCAGTCTGAGCACCATTTCTACCGACTTGACCCCTACCTCGGTTGGCTTGATTTCCACCCCTTCCTACAGCCTGAATACCATGCCCACCTTGTGGATGACCCCTACCATTTACCCCACCACCATGAACTATTAAGACATGAGCACTAGAAGCCAGTTGCTGAGTCAACTGACCTGCAGACAAGAAATTAGGTCAATACCTTCTGATGTGGCCCAAACCCCTACACTCATAGTGCCTGATTCCCAAAGTAGTCCTCTGAATTGAAGAGGATGAAAGTGTATAGCTGCTTATATGTGAAGGCTAATAACTGACCCTAGACGGACTCCCTGTGGACATAGGCATGACTGAATTGTAAGGCTGAGAAGAACCACGCCCCTTCGAGAATTTACTGCTGAACTGTCCTAAGGTCCGGGCATTTTTCTCTTTTACTTTTACTTCTCCCTATGTATCAGATGCCTCAGCCTTCTTGGCAAACTCAATATCTCCTGAAAGGACTTACCAAATGTAGCCATAGGTAAAGTAACCATCTGAATCAAAGAATTGCAACCCATCATAAAGTACCTTATCCTATCTTCCTTTGAGGTGATCAATTTTAGTGCATACTGAGACAAGGCTTGAAATTTTGCCTCATAGGCCACCACAGACATGTTACCCTGCTCCAAACTTAAGAACTCATCTTTTTTCTAATCACGATAAATGAGGGGAACATATTTCTCAAGGAATACATTCTAAAATTGTGCCTAAGTAAGTGGGGGTAAGGTAGCCCTTCATTCTACAAATGACCTCCAACATTTCTTAGCTTTGTCCTGCAGCTGAAAAGGAACAAACCCTACACCATACCTTTCAATAACACCAATATTATGTAGATGTTCATGAAAATCCATCAAAAATACAAATGCATCCTAAGACTTTATACCCTGGAATACTCGGGGTTTCATCTTCATGAACTTGCAGAATAGTCCATACTCATCATCAGTCATCACTGGCCTAAGTACCTGTTGGGGATACACTCTTATTTCAGAGCCTTCATCTATCCTTGGTGCTACAGTAGCGGTATATTATAAGGCTGAAAAACTTCAGTATTACCGGTGCCATCCAAGTTACTCAGGAATTCCAACACTTGCTGAGTCATTTTCGTAGAAAAAGGCACTAGGACTGCACCATTCGGTATTGGCACCACATTCTCCGGGACGACCATATCTTTCTCCTTAACCACCACTTATTCATTCTGGACAAGGTCTGGGGCGTCCTATTGTGGGGGATGGAATGGTGATCTCTATCTGTTTGGTCCTCCTACTGCTTGGGCTCTAAACTTAGGCATATTTGTACTCCTAAGTGTCATTATCTATGTTCTTTTAGCTTAGTTTTAAGGATAACTTGATGTTCTTATTGAGTTTTTAAGTGTGTATATGTCTAATTGTGTGTTAAATTACATGTTCATAGTGCTTAAGGTGCATTCAAAAAAAGTCTAGAGTCAAAAAGATCAAATAGAACTTAGATGAGGAAACTAGTGTCGCTAGCTTGAGCTATGCTTGTTCTATTATACTTATATTTGTTCTATTGTGTTATATGGACTTATGGTTGTTGTGAGATGTTTTAGGAGACCAATGGAGGAGATATGGAAGCTAAATCAAGCCTATAAAAAATCTACAGAACGTGCAGGAACAAGGGACGAAAGCACGAGAAAGATGGACGCAACCCCCAACACAATGGAGGAGGGCATGCGCCGTACCCTTCATGGAATATGGCAAGGCATGTGACGCACCCTCAATATTACAGGATAGGGTGTGATCCGCACCATGCTACTGGTTTGCACGTACGATGAGCCATGCGACGCACCACCCCCAAATCCGACCCAAAGTTGATTTGTAACTTGTTTTAAGTGGGGGCAAAGTTGTAAATGCATGGGTTTCACTTGGGGCACGTCATAAATGACCTAAAACACCATAAAAGGAGTACTTAGCCACATTTATTCACATTTTTTGGAAATTCCTTGGAAGACACACGAATTGGAGAGGAGGAGAAGGTAAGGAAGGCTCTACACTAGTGTTTTTCTTTTTTTTTTTTTACTTTTCATTCTTGTAGTTTAAAGTTATGAACTTTTTTTGGAGATTTTTGGTATGAATATGAATGGCTAAACACCTTCATTCTAGGTTGAGTCTACGAACATGATTGCTTGATTATGGTGTTATAGTTGGTTTATTTATTTATAAAGTCATGTGATTGTTCTTGCATTCTTGTTTGACTACTCTAAAGCGTCATGAACTTTAGGATAAATCTTAGTCTCGAAACGAATTGAACATAGGAGTGGAGAGATGGATTGAATAACGTAAAGAGTGTGGATAATGAATTTAATGGTTTTATATTGATTGTTGAAGAATGATTTTCGATTAGGATAGCAATATACCTAAACGCCCCACTTGGTTGATAAAATGAGAAGATAGTTTAATGCATCTGAATTAAAGACTCATATCACCACTCAATGAAGCAGTTATGAGATTAATTTAGGTAGAATACTTAGAGGATGACCATTCCCAGGTTGAATATCAACCCCCTATATCAACGATCACGATAGACACTAACATTGGCAAGAAACCATAAGTAGGCATGAATGTGAAGTAAAAGCCTCAATCCTGGAACTCTCCATATATTGTTTACAACCCAAATTTCTTATCATTGTTAATTCTAGTATTTATCTATAAAAACAAAGCTCAAACTTTTCTTGGTAACGATTCTCACTTGTTTAACTTAAATAGTAATGCTTGAAGTAGATCGCTTGTTGATCACCAAGTCCATGTGGGGTTGATATTCGGCTCACTTAGACCCACTGTATTACTTGCATGACCACGTACACTTGCGTGTGCTCTTGGGAGCTACAGGATCCACCCCTAACAAGTGCTGCCCTCCGTCCTCCCCTTCTATCTCTACCCCCAACTCAAGGCCTTCCCCAAACTACGACCCTAGTGGTCGGTGCGGGTGCAGCAACTGCTACTGCTTTGGTGGAATGAGTATTCACCATCTGAAAACAAGATGGAATGAGTTAGATACCAATTTGGATCACTAGATACCAACTGGAATCAAGTAATAGCATGAAAGGAAGAAAGAAAAGAATTTATTTCCTTCATCATTGTAGCCTCCCGAAGAAAAGTACAGATGTCTCCATACCATTCCACAAGACTCTACTAGACCTGTTCTTGTACGATGATATCTACGAACCCCATGCTCTGTTACCATCTTTGTCTCGATCTAAATGACTTAGAGTCGCACCCACCCTAAACTATGGCGGGAGAACCAGACTTAAACCAACCCTCACTAATCAAGTGAAATAGTGCTCATTTACTTTCCATTAACCTTATCATTAACAAGTTCTAAACTCAATTATTTATTAAAGAAATAATGTTTTGAATCCAAAACAAACCATCAAATCGTAGAACTATCCAATTACTAATAGAGTGCGGAAACCTCTATTAATTACATCCTCAAGACCTGAAACCAGAGTACTAGAACAACTAAGAATGTCTAAATAGGTAACTAATAGATTATCCAAAATATGAAAGGGAATACGAAAAAACCTTAGTCCCAAAAATTACTACCCGATCTTGGTGCTCACCCTTGAACCTGAGTGTGGAACTGCTGGCTAAAGTTGAGGTCTTGTCTCAAACGTCAGAACACGCTCTGCACTCAATAAAAAAAAAAGCACAGGTAGCATCAGTACATCAACAAGCACTAGAAAGCATCATAGGTCAACTCAACCTGACACCAGACAAATAAGTAAATCGAATAGATGCAAAGTGATCATCAAAGAACTTATAATCAAAGATAGATACCCAATTATGACATTTCACTTTAGATGGAATACAAACTCAAAGACATGTATATTTACACTTAGTCTAATTCAGCAACAAGTTGCATTACAACATATTACTATAACCAAACATTCAATGAACATGAATAAATGTATGAATGCAAGATGGGAACATCATATCTTTCTCTTCTCAATCTTATCAACATCATCACGAATATCATGATTTCAATAATATCATCATCATCAAAAGAATCATCGTCATCAATAATATCATGAACATCATGATTTGTATATCAATATCATCATCATTTTAACAACATCAATGTCTATGAATATGCAATGCCATCAATAATCACAAAGAGCGCTCGAAAGCAATCAGAAATACATTATTCACATATAAGCACATAGTCAAGCAAGTCTAATTGGTACAATAAACCATAACCTACCTTGATTCCTTTCTCAAAGTCACTTCTAGGCCACAAACTTTCCCTTTATTTCTCTTTCACCTTGTTCTTTATCTATAACAACAAGATTACACACCCATTTTAATCAATTAGTCCCTTTTAACCACTAGGGATTAATAAATAACAATTTTCAACCATAAATTTCCCTAATTCATCACCTTAGGATTTTTTTATCCTTTAAATCTCATGAACCCTACCTCATTTAGCATGAACAACTAAGATTCTACTCCCATTAGTATTTTCTAACACCTTAGAATCATTATCTACTGATTTAATATTCATTCCCATAAGTTTTCATCAATTTCATGAATCAGGGCTAAACCCCAATTTTCACCATGAACAAGGTTTCTAATGATTTTCAGTAATTTTAAGAAGTAATTCAAGTTTAGAATGTAAGATACTTACCTCCAAAGATGAAAACCTCTTAAATTTTGTAGAAAATTGCCTTCTCCAGAGCCTTGGTTCATTTTTCAAGAAATAGGGAATGAAAAATATTATTTGGGTTTAAAAATGAAAAATTATTGCATTTTACCACTACATCGGTAAGATTACCACTGCAGCGGTTCGCGATGAAATAGAGGCTACCACTGCAGCGGTTCCATTTTCAGCTATAGTGGTCCAAGGAAGAAACTTGGGACCTCCCCCTAACTTTATCCATTTCACAGCACATTCCTTGAATTCAACATCGCGAAATAACCCTTCTGCGGTAAACTCTATAATCAGAGTTTTATAACTCCATATTACGTGTCGAAAGTTGCTACAGCTTCTTAAACTCGTTATCTATCTAAAATTCTATCAAACATCCCCACCAACGTTCACATCAACACAAAATTTTCCTTGAGTGGTACACCCTCAAAATTCATTGAATACTAGCCCAATACTAAATTTCTTGAAAATCACTTAAGTAAAATTTGGAGGGATTTTTTCTTCTTATTTTCATTGTAATGATGATTTGGGTCATTACATTGAAAATGGAAGAATGAAATAAAAGAGAAGAAAATAGAATTTATACCAGCAATGTCACCTAGGTGGTAAAACGGTATCTTAAGTGATGTCGCTTGAGCGGCCAAACTACCGTTAAGGCGTTAGTCTCGTGACACGCAGGTGACCGCAAAGGCGGTACATTTTTTGCTAAGGTGACACAACCAAGGTGGATGAAGCATCGCTGATGAACCATGGTTACATGGCACTTTCGATGCTTAAAATAAGGAAAATATGCAATTACTTTGGTGTATTTGGTTTGTATGATGTGTTTTCTATCCTACATTTCAAGAAAATAGGTTTTGAAGCAAAATGATCAAGAAGGAAGAATCACGCTTGAGAACGAAGTATTTGAAGATGAAAGAATAAGGATCTGCACCAGAGAGTTACTCACGATAGGACTCACGTGCCGTGAAGTCCACTCACGTGACGTGAGTTCCTACCGTGAAGTCAAATTTAGAGGATGCAATGTTGTCTGATTTCTATGACATGCAGTCACGTGGCATGACTACACTCACGTGGCATGACTGGGTGGCATGAGTAAACTTCTGAAGATGTCTATTTGAACTTGATTTCCAAGACACTCACCTACGTGGCGTGACTTGGTTCCACGACACCAAGTCACTATACAGTGGAAAATTGCCGACTCTGTTCTCCTATTTTTATTAGGATAGGATTAGTTTTGTATCTATAAATACCCTTGTATTATCCTATGTTCAGGAGTTAGTCAGTACATTGTTTTGAGATAGTTTTTCATTATTTCAAGTTCAGAGACACATTATTGGTTTTGTAATCTTGGGATATTGATTCTAGAGTTTTATTCATCATTGAAATTTCAGTTTTTCTTCATTATTGTGAGTTTACAATTATGTCTTCATCTTCGAATTCTAATTGTGCTCTTGCAAACATGAGTAGCTAAGCTCATTAACTAGGGTTGTGTGAACCAACAAAATGGGTTAAGTACAAAGCAATTCTGAACCAGTGTGAATGCCTGTATTGTTATTTCCTTCGTTGTAATTGATCTTCTAACGGTTGAAAATGTTAGAAACTCACCTATATTCTAGACTTGCTCGAGAGAGAGGTAGAAATTGGGAAAGGAAATAACAATAGAGATTTGAAGCTATTAACCTTCGCCTAATAACTTGAGCCTTAGCGGGAAGAGTTATCTAATATCCAAGACAAGGGTTAGTAGTGCGATGCTCGAAAACCGAGAGGAGAAAAGTGAAATTCATCTAACCAAGGTCGAGAGACGTTTAGACGAACATATCTTGTCAGATTTTGCATGCAGCACAGCGGGACAGTTTTGCCAGCACCAATAACCGGGAGAGTTAAGGAATCATTGGGGATCACAGTCCTAGTTTATTTCTCATATTGAAAACAACTTCAAAGAATCAACACTTGTTACGATCACTACTAGTTACAAATATTTTCCCCTTCTTACTTATTTGCCAACTACTCAAACAATAACTCAACCTACTTCTATCCTATTCCTTGTGGGATCGACCCTAACCTAGTTGGGTTCTATATTTGATTCAGCGATCGCTTTATACTTCTCAGGAGGCATATTTTAGGCGACATTAAATTTTGGTGCCATTGTTGGGGAATACGATTACGGAGTTTATTAGTTTATTTGTTGGAGTTGATTGGTATTGTTTTTCTAAACTTGTAAGGGTACAGGCGGGTGTATGCCCAATACTAGGAGTCAAGGCAATCCCCTGATTCTACTTGATCTTGAAATAGAAAGGACTCTGAGAGCTATTCAAAGAATGGTGAATACCGATGAAGTCCAGGATCCTGTCGCCCTGGGAGACATTCATAATCAACCAATTGAGCCCGTTGGTCATGAAATAGCGGATCAAACTACTGCTTGGTTAACATGAGAAGAGCATGATAGACAAGCTGCTCTTAGGCAAGCAGAGAGAGATAATAGAGCTATGCAAGAGGCTGCTTAACAATCGGTTGAGGCTGAAGAGAGACAAAGAAGATTGAGAGCTCAACAGCCACTTCAAAGACCGCACGTGCCAGTTTATGTTGATCCTTAGGAAGAAGACGTGGCCTACTTCGATCCAATAGAGACTAGTGTCATTATTCCATCTGGGTTATCTCCGGGCACTAAGTTTGACATTACCACTTCCATGATTCACCTGCTGAACTTGAAGGGTGTGTTTTTCGGTCTTTCTACTGATGATCCAAAGATGCACGTGATGAATGTTGTGGGGGTTTGAACGTCATATAATTTGCCTGGAGTTGACCAAGAGGCTATTTGATTGAGATTTTTTCCATTCTCTCTAACAGGAGAGGCAACTTTATGGTTGGCAGAATTACCACGAGGATCCATCACTACTTGGCAAGAATTGAGAAATCAATTTCTGGAGAGGTTTTTCCCACCTTCCAAGATGCTACAGTTGAAGGATGAGATCTACAACTTCAGACAACTACATTCTGAAGCCCTTTATGAGACATGAATAAGGTTCAAGAAGAAGCTGCAGAATGTGACAAATCATAGAATGAGTGGTAGAAACTTACTTGAAATCTTCTTCAGGGCTTTAAATGTCAATACTATGGCTGTAGTAGATACTATCACTGGTGGAGCATTTATGAGTTTGAGGTTAGAAAAAGCTTTAAAAATACTAGATCTTATCACTAAGACCAATCGAGGATGGCATACTCGGGAAGCAGATAAGCCGGCTGGCACATATGCTATTGGAGCCTCAGCAGCACAACGGGCTTTGGACGAATCTGTAGCTCAATAGGTCGCTTAGTTAAGGACAAAAATTGGTTTTCTAGCTAAACAAATTGCGGCTAGAGATGTTAAAAAGGTGCATGCTATAGGTGCATAAGGTAAAACATCTAGACATGAAGATTATGAATCTGATAAAGAGGCAAAGTATCTGGATCGAGAAGTGGCGGGTTTTCGAGCCAAGGTCCAAGGGTCTATCCAAGACTCCTGGAACTCGAGGCAAGGGAATCAAGGTTGGAACTACTATGTCGACAGTTACAACAAGTCAGGATATAGATATAGAGAATGAGATTATGACGGTGATTGGAGAAGGAAGGATGATTATCAAGAGAAGAGTGGCGTATATGTTCCACCTGGGAATCGCGATTCTGACTCTAGAAATTCAAGAATGGAATCCCTTCTCAATAAACTGGTGAAAGGGTCAGAGAGTCAAGAATAATGCCTGAAAGAGGTTAGGCCAGACATCTCAGGAATAAGTCAAAAAGTGGAATCCCATTCGACTGCTATCAAACAGTTGGAGCAACAGTTCGGGCAAATATCAGTGGAATTGAAACAACGTCAGCTAGGTACCCTTCCAAGCAACACCGTCCAGAATCTGAAGAATGATAGCCATTGTCTGGCCATTACTACTAGAAGTGGCAAATGCACCACAGATCTATCTATACCTATGGGTAGTTGTAAGACCAACAAGCCGATGGTTGTTGATGTAGAAATTGAGATAGATCCAAATAATTTGAAGGTTGAAACGGTTCCAAATCCTCAAAATACTAGCAAAAAATTGAAATCTGAAAAGAGGCAGGAAAAGGAGGTCCCACAAAAGTTGAAGACTATACCACTACCTCCTCCTCCGTTTCTTCAAAGGTTGAAAAAGAAGGTTGAGGAAGGAAAATATCAAAAGTTTATTACAATGTTTAAAGAGCTATCGATGAACATCCCTCTTGTTGAGGCATTGGAGCAGATGCCAGGCAATGAAACTTTATGAAAGACTTGGTGACAAAGAAGAGAACTGTCAGTTTTAAGCCGGCAGATAACTTACATCATTGCAGGGCAGTTGCTTCGCGTTCCCTGGTTGAAAAGAAGGAGGATCCAGGAGCTTTCACAATTCCTTGTTCTATTGGGTCCTACAACTTTGCTAGAGCACTTTGTGATTTGGGTGCTAGCATTAACTTAATGTCGTTAGCCGTTTTAAAGCAGTTGGGGTTGGGAGCACCAAAACCAACCTCTATGAGACTTCTCATGGTGGATAGGACTGGGAAACAGTCGGTGGGCATTTTGTATGATGTTTTGGTATAAGTTGCATCTTTAATGTTTCTGGCTAACTTTGTAATCCTCGATTGTGAAGTTGATTTTGAGGTTCCCATCATATTAGGAAGACCATTCCTTGCCACTGGTCGTGCATTGGTAGACATAGAAATAGGGCAGATGAAATTTAGGTTAAATAATGAACAAGTCACTTTCAATGTTTGTCGTTCCATGAAGCAACCAAAAGATATGCGGGTGATTCCGGTAATAGATGTGGTTGAGGATAATGATGTTGTCATGCCTCTTGAATAAAGGTTGGGGTAGAAGCTCTTGCAGTCGTGATTATAAATTTTGATAGCAACGGTATTGAGAAATACGATGAGATGGTTGGTTCACTCACTGGTAAGGGGCAATACACTTATGCTCCAAAGAAACTTGATCTCGATTAGAAGAATAGGGTGAATCCACCAGCTTATCCTTCTCTTGAGGAGCCTCCAGTTTTAGAGCTTAAGGCTCTTTCGGCTCACATTTGCTACACATTTTTGGGAGCCAACAACACCTTGCCTGTGATTATTTATGCTAAATTGGTGGAGTGGCAAGTAGAGGCTCTGGTTTCAGTATTGAGAAAATTTAAGAGGGCCATTGGTTGGTCCATTGCTGATATTATAGGAATTCCACCCGATATTTGCGCTCACAAAATTCAACTTACTCCTGAGTGCATACCGAGTATTGAGCATCAACGTCGTCTAAACCCACCTATGCAAGAGGTTGTGAAGAAAGATATCCTTAAGTGGTTAGATGTAGGAGCGGTTTACCCCATTATTGATAGCAAGTAGGTGAGCCCAGTTCAGTGTGTGCCAAAAGAGGGAGGAATCACTGTGGTTCCAAATGAGAAGAATGAGTTAATCGCAATGAGACCAGTTACTGGATGGACAGTTTGCATGGATTATCGAAAGATGAATTCTTGGACAGAAAAAAATCATTTTCCTATGCCCTTCATGGATCAGATGTTAGACCGTCTTGCTGGTAGAGGATGGTATTATTTTATCAATGGCAATTCAGGGTATAATCAGATTTCATTTCCCCCGAAGACCAAGAGAATACTACTTTCACTTGTCCATACGGGACATTCGCATTTAAAAGGATGCCCTCCGATCTATGTAATGCATCGACCACTTTCCAACGTTGCATGATATTTATTTTCTCCGACATGGTGCATGACTCTATTGAGGTTTTTATGGATGATTTTTCTGTTGTGGGAGACTCATTTGATGATTTCTTGGCGCACCTGGCTAATGTGCTGCAAAGATGCGAGGAGTGCAACTTAGTGCTAAATTGGGAAAAATGTCACTTTATGGTCATTGAGGGTATCGTATTGGGGCATCAGATTTCAAAGAAAGGTATTGAAGTGGATAAGGCAAAGATTGAGGTAATTTAAAAGTTACCTCCACCCATTTCAGTAAAAGGAATTCGAAGTTTCTTAGGTCATGCTGGCTTTTATAGAAGATTCATCAAGGATTTCTCTAAGATTGCACATCCTTTATGCAAACTTTTGGAGAAAGACGTGAATTTCGTGTTCGATGAGGCATGTCTTAAAGCATTTGAGTGTCTAAAAGAAAAGTTGATTTCAGCCCCTATCATTGTCTCACCCGATTGGATGATGCCTTTTGAGGTTATGTGTGATGCTAGTGGAGTGGCCTTGGGTGCAGTCCTTGGACAAAGACGTGATAAGATCTTACATGCAATTTACTATGCTAGAAAAGTGCTTAATCTAGCTCAAAAGAATTATACTGTGACTGAGCAAGAGTTGTTGGCAGCGGTCTTTGCTTTTGAGAAATTTCTCTCTTATTTGATTGGCACAAAGGTCATTGTACATATAGATCATGCATCACTTCGATATCTTATGTCGAAGAAGGATGCTAATTCAAGGTTGATTCGGTCGGTACTTCTATTACAGGAATTTTACTTTGAAGTCAAGGATCGTAAGGGAATCGAGAATCAGGTCGCTGACCATCTATCATACCTTGAGAAGGAGGCCATGCTTAAATTAAGGGATGATCTTGAGATTGATGATACTTTTCCAGATGAGCAAGTATTGGCAGCATCCCAAGACTTAATCCCTTGGTTTGTTGATTTTTCCAACTTTTTGGCAAGTGATCTAGTTTCGAAAGATATGTCATATCAGTAGCTAAAGAAATTCATGCATGAGATGAGAAAATTCTTCTGGGATGAGCCGTATTTATATAGGGTGTGTGTAGATGGCATGATTCGAAGATGTATTTCCAGAGGTCGAGAAGATGAGTATTTTTGAAGTATGTCATTCATCTCCAGTTGGGGGTCATCATGGAGGTGTACGGACTACCCATAAAATCTTTCAATGTGGGTACTAATGGCCCTGTATTTACAAAGATGCTCATGATAATGCTCGCGCTTGTGACCAATGTCAAAGGCAAGGGAATATCTCATGCAGACACGAACTTCCCATGACAACTATCCTTGAGCTTGAATTGTTTGATGTGTGGGGAATTGACTTTATGGGCCCTTTTGTGAGCTCACACGGGATGAAATACATTTTGGTAGCTATCGACTATGTTTCTAAGTGGGTCGAGGCAATTGCGCTTCCTAATAAAGAAGGAAGAAGTGTATCGGCATTCTGGAAAAAGAACATATTTTCACGATTTGGTACACCCTGAGTTATCATTAGTGATGGAGGCTCACACTTCTGCAATCATCTGTTTAAGGCCTTGCTTGAAAATATGGTGTTAAACATAAGGTGGCCACACCTTACCATCCTCAGACAAGCGGGCAGGTTGAGGTGTCAAATCGTGAGATCAAGTCTTATTTGGCAAAAATAGTAAATGTCAAAAGGACTGATTGGTCTTGAAGATTGGATGATGTATTATGGTCATATCGAACTGCTTTTAAGACGCCAATTGGTGCATCACCATATGAATTAGTTTTTGGAAAGTCTTACCATTTGCCTGTCAAACTTAAACATAAGGCTTTATGGGCTTTGAAATGGTTGAATTTGAACTGGAGTGAAACGGCTAATTTGAGACTTGAGTATATAAATGAGATGGATGAATTTCATCTCTGGGCTTATGAAAGTTTAGCAATATATAAAGAGAAGATGAAATTATATCATGATCGACGCATTGATAAATGAGAGTTTCACTCGGGAGATTTGGTGCTACTTTATAACTCCAAGCTTCGTTTGTTTGCTGGAAAGTTAAAGTCAAAATGGTCCGGACCATTTACGGTGGTCAGGGTATTCCCACATGGAGCAATTGAGCTAAAAGGTGTTGATATTGTTCTATTCAAGGTCAATGGGCAGCGTGTTAAGCATTATATGGGAATCACGGAAGAAATACGGACATGTGAGGAGCTTGAGCTTGATAAAGTCTAAGTAGTCAAGCTAGCTATGTCGTGCAACGACATTAAATCAGGTGCTTTATGGGAGGCAACCCATGAGCTGGTAAGTGAAGTCTGAGTATCCAAGTTAGCCGTGTCGTGCCGCAACATTAAATCAGGCGCTTCATGGGAGGCAACCCATGAGCTGGTTGGTGAAGTCTGAGTATCCAAAATAGCCGTGTCGTGCCACAATATTAAAGAAGGCGCTACTTGGGAGGCAGCCCAAAAACTGATAATCTAGTGAGGACTGAGCATTGGAGGATAAGTTAGCTGGAATCTAAAAAAGTGCACGGAATATGTTCAGTTCAACTCACAACACTTAGTCACGTGCCATATAAGTTCTGAACATAACCTAAGCCAGTAACCCACGTGACGTAGGTAAACCCATTTCACGTGGGTTGTGCCGTGAAAATAAGAATTATTTTTGATTTTTCAGAATCCCATCTACCCCAGATACCCACGTGATGTGAGTTCAACCCATGTCACGTGGAAGGTACCGTGAAAATCAGAACATCAGCTAATCCACAATCCGACCCGACCCGACCCTGTTCTTTATAAAAAGTTCATTATCCTTCCTCCTAACCCGAAACAAAATCCAAATCTGACCTACACCCTCTCCAATTCTAATACTCTCATAAACCCTATATTCCAAAATTCACCACATTTCCATATACCCATTCCTAAATCATCATTTTCTCCCTTCTAATTTTCAGATTTCTCAAATATATTCATCACTTAATTCCCAATAACCCAAAAATACTATCCCCAAACCCATAAACCGACCCACCCGACCCAGTTAACCTAAAATCCAAACCCCCCACCCTATAAATTTGACCCACCCGACCCGTTTTGAATCAAACCCAACCCCTATACCCATATTTCGACCCAAACCCGGCGTTATGCCTCCCAAATCAAACCCCAAACGTGACCACCTTGATTCTTCATCAAGAATCTAAACCAAAAATCTAGAATTTCTGACTCATTTGCATGATGAACCGACAGAATCAGAAAAAGTGGGTCTGAGGAGGTTTTTGCTATTGGTACTGATGATACTGCACTAGTGCCCCGTACCACGAGATTACAGACTCGAGCATAAGCTGCTGCCCGGGCTGTACTTCAGCCCATTCCACAGCCTGTAGAGCCGGGTGTTCCTGATCAGTCTTTTAAGTCCACCCCCCAGTCTGAAGAGGGGGAGGATGAGTCGATATCGGGCTCTGTGGATGATGCTACCGGATAGGGTACCTCTGTGATAGAGGCTACAACCTCTATTTTGGGCACTGATACACAGAGTTCCCCAACTCCCTCACAGAGAAGGGATATCAAATGTTGGTGTAATCAGGGCATGCGGGTATTTTATGACAAGGATACTGAGTTGACGGAGTAGGGTATGTGTCGAAGAAGCGTTATGGAGGAGCCCCGATATCGGATGGAGGAGTTAAAGGAATTGACTGATATTCGGCCTGTGTTTGAGAAGTATGGGTTTGGATGGATGGCGGAGCCTTCGGGTCGCAACAACTCAGAATTAGTGCGAGAATTTTATGCGTCTTATGCTGCATCCATTGATTTGAGTACATCTGTTGGGCAGCGGTACCGGGACTAAACTTTATTGACTCATACCCTGGTTTGAGTGACCCGAGTTGATATTTCTGTGCAGACCATCCACCGATTCTTGTTTGGTGCAGACAGTCCATTGCTAGCCACGACTGCTGAGTTTGATCACCGCATGGAGACTGTCATAAATTGAATTAAAATGCTGGATGTTGATCAGAAGTTGGAGTTGCTGAGGTGGATTGTTGGGTATATAGCATAGGATGGGGTTGATGCTAGTTGGGTGACCGGGAAGCTGGATATAAAGAAGTCCACACTATATTTTGTCGGCAGGTTTTGGTGGTCAGTTGTTAGGCATCGGTTGGGGCCCACTAATGTTGATAATTCACTCACCTTAAATCGGGCTGTGGTGGTAGCTAACATTTTTAAAGGTTATGATATTCATATCTCCAGGTACATTTTTAGGGAGATTCATGAGTGGGCCTTTCGAGACCATACCAGTATCCCTTTCCCCTGTTTGATTTAGGGCCTGTGTGATAGGGCGGGTATGGTTAGGATACCTACCATTGATCACTATATTGAGGTGACCCGTATAGCATAGATTGGGTTGATGAAGCAGCGGGATCCTAACCCTATTGTTCCACGAAGGTCTCAGCCTTCCGGGTCATCAGGAGCAGCCCTTTTTGAGGGGCTTGGAGATAGAGATGAGTCGGTGAGCACACCTATGCCTATTCCTGTACCAGTGCGTGTTCCTGATACTGCCTATGCACCTACTGAGGGCATAAGCTTGACTGACGATGAGGTACCCGGCACTACAGCACCACCACCTCATTCTGGCATGGTTTCGGTTTTGAAGGACTTCCTACAGTAGCTGGTTGATCGGCAAATAGAGATGTTTGAGCGGCAGGCTCACACTGAGGCCTAGATGGGTAAGTTGGTATCCCTACTTAAGCCATCTGTTCGGACCAGTTTAGAGGTCCATATGACTGCAGCAATAGATCATTTTATGCAAGAGTTGTATGGGCAGATTGATAGTTTTAAGGCACGTATGGCCACCCGAATGGGTTCCGCACAGCCTCCTAGTATAGCAGAATTGAAACAAGAGGTAGCTTATTTGAGAGAGGATGTATGAACTTTGGAACCGAGCGGTGCCCCAGTTATTCCACCTATGCCTATTCAGGCCCCGATGCGGCCAGGTTTTGAGGTGGATTTGTTTGCTGATGAGGATCCTCCGATTGATAGAGGTAAACGTCCACGCAGTCCGGAGGAGCAGGTGGATAGTAGTGATGAGTTTGAGGGTGATCTCCGGAGAGTGGTTAATGCCTCTAGGAGGGAGTGCCATACTAGCCAGATAGCGGAGGACCAGAGTGCACGAGGTGCTTCCTCTAGTCAGGCACCCCCTTTACCGGATGCACCTAGCGGAGAGCCCAGAGGGCAAACTGATGATCCCGCTATGGGTAGGCCCACTTCTGGCGCTGAGGGAGACACAGGTATTTCTTCACTCCCTTGCATTTATTATATTGATAGTTGTGCACTGAGTGCAGTGCACTATTGTTAGTTGGGGGTGGGGGTGTACAACCACTTGGGGTTTTTTGTTGCCGTGTTTCTTATCCCCCGAGTGTTCTATCATAGTAGAACCAGTGTGTTTAGATTGTTATTTATATTATTATGTGTTTTTGTGTTTAATTAGGAGAAAAATAGGGGAACCTTAGTGCAGTCCAATTTTGAACGTATTTTGAATATTAAGGATGCTTTGTGATTGTCTAAAGGATACCCTTCCTGAAAATTTTTGTTTTGAATTGTGTGTGTAGTATGTTAGTTTGTGACAGTTGTTGGATCTTTTTATGGCATTAGAAATATAGATAAAATAATTGTACCTAGCATTGCATGAACCCAGATAGGTAGTAGTTGATAATACAACCCTGTGCTATGTGTGTGAGAGGTCATTACTTAGTTGACTTTATGTGTGTGATCCAGAACTTGACCGATTGGTCTTACCTAGGCCTAAAAACCTGACTAAATGAATTCTGTATCCCTTGATCTCGATTTTGAGCCTTAATTGACCTGTTTATTTCATTAGCCTATTCACCTTCCCATTTTGACTTATAATGAACCTGTCTTGGCCCTGGTCCCTCCTTGGACATTGTTTACCTCAAATCAGGCAAATTGCCTGAGTTGAGGGTGGCTATTATAGGGGTTCGTAGATTGATTTGGGTTTGAAGTAGGGGTTAGTAAGAGAAAAAGAGAGAAAACAGATTTGGGATGTGAAGAAAAAAAATGATATGAATAGAAAAAAAAAGAGAAAAAGGAAAAAGAAAAAAAATTGTGTTTTGAAAATATGAAGAAAATCACACCCAAAATCTGAAAATAAATGAAGGAGAACAAGGGAGAGTAAAAATAAGAATGGTTGGAAATTGGAGTCAAAAATAGTGTAGTGTCAAGAAGGGTTGAGTCACCATATCCATATGTACCATACCCGTCCCCAAGCCTACATTACAAGCCGATGAAATTCCTATAGTAATCCTAGTCCAACTAGACGTAAAGCTAAGGCATAGAAAATAAGGGAAAGCCTATGGTATTTCATGCACACCGTTTAAACTTCTTTGTGAGAGAGAGTATTTTGACCGAGTCCCTAGTTTGAGATTCATTAGTATACTGTGAGTATATGGGACTTCTTTGCTGTGAGAGTACATGGGTTGTATTGTTAGCTGCTATCTATTCGGATAATGTCATTTGCATGTAAGCTTAGTTGTTTGTTCAAAATCTTATGCCATCACTTGATCCCTTCTATGTCATGATAAAATGTTTCAAGGATACACTCTGTGGTTTTTGATTTGCAAGAAGGAGGGGTTAGAAAAGTTTTTCCAAAAGCAATGAGTTGACTATCGTAGGTCCCTTAGATTTCTCTTAATTAAGCATCGTATATGTTTGTGTTGTTTTGTTCGCATCAAGACATGAAAACGTTCTAAGTTGAGGGTTTTGATGAGCCATGGTCACATGGTACTTTCGATACTTAAAACAAGGATATGCAATAACTTGGGTGTATTTGGTTGGTATGATGTGTTTTATGTCCTACATTACAGGAAAATAAGTTTTGAAGCAAAATGATCAAGAAGGAAGAATAACGCCCGAGAACGAAGTATCTGAAGACGAAAGAACAAGGATCTGCACCAGAGAGTGACTCACCACAGGACTCATGTGCCGTGAAGTCCACTCACGTGAGGTGAGTACCTGCTGTGAAGTCAACTTCTGAGGATGCAATGTTGTCTGATTTCCATGACATACAGTCACGTGGCGTGACTGGGTGGCGTGAGTCAACTTCTGAAGATTTCTATTTGAACCTGATTTCCAAGACACTCACCTACGTGGCGTGACTTTGTTCCACGACACCAAGTCACGATACCATGGAAAATTGCTGACTTTGTTCTCCTGATTTTATTAGGATAGGATTAGTCTTGTATCTATAAATACCCCTGTATTGTCCTATGTTAAGGAGTTAGTCAGTACATTGTTTTGAGATAGTTTTTCATTATTTCGAGTTCAGAAACACATTATTTATTTTCTAATCTTGGGATATTGATTCTAGAGTTTTATTCATCATTGAGATTTCAGTTTTTCTTCATTACTGTGAGTTTACAATTATGTATTCATCTTCGAATTCTTATTGTACTCTTGCAAACATGAGTAGCTAAAATCATTAACTAGGGTTGTGTGAACCATGAGGAATTAACAAAATGGGTTAAGTGCAAAGCAATTCTGAACCGGTGTGACTGCATGTATTGTTATTTCCTTCGTTGTGATTGATCTTCTAATGGTTGCAAACCTTACAAAATCGCATGTATTCTAGACTTGCTCGAGAGAGAGGTAGAGATTGGGAAAGGAAATACCAACAGATATTTGAAGCTATTAACCTTCACCTAATAACTTGAGCCTTAGCGGGAAGAGTTATCTGATATCCAAGTCAAGGGTTAGTAGTGCGATGCTCGAAAACCAAGAAGAGAAGAGTGAAATTCATCTAACCAAGGTCGAGAAACGTTTAGATGAACATATCTTGTCAGATTTTTCATGCAACACAGTGGTATAGTTTTGCCAGCACCAATAACCGGGAGAGTTAAGGAATCATTGGGGATCACAGTCCTAGTGTATTTCTCATATTGAAAACAACTTCAAAGAATCAACACTTGTTACGATCACTACTAGTTACAAATATTTTCCCCTTTTTACTTATTTTCCAACTACTCGAACAAGAACTCTACCTACTTCCATCCTATTCCCTGTGGGATCGACCCCAACCTAGTTAGGTTCTATATTTGATTCAGTGACTACTTTATACTTCTCAAGAGGCATATTTTGGGCGACATCAAATTTTGGCGTCGTTGCCTAGGAATACGGTTACGGAGTTGATTAGTTTATTTGTTGAATTTGATTGGTATTGTTTTTCTATACTTGTAAGGGCACACACCGGTGTATGCCCAATACTAGGAGTCAAGGCAATCCCCTGATTCCACTTGATCTTGAAATAGAAAGGACTTTGAGAGCTAATCGAAGAATGGTGAATATCGACGAAGTTCAGGATCCTGCCTCCCTGGGATACATTTATAATCAACTAATTGAGTCGGTTGGTCATAAAATAGTGGATCAAACTACTGCTCGGTTAACATGAGAAGAGAATGCTAGACAAGCTGCTCTTAGACAAGTAGAGAGAGATAATCGAGCAATGAAAGATGTTGCTCAGCAACTGGCTGAGGCTGAAGAGAGAAAAAGAAGATTGAGAGCTCAACAACCACTTCAAATACCACATGTACCAGTTTATGCTGATCTTGAGGAAGAAGACGTGGCCTACTTCGAGCCAACAGAGACTGGTGCCATTATTCCACCTGAGTTACCTCCGGGTACCATGTTTGACATTACCAGTGCCATGATTCACCTGCTGAACTTGAAGGGTGTGTTTGCCAGTCTTTCTACTCATGATCCAAACATGCACGTCATGAATTTTGTGGGGGTTTGAACCTCATATAATTTGACTGGAGTTGACCAAGAGGCTATTCGATTGAGATTGTTTCCATTCTCTCTAACAGGAGAGGCAACTTTGTCATTGGCAGAACTACCACGAGGATCCATCACTACTTGGAAAGAATAGAGAAATCAATTTCTGGAGAGGTTTTTCCCACTTTCCAAGATGCTACAGTTGAAGGATGAGATCTACAACTTCAGACAACTACATTCTGAAGCCCTTTATGAGACATGGATAAGGTTCAAGAAGAAGCTACAGAATGTGCCAAATCATAGAATGAGTGGTAGAAACTTACTTGAAATCTTCTACAGGGCTTTAAATGTCAATACTAAGGCTGTAGCAGATACTATCACTGGTGGAGCATTTATGAGTTTGAGGTGGGAAAAAGTTTCAAAAATATTAGATCGTATCACTAAGACCAACCGAGGATGTCATACTCGGGAAGCAAATACGCCAGCTCGTACATAGGCTATTGGAGCCTTAGCAGCATAACGGGCTTTAGAAGAATCTGTTGCTCAAGAGGTCGCTCAGTTGAGGACACAAATTGGTATTCTGGCTAAACAGATTGCGGCTAGAGATGCTAAAAAGGTGCATGTTGTAGGTGCACAAGGTAAAACGTCTAGACATGAAGATTATAAGTCTGGTGAAGAGGCAAAATATCTGAATTGAGAAGTGGCAGGTTTTCGAGCCAAGGTCCAAGGGTCTAACGAAGACTCCTGGAACTCGAGGCAAGGGAATCAAGGTCGAAACTACTATGGGGACAGTTACAACATATCGGGATATAGAGAGAGAGAATGATATTGTGACGGTGATTGGAGGAGGAAGGATGATTATAGAGAGAAGAGTGGCGTATATGTTCCACCTGGGAATCGAGATTCTGACTCTGGAAATTCAATAATGGAATCCCTTCTCAATAAACTGGTGAAAGGGTCAGAGAGTCAAGAATAATGCCTGAAGGAGATTAGGTCAGACATTTCAGGAATAAGTCAAAAAATGGAATCCCATTCGACTGCTATCAAAAAGTTGGAGCAACAGTTCGGGGAAATATCAGTGGTATTGAACCAACGTCATCCAGGTACCCTTCCAAGCAACACCATCCAGAATTCGAAGAATGATAGCCATACCCTTCCAAGCAACACCATCCAGAATCCGAAGAATGATAGCCATTGTCTGGCATTACTACTAGAAGTGGAAAATGCACCACAGATCTATCTATACCTATGGATAGTGGTAAGACCAATAAGCCGATGGTTGTTGATGTAGAAACTGAGATAGAGCCAGATAATTCGAAGGTCAAAACAGTTCCAAATCCTCAAAATACTAGCAAAAAAGTGAAATCTGAAAAGAGGCAGGAAAAGGAGGTCCTACAAAAGTTGAAGACTATACCACTACCTCCTCCTCCGTTTCTTCAAAGGTTTAAAAAGAAGGTTGAGGAAGGAAAATATCAAAAGTTTATTACAATGTTTAAAGAGCTATCGATGAACATCCCTCTTGTTGAGGCATTGGAGCAGATTCCAGGCTATGCGAAGTTCATGAAAGACTTGGTGACAAAGAATAGAACTATCAGTTTTGAGCCGGAAGATAACTTATATCATTGCAGTGAAGTTGCTTCACGTTCCCTGGTTGAAAAGAAGGAAGATCCAGGAACTTTCATAATTCCTTGTTCTATTGGGTCCTACAACTTTGCTAGAGCACTTTGTGATTTGGCTGCTAGCATTAACTTAATGTCGATAGCCATTTTCAAGAAGTTAGGGTTGGGAGCACCAAAACCAACCTCTATGAGACTTCTCATGGCGGATAGGACTGTGAAAAAGTCGGTGGGCATTTTGTATGATGTTTTAGTAAAAGCTGCATCTTTTATATTTTCGACTGACTTTGTGATCCTCGATTGTGAAGTTGATTTTGAGGTTCCCATCTTATTGGGAAGACCATTCCTTGCAACTGGTCGTGCATTGGTAGACATGGAAACAGGACAGATAAAATTCAGGTTAAATAATGAACAAGTCACTTTCAATGTTTTTCGTTCCATGAAGCAACCAAAAGATATGCGGGTGATTTCGGTAATAAATGTGGTTGAGGATAATGCTGTTGTCATGCCTCTTGAAGAAAGGCTAGGTAGAAGCTCTCGCAGACGTGATTATGAATTTTGATTGCAACAGTATTGAGAAATACGATGAGATGGTTGGTGCAATCACTGGTAAGGGGGCATACACTTATTCTCCAAAGAAACTTGATCTCGATTAGAAGAATAGGGTGACTCGACTAGCTCATCCTTCTATTGAGGAGCTCCAGTTTTAGAGCTTAAGGCTCTTCCATCTCACATTCGCTACACATTTTTGGGGGGCAACAACACCTTGCCTGTGATTATTTCTACTAAATTGGTGGAGTGATAGGTAGAGGATCTTGTTTCAGTATTGAGAAAATTTAAGAGGGCCATTGGTTGGTCCATTGCTGATATTATAAGAATTCCACTCGGTATTTGCACTCACAAAATTCAAATTACTCTTGAGTACGTACCGAGCATTGAGCATCAACATCGTCTAAACCCACCTATGTAAGAGGTTCTGAAGAAAGAGATCCTCAAGTCGTTAGATGCAGGAGTGGTTTACCCCATTGCTGATAGCAAGTAGGTGGGCCTAGTTCAAAGTGTGCCAAAGAAGGGAGGAATCACTGTGGTTCCAAACGACAAGAATGAGTTAATCCCAATGAGGTCGGTTACTGGATGGAGAGTTTACATGGATTATCAAAAATTGAATTCTTGAACAGAAAAAGATCATTTTCCTATGCCCTTCATGGACAGATGTTAGACCGTCTTACTGGTAGAGGATGGTATTGTTTTATCGATGGCTATTCGAGGTATAACCAGATTTTCATTTCCCCCGAAGACTAAGAGAAGACTACTTTCACTTGTCCATACGGTACATTCATATTTAATAGGATTCCCTTTGGTCTATGTAATGCACCGGCCACTTTCCAACGTTGCATGATGTCTATTTTCTCCGACATGGTGGATGACACTATTGAGGTTTTTATGGATGATTTTTCTATTGTGGGAGACTCATTTGATGATTGCTTGTCACACCTGGCTAATGTGCTACAAAGATGCGAGGGGTGCAACTTAGTGCTAAATTGGGGAAAATGTCACTTTATGGTCATCGAGGGTATCGTATTGGGGCATCAGATTTCAAAGAAAGGTATTGAAGTGGATAAGGCAAAGATGGATGTAATTGAAAAGTTACCTCCACCCATTTCCGTAAAAGGAATTTCGAAGTTTCTTAGGTCATGCTGGCTTTTATAGAAGATTCATCAAGGATTTCTCTAAGATTGCACATCTTTTATGCAAAATTTTGGAGAAAGAGGTAAAGTTCGTGTTCGATGAGGCATGTCTTAAAGCATTTGAGTGTCTGAAAGAAAAGTTGATTTCATCCCCTATCATTGTCTCACCATATTGTACGATGCTTTTTGAGGTTATGTGTGATGCTAGCAGAGTAGCTTTGGGTGTAGTCCTTGGCCAAAGACGTGATAAGATCTTACATCCGATTTACTATGCAAGCAAAGTGCTTAATCCAGCTCAAAAGAAGTATACTGTGACTGAGCAAGAGTTGTTGGCAGCGGTCTTTGCTTTTGAGAAATTTTGCTCTTATTTGATTGGAACAAAGGTCATTATACATACAGATCATGCAGCACTTCGATATCTTATGTCGAACAAGGATGCTAAGCCAAGGTTGATTCGGTGGGTACTTCTATTATAGTAATTTTACTTTGAAGTCAAGGGTCGTAAGGGAACCGAGAATCAGGTCGCTGACCATCTATCACGCCTTGAGGAGGAGGCCATGTTTAAATTAAGGGATGATCTTGAGATTAATGATGCTTTTCCAGATGAGCAAGTATTGGCAGCATCCCAAGACTTAATCCCTTGGTTTGCTGATTTTTCCAACTTTTTGGCAAGTGATCTAGTTTCGAAAGATATGTCGTATCAGCAGCAAAAGAAATTTATGCATGAGGTGAGAAATTTTTTCTGGGATGAGCCGTATTTATTTAGGGTGTGTGCAGATGGCATGATTTGAAGATGTATTATAGAGGTCGAGATGATGAGTATTTTGTAAGCATGTCATTCATCTCCAGTTAGGGGTCATCATGGAGGTGCACGGACGGCCCATAAAATCTTACAATGTGGGTACTACTGACCCAGCATTTACAAAGATGCTCATGATTATGCTTGCACTTGTGACCAATGTCAAAGGCAAGGGAATATCTCATGCAGACACAAACTTTCCATGACAACTATCCTTGAGCTTGAATTGTTTGATGTGTGGGGAATTGACTTTATGGGCCCTTTTGTGAGCTTACACGGGATGAAATACATTTTGGTAGTTGTCGACTATATTACTAAGTGGGTGGAGGCAATTGACCTTCCTAATAACGAAGGAAGAAGTGTATCGGCATTCTTGAAAAAGAACATATTTTCACGATTTGGTACACCCCGAGTTATCATTAGTGATGGAGGATCACACTTCTGCAATCTTCAGTTCAAGGCCTTGCTTGAAAAATATGGTGTTAAACATAAGGTTGCCACACCTTACCATCCTCAGACAAGCAGGCAGGTTGAGGTGTCAAATCATGAGATCAAGTCTATTTTTGCAAAAATGGTAAATGCCAATAGGACTGATTGGGCTCGAAGATTGGATGATGCATTATGGGCATATCGAATTGCTTTCAAGATGCCAATTGGTGCATCACCATAGCAGTTAGTTTTTGAAAATTCTGGCCATTTGCCTGTCAAACTTGAACATAAGGCTTTATGGGCTTTGAAATGGTTGAATTTGGACTGGAGTGAAACGGCTAAATTGAGACTTGAGTAGATGAATGAGATGGATGAATTTCGTCTCTGTACTTATGAAAGTTCAGCAATATATAAAGAGAAGATGAAATTATATCATGATCGACGCATATAGAAATGAGAGTTTTGCTCGGGAGATTTGGTGCTACTTTATAACTCCAAGCTTTGGTTTTTTATTGGAAAGTTAAAGTCCAAATGGTCTGGACCATGCATGGTGATCATGGTATTCCCACATGGAGCAATTGAACTAAAAGGAGCTGATAATGTTTTATTCAAGGTCAATGGGCAGTGTGTTAAGCATTATATGGGAATCATGAAAGAAATACGGACATGTGAGGAGCTTGAGCTTGATGAAGTCTAAGTAATCAAGCTAGCCATGTCGTGCCGTGACATTAAATCAGGCGCTTCATGGGAGGCAACCCATGAGTTGGTTAGTGAAGTCTTAGTATCCAAGTTAGTTGTGTCGTGCCGCGACATTAAATCAGGCGCTTCATGGGAGGCAACCCACGAGCTGGTTGGTGAAGTCTGAGTATCCAAGTTGGTCGTGTCATGCCACAAAATTAAAGCAGGCGGTACTTGGCAGGCAACCCAAAATCTGATGATCTGGTGAAGACTGAGCATTGGAGGATAAGTTGGCTGGAATCTAAAAAGTGCACGGAATATGTTCAGTTCAACTAGAGACACTTAGTCATTTGTCGTATAGTAACTCACGTCATGTGAGTTTGTGGCATGACTATCAGAGAATTTTTACCGTTGCTGAACATGACCTACGCCAGTAACCCACGTGACATAGGTCAACCCACGTCACGTGGGTTGTGACGTGAAAATTAGAATTATTTTTGAACTTTCAGAATCCCATCTACGCCAGATACCCACATGATGTGAGTTCAACCCACGTCACATGGAAGTTACCGTGTAAATCAGAATATCAACTAATCCACAATCCGACCCGACCCGACCCTATTCTTTATAAAAAGTTCAGTATCCTTCTTCCTAACCCGACCTACACCCTCTCCATTTCCAATACTCTCATAAACCCTAAATTCCAAAATTCACCATATTCCCATATACCCATTCCTA
Organism: Capsicum rhomboideum; assembly: GCA_031232105.1. Lineage (NCBI taxonomy): Eukaryota > Viridiplantae > Streptophyta > Magnoliopsida > Solanales > Solanaceae > Capsicum > Capsicum rhomboideum. Next base: position 44,687,287 of record CP124716.1, read on the forward strand.
AATCATCACCTTCTCCCTTCCAATTTTCGGATTTCTCAAATATATTCAACACCTAATTCCCAATTACCTAAAAATCCGATCCCCTAACCCATAAACCGACCCACCCGACCCAGTTAACCTAAAATCCAAACCCCCTACCCTACAAATTCGACCCACCCGACCCGTTTTGAATCAAACACAATTACTATACCCATATTCATACCCAAACCCAGCGTCATGCCTCCCAAATCAAACCCCAAATGTGACCACCTTGATTCTTCATCAAGAATTCAAACCAAAAATCTGAAATTTCTGACTCATTTGCATGATGAGCCGATTGAATCAGAAAAAAGTGGGTCCGAGGAGATTTTTGCTATTGGCACTAATGATACTACACTAGTACCCCATACCACGAGATTACAAACTCGAGTACAAGCTGCTTCCCGGGTTGCACTTTAGCCCATTCCACAGCCTGTAGAGCCGGGTGTTCCTGATCTGTCTTTTGAGTCTGCCCCCCAATCTAAAGAGGGGGAGGATGAGCCAGTATCGAGCTCTGTGGATGATGCTACAAGATAGGGTACCTCTGTGACGGAGGCTACATCCTCTATTTTGGGCCCTGATACATAGAGTGCCCCGACTCCCTCACAGAGAAGGGATGTCCAACGTTGGTATGTTCAGGGCATGTAGGTATTTTATGACAGGGATACTGAGCTAACGGAGTGGGTCATGTGTCAAAGAAGCATTTTGGAGTAGCCCCGATATCGGATGGAGGAGTTAAAGGCATTGACTGATATTTGGCCTGTGTTTAAGCAGTATGGGTTTGGATGGATGGCGGAGCCTTCGGGTCGCTACAACTCAGATTGGTCCTAGAATTTTATATGTCTTATGCTTCATCCATTAATTTAAGTACACCTCTTGTGCAGCGATACCGGGACCAACCTTTATTGACTCATACTTTGGTTCGAGTGACCCTAGTCGATATTTCTGAGCAAACCACCCACCGATTCTTGTTTGGTGTAGACCGTCTATTGCTAGCCACGACTGCTGAGTTTGATCACTGCATGGAGACTGTCAGAAACCAAATTAAAATACGGGATGTTGATCAGAAGTTGGAGCTGCTGAGGTGGATAGCCGGGTATATAGCAGAGGATGGGGCTGATGCTAGTTGGATGACTGGGAAGATGGATATAAAGAAGTCCACACTTCATTTTGTCGGCAGGTTTTGGTGGTCAGTTGTTAGGCATCGGTTGGGGCCCACTAATGTTTATAATTCACTTACCTTGGACCAGGCTCTAGTGGTAGCTAGCATCCTTTCAGGTTATGATATTCATATCGCCAGGTACATTCTTAGAGAGATTCATGAGCGGGCCTTTCGAGACCACACCAGTATCCCTTTCCCCTGTTTGATTTAGGGCCTGTGTGATAGGGCGGGTGTGGTTAGGATACCTACCATTGATCACTATATCGAGGTGACGCGTATAGCAGATATTGGGTTGATGCAGCAGCGGGGTCCTAACCCCATTGTTCCACGAAGGTCTCAGCCTTCCGGGCCATCAGGAGCAGCCCTTTTTGAGGGGCCTGGAGATAAAGACGAGCCTGTGAGTACACCTATGCCTATTACTGTACCGGTGCATGTTCCTGATACTGCCCATGCACCTGCTGAGGGTACAGGCTCGACTGACAATGAGGTTCCTGGTACTACAAAACCACCACCTTCTTCTGGCATGGTTTCGATTTTGAAGGACTTCCTGCAGTAGCTGGTTGATCGGCAGACAGAGATGTTTGAGATACAGGCTCACACTGAGGCCCAGATGGCTAAGTTGGTGTCCCAACTTAAGCCATGGGTTTGGACCATCGTAGAGGCTTCAGAGGCTAAAGTAGAGGCCCGTATGACTTCAGCTATAGATCAATTTATACGAGAGCTATATGGACAGATTGATAGTTTTGTGGCACGGATGGCCACCCGGATGGGTTCTACACAGCCTCATGGTATAGCAGAATTGACACAAGAGGTAGCTTCTTTTAGAGAGGATGTTCGAGCTTTGGCACCGAGCAGTGCCCCAGTTATTCCACCTATGCCTGTTCAGGCCCCGATGCGGCCAGTTTTTGAGGTGGATCTGTTTGCTGATGAGGAGCCTCCGATTGATAGAAGCAAACTTCCACGCAGTCCAGAGGAGCAGGTGGATAGTGGTGATGAGTTTGAGGGTGATCTCCGGAGAGCGGTTAAGGCCTCTAGGAGGGAGTATCATACTATCCAGTAGCGGAGGACCAGAGTGCACGAGGTACTTCATCTAGTCAGGCACCCCCTTCACCAGATGCACCTAGCGGAGAGCCTAGAGGGTAGACTGATGATCCCGCTATGGGCGAGCCCACTTCCGGCGCTGAGGGCGCCACAGGTATGTATTCACTCCCTTGCATTTATTATATTGATAGTTGTGCAGTACACTATTGTTAGTTGGGGGTGGGGGTGTACCACCACTTGGGGTTTTTTGTTGCCATGTTTCTTATCCCCCGAGTGTGCTATCATAGTAGAACCGGTGTGTTTAGATTGTTATTTATATTATTATGTGTTTTTGTGTTTAATTAGGAGAAAAATAGGGGAACCTTAGTGCAGTCCAATTTTGAACGTATTTTGAATATTAAGGATGCTTTGTGATTGTCTAAAGGATACCCTTCCTGAAAATTTTTGTTTTGAATTGTGTGTGTAGTATGTTAGTTTGTGACAGTTGTTGGATCTTTTTATGGCATTAGAAATATAGAGAAAATAATTGTACCTAGCATTGCATGAACCCAGATAGGTAGTAGTTGATAATACAACCCTGTGCTATGTGTGTGTGAGGTCATTGCTTAGTTGACTTTGTGTGTGCGACCCAGAACTTGCCCGGTTGGTCTTACCTAGGTTAGAGGATAGTGTTTAGGAAAGGATCATAACCGTTTTTTAATAACTCCACATTTAGCCTAAATACCTGACCAAATGAATTCAGTATCCCTTGATCCCGATTTTGAGCCTTAATTGACCTTATTATTTCATTAGCCTATTCACCTTCCTATTTTTACTTATAATGAACCAGTCTTGTCCCTGGTCCCTCCTTGGACATTGTGTACCTCAACTCAGGCAAATCGCCTAAGTTAAGGGTGGATATTATAGGGGTGCGTAGATTGCTTTGGGTATGAAGAAAGGGTTAGTAAGAGAAAAAGAGAGAAAACAGATTTGGGGAGTGAAGAAAAAAAAAAGTTATGAATAGAAAAAAAAATTGTGTTTTAAAATGTAAAGAAAATCACGCCAAAAATCTAAAAATAAATGAAGGAGAACAAGGGAGAGTAAAAATAAGAATGGTTGGAAATTGGAGTCAAAAATAGTGTAGTTTCAAGGAGGGTTGAGTCACCATACCCATATGTACCATACCCGTCCCCAAGCCTACATTACAAGACGATGAAATTCCTATAGTGATCCTAGTCCAACTATCTGTAAAGCTAAGACATAGAAAATAAGGGCAAGCCTATGGTATTTCATGCACATTGTTTGAATGGGTTGTATTGTTAGCTGCTATCTGTTCAGATAATGTCATTTGCATGTAAGCTTAGTTGTTTGTTCATAATCTTATGCCATCACTTGATCCCTTATATGTAATGATAATATGTTGCAAGGACACACACTGTGGTTTTTGATTTGCAAGAAGGAGGGGTTAGAAAAGTTTTGCCAAAAGCAATGAGTTGACTGTCGTAGGTCCCGTAGATTTCTCTTAATTAAGCATCGTATATGTTTGTGTTGTTTTGTTCGCCTCAGTACATGCAAACGTTCTAAGTTGAGGGTGTTGATGAGCCATGGTTACATGGCACTTTCGATGCTTAAAACAAGGAAAATATGCAATAACTTGGTTGTATTTGGTTGGTATGATGTGTTTTATGTCCTACATTACAGGAAAACAGGTTTTGAAGAAAAATGATCAAGAAGGAAGAATCACGCCCAAGAACGAAGTATCTGAAGATGAAAGAACAAGGATATGCACCAGAGAGTGACTCACGACAGGACTCACGTGCCATAAAGTCCACTCACGTGACATGAGTACCTGCCGTGAAGTCAACTTCAAAGGATGCAATGCTGTCTGATTTCCACGACATGCAGTCACGTGGCGTGACTACACTCATGTGGCGTGACTGGGTGGCATGAGTCAACTTCTGAAGATTTCTATTTGAACCTGATTTCCAAGACACTCACCTACGGTGCGTGACTTGGTTCCATGACACCAAATCACGATACCGTGGAAAATTGCTGACTTTGTTCTCCTTTTTTATTAGGATAGGATTAGTCTTGTATCTATAAATACCCTTGTATTGTCCTATGTTCAGGAGTTAGTCAGTAAATTTTTTTGAGATAGTTTTTCATTATTTCGAGTTCAAATACACATTATTGGTTTTGTAATCTTGGGATATTGATTCTACAGTTTTATTCATCATTGAGATTTCAGTTTTTCTTCATGATTGTGAGTTTAAAATTATGTATTCATCTTCGAATTCTTATTGTGCTCTTGCAAACATGAGTAGCTAAACTCATTAACTAGGGTTGTGTGAACCATGAGGAATTAACGAAACGGGTTATGTGCAAAGCAATTCTGAACCGGTGTGAATGCATGTATTGTTACTTCCTTCATTGTGATTGATCTTCAAATGGTTGCAAATGTTAGAAACTCGCCTGTATTCTAGACTTACTCGAGAGAGAGGCAGAGATTGGGAAAGGAAATACCAACAGAGATTTGAAGCTATCAACCTTCACCTAATAACTTGTGCCTTAGCGGGAAGAGTTATCTGAGATCCAGGAAAAGGGCTAGTAGTGCGACGCTCGAAAATCGAGAAGAGAAGAGTGAAATTTGTATAACCAAGGTCGAGAGACTTTTAGACGAACATATCTCGTCAAATTTTATATGCAGCGCAGCGGGACAGTTTTGCGAGCACCAATAATCGGTACAGTTAAGGAATCATTGGGGATCACAGTCCTAGTGTATTTATCATATTGAAAACAACTTCAAAGAATCAACACTTGTTACGATCACTACCAGTTACAAATATTTCCCCCTTTTTACTTATTTGCCAACTACTCGAACAACAACTCAACCTACATTCGTCCTATTCCCTGTGGGATCGACCCCAACCTAGTTGGGTTCTATATTTGATTCAGCGACCGCTTTATACTTCTCAGGAGCCATATTTTGGGCGACATCAATCGCTAAGGCGATGATGCTAGAAAGTTGGGCTTGCGCTAAGGCGTCCCAAAGTACGCCTAGGCTCCACCGCAAAGAAGATAAAAAGGCCTCTTAGGCAGTTGCACCAGAAACCATATAAAGTTGAGAAAGATGGAACTAAAATGACTCCAAATCGACCCTCGAGATTCGATCGAGAGCCCATAAAAATAATCCAATAATTCTACTGGGCTAATTTTGACGTTCAGAACTCAATGAAACTAACAGATTTATCAAAAGAGGTCATTTTTAACAAGTTAACCCATGGGATCCCTTTAAGCTAATATTTAACTAGTTTCTCGTCTAATAAGTATAAAATAAATATAAGGGCTCGAAACCCGAACAAACTAGATTATAATCTAAAATCGACATTCTGGATCTAATGGAACTGACAGAATCACCATCCGACGATCAGATCACAAAATGTTGACCAAAGTCAAACTATTCACGTATAAGGCTACTCAAAACCTCAAAATCACTCAAATCACAGCCTAGTCATGGTGCTCACCCTTCAACCAGAGCCTAGAACTGCTGGATAAAGTCAAAGTCTTGTCTCAAATTATGGAACACATTCTGCACTCAACAAAAAGAAGAGTACGTATAACATCAGTACATCAACAAGTACTAGAAGGCATCATAGGTCGACTCAACCCAAAACCATACAAATAAGTAAACCAAATAGATGCAAAACGATCATCAAAGCATATATAATCAAAGACAAATACGCAATTATGACACTTCACTTTATAGGGAATATAAATTCAAACTCATGTATATTTACACTTAGTCAAATTCAGCAACAAGTTGAATTACAACATATGACTATAACCGAGCATTCAATGCACATGAATGAATGTATGAATACAAGATGTACATATCATCTCTTTCTCATCTCAATCTCATCAACATCATCAATATCATCATGACCATCATGATTTCAATAATATTATCATCATTATTAACAACATCATCGATATCAATAATATCATGAATATCGTGATTTGTATGTCATCATCATCATTATTTCAATAACATCAATGTGTATGAATATGCAATATAGTCAATAATCACAAGTAGTGCTCGAAAGCAATTACAAATACTCAATTCACTTATAAACACAGAGTCAATCAAGTTTAAATGATACAACAAACTATAACCTACCTCAATTCCTTGCTCAAAGTTTCTAAAAGGAGTCTAACAATACCCTTATTGGCTACTTTTGTTCCGGGTACAAAAATAGTTCAAAAATTGACCTGAAGAAAAAGGTAAAACTGAAATTTTATTTAAGAATAAAGTTGTTGACCTGAAGAAAAAAGGGCAAAACTAGAATTTTATTTAAGAATAAAGTTTTTCATGTCTTTAGGGTCCTAAGTATAAAAACCCCCATCAAAACAATAGTTTAAATCGAGTTTGAAATCATCGAAAAAACATTTTCTCACTTTACTGGATAAAGCCCCGAAATTCCAAGTTTAAAATATAAGTTATAAAGATGATTTTGTGAAATAACCAATAAATTTTGAAGACGATTTAGTGAAATAATCAATGAATAAGGATAGAAATCATGTTTAGAAGTCCACCCTAGTCCAATTTATTGAAAAATGTTCTTTGAATTTATAGCAGTAACGTCGCTTAGGCAGTAAATAGTTGATTAAGCAACGTCGCCTGAGCGGCCAGAATACCGCTAAGGCAGAAAAAGCAATGCTAAGGCGATGATGCTGAAAAGTTGGGCTTCTGCTAAGGTGTCCCAAAGCCTGCCTAGGTTCCACCGCTAAGGTGACCAAAAGGCTGCTTAGGTTGTTTCACTAGAAACCAGACACAACTGAGAAATAAGGAACAAAAACAACTACGAATTGACCCTCGATATTCTATCGAAAGCCTGTAAAAGAATCCAATAATGTTACTATATTAATTTCGATGTTCTTGACTCAATAGAACCATCGGATTTATCAAAAGAGGTCGTTTTTAATAAGTTAACCTCCGGAATCCCTGTAGGATAATATTTAACTAGTTATTCATCTAATAGGTCAAAACAAAATATAAGGGCTTGGAACCTAAACCAACAACACTACTAACCCAAAATCTATATTCTGCATCTTATGAAACTGACAAAATTACCAACCCACGCTCAAATCACAGAATATTGAACAAAGTCAAACTATTCACTTATAAGGCCACTCAAAACCTCAAACTCACTCAAATCACTCTCAAATGCTTTGGGGACCATGTCAACCAACCCCACAACTCAGAAATAGCATATAGCAACAACGATAAAAGTCATAATGGTCAAAACATAGTAAAATCTAAAAATCACAACAGTAAATGTTACACCCGGGAACTCCCTAACATATATTGAGATCCTATAATTATATCAAAAAATCTATTAAAGATATACGAATTTGGAGATGGTCACCCATAACAAAAATTAAAAGTTGACTCCATGGTAATGCACAATTTTTATGAGAAGAGTATTCGAGTGAAGTCATTACACCTCTAAGTTTAATTTTCTCAGTATGAAAATTGTATATTTTGCAGTGTAGTACACATTATAATTTAAAGTTTAAAAAAGAATGTTGATAGATATAGAGTATATATAACTATAAGAGAGAGGAAAATATTTTTGGATCTAACAAAATTCTTATGGTTTAGAGCAGGCATGAGAATAAGAATGCATGCAAAGATTTTTTCTTTGAAATATACCCAAATTTGTAAACTCAATAAGTCTCCATGGGATGTCATAACTTTCCCCAACAAAGACCCATCACTTATTCCGCCTTCATCGTCTTCTTCTAATTATCAAGTTAGTTTATTAATTGAATTAACCTATCGATCTCTCTCCCTTTAATTCTTAGATCTATGAATACCCATTTCATTCTTTAAAATATTGACCCTTCATTTTGTATTTTTTTTTTTCATTTTAGGTTTTCCTTTATAATTCTTACTAGGTTCACTAAACAACCTGAATCCCTTCAAATCTTAAACCTTTTTAATTTGTTTTTCTACATGAATATTCCTATTTTACCCTATTTATTGTCTAGTGTAACTTCTGTTCTTTTAAGAAAACAATAAATTTTATTCTACGCATTTCGATCGATATGTTGATAATGAATTTTTTTATGATTCTAATGAAACTATCGTGAGATAATTTTCAACTATTAAATAAATTTGATTCCTTTTTTAACTCCAATGTTTTATTTCCTTTACTAGTTTAGAATATGTTCTTCGTACATGAGTCTTACATTTATAAAAAAGTGCATAAAATAATGTTACAAAATACTACGGGTACGAACAACAAGTTGTGTACCTTTCTTTTGCAGCGGAATTTGTTAAACTCACCACTTAAAAGGAATCTGCCCCAAGTCGAACTTCAATTCTCTAGGAAAAGAAGTTGATACCCACAAACTAGATGTCTTGCCTAAATGTTGTTGAATAGAACTAGAGAAATTTTTCTTGCATTGAGGAAGAAGAGAAAAGTATTCTTAAAGAAAGCTACCCCCTTGAAAAGAAGCCTCTTGCTTCTTTTAATAACCTTGAAATTATAACTTCCCTCAAGGAAGTTACTTCTTAATGGTAACCTCTCTCAAGGAAGTTATTTCATTAATCTTATCTCTTTTTAGATGGGTCGGGTCATCCCACATAGAGCGACCCATGACCCGAACCTAATCCAACATCTCTCACTTCGCTCATGGTGGGTTGGACCTAAACCAATATTAGACCAATAACACATTTAATTCATACTGACAAATAGTTCGTCTGACCTACGAGCATTAAGAGTTATACCCATTTAGGTTTTACAAAAGATCCACATAGGAATCCAATCACATACGGAAAGAATCCACTATTAACATGATGATCTTAATACTCGCAATACCCCAGATTTATTTACTACATCGGTAGTTACTTATCCAATCCCTCATCCTCTAAAGAGGTGAACTTGAGTTCATATTTAATGTTATATACACAATCACACTTGACACCTATATGGTTAGTGTAATAGTCGGCTTGTGGATATAAGTTAAATTATTCATTTTAATCGTTTTCCCTTTCTACTCGAATCTATCAGTTCCAAATCAATTGTTTTCCTAGACATGCATTGCATTGCCAAATTATTCATGGCTATTAGTAACATGCTAAAGTAGCAACACCGATCGAAACTTCAAGAAACAGTCAAAGGTCCAAGGTTATTTCAACGAAAAGTTAATGTAACTTTTAGGATCTCACACAATGAAGAAGTAGGGATTCATTCTTCCGTTAACCCATTGCTAGCTTAGCACACATGGTTTGAAACATGTGTTATGATGTTCTCACCTTATATTGACGTGTGTGTCTCATTCTTTTAGTCATTTAACATTGTATAGATCTTCGTGTAGACACCTCTAAATGTCTAACCTGAGTTTCCTTCTTTAATGATCCTCAAATCTATCCTCTTGGTGAAACTCACATATGGCTTAACAAAACAAGTCATAATATGATGGTGGAACTTATCTCTTCACGTTCCTCGATGTAAGAGGTGATTTCTCGTGTGAGAGAGCCAATCTCACGACAGAAATATAACAATTATTTCAAGAGTCACTCTTGTATGAACATAAATTCAAGAGTCCTATATTGATAAGAATATTAGAACAATTAAGTTATTTTACAATACAGAACTATAATCATATCCTATGCAAACCTAGATCCACAACATGTTTCTCAAACAAGTCTCTAAATATCGCCTTTGTAAAGGGATAAACTATCATTTCTCGTGTAGGAATGTATTGTAAATTTATTTCTCCACTTGTTAATATGTCTCTCACAAAGTTATACTTGATGTCAATGTGTTTGGTCTTACTGTGATACTTAGGATCCCTTGTATATGCGATAGCCGCTTAAGTGTCACAATGTAACATCATAGGACCCTTAGAATTCTTTGCAATATTCAAATGCTCAAAGAATCTCTTTAACCAAACAACTTATTGAACTGCAGATGTACAAGCCACAAATTCAGATTCAATGGTTAAAAGGGAAGTGCAAGTTTGTTTCTTACTTTTCCACGAAATAGCACCACCATTTATTAAGAAAGCATAACCAGAGGTTGATTTTCTATCATACCGATCACTAGCCCAATCAATATTTGTATAACCTTTTATGAATAAATCAGATCCACTATAACATAGTGAATAATCTGTAGTTCTCTTCAGGGATCGAAAAATTCTCTTTACTTGTTTCCAATGAGCTCTTCTAGGATTAGATTGATACCTGCTAACTATACCTACCGCATAATAATTGTATGGGCGAGTACACATCATAGCGTACATCAAGCTCCCAACAACACTAGAATATGGTGCTTGAGATATGTCTTCCTTTTTTTTTTGTCTTTGGATATATTTCAAGGCTTAAAGTTTCACCTCTTTCTATAAGAGTATCCATTGATTTGCAACTATTCACGAAAGCGTTCCAAAATTTTCTTTATGTATGTTTCTTGAGATAGACTCAAAATTTTCTTGGAACGATCTCTTTGGATTTTTACACCCAATATATAGTCTACTTCACTCATATATTTCATGTCAAATGACTTTGAAAGTCAAGACTTAATAGTTTTCACATACTCCAAACTATTTCTAGCTAATATAATATCATAGATGCAATGGTCTTCATCAATCATGGTGAAATCAAATGAAATCACTTCCTTATGAAATCTTAGGTGCCACTTCCTTGAAGACTACTTTAGGCCATATATTGATCTGTTCAATTTACAAACCTTTTTTTCTTGGCATTTAACAACAAAACCTACAGGTTGTTCCATGTAGATTTCCTTGTTTAGTTCTCCATTAAGAAAAGTAGTCTTCACGTCCATTTGGTGTAATTCTAAATCCAAACGGGGTATAATAGCCAAAAGTAAGAAATTTGAGGTGAACTTCACAACTGGTGAAAAAGTTTCCTCATAATCTATTCCAGCTTCTTGAGTGAAATCTTTTGCTACTAATCGTGCTTTGTGTCTTTCTATTGGCCCATCTGATTTGTGTTTAACTTTGAGAATCCATTTGTTCTCAATAGTTGTACGCCCAAAAGAAAGGTCAACTAGATCCCAGACTTTATTAGTTTTCATGGACTCTAATTCTTCGTTCATCGCTTTTATTTATTAATCTTTCCAAGGTTCGATAAAGCCTCAGTCACAGAATTAGGTTCATCCAATTCTGTGGGAGATACCAAGAAAACATAATCCTCAATCTCATAAGATCATTTAGGTACACCTTTTATGGTACTCTAACGTAATTGAAGTTCAGATTCCTCAATAGGATTTTGGAATTCATAACTCCCACTTGGAACAAGAACTATTTCTTGATCTATTGAATTATCAAGCATGTCTGAGACATTATTTGATCATCTGAATTCAACATTTCGTAAAGAGGCTTACTATTCTTTATTTCACCCTTTTTGGGAAAATGATTGTTTCAGAAATGTGACATCTCGTGATTCAATTTCAGTAGTGCTTCCATCCTCTAATTCACCAATGAACACATACCCTTTGGAGTATTCCGAGTATCTTATAAAGATACATTTATTTCTTTTTGGACTCAGTTTACCAAACTCACCAAAATTATCTTTAATATATGCAGCACAACCCCAATGTCATAGATCATTAAGGTTTGGCTTATTACCAGTCCATAGTTCATAAGGAGTAGAAGATACCGATTTAGAAGGAAATTTATTCAATATGTAGGCTGCAATAAATAACGTATTTCCCCAGAACGTGATTGGTAAATTTGTTTGCGCCATCATAGACCTTATCATGCCCAACAATGTTCTATTCCTTCTTTCAGCTACATTATTTTGTTGAGGTGGATAAGGAGTAGTTAATTTTCTGATAATGCCCTTTTCAGTACACAGTTCTTCAAACTATTTTAATAACTATTCACGACCTTTATCGGTTCTTAAAGTCTTTATATTTTTATCTAATTGATTCTCAACTTCATTCAAGTATCTTTTAAAGCATTCAAGTGCTTCAGATTTATGAGAAATCAAATTGACATAACCAAAAAGAGTGAAATTGTCAATAAATGTAATAAAATATAAAGCACCAGACCTTGCCCTCACATTTATTGGACCGTAGATATCAGAATGGATAAATTGCAGTGGGAACTCAACTATTTTAGCCTTTCAAAAAGGGTTTACGTATAATCTTTCCAGCAAGATAATTTTCATTAGTTGGCATAACAATTTTGGAGAAAGAACCTAGATGTCCTTCCTTTGCCAAGCTATTCATTCGATCTTGCCTTATGTTACCCAATCTAGCATTCCATGTAATTACATCAATATCATTATTACTAGAATAACATGTCATTACAAAATGGTCAACATAATAGTCATAAGTCGAAGTATTACAATCTAAAACGATAAAACAATCATAAAAAATTCCAAAACCATAAAAAAACATTATCTAAAGTTTTTTTAACACCATTGTGACCAAAAAAAAAATCAAAACCAATATGTGAAAGAACAGACACAGATTCTAAGTTTCGTCAAATCTGTGGAGCATATAGGACGTCATGCAACATCAAAGACCGTCCACCACGCAAGTCTACTTTGCAAGTTCCAATCCCTTTGACTTCAATTCTTGCATTATTTCCTACATATATCCACTTTGATCCAAGTGAAACTCAACGAAACTCTATAAATGCTTCTCGATCACGACTCACATGGCCGATGGCTCCTGAGTCGATAATCCACATAGGATAAGATTCAGTTAATAAAGCAATGCTAGAATTATATATAGCACTTAGAGATGCATTTAGAAATGCTACCTTTTTCTGCTCGGGACAATCTCAAGCAAAATGTACTAGAACTTGGCAATTGTAGCACTTCATCTTTCTCTTGTCTTTCTTTTTGAAAAAACATTTTTCCTTCTTGGAATTTGGCTTGTTCTTTTTCTCAGAGGGTCCTTCATCAGTCTTTTTACCCTTCCCATTCTTTTTCTAATTTTTCTTGTGCCTGAAGTCTGAAGACTTCTTACCCCTTGATTCTACCATAAAGGCATTAAAAGCAGCTTTAACAGCACCAAGCCGCTCGTCTTCAAGTTCAACATGATAGGTAACATCAGAAAAAATTTTAAAGTTATCATTGTGGGTTAAGTTAACCTTCAAAATTTCCTAACAACTGGGAAGAGACCGGATCACTGCCTGAACCTCTTGCTCATCCGAGAAAACATGACCAATAATTTTGAGTTGAGCTATCATATTTGAAATCACCCTAAGGTGTTATTTGATGTTCTGATCGTGACGCTTCTTATAAGTGTCAAACTTGATAGTCATCTATATTAGGTGGGTGATAGATGTACCCCCATATGTTCCTCGCAAGTGTGTCCACATGGAATAAGCAGTAGGAAATTCTTCACATTCATGAATGAGGTCATCAACTATAGAACTAATAATTATTCCACGTGCAGCAAAATCAGTCTTTTTTCAAGACTTATAAGCTTCAAGATCTCTTCTGTGTTGTGTAGTATTACCCTCTTCTGGTTGACATTAAACATGGTTAATACCTTTAAGAACATTTTGCTCTTTCAGTACATACCATATTTTATTACTCCAGATATCGTAATTGTCATCATTTAATTTTTCACCTTTGTCCAAGTCGGCAATGATACTTTTTGATGCCTTGTTTGTAATTAAGAGACAATTATGCAAGTTCATTTATCAATTACACATTTAAGCAAATCAATTCTTATAAAGGTTCCATATTTAGTGTAAAATCGAAAGGACACGTAAGTTTTCAATCATCATTTACTAACTAAACATTTAACCAAAACTAGAAATTAATTTTTTCATATGTATCATATTATATAAATGACTATAGTCGCAGAAATTTTTAAGTCATGTCACTATTCATAAAACTTCAAGTAATCATATCTCACTCATTTTTATTCTGTTTTACATGCATAATGTATCAATTGAAAGCTAATATTGAGAAGATTATGAAAATACAGATTTCATGCCAAAATTCAAATATATAATTTTCAGAAAATTAAATAACAGTAGCAGTGTTTTCATAAAAATGTCAAAATTTTCAGCCTTACTTTAAAAAATCATATCTCACTTGTTTTTATTTCGTTTTACCTGCATAATATATCAACGAAAAGCTGATAACTAGTAGATTATGAACTAAACCCACCACCATTACAATTGTCTCAAGGAACAAAAAGATCTATAAGAAGTGTTGCTAAATACTCCTTTTCCTTTGGAAATACAGAGGCAGAAAATATAGGAATACACAAGACTTATTACCTTTAGGAGTTCAATATATATTCATACTCTTCAAATTATATACTCCTTTTCATATCAACACAGTGATGATGACAACAATTATAAAACAAAACAATTGTAACTCTTCATAAAAAAAACTAGCAACATTCACTACTTTCAGCCTTTTTATCCCATGATTCAACCAAAAAAATACATGGTTTATCTTAGAAAACAATTTAACAATAGCAAAAAAAAAATAAATTATTTACCCCATAGTAAAACGGGACTCTTTTCAAAAATAATCATGATTAATTAATTCATGATATAAGGGAACCCACTACTAACAACAGAATGCTATAAGTACTAGCAGTACTACTCAATTAAACGGGCAAAGGCAACATGTGCCTTTATAGTATTTTATTTATTAAGAAGTCATCAATTAACTTCAATACCTCTTAACTGTTTGCAGTAGGAATGGTGTTAAAGTCAAACACTACTTTAAAAGAAATTCCAATGTTAGAGAATTCCAATACAACCATCCTAATTTCTTTGTCCTAAAATTTCACGAAATTCCAACAGAGAACTTAAAGAGGAAAAAGAAAATAAACATTCAAGGAAACCGTTCACAGTTTCGGCAGTTAACAAGATTCTAAATATCCAAAAACTGGGACAATCAATAGAGGCTCTGATACTATTGTTAGAAAATACTACGGGTAAGAACAACAAGTTGTGTACCTTTCTTTTGTAGTGGAATTTGTTGAACTAACCACTTGAAAAAGAATATGCCCCAAGTCGAACTTCATTTCTCTAGGAAAAGAAGTTGATACCCACAAACTAGATGTCTCGCCTTAGTGTTGTTGTATAAAACTAGAGAAATATTTCTTGTATTGAGGAAGAAGCGGAGAGTATTCTTAAAGAGACTCACGCTCTTGAAAAGAAGCCGCTTGCTTCTTTTAATAACGGTGAAATTGTAACTTTCCTCAAGGAAGTTACTTCCTGATGGTAACCTCTCTTAAGGAGATTATTTTATTAATCTTATTTCTTTTTAGATGGGTTGGGTCAGCCCACATAGAGCGACCCATGACCTGAACATAATCTAACAATAGATAATAAGAACGAATTCTTTGTAATGTTAATTGATGCTGATATTATTAAATTATAATTTGAAAAAAATAGTAAATAATAATTTTATCTGTTGTAGAGTCTTTTAATGAAGGGCAAGGGGCGGATCTATGATAGTGGGTACGGGTTCCCAGGAACTCTCTAACTTATTTTGAGATCCTATAATTATATCAAAAAATCTATCAAAGATATAAGAATTTGGAGATGGGCACCCATAATAAAAATTGATAGTTGGGTCCAAGGCAATGCACTTTATGCTTGATGTCGCCCAAATTACAACTCTAAAGCAAAGTATAAAGCGGTCGTTGTTCAACTATAGAATCTAACCGAGGTTGAGGTTGATCCCATGATTAATTTGGTTAGGACCTAGGTTAATATGGTTCTTTAGGATTTTAGTCATTTATTTCTAATGGGAGGATTTCAAGTAACAAGTAATTGTGAATCAAATTTAGTAGCAAGCCATAAGTTGATGTTATTTGTAATCAATGATAATGATGAACTAGGAGTGTGTTTCCCATGATTCCATAACTTACTAAGCATATCGTACTAGTAATCTATCCTGGTCTTAACATGTAAAATCGGTAAGTTAAGTTCACCTTAATGGGGTGTCCCCTAGATAGATGAATATCACTACGTCACTTGGTCCATCTATAAGTGTTTGCTTTAATAACCCTAACCCTTTATCCCATATTAACTATTCCCAGACAAGGCTCAAGCTATTGTATGAGGGTTGATAGCCTCAAATCTCCATTGTTAATCCCTTTACCTATTCTCTAGCTCTTTGGTCCATCAAGTAAAGAATTAACGTGTGTTCTAACGTTGGCCACCATTAAAAAATAATCAATACGAAGGGAAGATCAATACATGCATTAACACCATTCAAGGATCACTAAGTACTTTAGCCTACTTTGTTAATTCATCATGGTTCCCACAACCCTAGTTATGGGTTAATCAATTCATGTTCGTAAGAAAACAATTAGAAAAATATAATAAATTCATGATATAAACTTACAAGATGAATAATAGAAACCTAAAATCTTGAATTATTAAAGAAAACTCAATAATTAAGAATTAATATATGAATACTCTCTAAAACCCAAGAACAAAATAATGGTGTGTGTTTCTAAGACTAAAGAGTCGATAATAATGTGCAAAGAATAAAAGAAAACCTAGGAAAGGAATTTATAGATAAAAACAAAACCTATCCTAAACACAATGGGATTGCAAGTTTGGCAGTGCCTGTGCGTCACAGGGTGTCATGACAACTCGTAGGTCTAGGCCATGGCTCCTTCATCGTTTGCCTTCAGTTATACTACTACAACTCAGTACGACTCATTATTTAATCATAGGATTCGTACAGTGACTCATGTCCCCTAGGTCTTGTTTTGCACCTTTTTCATATTTTTTGCATACGACTTCTCAGAATAATTCACCATGGCTCGTGCCTTTATCTCATGAATCATCACTTCTTTTCTAGGTGACTAACTCTAACTTTTCAACCTCTGTTATTTCTTTCCATTATCCATCAGAATGAATGAGCATGAATCATATGTTAACTTCATGAGTCATTCATTCCATTCGTGGTCAGTGAGCTAATATTACATCTTTCTAGTTTTCTACTTCACGGCTTCTCAAAATGAGTTGAGAGAACTTGTGGCTTGACTTCACGACTTATAACTTAGTAGTCATATGTTCAACTTGAAGTTCAATCTTCTGAACTTTATACTTTGTCATCATAATGGACCAGGGTACGACTCATGCCTTATACCTACGAGTCATACTATAACGACTCATTCCATTGTTATAAAAAATATTTGTTGTAAAGGCATAAGAATATAATTCATATTAGGTGTTAGGATCAATTCTTAAGTATGGTAGTTTATTAGATATGAATTAAGGTCATACAAAACTCCTAGCACAAAGTTAAGTTGGAAGTGTCCTTACCGATTGAGTTTCGGGCTAAGTTTAAACTAGGGTCAACTTTAAATGATCACTCCTCCTAGAATAGGAAGATTTATGGGATCCAATACCTATAAATTTAAATATCTTTGAGTCTTTTTTCTAACTCAATTGACCATTTGTTAATCCGCTTTTGGAATAAAATTTATGACCCTTTTACTGAAAACTGTTTGTCCTGAAAAGCTAAGGCCGCTATTGTGGGACTCGAGCTGTTATAGCGGGATGTAGGCAGTATATAAGCCTATTTTGGCTGAATTTCAGGTCATATACTCATAAAATTCATTCCTTATCCTTCAAGGGGCGACTTTCTCAAAGTTAGGATGAAAATTCTTCGTTGAGATAAGATTTTTACTCTCTTTTAACATCCATTAATCCGTTCTTCTTCTAGAATCATTAGAATTGGGAATTATGGGAAAATTATTGGGGGTTAGAACCCTAAGTTCATGAGATTATGGAGAAAACCTATGGGTATGGGTATGTGTATTTTCACCTAGAATTGCTTTTAGATTATAAACTAACGATTCCTATTACGAATTTGTTAGTTTAAAGTATGGATTTTGATAGTTGAGGACCTTGAATTCAATAAATATGGGATTTTTAGCTTTGAAACTCCATTAATGGAGATGGGTTAAGGGTGATAGAACTAGGTAATGGTTAATTGACCCTTGGGTAATGATATAGGTTGTGATTAAGGGTAGAATTAGTGGATTTTAATTTTCAAAGTATTTGTTTTAAGAGTAGTTGATTAATTACTCTTATAATCTCTTATTTATTAGATGATTTAGCATTCAGAAATGTAAAAAAAAGAAAGAGCATATGTGGTATAACTTACTTGTTGTAGCAGCTTGGTGCCCAGGTAGGCTAGATTTATAGAGTTGTAGATCTTGATTAAATTACATGACTGTAATATAGTTTAATAGGATATTTCATGCTTAGGCCTACGGGTAAGATGCATGGCCGGTAATAATCAAAATGTGAACATGAGTTGAATCTAATTTAGTATAATTATTATTTTGGAAAATTCTTTGATGATTTTGTGGATTATGTATTATTTGTGAGAATATATGTATGTTGGTGTATGATTATGGGACTACTGGTTGTGAAAGTAATTAATAATTATGGTGTTTTTCAGAATTAGAAGGTGTTGATGTAAACTGATTATAATGGAGTAGGAATGGTAGTGAATAGATAGGAAAGTTTGGTTGAATTGATAGATTGTAATCATAATTGAATGATTGGGTGATGAATCAATTCATGCTAAAGCATTATCATAATTGTAAGATTATTGAGAATCGAATTATGGCTAATATCTATAAATGAGCGTATTTAACTAAATGCTTGGTCATTGGTTTCACTATATGCTAGCAAATATGAATACTTGATTTTTGTTGAGAAGCTATTGAACATGCTAAATGACTTATCACAAATATTATTGAATAATGAAATCATTGTATTTCTGGATATGGATTGCATTGTTATGCAAGTGATAATATTTATAAACTTGCTTGATGATTGAACTTGATCCATTATATAGGTTGATGTGATTATTTAAACGGGATAAATAGTTGATTAATTGTGATTATGGTTGTGAAATGGCTTATACTATATACTTGGCTTGTGATTGAATTGGTGGTTAAAGGCAGTATAATGAGGGAATGTGTAATAAGGGTGGTACAACACTGTGGGGGATAAGGGAGATATAACACCGTTTTGGGATAAGGATAGTTGCACTTGATGCCATTTGATATGGCACTTAGTTGTCGGTTATTTATGGCACTAGATGTCGGTTATGATTTGGTACATGGACAAAGCTCGTCCCCTATAGGTCATGGCTATTGGGCATATATAACACCCGTAGCATGTGTGTACACTTGATTATTCGTAGAGTCAAACAAAACCCTTGAGTGGTCTAGTTGATGATAATGATATTTGGTATCCTTGTGTGGTTCGATTGATGATAATGATATTTGGGATCCTTGTGTAGTCTGATTGATGATAATGATATTTGGCATCCTTATGTGATCTAATTTTGATAATAAAATTTGGGATCCCTGTGTGGTTCGATTAAAGATAATGATAGTTGGGATCCTTGTGTGATCCGGAGTGATATATATATATCTGTGTGTGTGTGTGTGGTGCTCCTTATGTGAACCATTACTGATATTATTGAGTTCGGTTCCTTGAGTGAACTGTAGAATTGATATTCTAACTTGCTATTTAAACTTGGGTTTCTGATGTGAACTGATTTCCTTGGCTTATAATTATCCTTGCATGATGAGAATTGTAATTTTTATATTTGACAAGACTTCATGAAATAAAGAACAACTAGAGTTGATTGTAAGATAGTCTTATGTGTTGACTTGTAGTTGGGCGTATATATGTCTAAATTTAGACATTGTCGTTGATTATTTGAATTATATGTCATGGATTTTTTCTGTAATATGGTAAGTAGAGATGATAATAATTCTTTTTACTTGATATTGGTTAATTGAACCTTAACTGTATAATTGATAATTAAGTAGCTTATTTGGTTAAGTGACTTGAATGATTTTATGATGGTAAAAGCATTGATGTTCTAAAGGCAAACTATTCGATTGTACAAAACCTAAGGTGGCTATACATGAATAAAATTTGTTAAGTTTTAAGAATGTGAATAAAGTGATAATTGGATACTACAGTGTTGGTGGGGTTGAATGAACAAATGGTTTGAGAGAGATGATTTAGGAACAGTGAAGGTTAAGGAAATATTGGGTAGTTAATCTTTGTACTCCTAGCTCGGCTGTGGAGTTGTGTGCTCCCATATTTGACCTAGATCGAAGATCTAAAGGCTGTTATATTTGAGGGGAAAATGGAAGTTATTTATATTAAGTGACGATATGAACTTTTGACTGAGGTTTTGTAACCTGTCACATTATATGTACATGATTTTTCTTAAATTTTTGTATTATAAATTATGTGCTTTAACCTCGGTCGGCTAATGATGTCTACTAGTATGTGTGGCTGTACTGATACTACCCTTATTATACCCTTTTTAGGGTATAGTCTGGTTAAAGGATTAGTTGATATTTCTCGGATGACATGGATAGTGATCTCCAACAGCTTCTACTCATTTCATTCCTATGATGGGAGTTGTGTCCTTTGTGTTGTTGTTTACTAATTAGAAGTTCTTGTACATTGTCTAGACTGGGTCCTGGGAGAAAGTGTTTTCATTTATAATTTTATTGTAAAAGATTGTATCATATATCAAATTTTGAAATCCTTAATGGAATTGTTTATAACTTCTACATGTATTTTGAAAGGGGTAGTAAGGGTTCTCCTATCTAGGTGGATTAGATTAGGTGCCCGCACGATCCGCTTTGTTGGGTCTTGACACGTACCTTGGTTCTAAGAATCAGTACTTAGCCATTTTTAGCCCTCTTTTCATTGTTCACTTCTCAAACCTGTTTTCCTGCACAAACTCACAAACACACATCATATCTACCAAAAAGTACTTAAGAACAAACAACAATCCCACGTTTTAGGCATATAAATTGTCGTAAAACCATGGCACATCAACACCCTCAATGTTGAACATTTGCTTGTACTCAAGCAACAAAATAAAACTATACTAACACCACACTTCAAACAAAAGAAATCTAGGAGAACTACGGCAGTCACATGGCATTCGGCAGTATCTTTCACAAATCCAATCCAATCCCCCTCCTTTTTAAATATTCATGAACTAGTTATCTTCATTCCACACTTGTCAAAATAACACAAAATGATCTATGAATGACATCACGATATCAATATATAATTAAGTATACACAAATGATAACCATCTAACAACCAACAATCGACAGGATGACCCTACTTCCCACCCTACTTCCCTAACTACAAAGAAGTCCTGCACACGCACATATGTTCTTTCAAAAATGAAAACTTAACTAATGCGCTCGTACTCACGAAAAAGTTCAAATGATGCATGTACTATACCATAGGCTTGCCTTTATTTTCTATACCTCTGTTTTCGAATAGTAAGATTAGGATCACTATCGGACTTCACTCGATTGTAATGTAGGATTGGGTATGGGTATGATATATTTTGGGAATAGTGACTTAACCCTCCTTGGCGCTACAAATTTTTTTCTTCTTCATCCACTCCTTTTCTTCTATTTCTTTTATTCATTGTCAATTACGGGTGCGGTTTTCTACTTTCTCTGCTCATCATTTTTTTTCTTTTATTTTTCAGTTCTTTTTTTTTCTTTTTATTTTTAGGAATATCATACCCGCTATCTTTTAAATACTAATCCATTCGTTTTATACCCAAATTTTTCTTTTCATTTCCCTTATAGTAGCCATCCTCAACTTAGGTGATTTTCTTGAGTTGAGGTACACAATGTCCAAGAAAGGATCAAAGAAAAAATAAAGGTCAAAACAAATTTGGGAAGGTGATTAGATTAATCAACAAAAGGTCAATTTAGGCTCAAAACAGTGATCTAGGGATAAATACATTCATTGGATGGTGTAATGACCCTCTAGGTCATTTCCTTATTTTCCATCCATTTTTAGTGTTTCTACCTTTCCACAGGAGCTACAGGACATTCATGACTTGCCCAAACTATCGATTTGGTTATCGGACAGTTCGTTTGGGTTTTAGGCTCATTTTCTTATTTTGGAGCTTTTGTTGTTAAGGATTTGGTCTCGGATGAAAACTCCTAGTAAAATATTTCAGATGAGAATTCTGACAGTTCCATTAGCTCTGGAACGTTGATTTTAGGCTAGGGGGACTCTTGGTCTAGGTCCCGAGGCTTCCAGACTTGTTTGGGTTATTAGGTAGATTTGGTGAAAAAATAAAACTATAGGTGTGGGCCACATATTTAATGGAAATGACCTCAGATGGAAATTTTAATTGTTCCATTGAGTTTGAAATATCAATTTTTTTATGGTAGCATAGTTCGTTTGTGCGGACCGAGTTCCGAACGAATCTTGAACCCCCGATTGAAGTCCGTGAGGATTTAGTGAAACTGCTGGTTTTCAGCAACTAGTGCAGCCAAGTTTTGGCCATTGTGTTTTTGAGGCCTTGGACACTTTTGTAAAGGTAAAGGATATTGTCCTCCCCATTTGTAAGGCACTGGCCGCGTTAGCGAGGAACTTGACCTTCGACGTTCGTGAAGGTCAAGGACCTCACCTTTCACATTCTCTAGCTAGCCTTTGTGTTCTCGAAGGGTAAGCCGACCTAGCCGGCTCACCCTTACTCTTCTCTTTCATGGTTGACCGGTCTCATTAGTGAAGGGTCTCTTTGGTCTGATCCCGCATTCGTTATGGGGTCCTGCATTCGCGAAGGACCCCTGGCAGACCCTTTATATTTCTCACTTGCTCGATTCTAAGCCCAGTTTTAGGGCATCTTCCGCCATTAATGATTCCAAGATCTTAAGGACACTTGGTAAATCATAATGTGAAGTCAGGGATGAGTAGAGGGTGTTGATATGATCGTCCCCCGTTAATTTCTTCATAGGTTTTCATCCCAAAATCCGTTTAATTCTTGATTTTAGGTTTCGATTCCTCGAATTTTAAGGGCTGATTTGGGCCCTGAATTGTGCTCCATTTTTGCCCAACTTTTTATCACACATTCCTTGTCCTTTGAGGGACCTCGTGATGGATTCAATTTTTGGATTACGTTAGCGGGCCCCCGAGGCCATTTTGACCCGATTTTGGGCCCAAAATTTTATATTGCAATATGGGTATCGCTTTACTTGTAATGATGTGTAGGTTACTATTTTGATATCAAGGCAAGGATGAATGAATTATGGATGATTCAAGTGTTGCGGTTCAGCATCGAGGTAGGCTTTGGTCTACCTTTCTCTATGAGATTATGAATAGTATAGATTGTATGCTAGGTAGGGATTATAGGTTGGGTTATCATCATTGCTGTGTGTTTATCATGCGGAGCGGCTATGGATCAGAGATTTGGGGTGAGCTCCTGACATTTGGAGTATCCCTACTCTCCCTCTTATTATTAGACTGTCCTCTAGTTTTGTAAATCAGAGATGGATTGTACCCATATCTGTATTTATTCTATACTTTACCGTGTACTCATGTTGTATTAGAAGTTGTTGTACTGTCTCAATTAGGTTTTGGGGTTATATTAGCCCTGCTATTATATTTATTTCGTTGTTTTCTTTAATTCTATAAGTAGTCCATTGCTAGTTATTCTGTACTATGGGTTGTCTTACCTATTGGTGGGTCATAGTTGGTGCCATCATGACCTAAGAAATTGGGTTGTGACAAATTAGAATCAGAGCCTAGGTTTACCGATATTGTTGGTACCAGAGCTAAGTGTTTAGTAGAGTCCTGCTGATTAGTGTGGAGACGTCTGTATCATATCTTCGGGAGGCTACAGGGCATTCTTGGGAAATTTTATTCTTGACTCCTTATCATGTGTCCGTACTTCTATAAACCTCTAAGTACTTTTTTGACTCTATTTTCTATCAGATGGATAGCATGAGGTTATCGATAGATGCGGATGGTATTTTGGCCCTTGTTACCAGAGTTTCAACTCAGCATCGGGCTAGAGAGTTAGAGATTGATAACGAGGATCTTCAGTGTCAGCTAGAGGGTCTAGGGTCAGTCCAGGTTTTGATTGAGTTTGTGACTGCCTCAGCTTTTCAAGATTCGGTGTTAGGGGTTCTGTGTCTATTTCTGGATACCTCCCAGCTAGAGGTAATGTCAGGTTCATCATGTAGTTCTTAGACCAGAGTTGGATTTATTGGTGTTTAGCAGGGATCTCTGTCTGTTTAAGAGTATGAGATTGGGTTTCTCGAGTGGGCCAGACATACTCCTATCTTATTTCCTACTGAGCATGAGATGGTGCAAAGATTTATCAGAGGGTTGATTTTACCACTCTATTTGGCTTTAGAGCATTTGATAGTCGCTGGTTCTTCTTTCTCTGAGGTTGTTAATACTGCGAGGGATATAAAGAGGGATTGCTTTGAGGCGTACGGAGGTGGAAGTAAGAGGCCATGTCAGCAGTTCAGTGTTAGAGGCATTCCGTCTTGATGTCAACATCTTCCCAGTATAGGTCAGCACCATTTGCATCCTATTAGGCTTGTATAGGTAGCGTCTCTGCTTATGGGTAGCTCTCAAGTTGATCGTGATGGTATCAGTAGATAGAATTTTGGTCAGACATCACAGAGTATTCGGTTTAGCTCTTCAGGCCGTGGCAACCATTCTAGGTCAGTAGGTTTAGTGCATCAGAGAGTCCCAGGGGCATGTTTTGATTTTGGTAAAATTGGTCATTGGAATAGAGAGTGCCCTAGGAGTGAGTAGGTCAGCCAATTGGGGATAGCTCATGTTTCTCACTAGGTTAAGGCTTTAGGATTTGTTATGACTGCAGAGAGACTGGTTACTAGTCGAAAGAGTGACCCCGACAAAGGATTATTAGTCATTCAGATCATCTAGATCAGTCCCTCAATGTTATGGTACCTTAAGTTAGAAGTAGTGCACCTAGTACCTCAGTTGGCCATTCAGACGCTCAGTTCGAGTTCGAACATGCTCAGATTTGTACTCCTTCAGGCACACTAGATTTATGATTTTGGATTTCCTCTGTATTGGGTTGACTCTTCTATATTGATTGTTGTATGCCTTAATTTTTTCATAGCGATTGATGTATCCCTTTGTGTAGGTTTATGCATATATAACTACCCCTGTAGATGATTCTTTAATTATGGATCAGTGTGGTATTGTCCTAGGGGTGTAGCATTTGGGTTAAAGTCCCATTTTTCCTTGGCATATTGGCCTTGTTATGGCTATAGAGTGGATCAGTATTGTGTTTTCCTTTGGGTATGGCAGTTGGGTTAAAGTCTTGTTTCCTTAGCATTTTGGACTTGGTGTTATCTTAGAGTGGTAATGGCTTTGTTTTTCACTTTGTACCACCTGCATCTTATGTTATTGATATTATGGTTATTGGGTTGACATTTACTGGTTGTTATTTGATAGACGACTAGACTAGCGTTATCTAGTTGGATTCTTATTTCATTGGCTTAGATGGCTACCTAGGTTGGTTCGCCTTCCCTTTCTGTTAACAAGGTTGGCTATTTATCGTATTGTGAGAGTGAAGGTAAGTTTGACCTTCCAGGGCTTTGTTATAATTTTAGCATTGGTAGTCCTATTCCATAGACCATTTTTTTTGGCGATGCATTTGGGATTTGTCCTTCGGACCTAGATAGTTCATCGCCCGATGGTAGCCTTGATCTTAGTGTTGATGTCTTGTTGGAGTTGGCAATTCGATTTTATTGCATGTTTCTAATGTTGAAAAATCTAAGGCTTACTTTTTGATTTGTTGGATTCATCTCCCAGTGATCGTGTTGATTTTGATATTGGTGTGGAGTTGGATAATCCATCCTTCCTGTGCTATGGTTTATGGTTCAGTCGAGTTAAAGTTGATATAATTGGTAGAATTTAGCAAATTCTCATTTCAGCACTTGTTCAGCCTACTGGGTCTTCATGGAGTGTGTTCTCTTGATGATATGCATCTATGGGTATTTGTTGTCTTATATTGAGTAGTGGTTTGACCAAATGTAGGCTAAGGTTGTATTTCTTTTGAGTTGTTCGAGTGTTGGCTATCAGTCGCACTCATTACAGCCTTGGTGAGTTCTTTGTTATGCCTTGATATGATATGACCTTAGCGAATTGGGTATTGATTGTTCGTATCTTCATCATATTGTTTTCCCTCAGTTGGGATTATGTTCTTCGGTGATATTTCAGTTTCAGCTATTACAGAGATTGTTGGGCATGTGTTTGATTTATGGTAGCGAGGTCGGTTTGGGTATTTGGCCTTTGTAAAGGCTTGTTGGCTCTAGTTGTGGTTCTTGACTTTATTGGGTATTGCGTCTTAAAAGTTTTAATGAGTTTTGGAGTTTGGATGCTTACTCGTTAACGGGATCAAATTGGATAGTTGAGAGCGAGTAGTTTAGCTTCAGTGTTGGGGTTTTATCTTGGGATTGTATGACTTGGTTGCATCCCCGTTTCTAGGTTTTACTTCACTTGGGCATTCATCTATAGGTTGGCTAAGCCTACTCTTTGCCTACCAGTTTAATTCTCTTCAGTTCAGGTAGATTATACCTGATAGATGTTCGATCGATAGTCCGTTGGCACAGTACTAGTTCCTACTGCTTCTGACCTTGGTTTCTTTAGTTTTGGTCAGAATTTTTGGCTGCCTACTCAGTAGAGGTAGTATGCTCAAGTTGGATTTAGCATGGTTCCACCCATAGTCGATGGGGTATTCTGGAGCAGATCATTCGATTCAGTAAGATTGGTGCTTCGGACTCTTGACTGCCAGTTTTGAGGGTATCCAAACCTGTTGTAGCTTTGGCTTAAGAGTGCAGTCTTTGGTCAACTCTGTTTGAGTGTCTTGGTAGCACCTTATAGGCTTATTTCTTAAACTTGCCACTATGGAATTTTGGTAAGTCAGCTTTAGCCTTTCAAGGTCAGTGTGTGTGATTGCGCGGATAGGACTGAGATGACATTTTGCATGGTTTGGAGTAGGTAGCATGTTTGGAAAGGAAAAAGAAGGTTAGGTTTGAATATTAAAGTCTGTTGCATGACTCTTGCCTTGTACTGCCTTTAGCTGGGTTGTGTATCGCTTGGTTGTGCTTGTTCCAGTTTGGTACCTATATATTATGGTTTAGTATGTGTGCATCAGCAGTTCTCGATTCAATTAAAGGTTGGTTGGTTGTTAAGGCTAAGCTTTGGGCTATTTGGAAAGCGGAGTAAGAAGTTGGTTGAAAAAGGGATACCTTGGGTGAAATCCCTTTGAAGCGTTGCTTCTGCTTAAAGGTTAACTGGGGAGTCATGGTCAAGGCATGCATGTCCAGTACCTCACCCTTTCAAGCTTTTGAGCTTTTTCTATCCATTGACTTTTGCGGACGAAAGTCCTTTTAGTAGCGGATGTTGTAATGATCCTACAGGTCATTTCCTCATTTTCTGTATGTTTTAGGTGTTTCGACCCTTCCTACAGAAGCTACAGGTCATTTATGACTTGTCGAAACTATTGGTTTGGTTATCAGACAATTCGTTTGGATTTTCGACTCATTTCCCTATTATGGAGCTTTCGTTGTTAAGGATTTGGTCTCAGACCAAAACACCTAGTAAACGATCTCAGATGAGAATTCTGACAGCTCCATCAAATCCGAAACATTGATTTTAGGCTAGGGTGAATCTTGGTTCGGGTCCCGAGGCTTTCGAATTCATTTTGGGCTATTGGGTAGATTTGGTGAAAAATAAAACTATACGTGTAGGCCCTACATTTAATCAAAACAACCTCGAATGGAAATTTTTATGGTTTCATTGAGTTTGAAATGTCAAAATTGGTCTGATAGCATAGTTCGTTTGCTCGCATGTAGTTCCAAAATAATCTCGAACCCACGGTCGAAGTCCGTAAGGACTTCGTGAAATTGCTGGTTTTCAACATCTACTGCAGCCAAGTTTTGTCCTTCTCTTTCGCAAGGCCTTGGCTGCGTTCTTGAAGGTCAAGGAAATTGACCTCTGCGTTCGTGAGGCACTGGCTGCATTTGCGAAGGTCAAGGACCTTGACCTTTCAGGTTCGGGGGCTAGCCTTTGCATTCGCGAAGGGTAAGCCGCCTAGCCGGCTCAGCTTTAGTCTTCGCGTTCGCGGTCTACCGGTCGCGTTCATGAAGGATCTCTTCAATTCAGTTCCACATTTGCGGTGGGGTCCCACATTCGCGAAGGACCCTTAGTAGCCCCTTTATAAAATTCAATTGCTCGATTCTAAGCCCATTATTAGGGTATCTTCTAACATTAATGGTCCCAAGAGCTCAAGAACTATTGGGAAATCATAATGTGGAGTCGGGGATGAGTAGAGAGTGTTGAAGTGATTGTCCCCCGTTAATTCCTTCATAAGTTTTCGTCCCAAAATCCATTTAATTCTTGATATTAGGTTTAGATTTCTCGGGCTTTAAGGGCTGATTTGGGCCCCAAATAGTGCTCCATTTCTGCTCAACTTTTGAGTATACATTCTTTGTACTTTCAGGGACCTCGTGATAGATTGAATTTTTGGATTCCATTAGCGGGCCCCAAGAGCCCATTTTTTACCCGATTTTGGGCTCGGAATTTTATATTGCAATATGGGTATTGTTTTACTCGTAATGACATGTAGGTTACTATTTTGATAGTGTGGTAGAATTTTGGGATCGTGGATCAAGGACGGATGAATTGTGGATGATTCAAGTATTGCGATTCGGCATCGAGGTAGGCTTCAGTCTACTTTTCTCTATGAGATTGTTTATAGTATCGATTGCATGCTAGATAGGGATTATAGGATAGGATTGTGGCTAGTGTAGCATGACTTAGTCTATTTTATGTAATTTAAGGTAGGAATATGACCCGAACCCTAGTATAAAATACTTGTTATGGCCATAGACTCCTAGTACCCTTGATTATAACCATGATAACCATAGTTGATGATTAAAGATCCTTTGGCATGAGTTTTACCATTTGACTTAGTGATTCAGGAGGTTTTTCCCCGATTAGATCCTTGTAGTGGCTTTATGCACTCGATTATCTTGGTGGCCCTAGTTATGAGGTTTTGTTATATGGGGTATATGTTATTGGGCCCGAGGTCGTGGTTATGATACTAGTTGGACTCTAAGTGAATTATACCCTTAGAAAGGGCGTGACTAGTATTTATATATCCTTAGACGCTTATGGTTGCGTCGTTTGGATACTGGTGATGGCATGCATACTATCTGGGATATTCATGTTCATTTAGTGGTACGATTCCGACCAAAATCTTGATTTTACTACTATTTCCAAAAAGGGGATTTATTCCCACTTTTCACTTTTTAAAAAATGTATTATTTTATAATAGGAATCGTACCACCTTATTTACTGGATTATGAGATTTTGGGACTAAAAATGAGGTTTTAGAACTTCGGCCGAGGCTGATTCCGATCTAATATTTATCCACTCATTTTACAACTACCATTTACTTCAGTCGAGGGATATTCTGACCCTTTTGTACAATGATATGATGATTTAGTCCTGAGCATGATCTCGGGCAACAGATTTCCACTCTTTTAGTTGAGGTTCGAGTCCATGCACTGTGTACATATATATATATCTCTGGTACTGGATGGAGTAGATTGATTATGATGGTTATTGGAAGTCCTAGATCGGGACCAGGAAGTGTATACAAATATCCCAAATCCCCTAGGGACTCCTTCATCCTAGAGCCATCGTACAGGAGATGGATGGTCTTTGTAGGTCCTGCCTTTGCGAGCTCTAGAGCTGGAGGAGGTGCATACACTTGGTACTTAGGGTTTGAGGTTATGGAACCGGTTCGAGTCCTATGCCTATGATATGGTTATGGAATTTCGATTTATGTTGCATTCATCCTTTCATATGCATTACCTATCACCAGTATGATTATTTAGTGTGTATATCTATTGGCCTTATGGGGGGTTGTATAGGTATAGGCTATGGTTGCTGTGTATGTTGTGCTTCCATGAACCTTTCGATCTTGTGGGGGTCCGGTAAGGTACTTGTTTTCCCAGACTAGCCGGTTACTTTATTATTGGTTATTATGGTTAGTTCGTGGCAGGTTGGTTGTGGATTGGTAACCGGGATTGGAGGTACGTATCTAATTCTTTTATCTTTCTAGGTTAGTTATATTTACTGCTAGATTATCTCGTTATTAGTCACCCTTAGGGTAGAGACTTGTTGATGCTTGTGTTGGCTCCTTTTCTTATCCATGATCCTCGAGATGTTAGGTTGACTCCTTTAGGTAGTTACCCTTAAGTTAGCCCTATATGTATACATATATGTATGGTATTACCGTATATCCCTCTCTTCCTTGGTCTATCCTTGTTGTATATGTATCTTTTGGCCTTGTATACGATTATATATACTTCTTTCCTCTTCAGTTGTATATTGGCTAGTGATATACGGCAGTATACTTTAGTCCTGGATTAATGTTATAATGGAATAGAGTATCCTTATAGTTCCATTAGCCCCATTATGCTTAGTTTTCATGGATAATTGCCTGAATTATATTCATGCCTTACATGTCACTTTATGCTTTCATTATTTCTGGAGCTCAGGTGGTCGATGCCTACTGAGTACCATGTGTTTGGTACTTATACTACACTTATGTAGCCTACAGGTTATAGTACGAGTTATTGCCGTTGATGTGTGTTTATCCTATGCATCTATGGATCAAATATTTAGGGTGAGCTCCTGATGTTTAGAGTATCCCTACTCTCCCTCTTATTATTAAACTGTTCTCTAGTTTTGTATACCAAATACGGATTGTACCCATATTTGTATTTATTCTATACTCTACCTTGAACTTCTGTTGCATTAGAAGCTCTTGTACTGGCTCAACCAGGTTTTGGAGTTATATTAGCCTTGCTATTATATTTATTTCGTTGTTTCCTTAAATTCTATCAGTAGTCTGTTACTAGCTGTTCTGGACTATGGGTTGGCTTACCTTCTGATGGGTCATAGTAGGTGTCATCATGACCTGAGAAATTGGGTCGTGACAGAGGGTCATTTAGGCTAGAGTGGATTGTAAATCAATAATGGCCTATGATCTTCTCCTAACCAAATATCCTACAACATTAGTTTGACTAACTGGGCAAGTTCTAGATTGCATACACATGTAAGAACTACACAACTACATCTCACACACATATGACACATGGATTTAATATCAATCACTAACTATAAGAACCGTGTCCTGGCTTAAGCATAGATTAACATATCAACATACATAATGTCATGCAAAGATCCATAGAGGTCATTTTATCAAAGTACAAAAACATGCAACAAAAAAATTTAGAGGGATCTCCATTTTCCATTCCAAAAAACATGCCATTCAAAACTACCAAGATTGCACTCAATTTTCCTATTTTTCTTCTACTACACCAACTAAAACACACAAAAAAACAACAATTAATCCTAAACATGTCGATTCTACTATGATAGAACACCTGAGGAAAAGAAACACACTAATAAAAACCTTTAAGTTCAAAATTATAGACTCTCACAAATGTACCCCGACCCCTATCAAAGAAAGTGCATTATCCCCAATGCAACAGAAAAATCTAATACTAGTCGTAGAGACATACGTGTGGTTCCCTAAGTGCACAAGTCTGGTGGATTAGTGCAGGCTGCGGTGAAACCCCAAAATTAGCAACAGTGGCACCAGCTATGATTGATGCACTCAATGGTAAAGGTTCAGCCTCATGGTTCTCACCCCCAAAAATGGACACCCACATGTATCGAACTAGAGAATGCTCCCCTATCTCTCTCTCTTATCCTACTCAATCTAGGTCATATAATAATCAGTGCAGTAGGCCTTGGTGGCCTTCCGAATATCTCCAAGCTCGTCGACCACTTCTAACTCATCCTCTATCCTTGTTCTCTTACCACTTGCCTTTGTGATGGCGGATTAGTGAAGAAATCAAGCAGAAGCATGTCCTTCTTAGGCTCCTCCTCAATAATTGTAATCACTGGCGGTGGTAGTATCACAGTAACCTATCGTATTGACAACTCCCTCACCTCTACTCATAATGATGTGAGCTCCTTATGCCACTTGGTCAACTTTGGTGCCTTAAGAGCTTCTAGTCGTTCGTCCATCCTCCGTTCAAAAGTATCCAAACGACCATGAAAGGCCCTCTTAGTTCTCACAAACTCTTGTGTCACCCATGGTTACACTTAATCCATCAAAACCTTGACTTGCAAGTCAGTGCAATCCTGATGTTTTTTATTATGAGCTAGCGGCCTAGCCATATGTACTCCTGTGAGACTGTGAATAGGCCGGCAGTCAAAGTGTGAGGTTGGTGTAGCAGCTGGTGAAGTGGATTTAGAAGTTAGTGTTGTAGTAGGTAGAGTATTGGAAGCTACAGAAGTGCTAGTCTTAGGGACACTACCCTCATTCTGTGAATCAGTAGAAATTATCACAACATCAACGAAACCAGAATCATTAAGCTTATTCAATTTCTCAACTCTCAAATTTGATGTATTATTCCAATTAAGGTTAAATTTCTTCAACGCCCATAAATCTTTGTGTTGGATCTCCATGGGTAAGTGACAAACCTTACCAAATAACAATTGATAGGGTGACATACCAATCAGTGTCCTAAATGTGGTCTAGTAGGCGCAAAGTGCATCATCCAACTTATGAGACCAATGGGTTCTATTGGCATTTATCGACTTGGTCAAGATATTTTTGATATCCTGATTTGTAACTTTGGCTTGGCCACTCCTTTGCGAATGGTAGGGGGTATCAACCTTATGCTTCACACTATATTTTTCAAACAATGAACTAAACAAATAGTTACAAAAATGGGAGCCCTCATCTCTTGTGATAGCCCAAGGAGTACCAAACCACGCGAAGATCTACTTATTCAAAAATATGGTGGAACTTCAATCTTTAGATTTGGGAGAACTATCACCTCCACCCACTTTGTCATATAGTCCACCGCCATAATAATGTATTTTTGGCCATATGAACTAACAAAAAGTCCCATAAAATCAATCCCTCACACATCAAACATCTCGACCTCTAAGATTGGAGTCATTCGAAGCCCATGGGGTTGGGAGACACCTCCATGATGTTGACATTGGTCATATGATTTCACAAAGTCATGAAATCTTGTTAGACAATTGGCTAGTAGAAACCACTTTGTAAATTTATTGAGGCCATTCGCATGCTTCTATGGTGTCCACTCACGGGTAAGGAGTGGCGAGCCTCAAGAATTGACATCATTATTTCTCCCTCCAGAATACACCTCCGAATTTATCATCACAAATTTAGAATAAGAGTAGCTCATCCCAATAAAAATTTTGTACATCATGAAGGAACTTTTCTTTTGATGGGAGTTCAAATCTTCTGGCATTATGCTACTAGCAAGGAAATTGGCAATATTGGCATACTACCAAATTAAATCCTTAGAAACAACCAAAATATGTTCATTCAGAAATGAATCATTAATCTCAGTCTCCCCCATAAATCTTCCACTCTTCTCAAGTCTTGAAAGGTGATCAGTCACTTGGTTATCACAACCTTTTCTATCTTTTACCTCAAAATCAAACTCTTAGAGAAAGGGAAACCACTAGATAAACCTTGGCTTAGGATTTTTCTTAGCTATAAGATATCAGATAGTAACGTGTTTTGTGTGAACCAGTTCCTTGGTACCCAACAAATAGACTCGGAATTTCTGAAAAGCATAAACCGCCACACGTAACTCTTTCTCTATTACCGTATAGTTAATTTGGGCCCCATGGAGAGTCTTGTTTTCATATTATATGGGGGAAAATATCTTTTCTTATCTTTGACCAAGAACAACCCCATGCAACTCCACTATTATCACACATGACTTCAAACGGCTTGGACAAATCTGGAGCAATAATAATGGGGGCGGTGGTAAGCTTTTTCTTCAAACATTCAAATGCCTTCATACATGCATTATTAACATAGATTTAGACTCCTTCTCCAATAAGTTGAACAATGGATTAGCCACCTTAGAAAAATCTTTTATGAACCTACGGTATAAACCAGCATGACCAAGGAATCTTCTTACACCCTTCACAGTTGTAAAAGGCGGCAATTTAGAAATGACTTCAATATTTTCTTAGTCCACTTGATTACTTTTCTTTGAAATATCATGACCCAAGAAAATTCCCTTTTTCACCATGAAGTGACATTTTTTCAAATTCAAGGCTAAGTTTGTTTCTTCACACCTTATCAACGTATAATCCAAGTTAGCCAAACATTCATCAAAAGAGTTCCTATCTACAAAAAAATTCATCCATAAAGATTTTAATAGAACCCTCAACCATATAGAATAATATAGACATTATTCAATGTTTAAATGTGGTCGGGCCATTAGAAACGCCAAAGGGCATCTATTTGAAAGAAAAGGTTCCATAAGGATAAGCAAAAGTTGTCTTTTCTTGATCATCTCGAGCAATAGAGATTTGATTGTACCCAAAGTATCCATCCAAGAAGAAATAATAGGCCCTTCCCACAAACCTATCCAATATTTGATCCATAAACAACATGAAAATTATCCATCTTTTTCCAAGAGTTAAGCTTACGGTAATCCATACAAACACGCCACCCAAATATAGGCCTCAATGTAATCAACTTATCCTTGTCATTTGGAACAAAGGTAATGCCCTCTTTATTTGGAGCATATAGGATGGGGCTTACCCATGGGCTATTGAAGATAGGGTACACAACCCTAACATATAACCACTTAATGATTTCCTTCTAAACTACTTCTTGTATAGGTGGATTCAATCGTCTATGATGACTTAAGCCTACACTTTAGTCGTGAGTCATAACTTGCTGCTCATTAGTGGTCGGTGAAGACCCTTGGCATAAAATATCTATGGAATAAGATAAATATCAAAATTGAAGCAGAAACACAACCAACAATAATGTGCTAAATCTAAAAAAGACAATCTTTATTGATACATAACTGGAAATGAATAAAAGATTATCAACTACTACATAACTATTTTGTCTAGTGAACCCTTTAAATTGAACATGAATATTCAACCAGTATAAGTCTCATAACCTTTACTAAAACAAAAGTCTAGACTGAACTAAGGAAAAATCTATAATTAACTCTACATCTCTTAGATGAAAGGAGAGTTCAACAATCCACTGAATGACTGGTGCTACTGGACGTCTAGTATCAAACCTTAGGCTTGAGTATCTAAATCTATATCATAAAAATATATAGTGCAAAATGTAGTTAATAAAATAGAATGTATTCGTACGCAAGATATATATACCATAATAGTGAAAACTGAGCATGATAACATGAGAGTAAAATCCTTAAAATAAGAGTAAAGTCTAAATCATGAATCAGGAGAAAAACCTTTAAAACACCTTAAACATGTTGAAAATCAAATGAGAATGATTGCTAAAAATCTTGCATAAAAGCTTTCTTTAATACATATATAATGAGATCATAAAGTCATAAACTTGAATGAATAAAAAGAAAAACATAAACTTGTGGGAGTTTCTTATAACTGACAACCATCATGTGAGCTCATAATGACCAACATCTTTCCTACATTGGGGAGATCTATCCTATACCTTACCAGACTACAGAATGAAACTT
Source organism: Capsicum rhomboideum (assembly GCA_031232105.1). NCBI lineage: Eukaryota > Viridiplantae > Streptophyta > Magnoliopsida > Solanales > Solanaceae > Capsicum > Capsicum rhomboideum. The sequence continues at coordinate 44,722,939 of CP124716.1, forward strand.
AACTTATGGATCCAAATCTAAGCCTCTTGGTCTAAATAAAAACTACGGTGGCAACATAGTTGTGGGGCATGTGTAATTTGAACACATACCCACTCACTGCTAAATAATCCTCTCAAAACATACTAGTTCTCAAATCATGACATGTTACAGAGTTGAATCATAGTTTGAGTTCATACTTAATATGTCTATAAATAGTACTTTTGTGAGCCTATGCTCAAATCTCATGTCATGAATCATGAGCTGAAAATCTTGTATTTAAAAGGCAACATGTCTTTTCTTTCATGTATATAGCTTAAAATATGAAAACTTGTTCAAAACATGCATAGCTTTGTAGATTCTAGAATAAAGTTCATAGCTTCATCTTGTAGAATCAATGTCATAGCTTAAAAATAATCTTCATAAAAAATTTCATAGCTTGTATAATAAATCTTTCATAAAATTCAATACTTTGCATGAAGATTCAAATCTGCAAAATTGGGCATAAACACCCTAGCTTTGAACATAATTCTATGTAATTTCAAAATACTTGGGAGTGGTGATGAAAGGAATCCATCACTAATTATTTGTGTACCTGATAAAGACAACAACTTGACAAGAGAAGAATTGACTTTCATTCTAGAACAGGAATCCTAGATTTTTATTTGCCTTAGAACTTTCTCTTGACTTCTTTTTGAGAGAATAAAAGAATAATTGACGTAAATATGAGTTGTGGGAATAGTTGACACGGACCCCAAAGCATTCGGGAGTGATTTATATAAGTTTGAGGACTTGAGTAGCCTTAAAGAGTTATATTTGAATTCGATCAATATTTTATAATTCGAGTATTGGATGGTGAATCGGTCAGTTCCATTAGATCCAAAATATCGATTTGGGGTTAGTTGTGTGGTTAGTGTAACGATCCAAAAATGTTGTTAAGCTGAAAAACATTCTAGAAAAAAATTTACGATAACTAAATCCTCCTATTGGGCATGATTGAATTTAATTCGTATGGAGAAATGGGTCCCAACATAATTGAGCTAGCCTGCTGCCTACCACTGCTGTGTAAATTCAACCACTGCAGCAAAACCCAGCAGTGGCCAGCCCGACCTCCCTTTAAACCTTTTTTATTTTTAACTCTCCTAGGTCATCTCTATCCTCAAAAAACACACTGAGTAAACCCCACCTACACAACTATGAGATTTCAAAGGCCAAGCATCATCAGGACGATTTTGAGGCACACCCGGTGGGAACCCGACAAGGAAAGACTCTTAGCACGTGCGGGACAACTCTCTCCTCTCAGTAGCAGTATAATTCATATTTGAGGTAGGTTATAGTTTAAATTCAGTATAATTCATATTTGAGGTAGGTTACAGTTTAAATTGCAATAGACTTGGGCTATATTCATATAATATTGATAGTAATGTTGGGAGTTTTCATGCATTAGACCTTCGGGCATGGTGTTTGTATGAATGAAAATTATAAAAATTTGGTTACGCTTTAATAAATATTGTAAATTGTTGTTGTACTCTATTGGTGTGATATTCATGGAATGAAATAGGTTGAATATTCTGAGAATTATGACGGGATGAAGGAAAACTATGGCTTGTAAGTATGGTGGGGTTAAGTACGATAAGAAGGGAGAGCATGAAGTAAGCTAGGGTTTGATTAAAAGTGCCTTTAGTAATTTTGATGATTGTGACTTGCATTAGGGTAGGTTAACAAAGAGCAAAGTGCAGAGTAGGGGATAATAGTTAAACTAATTAAGTTTCAAGTGACCTACGAGTGTAATTTAAGGGATGGGATAGCTCGAGGGACAACCTAGTCGTAAGGTACGTAGTTGAGTAGGTAATTTGGTAAGGGTAGTAGAATACTAAGGGTAAGGTTAGTAAGGTCGAGGTGAGTATTCTGATTGAGGTATTAGGAAGGAATTGAAAGCAATGTTGGAAACACGAGTGTGGGCCGTAGACAGAGAGTTAGCATTGGCATCTCGATAGAACCAATCCAGTCTCGTAGGAGTTACGTGTGTGCCTAATTTTATATATATATATATATGTACCTGTGTATATGTATGGAAAGAATATTGAGGTATTTGTGCTTGTATATGAACCAAAGAATTATAATTACCTCCATGCATTGTATGAGATTGTTAATTACATATGCATATTCATACATATTCGTGAAGATGGATTGGTGATTGTGATGTTGATGTTGAAATCTTGATGTTCATTATGTTGATGTTGAGAATCATATTGATGATGATGATGGAGGTGATATTGATATTGATCATGATGTTCATAATGCTGAAAATGATGTTGATGATATTTAGAAGAGAAAGAGTTGATGCACACATTTGCATACATGTATTCATTCACATGCATTGAATGTCCGATTAAATTTATATGTTGTTGTGGGTTCCTTAAGTGGATCTGTCCTATTGATAATGTTGGATATGTATGGTAGCAAAGTGTGAATGTAAGGTATGTCCTGTATTATGTAAAATACTTTTGTTCCACTAAGTATATAGTTATATAGGCAAGGCATGTTGTAGTGTCTCTCCCCATAGGGTTTTCAATGTTGTAAGTGCCAAAGTGGTTGTAAACCCCATAGTGCATTAAATTAGTTGATTATCGAGGGAATTCAGTTCAGTCATGGGGTTCCCTCATGCCCCAAGTTAGTGAAGTTTGCGGTTTGCCTAGAGTGGGTTACAAATTACAGAAACCAGAATAATAAGTTAGGGATGGATTAATGGATATAAGTTAGAGTGGATTGTCAAAGTAGGTTACAGATATTCTAAAAGTGATGTGTAAATAATTTCATAATTTGGGAATTAGAAACCGGAACTTTGATTTATACTGTGATTTCCTCCTATCTACTATTGTTATTATGTGTTTCTAACCCTGGTCAGCTGATGATACTTACTAGTATGTAAGGTTGTACTGATGCTATACTTACTATATCTCCTTCGGGAGTTTATCCATGGTGCAGGTCAGTTGAGTTTTCTATAGCAGAGAAGCGATCACTCTACAGCAGCTCCTGTCCTCTCGATCTTACATGGATACTGTGTCTTGGAGTTTCACATTCCTTGTTTGGTGGTCTTGTATCAGTTTAGGCTAGTTTCTAGGGATTCACTTTTGATTATTTTCCACATTACTTGTATATATCAAATGTATTAAATAGATGGTGTATGAGTCAGATGAATTAAAAGATGTTTTGAAATAAAAAATGTTTAATTTCTGCATGAAATGAATGATTGGGTAGTAAGGGTTCTCCTATATAGGGTAGAGTTCGATTGGTGCCCGCGCGATCCGTGGCTTGGTTCGTGCCAGTTTGGTCGGGTTCTGAGTCTTTATTTTGAGTTTTTGAGCATTTAGACAACAAACTAGTTAAATTAGCCTAAAAGGGTTTTTGGGAGGTAACTTATTGAAATGACCTCTTTTATAAATCCAATCGTTCCATTGAGTCTGAATGTCAAAAGTAGCCTAGTAGCATTATTAGTTTATTTTTATAGGGTCCCAAAAAAATTCTGAGGGTCTATTCAGAGGATTTTTGATCACTTCCGTAGGTGATATCTAGTGCAGACAAAATCCCTTCTTTGTGTTCACGTGGGTCCCTTCACATTCACGAAAAAGGAATTCTTTTGGTCATCAAAAATGGGAGGTGGTTGTCGTGTTTGTGAAGAGTATCGCGGTCAGGTTGGGTTGTCTTGTTCATCGCGTTCATGATCGGGCCAAGCATTTATGGTAGGTCCAGGTCGGTAGTCTTCACGAACGCGAGGGTTCGACTGCATTTAGGATGAAGGTACTATTCACCTATTATAGTATTTAAACCTCCTTTTTATTATTTGCTCTATTTTTCTCCATTGTTGTAAATTAAGACCTCGATTTTAGGTGATTACAAGAGTGTTCTTCTTCAAACGTGCTTGGGTAAATTTCTAAACCTTATTTATGTAACACCCCGTATTTTGCGTGTACTTGGTCTATTGATATGGGACTTGAAGCAACCTTGTTGTTTAGGTAAGGGACCAAGTTTCTTATGTGATTAATGGTGGTTTAAAGAGGATTTAAAGGATATTATAATGACCCAAACATTTCAGCATGTATACGCCAAGTTAACCCAAACAAAAGTGTTTAAACGCGAGATAGTAAGGTGGTATTCTACCTGAAGGATTAGTATATAAGTATTAAATTAACATAAGGGGTTAAAACTTAGAATATGGAATAAAATAATTGAGCTACTTGCTTAACTTAAATTAAGCTAGTAGGTGCATTACCTACTTTGACTTATTGACTAATCTAAGAACCAAGTAGGTGCATAATCTACTAAGACTCCTTTGACCAGCTTATTGGGACAAGTACACTACCACCTACTTGAATAAATTTTGGCCCAAGTTAAAAGAGAGAAAAGGAGAAGAATGGATAGCCAAGGCCCAATAGTTTCAGATCCACAAAGGCCCAAGTATAATGGGCAAGTAGGTGCACCAAATACTTGGTATTTTATGGCTAAAAATAGGCAAGAAAGTCGTCCAAGAGCTTTTCCCTTTAAAGGGATTGATAACAGCTCATTTTATTCATTTTAACTTAGGCAAAAAAAAAAATCATCTTTCTAGGGTTTTCTCTCTTTCTCTCTAGTAGCTTCTACAGCAGCCCTATAATTCTATTATGGTTCTTGGGATTTCTTTTCCTTCCAAGCTAAAGGAATCAAGATATTAAAGAGATACAAGTTAAGAGAATAAACCATCACAAAAACTAAGGTAAGGCTACTGTCCATTTTTCCCCTATCTATATATATGTTTTGGTGGAGAATTGGGTATATATTATTGTTAAGAACTCAAGGGATGATGAGTTCAATATTCGGCTACTATAATAAAGGACTTTGGGACTGCTTTAGGGGATGTCTTATGTGTATATGTTGGGGACAACTTGGTTGATCTTAAAAGAGGATGTGAGTTGTTGGTATTGACATATAAAAGAAGGGTGTAATGATGAACCACTTAATTAGATGTTGTATATGCTTGCTGCCTATCACACTTTGGAACTGTTTTGTACATATTATGAAGCCAAAAGAGTCTATGAGGATCTTATATGAATTCGTGTGTTATACAAATGTAATTAGAGGAGGAGGGGTTGAAAGAACACCCTTGGGTTGCCAAATTACGGGCTTACTGCCCGGCTACTATTTTGGTGAGGTTAAGTAGCCCAAACGTGTTGATTAGCTACTAATACTAGTTTTACCATATATTTTATTATAGATAAGTAATCCAAAGGTACGAGGTTAATTCGGGTTAATATTGGAGTTATACAGCAAGGTATGCAAGGCTACTCTATTCTGTGTTCTTTGGCATGAAATCTAACACTTGTATTAAGAAGTGAGTGTCCAAAGTTCTCCTATAGGAAATGATACATAGTGGTAGCGTACAATCTCCCATGTAGCTAACGACCTTGTTACTACTCCCTAATGTGCTTATTATTAAATGTGTGTGTCTATATTCAATAGCAAGCTTCATGAGTTCTCCTTTTAGTCAAATAAGATCCATGTGTTATTTTATCTCCTAAGCATTTTAATTATGTACAAACTGCTCCCTACTCATTGTTACTACATCAAGTGTTTATTCATGCATCTCTTACTGGTGGACTATTGTCCAAAAGCTCAATAATGTCATGACCACCAAAGTAACAATCTCAAAGATAATAACCTAAGAACGCAATCTAGTTATGTACGGGTGGCAGCTTAAGGGCAAAAACCTAGCATGGGCCAATCCCGATCTCTTTACATATGGGTGGCAGCTCAGGGGCGTAAGCCTAGCATGGGCCGATCCCAACTTGGGTATTTACTACTGATCAGTTGGTCATTTGCATCACATGACTTACAAGATTATAAAGTAAAGAAAGAAATGTAATGTTCACAATTCCACAAGTATATGTAAGGTGGTCTATTAGCACTATCTATACACTTGTACCTGATATCATTTGAGCTCTTGTGTTATGTATAGTTACTTTCAGCCTTACGTATTCAGTACATTCTTTCGTACTGACGTTCCTTATGGGGGACCTTCATTTCATGTTGCAGGCACAGGTACTTCGGCTAGAAGATACCTCCAGTAGGAGCACAGGACATCTAACGTCTATCGGTGAGCTCCAGTTTAATTTGGGGCTTTTCGAGTGTGTTAGTTATGTTTTGGTATTGTATAGTAGTTAAGTGTAAGGCGGGGGCTATTCTCGACCTTAACTAAATTTATATCTCTTTTAGAGCCTTTGTAGATGGTAAAGTGAAGTTTGGTTGTGCCTTGTCTTCCAGTCATTATGGCCCCAATGGCCAAGTCATGTATATATAGGTTTGGGCTTGACTACGTGATTTATTTTCATTAAATCTTAATATCCATATTTGAAGCATCTTTAAATGTTTATGGCAATGCATGGTAAGTACAAGGTTATAGGTTGGTGCTCTCGGGCCTTTACGGCTACGGGTGCCTGTCCGCCCTAATAGGATTTGAGGCGTGACAAAAGTGGTTTCACAGCAGGTCATCCTAGGGAGTATACAAAGCTGTGTCTATGTAGAGTGTTACTTATGGATGTGTTGTGCACCACATCTATAGACAAGAGGCTACAGGACATTTAGGATTTGTCTTTTTTTCTTCATATCTTAGATTGTGCAATAGAGCTAAGGTTGAAGGTGGAGTCATATTTAACAATTTAATTTCTTTTTTATTCTCATTATAGTAGAGATGCCGATTACAAGAAGGAGTAAGAATAAAAGTAAGCAAGTAGATGTGGCTGCCAGAGAAGAGACCAGCAAGTCACCACCTAGACAAGCTAATCAAAGTGAGGCTCAAGATGAGTTTGCATCAGACCTCTTCTGCTTCTCCATCTCTAGAAGAGCTAAGAAGGAGAGGAGTACCCTCAGAATCCCCTATTAATGCTACTGAGCAAGATTTAAGGAATCCGGTGTAATTATTGACTCGTATAGTTACTGGACAAGGTCAAGTACAAGCTAGTCCAATTACAGGTACTAGTGGTGCGGATAGGGCAGCAAGTCTACGAACATAGGATTTTATTAAATTGGATCCTCCCATATTAACCTGGTCAGATCTTAATGAATACCCACAAGAGTATGTATTTGGTAAAGAGATAATTGAGCTAGCAGCATATAGGTTAAAAGGGAGGCTATATTATGGTAAGCAGACTAGAAACGATCAAGGTGTACAGGTGCACCTTCAGCTAGTTGGAAAGAGTTCAAAGAGGCATTTCTTGATCGTTACCTTCCCTTTGAAATTTGGGAGGCCCGTGCAGATCAGTTTTTAAATCTTCTTCAAGGGAATATGAGCATGAGGGATTATAGTCTTCGATTTAACTCTTTGGCTAGGTATGCTCCTAATGTAGTAGCTACTATGGATGATAGAGTTCATCGATATGTGGATAGATTGGATCCGTATTTGGTTAGAGATTGTGCTATTGCTGCTTTGAATAAAGATATGGAAATAGCAAGGATACAAGCTTTTGCACAAAAAATGAAGGATCAAAGGCAAAGGATAAGAACACAAGATTCGGAAAGAGGGCATCCCAAGAGGGACAGACCTATGAGGCAGTTTATGTCATCACAAAGTGAGTTCAGACCTTAATTTCCTAATAGACCACCTAGTCCATCATCTTCCTACTCTACAGCAAATGCTCCACCCCGATTCCAAGGGTTTAGGGGTAATCAATTTGGGCAAAGTGAGAGTCAAGGTTCACGGATAGTGGGATATCAAGAGCAAGGGAGTATAAGATAATCAAGACCTCCTCGACAGCCATGTAGTCAATGTGGAAAGCTTCATTTAGGTGCATGCCAGTTTGGGACAGATGCTTACTTTTGGTGTGGTATGTCGGGGCACATGATGAGAGAGTACCCACAAAGGGGCATGAGTGGTATGGCACGACCTGCTGGATCATCCATTCCATTGTCATCATTGGTGCCTTCTTTAGGTAGGGGTATACAGCCTACAGGTCGTGGTAGAGGTATTAAAGGAGCAGTTAGTTCTAGCAGAGTTCAGAATCGTACATATGCTCTAGTGGATCGACAAAATTTAGAGGCTTCTCCTGATGTGGTCACAGGTACATTGTCCATCTTTTCACATAATGTATATGCATTAATTGATCCGGGCTATATGCTATCATATGTCACTCAATTGGTTGCTGGAAATTTCAAAAGAACATCAGAATCACTGGTTAAATCATTTGAAGTGTTTACACCGGTTGGTGAATCTATTATAGCTAGAAGAGTTTATCATAATTGGATAGTAACTGTTTGTGATCGTGACACATTGGACGACCTTGTTGAGCTAGAAATGGTAGATTTTGATGTCATAATGGGTATGGACTGGTTGGTTTCTTGTTATGCCACAGTAGACTGTCGAGCTAAACGGGTGCATTTTCATTTTCCAAAAGAGATAGACCTTGAATGGAGGGGTAATATTGGGGCACCAAGGGGTAAGTTTATTTCTTATATGAAGGAAAAGAAGATGATTTCCAAAGGGTATATATGTCATCTAGTGAGGTTGGAAGATATAGATACAGAGCCACCAACTTTTCAATCCATTCCAGTGGTAAATAAATTTTCTGATGTGTTTCCTGAAGAGCTTCCTAGTTTACCTCCAGAATGAGAAGTAGAATTTGTTATTGATGTGATCCCAGATACACAACCTATTTATATTCCTCCGTATAGAATGGCCCCGGCAGAATTACGTGAATTGAAGGAGCAATTAAAAGACTTGTTAGAAAAGGGATTCATAAGGCCTAGTATGTCCCCTTGGGGCACACCCGTGTTATTTGTACGTAAGAAAGATGGGATGTGGAGAATGTGTATTGATTATCAACAACTGAATAAGGTGAAAATTAAGAACAAATATCCCCTTCCTAGAATTGATGATTTGTTTGATCAGTTATAAGGTGCTAAGTGTTTCTCAAAAATCGACTTGTGGTCAGGTTATCACCAAGTGAGGGTGAAGGATAAAGATATACCCAAAACAGCTTTTCGAACATGGTATGGTCATTTTGAGTTTTTAGTTATGTCGTTCGGCCTAACCAATGCACCAGTAGCTTTCATTGATCTGATGAATAGAGTGTTCAAGCCATTCTTGGATGTGTTTATGATAGTATTTATAGATTATATTCTAGTGTATTCAAGATCAAAAGAGAACCATGCTAATCATTTGCGACAGGTGTTACAGATTCTTCGTGATTGTAAATTATATGCAAAGTTCTCTAAATGTGAGTTTTGTTTAAAATTAGTGGCATTCTTGTGGCAAATTGTATCTGATGAAGGGATAAGGGTTGATTCAAAAGATAGAAGCCGTAAAGAATTGGCCAAGACCCACAACGCCTATGGAGGTTCATAGCTTCCTAGGCTTGGCAAGTTATTATAGAAGGTTTGTTGAGGGGTTTTCTTCCATTTCCGCACCAATAACCAAGTTAACACAAAAAGCAGCCAAGTTTCAATGGAATGATGCCTGTGAAAGAAGCTTCCAAGAGTTGAAGAATAAGTTAACTTCCATACCTATATTAGTACTTCTAGAAGGTACAGAGAAGTATGTAGTGTATTGTGATGCTTTGGGAGTGGGTCTAGGATGTGTATTGATGCAGCATGGTAAGGTAATAGCTTATGCCTCAAGACAGTTGCGTCCACATGAGAAGAATTATCCAACACATGATCTTGAGCTAGCAGAGGTTATATTTGCTTTAAAGATATGGCGCCATTACTTATATGGAATCCACGTTGATATATCTACTAACCATAAGAGTTTACAATATATCTTTAAGCAGAAGGACTTGAATTTAAGGCAGTGAAGATGGCTTGAACTATTAAAAGATTATGATATTGATATTTTGTATTATCTGGGGAAAGCAAATGTAGTAGCTGATGCATTTAGTCATAAGGCAATAGTGAGCATTTATGGGAATTCCACGAAAAGACAAGGGATGACTAAAGATCTACACCAACTATCTAGCTTGGGAGTTCGCCTTCTTGAATCTCCAAATGAAGAAGTTATTGTGCAAAACACAGTAGAATCCTCATTGGTAACTGAAGTGAAAGAAAAGCAGTATGCGGATCCTATTCTATTATAGCTTAAGGAGAATGTACAACAAGGTATGACAAAGGCATTTGAGCTTACACAATAAGGAGTACTTTGGTGCCAAAATAGATTGTGTGTACCTAATATTGATGGACTAAGGAAGAGGATTATGGTGGAAGCACACCATTCAAGATATTCTGTCCATCCAGGGTCAACTAAAATGTACCATAACTTGAAAGAAGTGTATTGGTAGGGAGACATGAAGAAGAACATTGTAGAATTTGTACCCCAATGTCTAAAGTGTATACAAGTTAAAGTAGAGCATCAAAAGTAGAGAGGTTATATGCAGTGTATGCATCTCCCGATTTGGAAGTGGGACATGATCAACATGGATTTTGTCACTGGTTTGCCTTGTTCCTCTCAGAAATATGATTCCATATGGGTAATAGTTGATAGGCTCACCAAATCATCACACTTCCTACCGGTTAAGACCACTTACACAGTTAAAGAGTATGTAAGGTTGTATATTAAAGAGATAGTTCGGCTACATGGAGTCCCAATCTCTATTATAGCTGATAGGGGAGTTCAATTTACTGCAAACTTTTGGAAGTCATTTCAAAAGAGTTTGGGAACGCAAGTGAGTCTAAGTATAGCTTTTCACCCTCAAACAGATGGTTAGGAAGAACGTACAATCCAGAAACTTGAGGATATGCTACGATCTTGTGTATTATATTTCAAAGGTAGTTGTTATGATCATTTGTCAGTTATTGAGTTTGCATATAAAAGTAGCTATCATTCGAGTATCAAACTGGCACCTTATGAAGCTTTATATGGGAGAAAGTGTAGATAACCAATTGGGTGGTTTAAAGCGGGTGAAACTACCTTATTTGGGCTAGATCTTGTTCATCAAGCTATGAAAAAAGTTGAGGTGATACAACAATGGCTAGAAACAGCTCAAAGTCGACATAAATCATATACAGATATTAGAAGAAGAGGGCTAGAGTTTGCTATAGAAGATTGGGTATTCTTTAAGGTGTCACCAATGAAAGGGGTAATGAGGTTTGGTAAAAAGGGGAAACTGAGTCCACGCTATATAGGGACATATAATATTATTCAATGATTTGGCCAAGTTGCATATGAGTTAGAGCTTCCGCAGGAGCTTTCAACAGTACATCCAGTGTTTTATGTCTCAATGCTCCGAAAATGCATAGGAGATCCATCTCATATTACTCCTACTGAATACATACAAGTTACAGAAGAACTTTCTTACGAAGAAGTGCCTATTGCTATTTTAGATTGGCAGGTCAAGAAGTTAAGAAATAAAGAAGTAGCTTCTGTAAAAGTACTTTGGAGGAACCAACAAACAGAAGAGATCACATGGGAAGCCAAAGAAATAATAAAATCCAAGTACCCTCATTTATTAGAATCTGAAGTGAAAATCTAAGATGCTGAATTGGAGCATTAACAAGTATGTATAAAGGTGTAAGTATTATGTGGTAACATGAAGATTAAACTTGAGCTTGAACTTGTTTAAGCAGGCTAATTATGCTAGCATTCGAGGACGAATGTTCCTAAGGGGGGGAGGATATAACACCCCGTATTTTGTGTGTACTTGTTCTATTGATATGGGAATTCAAGTAACCTTGTTGTATATGTAAGGGACCAAGTTTCTTAAGTGATTAATGGTGGTTTAAAGAGGATTTAAAGGATATTATAATGGCCCAAACATTTCAGCATGTATATGCCAAGTTAACCCAAACAAAAGTGTTTAAACGCGAAATAGTAAGGTGGTATTATACCTGAAGGATTAAAGTGTCCAAGTGTATATAAGTATTAAGTCAACATAAGGGGTTAAAACTTAGAATATGGAATAAAATAAGTGAGCTGCTTGCTTAACTTAAATTCAGCTAGTAGGTGACAAATAGGTGCATCACCTACTTGGACTTGTTGACCAATCTAATAACCAAGTAGGTGCATCACCTACGAAGACTCCTTTGACCAACTTATTGGGACAAGTACACTACCACCTACTTAAATAAATTCTGGCCCAAGTTAAAAGAGAGAAAAGGAGAAAAATGGGCAGCCAAGTCCCAATAGTTTCAGATCCACAAAGGCCCAAGTATAATGGGCAAGTAGGTGCACCAAATACTTGGTAATTTATGGCCAAAAATGGGCAAGAAAGTCTTCCAAGAGCTGGTCCCTTTAAAGGGATTGAAAACAACTCACTTTATTCATTTTAACTTAGGAAAAAAAAAATCTGCTTTCTAGGGTTTTCTCTCTTTCTCTCTAGTAGCTTCTACAGCAGCCCTATAATTCCATTAGGGTTCTTGGGATTTCTTTTCCTTCCAAGCTAAAGGAATCAAGATATTAAAGAGATACAAGTTAAGAGAATAAACCATCACAAAAACTAAGGTAAGGCTACTGCCCATTTTTGCCCCTATCTATATATATGTTTTGGTGGAGAATTGGTTATATATTGTTGTTAAGAACTCAAGGGATGATGAGTTCAATATTCGGTTGCTATAATAAAGGACTTTGGGACTGTTTTAGGGGTTGTTTTATGTGTATATGTTGGGGACAGCTTGGTTGATCTTAAAAAGGGATGTGAGTTATTGGTATTGACATATAAAAGGAGGGTGTAATGATGCACCACTTAATTAGATGTTATATAAGCTTGTTGCCTATCACACTTTGGAACTGTTTTGTACATATTATGAAGCCAAAATAGTCTTCGAGAATCTTATATGAATTTGTATGATGTACAAATGAAATTAGAGGAGGAGGGGTTGAAAGAACACCCATGGGTTGCCAAATTACGGGCTTACTGCCCAGTTACTATTTTTGTGAGGTTAAGTAGCCCAAACATGTTGATTAGCTACTAATACTAGTTTTACCATGTATTTTATTGTAGATAAGTAATCCAAAAGGTGCGAGGTTAATTCGGGTTAATATTGGAGTTATACATCAAGGTATATAAGGATACTCCATTTCGTGTTCTTTGGCATGAAATCTAACACTGGTATTATAAAGTGAGCGTCCAAAGTTCTCCTATTGGAAATGATACATAGTGGAAGCGTACAATCTCCTATGTAGCTAACGACCTTATTCCCACTCCCTGATGTGCTTATTATTAAATTTGCATGTCTATATTCAATAGTAAGCTTCATGAGTTCTCCCTTTAGTCAAATAAGATCCATGTGTTATTTCAGCTCCTAAGTATTTTTTTTATGTACAAGTTGGTCCCTACTCATTGTTACTACATCAAGTGTTTATTCATGCATCTCTTACTGGTGGACTATTGTCCCAAAGTTCAATAATGTCATGACCACCAAAGTAACAATCTCAAAGGTAATAAACTAAGAACGCAATCTGGTTATGTGCGGGTGGCAGCTTAGGGGCAAAAGCCTAGCATGGACCGATCCCGATCTCTTTATATATGGGTGGCAACTCAGGGGTGTAATCCTAGCATGGGTTGATCCTAACTTAGGTATTTACCACTGATCAGTTGGTCATTTGTATCACATGATTTACAATATTATAAAGTAAAGAAAGGAATGTAATGCATATAATTCCACAAGTATATGTAAGGTGGTCTATTAGCACTATCTATACACTTGTACCTGATTTCCTTTGAGCTCTTGTGTTATGTATAGTTACTTTCAGCCTTACGTATTCAGTAAATTCTTTCATACTGACGTCCCTTATGGGGGACCTGTATTTCATGTTGTAGGCACAGGTACTTCAGCTAGTAGACCTCTCCAGTAGGAGCATAGGACATCTAGCGGCTATTGGTGAGCTCCAAGTTGATTTGGGGCTTTTCGAGTGTGTTATATATGTTTTGGTATTGTATAGTAGTTAAGTGTAAGGCGGGGGGCTGGTCCCGACCTTAACTAAATTTATATCTCTTTCGAGGCTTTGTAGATGGTAAAGTGAAGTGTGGTTGTGCCTTGTCTTCCAGTCATTGTGGCCCCAACGGCCAAGTCATGTATATATAGTTTTGGGCTTGACTACGTGGTTTATTTTCATTAAATCTTAATATCCATATTTGGCGGCATCTTTAAATATTCATGGCAATGCATGGTAAGTACAAGGTTATGGGTTGGTGCTCTTTGGCCTTTACCGCTACGGGTTCCTGTTCTCCCCAATAGGATTTGAGGCTTGACAATTTCTATCATTATCCATTGATTCTATCTCAAAAAAAAACTTCAGAACTTGGATTTTTGGGACTTTACCTGGTAAAGTGAGAAAATTGTTTTTCAATGTTTTCAAGCACAATTTCAACTTGTTTTTTGATGGATTTTCATATTTAGAATCCTTAAAGTGTGGGTAATACGATTCTTTAATAAAATTATAATTTTATCCTTTTTATTTTTGGTTTAATTTTTGAAGTATTTTTAAACTCAGAATGAAAGTAGCTAATATGGATATAATTAGACTCCTTTTGATGTGTAGATTATATTTTTGATAGATTAGGTTTGTTCTTAGACTTCATGAAAAGAAAAATCTCCTTATTGAAGGGTCCAGACTCGTGTTTCAGCTTTTAAGGTAGGTTATGGCTTAAATTTCTTCAGAACGTGCTGGGTAGTTAACCTTTCAAATAAAGTATGTTGTGGGATCGGGATTTTACCATGAGATTCATCTTTTAAGATCATATTTTATCATGTTACCTATGTGGGGGCTTATGTGGATATTATTATTGACTTGGGAAAGTATTATCATTGAGATTCCTGAGCGGGGGCTGGTAGTGGTCTTGCTTGATCATTATTTGTTATTAATTATCAATGTGATGGCCGAGTGGAGGCTTTGATTGATATTATTGATGTCATACATGACTCCCTACTACTGTGTTTTCATGTGATGGCTTATATCATGATCTATTAAGATTTGAGCAGATTTGAGCACACTCATACGATCATTGAGTGAATTCATTAAATTATATATATTTGGTTATGAGCATGTATCCTTATTTCATTCATCCATATTCATGAAACTGGTACCATGGAGAAAAACTAACTTTGAAAGAAAATGAAACACTTTATAAAATGTCTTGACTGAGGGATATACCGGCAAGGTTGATTGATGATATTGTGATAGTATATGGGTTGTGAACTCCTCATGGGACCTATCCTAGAAGATTATGCTTGGAAGTTGTATACGAGGTGACATTAAGACATTCCATCCCTATTATATCTTTGCATTACATCATGTACACTTCTCTTATGATTGGATAAAGGAACATTATCGCTTGTAGGTACGGTGGGGATAAGTACGGTAAGAATAGAGAGCAAGAAGTAAGCTACGGTTTAATTGAAAGTGCCTTGGGCAATTTGGTTAATTGTGACTTGCATTAGGGTAGGTTAACAAAGATTAAGCACGGAGTAGGGGCAATTAATTGAGTTTCAAGAGACCTACGAGTGTAATTGAAGGGATCGGATAGCTCGAGTGAGAACCTAGTGGTAAGGTACATAGCCGAGTAGGTAATTTGGTAAGGGTTATAGAATAATAAGGGTTAGGTTAGTAAGGCCGAGTATGAATATTACGATTAAGGTATTAGGAAGGAATTAATAGCGATGTTGGAAACACGAGTGTGGGTCGTAGATAGAGAGTTAGCGAGGGCATCTCGGAAGAACCAATGCAGTCTCATAGGAGGTATGGGTATGCATAATTATATAGATATATGTACCTATGTATATGTATGAAAAAAAGATTGAGGTCTCGATGGTTGTATGTGAACCAAAGAATTATAATTGCCTTTGGGCACTCTATGAGATTGTTAATTACATACGCATATTCATACATATTGGTGATGATGGGTTGTTTATTGTGATGGTTATGTTGAAATCATGATGTTCATGATATTGATGTTGAGAATTATATTGATGATAATGATGGCGGCGATATTGATATTGATCATGATGTCTATTATGATGAAAATGATGTTGATAAGATTTAGAAGAGAAAGAGTCGATGCGCACATTTGCATACATACATTCATTCACATGCATTGAATGTTCAATTATATTTATATGTTGTTGTGGGTTCCTTAAGTGGATTGGTCCTATTGATAATGTTGGATATGTATGGTAGCAAAGTGTGAATGTAAGTTATGTCCTGTATTATGTAAAATACTTCTGTTCCACTAAGTATATAGTTATATAGGCAAGGCATGTCATAGTGTCTCTCCCCATAGGGTTGTGAATGTCGTAAGTGGCTTAGTGGTTGTAAACCCCATAGTGCATTATATTAGTTGATTACCAAGGGAATTCAGTTCAGTCATAGGGTTCCCTCATGCCCCAAGTTAGTGAAGTCGGCGGTTTGCCTAGAGTGGGTTAGGGATTGTAAAAATTAAAAGAATGAGTTAGGGAAGGATTGAAGGATATAATTTTGAGTGGATTGCCAAAGGACAAAGATATATGAAAATAATAGATGGTAGGTAGGTCACAGAGATGCTAAAAGTGATGTGTAAATAATTTCATTATTTGGGAATTAGAAACTGAAACTTTACTTTATGTTATGATTTCTTCCTATCAACTATTGTTATTATGTGTTTCTAACCCTAGTCGGTTGATGACACTTACTAGTACGTGAGGTTGTACTGATACTACACTTACTATATCTCCTTCTAGGGGTATAGCCATGGTGCAGGTTAGTTGGGTTTTCTATTGCAGCCACAACGATCACTCTGTAGTAGCTCATGTCCTCTCGATCTTACATGGATACTAGGTCTTGGAGTTTCCTATTCCTTGTCTGGGGGTCTTGTATTAGTTTAGGCTAGTTTTCGCGGAATCACATTAGATTATTTTCCACATTACTTTTATGTATCAAATATTTTGAACAGATGGTGTATGAGTCAGATGAATTAAAAGATGTTTTGAAATAAGAATTGTTTAATTTCTACATGAAATGAATGATAGGGTAGTTAGTGTTCTCCTATCTTAGGTAGAGTTCTATAGGTTCCCGTGCGATCCGTGGCTTTGGTCGTGGCAGTTAGTTTGGGTTCTGAGTCTTTATTTTGAGTTTTGAGAATTTAGATAACAAACTAATTAAATTAGCCTAAGTGGGTTTCTAGGAGGTAACTTATTGAAATGACCTCTTGTTATAAATCTAATGGTTTTATTAAGTATGAATGTCAAAATTAGTCGAGTAGCATTATTAGTTTATTTTGTGGGGTCCCGAACAAATTTCGATGGAGTATTCAGAAGATTTTTTATCATTTTCTTAGTTGTTATCTGGTGCAGACAAAATTTCTTCCTTGTGTTCATGTGGGCCCATTCGTATTCACGGAGAAGGAATTCTCTTGGTCATCGCAAATGGGTGGTGGTGGCCGCATTTATGAAGAGTATCAAGGTCAGGTTGGGTTAGCTTATTCATCGTGTCCATGACCGGGCCACGCGTTTGCGGTAGTTCTGGGTCGGTAGTCTTCAAGAACGTGAGGGTCCGATTGTATTTTTGATTATAGTACTATTCCCCTGTAACAGTATTTAAACCTCTTTTTCATGATTTTCTCTATTTTCTCCATTGTTGGATCTCTAGATATCGATTTTGGGTGATTTCAAGAAGGTTCTTCTTCAAACTTGCTTGGGTAAATTTCTAAACCTTATTTCTACCATTAACCATTGATTTTGTCTAAAAAACAATTTCAAAACATGGATTTTAAAATTGGAATTTTGGTGCTTTATCCAGTAAAGTGAGAAAATAGATTTTCAATGATTTTAAGCACAATTTCAATTTGTTTTTCAGTGGATTTTCATATTTAGAATCCTTAAAGTGTGGGTAATACGATTCTTTAGTAAAATTATAATTTTATTCTTTTTATTTTGGAGTTATTTTTTGAAGTATTTTTGAACTCAGAATTAAAGTCGCTAATATGGATATCATTAGACTCCTCTTGATTTGTAGATTACATTTTTGATAGACTAGGTTTGTTTCGAGACTTCTTGAAAAGGAAAATTTCCTTATAGAAGGGTCCAGTCTCATGTTTAGGCTTTTAAGGTAGATTATGGCTTAACTTTTTTCAGAACGGGTTGTGTAGTTAACCATTCACATAAAGTATGTTGTGGGATGGGGATTTTACTATGATATTCATCTTTTAAGATCATATTTTATCGTGTTACCTCTGTGGGGGCTTAGATGGATAGTATTATTAACTTGAGAAAGTATTATCATTGAGATTCCTATGTGGGGGCTGGTATTTGTCTTGTTTGATCTTTATTTGTTCTTTATTATTATTATTGTGGTGCCTGAGTGGGGGCTTGGATTGATATTATTGATGTCATACATGACTCTTTACTACTGTGTTTCCATGCGATGGGTTATATCATGATCTATTGAGACTTGAAAAAATTTGAGCTCCCCCATACCATCATTGAGTTGTTCATTATATTATATTTATTTGGTTATGAGCATGCATCCTTATTTCATCCATCCATAGTCATGGAACTGGTACCATTGAGAAAAACTAATTTTGAAAGAAAATGAAACACTTTATAAAATGTCTTGATCGAGCGATCAGCCAGCAAGGTTGATTGATGATATTGTGATAGTATATGGGTTGTGAACCTCTCATGGGTCTTGTCCTAGAAGCTTATGCTTGGAAGGTGTAGATGAGGTGACATTGAGACATTCCATCCCTATTATATCTTTGCATTGCATCATTTGTACTTCTCTTATATATTTGATATCGTGTAATTTGGTCTTCCTCTTATGTATATCTATTGTGTGATTATTCTTAGACTGTTATCATGTTGTATTATTTATATTGTTTTGGAGTTGTATGACTTGAGCAACTGTCATGAACTTTTATGTATGCTGGTGGAAGCGTTGTTCATAGTTATCTTTATATGTTTAGTTTTCTACTTTTCTTGGTTGGACTATGATTCCTATTGAATACAAGTAGACCTTACTCACTCCTACTTTTTGTACCCTTTCAGTGCAGATTCCAGTTTAAGTGTGACCCGGAGAGCTTGAGTTTGTGCTGAGTTCAGGTTGTTTCAGAGTACTAGTGAGCTCCTTGTTCGGAGAATGCTCCAGACTTTATCATATCATCATATTGTCTTTATTTTAAATTTTAGAGACAGAGTTGTGTATTTTCCATATTCTATGTCAGCTATTAGTGCTCTTTACTCATGATACTAGATTTTAGAATTTGATTCATATTTATTTCAGTTTCATATTTGTTTTTCTTTCATTGGCCTCACTTTACTTTAAAGTCTCGTATTTGAGTGTTATTTATCTTTTTTACGCATTTATAACTCATTTGGTGTTGGGCTTACCTACCAAGGTTTGGATGAGGTAGGTGTCATCATTATCTTGAATTATGGGTCATAACAAATTGGCATTAGACCAAGTGTGTCTCCTTGGGATGCTCATATTTTGTTTTTGAAGAAGAAAGATGGATCCATGTACATGTGTATTGATTATCAACAATTGAACAAAGTGACTAGTAGGAGCAAGTGTCCTCTTTCTCATATTGTTGATTTGTTTAATCAGTTTTAGGGTGCCTCAATTTTTTCTAAGATTGACTTGAGATCTTGTTACCATCAGTTGAAGATTAGACATCAGATATTTCGAAGACCACTTTTCGGATACGGTATGACTATTATGAGCTATTAGTTATGTCTTTTGGGTTGACTAACGCCCTGGTGGAATTTATGGAAATGATGAATAAGGTGTTTCGACCTTATCTTAATTCTTTTATGGTTGTTTTCATTGATGATATCTTGGTGTATTCCAAGAATGATGTTGAGCATGTGAGACATTTGAGGCATTTCAAAATTTGAGAGATGAGAAGTTGTATGTCAAGATCTCCAAGGACGAGTTTTGGTTGTATTCTACTTCTTTCTTGGGTCATCTAGTCACCAAGGATGGTAATATGGTCGATTCGTCCAAGGTGGAGGTAGTGCGTGATTGGGCTAGACCTACTTCTCCCACTGAGATTCAGAGTTTTATTGGGTTAGCAGGCTACTATCGATGGTTTGTGCAGGGCTTCTCTTCTATTGAGGCTCCTTTAGCTTAGTTGACTCAGAAAAAGGTTCCTTTCTAGTGTCGGATGATTGAAAGAGTAGTTTTCAAAAGCTCAAGGAGTTATTGACTTTGGCTCCTATCTTGACTTTGCCTAAGGAGGGCATGGGTTTCACTGTGTTTTGTGATGCTTCCGTAGTTGGCTTGGGTGGTGTGTTGATGCAAAAGGGTAAGGTGATTGCTTATGCTTCTCAACAGTTGAAGGTCCATGAGAAGAACTACCCAACTCATGACTTGGAGTTGGCCACGGTTGTGTTTGTGTTGAAATTATGGCGACACTACTTGTATGGAGTTCATTGTGAGATCTTCTTCGATTATTATAGCCTTCAGTACTTCTTCACTCAGCGATATCTTAATATGAGATAGCATAGGTGGCTATAGTTGCTTAAGGATTATAATCTAGCTATTCTTTATCATCGGGGCAAAGCTAAAATGGTAGTAGATTCCATGAGTCGGAAGGCAGCGAGTATGAGAGTTTGGCTTATCCTTTGGCAAGGGATTGGCCTTTAGCCTTAGACATTCAGTCTTTGTCTAACCAGTTAGTTCGAATTGATATTTTGATATGTGGACGTGTTTTGGCATATGTTGAGGCTAGATCTTCATTGATGGAGAAAATTCGAACTTGATAGTTTGATGATGAGAAGTTGAGGGCAATTTGTGATAAAGTGTTGAGTAGTGAGGTGAAGACAACATATATTGATATCGAAGGAGTTTTGAGGATTGGTCATCTTGTTTGTGTGTCGAGAGTTGGTGGTTGTATTAGACTGATCTTAGAGGAGGCTCATTATTCGGTATTCTATTCATCCAGGAGAGACTAAGAAGTACTATGACTTGAAGCAACACTATTGGTGGTGTGGAATGAAGAGAGACATTGTAGAGTTTATGGTCAAGTGTTTGAACTATCAACAAGTTTAGTATGAGCATCAGCGACTAGATGGTATGATGTGGAAGATGCCTATTCCCAAGCGGAAGTGGGAGTATGAACTTAGTGGTTGGTCTAGCTCGAACTTTGGGGAAGTTTGATTCCATTTGGGTGATTATGGATAGGTTGACTAAATTAGTGCACTTTGTACCTGTGAAGGTGAATTATATTTCAGAGAAGTTGGCCAAGATCTATATTTGTGAGATTGTTTGATTGCATGGTGTACCTATCTCAATTTTTTCTGATAGATCTACGCAGTTTCCCCTAAATTTTTGGAGTTCTATGCATAGTGATTAGGTACTCAGCTTGAGATGAGCATAGCTTTTCACCCTCAAATAGATGAACAGTCATAGAGGACCATTCAGGTGTTAGAGGACATGCTTCGAATGTGTGTTGTGGATTTTGGTGGTCATTGGAACCAGTTCTTGCCCATAGCGGAGTTTTCCTATAACAACAGTTACCATTCCTGTAACACCCCGTACTTTTCTAACCTCATTTGATACCTTGGGGTCATATCTACCTAGGTGTTGAGATTCCATGGGTATGTGTTTTACAGTGTCATTGGTGAAACATTTAATATCGGACCTAATATGTGCGATTAGACCTTCGTAGGATGTGTTTTGTGATTTTGTGGAGCATTTGTGTGATACCCCGTACACATTCCAAGCTCATTTGGTGACTTGGAGTCATGTTTACTTGATGATTAAGATCACTAAGTAAGTATTTTGTAGTGTTTTTATAAGGTATTGGACGGTATGCAAGTGTTGGAAAAATGGCCGAAAAATTCAGCAAACCATGGAAACTTGTGCCACTCCCTATTTTAGGGGGTGTGGCGCAAGCCACCAGCTTCAGAGGAGGTGCATTTCTTGCGCCACTGCCTTGCTTTGCAGCAGTGGCACAAGGCACAAAGATTTTGCCCTTCCGGGATCGTTTCGTAATGCAATTCTACGTCGATTCTTATATGGTTTCTTTTGGTTCTTTGGAGTTATTTGAGCATTGTTAAAGCTTCAAATACTTCAATACACTCCTACATACTCCTATATGATCAAATCATGATACACAAGTATTTATCAAATTAAGTTCAAGTAAGCCATGGGTGGCTAGAATTTTTATTTTTACGATTGAGGCTACGAACATGTATCTCGTAAATGAATAGTGTCGAGGCATTATGGAATTAATTACACATGAGATATATGATGGATTACACATTAAATTTGATGGGTAAATGGATATGTGTCATTGGGCTCACTTAAGGCCCAAAATGAAGTCAAAAAGGCAAGGCCCAATGGGGCAAATGACCTGAACTGTTGTATGGGTGGCAGCTCTAAAGGTACTAACCTAGCTCGAGCCAATCCCGATATATACATTGATTCATAGGGTGGAAGCTCTAGGGGCATAAGCCTAGCTCGATCTGATCCCAACATAACGCTATGTTATGATTAAAACCCACTGTTCAGTCGGGGCCCTGGTATCACAGGTCAAAGGCAAAGATGAATAATCATGGAAGCAAAGATACAAAGAAAGTAATGAAAGCAAAATGCATGGTTTCCACAGTACAGAATAGTGATTCATCTACATTGTGACTTATCTATATTGGTTATGCATTTGAACTTGAGTTCTTGACATATTTTCATAGCTTACAAATTTCATATAGCCTTACATACTCAGTACATTCTTCGTACTGACCCCTATTGGGGAATTTACCTTACTTGTTGCAGGCGCAGGTACTAGTAGGCCTCCACAGTAGGTTGCCAGTGTTGCAGCTCTTTGGTGAGCTCTAGTTAGTTCGGGGCTTCTCCGAGTCGCAGTTGTACATATGTTTTGGTGTTTTACATGTTGTATAAAGCGGGGACTTGTCCCGACATTTAGTTCATTTTGGTCAATGCATTTGTTAGAGGCTTTTGTAGACGGATGTGGGTGTATAAATGTAAAAAGGATATGTCGTTCTTGACTTGGTGGCCTCAATGGCCAAGTTTCGCATATGTATATATATATCATGTTCCATGAATTCCATTGTTGGCATCTATAGCCATTATGTGATTATGGGTTTCTTATGCCATGCATATGATTGAATAGACAAAGCTTGGTTCTCTCGAGCCTTGTGGGCTACGAGTGCCAATCCATGCCGATGGGATTCGGGGCGTGACAAAAGTGGTATCAGAGCAGGTCGTTCTAAGGGTGTCTACAAAGTCGTGTCTGAGTAGAGTCTTACTTATCGATGTGTTGTGCACCACATTTATAAGTAGGAGGCTACTGGACATTTAGGATGTTGTTTCTTTTCTTCACTTCTAGATCGTACAATAGAGCCAGTGTTGTAAGTTGAAATTAATCTGATCATGGTAATTATTTTTCTTTGGTATAGTCAAAATGCCAATCACAAGAAGAGGTAGAGGTAAAGGGAAGCAGGTAGATGTGCCTGCTGAAGAAGGAATGAGTAGACTGCCACCTGACCAAGCTAGTCAAGGTGGAGCAAATGCTGAAATTTCATCGCGGTCTTTGTCTACTTTTCCAGCTCCGGAGGAGCCAGTTGGTAGAGAAGTACCCGCAGAACCACCAATGAATGCCACAGATCAGGATCTTAGAAATGCAGTTCATATGTTAACACAGTTAGTGGCAGCCCAGAGTCAAGGACGAGCTAGTCCAATGACACATGATGATGATGCAGCTAGAGTGGCAAGTCACCGAACACAGGATTTCTTGAAACTGGACCCTCCTAACTTCACAGGGTCAAATCCAAAAGCAGATCCACAGGACTTCATGGATCAAATTCAGAGGGATTTGGAAGTTATGCACATGACAGGGGTAGAAACAGTTGAACTTGCTGCGTATAGATTGAAAGGAGAGGCAATATTGTGGTAGAGGATTGGAAGAAATCCCGTGAGATTGGTGCAAATCCACCAAATTGGGAAGAATTTAAAACAGCTTTCCTTGATCATTACTTGCCCTATGAGATCCGTGAGGCACGTGCGGATCAGTTTCTAAATCTCCATTAGGGAAATCTAAGTGTCAGGGAATACAGTTTGCAATTTAATTCCTTGGCTCGATATGCGCCAAATGTTGTGGCTATGATGACAGACAGGGCCCATAGATACGTGGACAGACTAGAGCCATATTTGGAAAGGAATCGCACCATTGCGGCCTTGAACAAGGACATAGACATAGCTAGAATACAAGCCTTCGCCCAGAAAATGGAAGATCAAAGACAGAGACGAAAGGTACATGAATTTGACAGAGGACAGTCCAAAAGGGCTAGACCTATGGGACCTTCTATGATGTCCCAAGGAGGATCTAAGCCCCGTATGTTTCCTAGGCCACCTAGACCATCGTTCTCGCATTCCACAGTAGTTTCACACTCTGAGTTTAGAGGGTTTCGAGGTGGTCCAGCTGGGCAGAGTAGTGGAGGTCACGGATCACAGGCAACAGGTTTTCTTCGTCAGCAGTGTCAGCACTGCGGGCGTATTCATACAGGTACATGCAGAGTGGGGACAAATGCTTGTTTCTAGTGCGGCATGACAGGACACATGATGAGAGAGTGTCCCCAGAGGAGCATGAGTGGTATTGCACGCCCGACAGGATCGGCCGTTGCGTCATCAGCATCGGTTCCTTCACTGGGTTGATATGTTCAGCCTGTTGGCCATGGTAGAGGGGCCAGAGGAGCAGCCAGTACTAGTGGGGTCCAGAATCGCACTTATCCTTTAGTGGACCGACAGAATTCAGAGGCTTCCCCTGATGTTGTCACAGGTACATTATCCATATTCTCGTATAATATATATGCATTGATTGACCCCGGTTCTACATTTTCCTATGTTACTCCATTGGTTGCTGCGAAATTTGCAAAGGCCCCAGAACTATTAATTAAATCAATTGAAATGTCTACACCGGTCGGTGAATATATTGTTGCAAAAAGAGTATATCGTAATTGTGTGGTGACGGTGTGTGGTCATGATACATTTGCCGATCTCATTGAATTAGACATGGTGGATTTTGATGTGATCATGGGAATGGATTGGTTGGCCTCTTGTTATGCTACGGTAGATTGTCAGGCCAAGAAGGTGCAATTTTGTTTTCCGCAAGAAAATGTTCTTGAATGGCAGGGTAATGTAGGGGCACCACGAGGAAGATTTATTTCCTTTTGAAAGCCAGAAAAATGATTGCTAAGGGTTATATATGTCATCTAGTACGGGTGAAAGATACTGAAGTGGAACCACTAACTCCGCAGTCGGTTCCAGTGGTCAATGAATTTCTATATGTGTTCCAAGAAGATCTTCCAGGCTTACCCCCAGAATGGGAAGTAGAATTTGGCATTGATGTGATTCTAGGCACTCAACCTATTTCTATTCCGCCATATAGAATGGCTCTAGCAGAATTACGTGAATTGAAGGAGCAGTTGAAAAATTTGCTGGACAAAGGCTTCCTCGGGCCTAGTATGTCCCTATAGGGTGCATCGGTATTATTTGTGTGAAAGAAAGATGGCACCTTGAGAATGTGCATCGACTATCGGTAATTGAATAAGGTGACGATCAACAACAAATATCCCCTCCCTCGAATTGATGATTTGTTTGATCAGTTACAGGGTGCCAAGTGTTTTTCAAAGATCGACTTGAGGTCGGGTTACCATCAAGTCAGAGTTAGAGAAGAAGATGTGCCCAAGACACCTTTCCGAACACGGTATGGTCATTATGAATTTTTAGTTATGTCATTTGGACTAACAAATGCACCAGCTGTGTTCATGGATTTTATGAATAGGGTGTTTAATCCATTTCTGGACGTGTTCGTCACGGTGTTTATAGATGACATCCTAGTTTATTCCAGAACACCAGAGGACCATGCTAATCACTTACGGCAGGTGTTACAGATTCTCCGTGAACGTAAGTTGTATGCCAAGTTCTCTAAGTGTGAGTTTTGGTTAAAATCAGTCGCATTCTTGGGTCACATTGTGTCAGATAAAGGGATACAAGTTGATACACAAGAGATCAAAGCAGTGAAAAATTGGCCAAGACCTACGACACCTACACAGATTTGTAGTTTTCTTGGACTGGCAGGTTATTACAAAAGATTTGTGGAAGGTTTTTCCTCTATTGCTGCACCGTCAACAAAGCTTACACATAAGATGGTAAAATTTCAGTGGAATGATGCGTGCGAGAAAAGCTTCCAAAGGTTGAAAGATAAATTAACCTCCACACCAGTTTTAGTGCTTCCCGAAGTTACCGAAGGTTATGGAGTGTATTGTGATGCTTCCGGGATTGGCCTCAAATGCGTATTGATGCAACACGGCAATGTCATAGCATATGTATCATGAAAGTTGCGGCCACACGAGAAAAATTATCCCACACATGATCTTGAATTAACAGCGGTGGTCTTTGCTTGGCGTCATTATTTATATGGAGTTCATGTTGATATCTATACGGATCACAAAAGTTTGCAATATCTCTTTAAGCAGAAGGAACTTAATTTGAGGCAACAAAGGTGGTTAGAGCTTTTAAAAGACTATGATATTGATATTCTTTATCATCCAGGCAAAGCAAATGTAGTAGCTGATGCATTGAGCCGCAAGGCAGTAGAAAGCACTAGTGGCGAGTTAACGGAAAAGCAAGAGCTAATCAAAGATCTACATCAACTAGCCAGCTTGGGAGTTCGACTTATTGAATCTCCAGATGAAAGGGTTATTGTGCAAAATACAGCAGAATCCTCCTTGATAGCTGAAGTGAAAGAGAAGCAGTTAGCGGATTCTATTTTATTACAGCTAAAGGAGAATGTACTGCAGAATTTGACTAAGGCATTTGATCTTACAGAAGAAGGGGTACTTCAATGTCAAGGGAGATTATGTGTACCGGACGTAGATGAGTTGAGGACACGAATTATGACAGAGGCGCATCATTCGCGCTATTCTATTCATCCGGGTGCTACTAAAATGTACCATGAATTGAAAGAAGTGTATTGGTGGGGAAATATGAAAAAGAACATTGCAGAATTTATCGCACAATGCCCGAATTGTCAACAAGTGAAAGTGGAACATCAGAAATCGGGAGGTTACATGCAATGTATCAATCTTCCAGTCTGGAAATGGGATATGATTAATATGGATTTTATTACAGATTTGCCTCGTACATTGCAGAATTTTGATTCTATATGGGTCATAGTGGACAGGCTTACCAAATCAGCACATTTTCTACCAGTCAAGACCACCTATACAGCTGAGGATTATGTGAAGTTGTATGTGAAAGAGATAGTACGATTGCATGGTATTCCACTTTCCATTATATCAGACAGAGGAGCACAGTTCACAGCACACTTTTAGAGATCTTTTCAGCGGAGTTTGGGTACATAGGTGAATTTGAGTACAGCTTTCCATCCTCAGATAGAGTATTTTTGATTGCATGGTGTACCTATCTCAATTATTTTTGATAGAGCTACGCAGTTTCCCCTAAATTTTTGGAGTTCTATGCATAGTGATTAGGTACTCAGCTTGAGATGAGCATAGCTTTTCACCCTCAAATAGATGAATAGTCATAGAGGACCATTCAGGTGTTAGAGGACATGCTTCGAATGTGTGTTGTGGATTTTGGTGGTCATTGGAACCAGTTCTTGCCCATAGCGGAGTTTTCCTATAACAACAGTTACCATTCTGTAACACCCCGTACTTTTCTAACCTCATTTGATACCTTGGGGTCATATCTACCTAGGTGTTGAGATTCCATGGGTATGTGTTTTACAGTGTCATTGGTGAAACATTTAATATCGGACCTAATATGTGCGATTAGACCTTCGTAGGATGTGTTTTGTGATTTTGTGGAGCATTTTTGTGATACCCCGTACATATTCCAACCTCATTTGGTGACTTGGAGTTATGTTTACTTGATGATTAAGATCACTAAGTAAGTATTTTGTAGTGTTTTTATAAGGTATTGGACGGTATGCAAGTGTTGGAAAAATGGCCGAAAAATTCAGCAAAGTATGGAAACTTGTGCCACTCCCTATTTTAGGGGGTGTGGCGCAAGCCACTTGATTCAGAGGAGGTGTATTTCTTGCGCCACTGCCTTTGTTTGCAGCAGTGGCACAAGGCACAAAGATTTTGCCCTTCCGGGATCGTTTCGTAATGCAATTCTACGTCGATTCTTATATGGTTTCTTTTGGTTCT
This sequence comes from Capsicum rhomboideum, assembly GCA_031232105.1. Classification (NCBI taxonomy): domain Eukaryota; kingdom Viridiplantae; phylum Streptophyta; class Magnoliopsida; order Solanales; family Solanaceae; genus Capsicum; species Capsicum rhomboideum. The sequence continues at coordinate 44,751,043 of CP124716.1, forward strand.
TTGGAGTTATTTGAGCATTGTTAAAGCTTCAAATACTTCAATACACTCCTACATACTCCTACATGATCAAATCATGAAACACAAGTATTTATCAAATTAAGTTCAAGTAAGCCATGGGTGGCTAGAATTTCTATTTTTACGATTGAGGCTACGAACATGTATCTCATAAGTGAATAGTGTCGAGGCATTATGGAATTAATTACACATGAGATATATGATGGATTACACATTAAATTTGATGGGTAAATGGATATGTGTCATTGGGCTCACTTAAGGCCCAAAATGAAGTCAAAAAGGCAAGGCCCAATGGGGCAAATGACCCATTCTTCCACTTTGACCAAGAAACCATTGCATTTAATGCAAGGAAATGGCTAAGTATGACTTGAGAACTATATAAGGGTCCCAAAAATCAGATTTTTATTCCTAAACACACACAACACATTTGGAGAATTTACAAGACAATTTCTTTTGCTTCTCTCAAACCCTAAGAACCTTAAGCCCTTTTCTTTGGACAAGATCATCCTATTCCAAGCCTTGGTAAGTATTTATTCTCATGGATTAACATATTATATGCATGGAATATTATGTATATCATGTTGGTTATGCTTTGAAATGGTGGACATGGTGCTTTGTGTTTTTATATAAGATTTGTGATCCATAAGATTCAAGCTTGAATTATGACTTGTGACTTTGATGGAAGAGCATGGTATGGATAAAATATGAACATGTATGGTGTGATTTTTTTATTAAACTTGTTATTTTTCTAAAAGTGTAAATTGTGGGATTTTGGCCGATATGTGCTATGAGATGTATTAAGGTAATTTGATAGATTATTTGTGATGTGGTGTGGATAATAAAGTGTAAAGGAGAAGTGTTGTGGTGAAATGTATTGATTCTCATGTATTGGTCAATGTATGAAATATTGGGGTATTTTTGGAATAATAATTTCATCAATGGTTTTGTCAAGGGGAAATGGCATGTTTAAAGACAAACATGCAACTCATTGATGTTATATGCATTTGTAAAGTAGTTGATGGTTAATGTGAATCCCGTTATATATTTGTGTTGTAGAGTGACACATAAATAAGGAGCGGGACTATTGTATGGACCTCTAGGATTGTATATTTGTATTGAGAATACAAGGTATGTAAGGTTACTCTGTCCGTATCTTTCTGTGGCAAATAGTATTCACATTGACATTACGCTTTTCCCATCCCGAAATGTGCTAAGGTATTCTCGATTCGATTATCAATGGTCATTATCATATGTTTCCTACTCATTGATCAATTGTGAATCTCATGTCTCATATTCATGAATAATGTTCCAAAAGCTCAACAATGTTATGTTCTAAAGTTCCAATAGTGGTTATACTCATATATCTTGTTCATTGATTATTGTCTAATGGTTCCAATGGTGATATGTTTCCAATAAAGCTATGTTTCCAACAATGTTTTTTCACGTGTCCCTCACTCATTGGTTAATGATCCAAAGCTTCAAGTAAAGTTGTGACTATCATGGTATCAATCTCAAAGTAATAAGCAAAGTAATGCATATGTGGTCAATGATCAAGTATGGGTGGAAGCTTTGGGGGCAAAATGCCTAGCTCAAGTCGATCCCAAGGTTGTTGGATCAGGGGGCAGTCCTAGGGGAATAAGCCTAGCTCGGATCGATCCTGACGGGGGGCAGCTCTAGGGGTAATAACCTAGCTCGAGCCGAACCTAAAATGTTGTATGGGTGGCAGCTCTAGAGGTACTAACCTAGCTCAAGCCAATCCCGATATATACATTGATTCATAGGGTGGCAGCTCTAGGGGATAAGCCTAGCTCGAGCCGATCCCAACATAACGCTATGTTATGATTAAAACCCACTATTCAGTCGGGGCCCGGGTATCACAGGTCAAAGGTAAAGATGAATAATCATGGAAGCAAAGATACAAAGAAAGTAATGAAAGCAAAATGCATGGTTTCCACAGTACAGAATAGTGATTCATCTACATTGTGACTTATCTATATTGGTTATGCATTTGAACTTGAGTTCTTGACATATTTTCATAGCATACAAGTTTCATATGGCCTTACATACTCAGTACATTCTTCGTACTGACCCCTCTTGGGGAATTTACCTTACTTGATGCAGGCGCAGGTACTAGTAGGCCTCCACAGTAGGTTGCCAGTGTTACAGATCTTTGGTGAGCTCCAGTTAGTTCGGGGCTTCTCCGAGTCGCAGTTGTTTATATGTTTTGGTGTTGTACATGTTGTATAAAGCGGGGACTTGTCCCGACTTTTAGTTCATTTTGGTCAATGCATTTGTTAGAGGCTTTTGTAGACGGATGTGGGTGTATAAATGTAAAAGGGATATGTCGTTCTTGACTTGGTGGCCTCACTGACCAAGTTTTGCATATGTATATATATATATCATGTTCCATGAATTCCATTGTTGGCATCTATAGCCATTATGTGATTATGCGTTTCTTATGGCATGCATATGATTGAATAGACAAAGCTTGGTTCTCTCAGGCCTTGTCGGCTACGAGTTCCAATCCGTCCCGATGGGATTCGGGGCGTGACAATTCCAGTATTCAAATGGCATTTTTTGAGGCTTTGTATGGGCAGAGGTGTAGATACCCTGTGGGATGTCTTTCTTCTTTAGAGGTTAGGCCTTAGGGAACTGATTTGTTGAGAAACTCGATGGATCGAGTGATATTGATTCAACATAGGCTTGTGGCTACCCAGAGTAGGTAGAAGAGTTATGTTGATCATCAATTTCATGATGCGTTTTTCTCTACATCAGTCAGTTGTTCATTTGGTATTCCATATTTCAAAGTTAAAATGATATCATCCAGATGATGCTTATGTGATCCAGTGGGATTCCGTTGCATTAGGTCATGATTTTTCTTTTGAGCATGAGCAGCCTATTTCTATCCTAGATAGACAGGCTAGGAATTTAAGATCTAATGATATTAATTTTGTGAAAGTTCAGTGGAGACATAGCCCATTTGAGGAGGCTACGTGGGAGGTTGAGTCTGATATGTAGAGTAGATATCCCCATCTTTTCACAAATTTGGGTACTTTCTTTGCTTTTTCATTCGAGAACGAATGTGTGTTTTAGTGGTGGATAATGTAACAACCTTCATTGTGATTTTTTTCTTTTTCTGTATTTTAATTGTAGTTGCTATATATCATTTTTGAGTTGTGGGGATGGTTGGCATGGTCCCCAAAGCTTTTGGGAGTGATTTATATGAGTTTGAGTTTTTGAGTAACCTTTAAAGAGTTATATTTTTCTTTGGTCAACATTTTATGATCCGACCGGCGGATGGTGATTCTGTTAGTTTCATTATGTCTGGAATGTGAATTTTGGGTTAGTAGTGTGGTTGGTTCGGGTTCTGAGTCTTTATTTTGAGTTTTGAGCATTTAGATGAAAAACTAGTTAAATTCGCCTAAAAGGGTTCCCAGGTGTAACTTGTTGAAAGTGACCTCTTTTGATAAATTTAATGATTCCATTGAGTCCGAAACATTGAAATTAGCCTAGTAGCATTATTGGTGTAACACCCCGTACGTTTTCAAACCTATACGACTATGTGTACAATTATGGAATTAGTTAAACATGAGAAATTTGATGGATTATTCATTTATTTGTTGGGGCTTACATGATTCTTGTGCCATTGGGCCAAATGAGGCCTAAAGATCATAAGAAAGACTTGGCCCAATGGGGCAAAAATGATCCAATCTTCCATTTGACTAATCAACTAATGCATTTAATTCCAAGAGATGGATAAGAGTGACTTGAGGGACCTATATATATGAGGAAAAATCAGATTTTATTTCATTCCAACACCCATGCCTTTTTCTAGAATTATCTTAACGTTTCTTATATCACACAAACCCTAAGCTCTTATCTTTGTGGACAAGATCACCTTTGTACAAGACTTGGTAAGTGTTTATTATTATGGTTTAATATATTTTATGCATGGAAGATGGTTTATATCATGTTGGGTATGTTGGTGAAGTGTGAGAAGTTCACTATGTGTAAAGCAACTTGTGTGTGCTTAATCGGTGAAGGGTTTTGTCTTGTAAACTTGAACATGGACTTGTGGTCTTGAAGGAAGTGAACTTGATGGAGTTAATATTGACATGTGAGATGTGATTATAGTCTTACCTTGTTTTATCCTTGTGTATAATGTTTGGAATTGTTGTTGTAAATTTGGTTATGGATTTGGTGACGGATTGAAAAGAAAGCGAGGTTTTGGTGATGTTTATGTGTGTTGTGAGACCATGGCTTATTTTTGGCATCTAAGATGATCAAAAATATGTTAAAAGAAGTTTAATTATGATCTTGGACCATTCATTGCATAAAAAGACCCAAAAGAGACCAATTTGGCCGAAAATGGGCATCCGTCCTCGCAGGTGAGGCACCTGCACCCGCAGATGCCCCTGGACACTGCCAAGGGCCATCTGCGGCTGCAGTTCATCCACCTGCGGGCGCAGGTGTCTTCGCAGGTCCCTTCCAGAACACCGTTTTGCATGTTTTTGTCCCCCTTTGACCCCTAAAGGCCCCTATACCCTTTATGGATATAATTAGCAACTTGTGATGCCGTTTTAATGACTTTAAAAAGGGTGTATGGAGGCATGTTGGACTATGTTAAGTATGTATTGTTGTTCGTAAGTTTTTATGAGGCAAGTTGATAGGGTAATTGTGACGGAATGCTAATGAGGAAGCGTAAAGGGTAAACGTGGTGTGAAATGTTATTAGTTTAGAATGTCTTGGTCGATGTGTGGTATGTTATGGTGTTGTTGGTATGATACTTCAATGGATTGTACTATGGAGGATGAAATGATGCTATCTAACAGTCACGTAATTCATTGTGACACTTATACATTTGTAAGAGAGTTGATTGTTAACGTACGCCGTTACACACTTGTGTTGTAGAGTGAAACGTAAAGGAGGAAGCTGGACTATTATATCCCCATATAGGATTGTATTCGTATTGAGACGACAAGGTAAGGTTACTCTTTCTGTATTTTTCTGCAGCATAGAGTATTCACCTTGTTATGGTACTTATTCATGTCCGAAGTGTTGTAAAGTATCCCAGTTCAGGTTGAGATATATTGTTATTCATATGTATCCTATTCTTAGACGAATTATGATTCACTTATCTCTTATTCATTTACTGAAGTTCCAAAGCTGTCATAACGTTGTAATTTCTAAAAGAACTATCTCAAAGAGAGTAAGATATAAAGAGAATCTGTTTATTCTTGATTTTTCCAATCATGTCATGTTCCAAAGTCCAATATTATTATGATTATGTTTGTACCAATCTCTCACAAGTGTAAAGGTACCAATCTCATAAGATCTCATAAGAATAGTGAAGAGGTAATATGCGAGCTATATATCTATCCCTCATAAGTTAAGGTGTCAATCTCATGAAGTCAAGGAGTGAAGTAATATTAGTGTGTTCCAAATAGTGTCATGATACTCAATGTATCAATTTCTCATACGTGAATAAATCAATCTCTTCCAAGTAAGAATAAGAAAAGATTTAATTGATGAAATTTATCGGGTGGTATCCCAGGGGTGAAAAGAACACCTAGCATGGGTCGATCCCGCCACTACCCAACAATAGAGTGGATGTATGTTAACCCACCAATAGACTGGATGTATGTTAACCCACCCATGATGTTAACCCACCAATAGAGTGGATGTATGTTAACCCACCAATAGAGTGGATGTATGTTAACCCACCCATGGAGTGGATGTATGTTAACCCACCAACAGAGTGGATGTATGTTAACCAGCCAACAGAGTGGATGTATGTTATTAACCCACCAACAGAGTGGATGTATGTTATTAACCCACTAATAGAGTGGATGTATGTTATATTATTAACCCGAATCTCTTGAATAGAAGAATCTCTTGGAGGCAAGTCTCTTGAGTGAAGGTGACTCTCTGGAATAAATGGGTATGTGGAGGATAGTATATGATAAATAAGGATATAAATCAGTGATCTAAAATAACAATAACAGAAGCAAGGTACATATTTCCACATTTAAAATGATGGTTTATCCACATTGAATATTCTCTCATATTTTATTCCATTGACATTCTCATGTATGATGTAGTTTCTTATAGCCTTACATACTCAGTACATTCTTCGTACTGACCCCTCTTGGGGGACTCACCTTACATGTTGCAGGTGCAGGCACTAGTAGACCTCCACAGTAGGTTGACAGTTAATTGCGGATCTTTGGTGAGGCCCAGTGGGTTCGGGACTTTCCGAGTCACAGTTGTACAGTTGTTTTGATGTTGTAAATATTGTATAGGCATGGTCATATATCTATTAGAGGCTTTGTATACGGATGTGGGAAGATGAATGTAAGAAATGTATATCCATTTTGACTTGATGGCCCTAACGGCGAAGTTTTATATAGAGAGAGAGCATATGTTTCCATGACTTACGCCATTGATATTTAATTACATGGAATAATAAGATTCATACAAGGATATGCATACGAATGTACATGAGCAAAGATTCGTTCTCTCGGGCCATATCGGCTTTGGGTGTCAGTCCGTCTCGAATGGGATTCGGGGCGTGACAATTGGTTTATTTCTATGGGGTACCGATAAATCCCAAGGGTCCATTTGAAGGATTATTTATTATTTCCTTAGCAGATTTATTGATATATGGTGCATACAAAAGTCCTTCTTTGCATTTGTAGGGGTCCCTTCGCATTTGTGAAAAAAAAATTCTCTTGGTCATCGCGAACGCGAGGTGGTGGTCGCAGTTGGCGAAGATTATTGGGGTTAGGTTGGGTTAGCTTGTTCATCGCATTTGCGACTGTTCCACTGAATTCGCAGTAGGTCTGGGTTGGTAGCCTTTGCAAATGCGAGCTGACTGTATTTGCAATGAAGGTACTATTTACCCAAACAGTATTTAAACCTCTTTTATGCGATTTTCTCCATTTTTCTCCATTGTTGGACCTTGAGACCTCTGTTTTGGGTGATTTCAAGAGGGTTCTTTTTCAAACTTTCTTGGTTAACCTTCTAAACCATATTTCTATCATTACCAATTGATTTTTATCTCAAAAGCAACTTTCAAACTTGGATTTTAAACTTGAAATTTTGGGATTTCACTCAGTAAAGTGAGAAAATAGTTTTTCAATGATTTTAAGCTTGATTTCAACTTGTTTTTTTATGAGATTTCATATTTAGAACCCTTAAAGTATGGGTAACATGATTTTTTAATAAAAATTCAATTTTACCTTTTTTTATTTCAGGGTCAATTTTCAAAATAATTTTGGACCCAAAACAAAAATAGCTAATATGAGTATCATTAGAATTCTACTAATGTATAGATTATGTTTTTGATAAATTTGGTTCATTGTGAGACCGCATGAAAAGGAAAAGCTCATTATTAATGGGTCCAAGCTTGTGTTTTGGCTTTCGAAGTAGGTTGTGGCTTAACTTTCTTCAGACTGGGCTTATGTAACGACCTGTTTTGTCGTTACTAAAAATATCTTAGGTAAAGGCATTAGAATCTCTTTCATCATAAGTTTTAGAATCAATTCTTTAGTATGGAAGTGAATTAGATATGAATTAAGGTCATGCAACACACCTAGCAAAAAGTTAAGTTCGAAGTGTCTTTACCGATTGAGTTTCGGGCCAAGTTTAAACTAAGGTCAACTTCAAGTAATCACTCCTACTAGAATATAAGGAGTTATGGGGAACAATACCACCAAATTAAATATCTCTGAGTCTTCTTTCCAACACAACCGGTCGTTCATTAATCAGCTTCCTAAGTTAAAGTTATGACCATTTTACTGAAGACTGTCTATGCTAAAAGGTTGAGGCCGCTACAGCAGGAACTTTCCTGCTATACCAGGATGACAGGAGTATAAAAGCCTATTTTTGTCAAATTTCAGTTCATAAACTCCAACATTTAATTCTTAAGCTCATAAACTCCAACATTTAATTCTTAAGCCCTAGAGTGGCGATTTGCTCAAGGTTGGGGTGAAAATTCTTCGTTGAGGTAAGATTTTTACTCCTTTTTAACATTGATTAATCCGTTCTTCTTTTAGAATAGTTAGAATGGAGATTTTTGGTGAAATTATTGTGGTTTAGAACCCTAGGTACATGAAATTGTGGAGAAAACTTATGCGTATTTATATTTTCACCTAGAATTGATTTTAGATTGTAAATTAACTCTTTCTAGTGTGAAATTGTGGTTCAAAAACATGAATTTTGATGGTTGGGGACCTTAAATTCAATAAAGATGGGACCATTTGTTTTAAAACTCCATTAATGGAGATGGGTTGAGTATGATGGACTAGTTAATGATTAATTAACCCTTGGGTAATCTTATAGACCGTGAATAGGGGTAGAGCTAGTGGGTTTGAATTCCCAAAGAATTTGCTTGTAGAGTAGTTTATTAATTACTCTTAAAATTGCTTGTCTATTAGATGATTTAGCATTTAGAAAACATGAAGAAAAGGAGGAGCATTCATGGTAGATCTTACTTGTTGCAGCAGCTTGGAGCCTAGGTAGGTTATGGTTTATGAGTAGTAGACTGTGGTTAGAAATCATATTCATAATATAGAGTTGACGAAAAAAATCATGCTTATGCCTGCGGGCACAGAGTTTGGATGGATAAAATATGGACTTAATGTAATAAAGACCTAGTTGTGTGTTGATGTTTTAATGTATGGATCCTCGGTAGGTGTTTTGCGTTTGTATGACTCCATAATGGATTATAATGTGAATTATGTGAATATAAATGACGATAAGGAGATTGTGTGAGCTTATAATCTAATAATTCGGCCTAAATACCATAAAAAAAAGGTGAAGTAGAGGTTGGACATGTCTTAAATATGTGATATTCTTATTGTAATATTATTAGGAGTATTGTTTATATGAGGGAAATATGGTATCATGGCTTAAGAACCTAAGGTCAAGCTAGGCTAAGGGTTAAGCAGTAAGATGTGTAAAGGTGTATGACTAAAGTTAGAATTATAAGTTGAATGGTTAGCTAATAGAGTATGGTCTTGAACCTAGTAATGGCTTGAATTTAAAGGTTACTAGATAATAGCAGAATTGAATGGTCTCGACAGAAATAAAGAAGGACCATATTAGTGACTGACTTTATAAATGTTGAAATGGAGTTAGACTCCATGTGGTTGAATGTGCACTCCTAAAGTGAATACTTGAATTTGATGAATATGGCTAACGTCGCCCAAAATATACCTCCAAAAAAGTACAATGCGGTCGTTGAATCAAATATAGAACCCAACTATGTTGGGGTCGATCCCACAGGGAATAGGTCGAAGTATGAGTAGACTACTGGATGGAATAATTTGCAAGTAACTAAAACTGGGGGGGGTTTGCTAGTGAATAGTAACGATAACGATTGCTGGCTGATATCGAGTTTGTAAATAATAAGAGAAGTTCACTAGGACTGTGATCCCCAATGATTCCTCAACTCCACCGGTGACTTATGCTAAACAAGACTGCCCCACTACACTGCATGCAAAATCTAACAAGTTAGGTTCATCTAACTGTCTCTCGACTGTCATTAGACGAATTTCACTCTTCTCCTCTCGGTCTCTAAGTGTTGCACTACCAACCCTTGTCCTGGATTTCAGATAACCTTTCCCGCTAAGGCTCCGATTATTAGATGGAGGTTGATAGCTTCAAATCTCTGTTGTTATCTCCTTTTCCTAATCTCTACTTCTCTCTCGAGCAAGTCCAGAATACAGGCGAGATTCTAATGTTTGCAACCGTTAGAAAAGCAATCAATACGAAGGAAACAACAATACATGCATACGCAGCAGTACAAAGTTGTTTTGCATTTCACCGGTTTAGTTAATTCTTCATGGTTCACACAACCCTAGTTGATGGGTTTAGCTACTCATAATTGGAAGAACACAAGAATAATCCAAAGAGGAAAGCATAATTATAATCTCACAAGAATGAAGGAAAAATCGAAATTTCAATTATCAATCAACCTCAAAATTAAGGTTTGTGAATACAAAACCAAAATATATATCTCAATCAGTGTAAAATAACTCTCAAAGTAGTAAATTGTCCAACTCCCGCACTTAGGACTACCTAGGGGTATTTACAGACACAAAACTAGTCCTATCCAAAACAAAATAGGAGAACAGAGTCTGCAGCTTTCACGGTGTCGTGACTTGGTGTCGTGGAACCAAGTCACGGCACGTGACATATATCGTGGAAATCAGCCTTTTCTTGAATCTCTGAAGTGGACTCACGCCATAAAGTCACGCCACGTGGGTGTCAGTCACGTGGCGTGAGTCCTGTCGTGGAACTCAGGTGAGATGTTAGTCCTCTGGAAATCAATTCATGCCACAACCCACGGCTCGTGAGTGGTAACCATGGCTCGTGAGTGATGTCGTGGGTTACTCCATAGTGAAGATTCATTCTTTCCTCATCAGACACATCATCTTTGGGCTTGATTCTTCCTCTTTTGGTCATGTTGCCTTTAAAACCTGTTTCCCTGTAATTTAGGACAGAAACCACATCATACCGACAAAACACACCCAAGTTATTGCATATTTTCCTTGTTTTAAGCATCGAAAGTGCCATATAACCATGGAACATCAACACCCTCAACTTAGAATGTTTGCATGTCCTCAGGCGAACAACATAAAACTACACCAACACAATGCTTAACTAAGAGAAACCTAAGGGACTTATGGCAGTCAACTTGTTGCTTTGGATACAAACTTTTCCGACCCCTCCTATTTTAAAGTAAAACCACAGTGTGTGTGTAAGCAATGCAGAATCATGACATAGCAGGGATCAAGTGATGTCACCAAATTATGCACAAACAACTAAGCGTATACGCAATTGACATTTTTCAAACAACTAGCAGCTAATTTATGCAACCCATGTGCCCTCACAATATACTAATGGATATCAACATAGGGACGAGGTCAAAACACTCACGCTCATAAAGAAGTTAAGGCAGTGTGCGTTAAATACCATAGGCTTGCCCTTATTTTCTATGCCTTCATTTTCGGACAGTCGGACTAGGATCACTATAGGACTTTGCTCAGCTTGTAATGTAGGCTTAGGTACGGGTATGATGTATATGGGTATAGTGACTCAACCCTCCTTGATACTACACTATTTTTGGCTCCACTTCCAACCTTTTTCATTATTCTCCCTTATTCTCCTTTCTTTTATTCTCAGATTTTTTGGGTGTGATTTTTCTCAAACTTTACAACACAACTCTCTCTTCTTCTTTTTTTTCTTTTTTTTTTTTTTTAATATTAGTTGTTTTTCTGTTCTTCACACCCAAATATCTTTTCCTCTTTTCTTTTATCAACCCTTCTGCATACCCAACTCAATCTACACACCCCTATGATAGCCACCCTCAACTCAAGCTTTTTGCCTGAGTTGAGGTACACAGTGTCCAAGGAGGGACCAGGGCCTAGACAGGTTCATTGTAATCAAAATGGGAAAGTGAAATAGGCTAATGAAAGAAATAGGTCAATTAAGGCTCGAATTCGGGATCAAGGGATACTTATTCAATTTGGTTTGGTATTTTAGGCTAAAAGTGAACTTTCTTAAAAACGGCCTATGATCCTTTCCTAATCCCTATCCTTTAACTTAGGCAAGACCAACCGGGCAAGTTCTGAATCGTACACACACAGCTAACTAAGTAGTGACCTCACACGCACATAGCACAGGGTTATATTTCCAACTACTACCTATCCGTTCATGCAATGCTAGCTACGATTGTCTGCCTATAATTCTAGTGCCATAACAAGATCCAATCAGCAGTCACACACAAAGCATGTCAATTCCAAAAAACAAAATTTCAGGAGGGGTATCCTTAAAAAACACATAAGAGATCTTTCAAAACTGAACTGCACTAAAGTCCCCTCATTTTCTCCTAATATAGAAATAAACATAAAAACATCAACAATAACATCCTAAACATGTCGGTTCTACTATGATAGCACACTCGAGGGAAAAGAAACACGGCAACAAATACCCCCAAGTGGTGGTACACCCCCACCCCCAACAAAACATGGTACAATGCCCTCAATGCACCGATATCAAATCAAAAACAAGGGAGTGAAGACATACATGTGGCGCTTCTAAGCGTCGAAAGCGGGCCCGCCAGCCGCAGGATCATCAGCCTGTGTAGTAGAAGGTACATCAGGTGGAGGGACTGCCTGGCTAGCAGATGCACCACGTGCCCTCTGCTCTGCCTCGATCTGGCTAGCCTGATACTCTACTCGGTAGGCTTTAATAGCCCTCCTCAAATCGGTCTCATATTCAGCATCACTTGCACCATCATCCGTCGGACTGCGGAGTTGTTTGCCTCTATCCATGGGCGGCTCATCATCAGAAATAAATCAATCTCGAAGGCTGGTCATACGGAGGTTGGGACATTCATAGGTGGTATAATGGGCTTGCTAGTCGATGCCAGTGCCCGAACCTCCTCTCTTAACGCAGCAACCTCCTGGGTCAAGCCAGCCATATCAGGGCTCGGTGCAGCACTCAATCGGGAGGCCATACGTGCCTCGAAACTATCAATCCGTCCATGTAGGCCCCGCATAAGCTGGGTCATGGCTGTATTCATCAGAGCCTCCACCCTAGTCTCTGCAGCTTCTATGGTAGATCGAACCCAAGGCTTAAGCTGGGATACCAGCTTAGCCATCTGAGCCTCGGTGTGAGCCTGGCGCTCAAACATCTCTGTCTGCCTATCAACCAGCTGCTGTAGAAAATCCCGTGATACTGAAACCATCCCTGCAGGGGTCGGTGGGACACTAGTACTGGTTACCTCATCATTAATAGGGCCAACGCCCTCAGTCTGTACCGGTACCCTAACTGGTGAGGGAACAGGCACAGGTACACTACTCAGCTCATCCAGGGCAGCACCCGACACCTCAGACGGCTGTGACCCTCGAGGAATAATGGGGTGCAAACCCCACTGCTGCATCATTGTAATATCTGCCAAATGGGTCACCTCTATAGAATTATCGATGGCAGGTATCCTGGATACCCCTGCTCTATCACATAGACCCTGGATCAGACATAGGAAAGGGATACTCGTGTGATCTCTGAATGCTCGCTCGTGGATATCTTGGACGATGTACCTTGCGAAATGAATCTCATAACCAGCCAAGTGCTGGCTACTACGACAACCCTGTCCAAGGTGAGTGAGTTATCAGCGTTTGTTGGACCCAACCTATGACGAACCACTGACCACAAGAATCGACCCACAAAATGAAGTGTGGACTTTTTGATGTCCAGCTTCCCAGTCACCCAGCTAGCCTCTACACCCTCCTCGGCTTTGTAACCGATAATCCATTAAACCAACTCTAATTTCTGCTCTGCATCTCTCATCCGAACTCTATCTCTGACCGTGTCAATCCTGTGATCAAATTAAGTTGTCGCAGTCGGAAGTGTCCGGTCAGGCCCAAACAGGAAACGGTGAATGGTATCTTTCGAAATATCCACTCGGGTCCCGCGCACCATGACATGAGTCAGTACTGGCTGTAAAATATATCGCTGCCCCACTGGGGTGATCAAACCAACGAAGTGGCATAGGAAGGATAAAACTCTCGGACCAACTCCGAGCTATACCGACTAGAGGGATGCGCCATCCAACCCAAGCCATACCGCTCAAAAACAGGCCAAATATCCGGCAATGCCCTCAACTCCTCTGCTCTATATCGGGGCTCCTCCATAATGCTCCTCTGATAAACACCCATCTCAATCAACTCAGCATCTCGATCATAAATCGCTCGCATGCCCTGCACACACCACCTCTGAACCTCCCTAATCTGTGCAGGAGCTGGGGCACTCTCGGCACCAGTACCGAAAAGCGAGGCCACAGACGTCTCCTGACCTGTAGCATCATCAGTAGAAGTATCCTGACTTGTATCCTTGGCCGTAAACCCTGACTCAGAACCCTCCTCCCCCTCTTCAGACTGAGGGGCAGACTCAGATGACTCGAACGGAATAACTGGCTCAGCAGGTGGTGGGACCGGCTGAATTGCTGCTCAGGCAGCCGCTCGGGCTCGCGTCTGTAACCTCATACCCCATGGAATCAAAGCAGTATCGTCCATGCTAACCTCAAACTCCTCCACAGAACCACTTGGCTCAGACTCAATTGGTTCGTCCCGTAGACGGGTTGGTAGATTCGGATTTTTAGTCCGAATTCGGGATGAAGCATCAAGGTAGTCATTCTTAGGGTTGGATTTTGGAGGCATGGTAACGGGTTTGGATCAAAATTTTTGGGTATTGGGTCGGATTTGGGTCGGGTTTGATATGGTTGATTTGAATTTTCGGACCTATTTGGTAATGGGGTTCGGATTTTCGAATAGGGAACGGATGTGGTGAGTGTGTGGGATTTGGTTTTTGGATTTTTGGAGTTTGGGAATGATGGAATTTGGATTTAATGGGGAGAAGTATAGGGAATTTGAATTTTAGGGTTTAAGTTGAATGATTTTAAAGTGGGGAAGAAATAATGGTTTTCGAGTATATATCGGGTAAGGAAGAAAGGGTTTCGGATTTATTTTGGAAAAACTGGGCTCGGGTCGGGTTGGATTTTGATTTCTAGTATTTTTAAGTTTCACGACATGACCCACGCCACGTGACTGACACCTACGTGACTTGGAGTCTGTCGTGACTGGTGTGCTGTGACTGAACTGAGTGTCTGATTTCAACGACACCAGTCACGTGGCGTGGATCCCATCCATGTCACGTGAACTACTTCTGTGGAACTGATTCAGAACCTGGAAATCTTTCTCTGAGTTTGACGATGTCATCCACGTGTTGTGATTCATGTCGAAGAGGAAATTTCACCACTTCAGGTGGATTCTGTGATTTTTAACTAACTGCTACTCAATAATCCGATCTCCTCATAACAAAATCTTGGGTTGCCTCCCAATCAGCGCTTGATTTAACGTCGCGGCACGACATGGCTATATTGGATACTCAGACTTTCCCAACTAGCCCATGGGTTGCCTCCCATGAAGTGCCTGATTTAACGTCGCGGCACGACATGGTTAACTTGACTACTCAGACTTCATCAAGTTCAAGTTCTTCAATCGTCCTTATCTCTTCCGGAACTCCTACATAATGCTTAACACACTGTCCGTTGACTTTGAATAGGACATTATCTTCTCCTTTCAGCTCAATAGCACCATGTGAGAATACCCGAACTACCGTGAATGGGCCAGACCATTTGGACTTTAATTTTCCAGCAAACAGGCGAAGCTTGGAGTTATACAGTAGCACCAAATCTCCCGGATGAAACTCTCGATTCTAAATTCACTGATCATGATACAATTTCATCTTTTCTTTATACAATGCTGAACTCTCATAGGCCTGGAGGCAAAATCATCCATCTCATTCATCTATTCCAGTCTCATTTTAGCCACTTTGCTCCAGTCTAAATTCAATCTCTTCAACGCCCACAATGCTTTATGTTCTAGTTCGACGGGCAAATGGCAAGCTTTTCCAAAAACCAACTGATATGGTGAAGCACCAATCGGTGTTTTGAAAGCCGTCCAATATGCCCATAACACATCATCCAATCTACGAGCCCAGTCAGTCCTATTAGCATTGACTGTTTTCGCCAAGATAGACTTGATTTCACGATTTGATACCTCAACCTACCCACTTGTCTGTGGATGGTAAGGTGTGGCCACCTTATGCTTAACACCATATTTCTCAAGAAGGGCCTTAAACAGACGATTACAAAAGTGGGATCCTCCATTGCTAATAATAACTCGAGGCATCCTAAATTGTGAGAAAATGTTCTTTTTCAAGAAAGTTGTGACACTTCTTCCTTCGTTATTAGGAAGCACAATTGCCTCCACCCGCTTAGAAATATAGTCAACAGCCACCAAGATGTACTTCATTCAATGCGAGCTCACAAAAAGACCCATAAAGTCAACTCCCCACACATCAAATAATTCAAGTTCAAGAATCGTAGTCATGGGAAGTTCGTGTTTGCGTGAAATATTACCTTGCCTTTGACACCGGTCACAAGTGCGGGCATAGTCATGAGCATCCTTATAAATGCTGGGCTAATAGTACCCACATTGCAAGATTTTATGGGCAGTCCTTGCACCACCATGGTGACCCCCAACTGGAGATGAGTGATATGCCTCCAAAATACTCATCATTTCGACCTCTGGGACACATCTTCGAATAATACCATCAGCATACACTTTGAACAAATATGGCTCATCCCATAAGAATTTTCTGACCTCATGCATGAACTTTCTTCTCTAATGATACGTCATATCTTCTGGAACTAGATCACTTGCCAAAAAGTTGGCAAAATCAGCAAACCAAGGGATTAAATCTTGGGATGCTGCCAGCACTTGCTCATCTGGAAAAGTATCATCAATTTCAAGATCATCTTTCAATTTCAGAATGACCTCCTCCTCAAGGCGTGACAGATGGTCAGCCACTTGATTTTCGGTCCCCTTCCGATCCTTGACTTCAAAGTCAAATTCTTGCAACAGAAGTACCCACCGAATCAGTCTTGGCTTAGCATCCTTTTTTGACATAAGATACCAAAGAGCCGCATGATCTGTGTGCACAATCACCTTCGTGCTAATCAAGTAAGATCTGAATCTTGAAAGCAAAGACTACTGCCAACAACTCCTGCTCAGTCACAGTGTAATTCTTTTGAGCTGGATTAAGCATTTTGCTAGCATAGTAGATCGGATGCAATATCCTTTCAAGTCTCTGGCCAAGGACTGCACCCAAAGCCACTCCACTAGCATCGCACATAACCTCAAATGGCTTAGTCCAATCCGGTGACACAATGATAGGGGCTGACACTAACTTCTCTTTAAGACACTCAAACGCTTTAATACATGCTTCATTAAACACGAACTTCACCTCTTTCTCTAAAAGTTTGCACAAGGGATGAGCAATCTTGGAGAAGTCTTTGATGAACCTTCTATAAAAACCAGCATGACCTAGAAAACTCCGAATACCTTTTACAGATATAGGTGGGGGAAGCTTCTCAATTACTTCGATTTTCCCCTTATCCACCTCCATGTCGTTCTTCGAAATCTGATGCCCCAATATGATACCTTCATTGACCATAAAGTGACACTTTTCCCAATTCAGCACTAGGTTGCACTCCTCACATCTTTGCAGCACATTAGCAAAGTGTGCCAAACAGCCCTCAAACGAGTCACCCACTACAGAAAAATCATCCATAAACACCTCGATAGTGTCTTCCACCATGTCGGAGAAAATAGACATCATACAGCGTTGAAAGGTGGCCGGTGCATTACACAAATCGAAAGGCATCCTCTTGAATGCAAATGTCCCATATGGACAAGTGAAAGTGGTCTTTTCTTAGTCTTCGGGGGCAATAAAGATCTGGTTATACCCCGAATACCCATCAAGAAAACAATACCATCCTCTACCACCAAGAGGGTCTAACATCTGGTCCATGAAGGGCATAGGAAAATGATCCTTTTCAGTCCATGAATTTAGCTTTCGATATTCCATGCAAACTCTCCATCCAGTCACTGGTCTCATTGGAATCAACTCATTTTTGTCATTCGGAACCACCGTGATTCCTCCCTTTTTTGGCACACACTGAACCGGGCTCACCCATTTGCTATCAGCAATAGGGTAAACCACTCCTGCATCCAACCACTTGATGATCTCTTTCTTTACGACCTCTTGCATAGGTGGGTTTAGACGACGCTGGTGTTCAATGCTAGGGATGCATTCTGGCACAAGCTGAATTTTATGAGTGCAAATGCCGGGTGGAATACCTATGATATCTGTAATGGACCAACCAATGGCCCTCTTGAATTTTCTCAAAACCGAAACCAAAGCCGCTACTTGCCATTCCACCAGCTTAGCAGAAATAATCACTGGCAAGGTATTATTGGCTCCCAAGAATGTGTAGCGAAGGTGGGTCGGAAGAGCCTTGAGCTCTAACACTGGAGGCTCCTCTATAGACGGACGAGCTGGTGGAGTTACCCTATTCTTTAAATCAAGATCCAGTTTCTTGGGCGCATAAGTGTACGCTCCTTTACTAGCTAGTGCACCCACCATCACATCATAGTCTTCTATACAATCGTCTTCAAAGTTCATGATTACGGCAGCCAGAGGTTTTACTCCCAACCTTTCTTCAATGGGCACGGTAACTTCAATATCATCAACCGCATCTATCACTGAAATGACTCTCTTATCTCTTGGCTGCTTCATTGAACGACAGACATTGAAAGTAACCTGCTCATCATTCGATCTAACTTGAAGCTGCTTGATTTCCATATCAACTAATGCACGACCCGTGGCAAAGAATGGTCTTCCCAATATGATGGGGACCTCAAAGTCAACTTCACAATCGAGGATCACAAAATCGGTCAGAAATATGAAAGAAGCAACCTTCACCAAAACATCATACAGAATGCCCACTGGCTTTTTCACAGTTCTATCGGCCATGAGAAGTCTCACAGAGGTTGGTTTTGGTGCACCCAACCCCAATTGCTTGAACACGGCTAATGGCGTTAGGTTGATGCTAGCCCCTAAATCGCACAGAGCTTTGGCAAAGTCGTATGACCCAATAGTACATGGGATTGTGAAAGCTCCTGGATCCTCTTTCTTTTCAACTAAGGACCGTGAAGCAATTGCACTACAATGATGAATGTTATTTGCTGGCTCAAAACTGACCGTTCTCTTCTTTGTCACCAAGTCTTTCATGAACTTTGCATTGCCTGGCATCTGCTCTAATGCCTCTACAAGAGGGATGTTAACTGACAGCTCCTTCAACATGGTGATGAACTTCTGATACTTTTCTTCCTCCGCCTTTTTCTTCAACCTTTGAGGATAGGGAGGAGGATATCGCGAAATAGTTTTGAGGACTTTTGGTAACTCATTATCCTTTCTCTTCTTAGATTTGGCATTATCACTACCGTCATGGTTTGGAACTATATCACCTTTTGCATTATTCGGCTCTAACTCAGCTTCTACATCAACAATCTCTAGATCAATAGGCACACCATTGTTGGTAGGCATAGGTGGATCTGTCGTGCACTTCCCACTTCTGGTAGTGATGGCGAGGCAATGACTATCATTTTTAGGATTCTGGACGGTGTTACTTGGAAGGGTGCCTGGCTGACGTTGGTTTAGTGCCAAAGAAATCTGCCCAAACTGTTGCTCCAACTATTTAATGGCAGTTGAATGGGACTCCACTTTCTGACCTATGCTCGAAATATCAGTCCTAATCTCTTTCAAGCAATTCTACTGACTTTCTGCTCATTTAACCAATTTATTTAGGAGTGCCTCCATCCTTGAACTTCCGGACTCCTCATCACACCTTCCAGGTGGTACATAAGTGTCATTCTTTTCTCTATGATCATCTTTCCGCCTCCAATCACCATCACGGTCCCGTTCACGATCTCTGTAGCCCGATTTGTTGTAGCTGTCCCCATAATAGTTTCGACCTTGATTCCCTTGCCTTGAGTTTCAAGAGTCTTGATTAGGCCCTTGGCCCTTGACTCGGAAACCCGCCACTTCACGATCTAGATACTTCGCCTCTTCATCTGACTCACTATCATCATGTCTAACTGATTTGCTTTGTGCACCAACAGCATGCACCTTTTCCGCATCTCTAGCAGCTATCTGTTTGGCCAAAAGACCAATCTCTGTCCTCAACTGAGAAACCTCTTGCGCCAGATATTCATCCAACGCCCTTTGAGCTGCTGAAGCTCCAATAGCATATGTCCCAGCCGGCGTATCTGCCTCCCGAGTATGCCATCCTCGGTTTCTCTTAGTGACACAATCTAATATCTCAGAAGCTTGGTCCCATCTCAAACTCATGAATGCTCCACCAGTAATAGTATCTTCTACTGCTTGTTGAAATTCAAAGCTCTATAGAAGATTTCAAGTAAGTTCCTACCGCTCATCCTATGATTTGGCACCATCTGCAGCTTCTTTTTAAATCTCAGCCAAGTCTCATAGAGTGCTTCCGAGTGAAGCTGTCTGAAGTTATAGATCTCGTCTTTCAACTGCAGTATCTTTGACGGTAGAAAAAAAATTTCCAAGAATTGATTCCTCAATTCCTGCCAAGTAGTGATAGAACCTCGAGGCAGTTCAGCCAACCATAACGTAGCTTCTCCTGTAAGAGAAAATGGGAACAACCTAAACCGAATCGCCTCCTGATCAATCCCAGGCAGATTGTATGACGTACAGACCCCCACAAAATTCATTACATGCATGTTTGGATCATCAGAAGGAAGACCCGCAAACACGCCCTTCAAGTTCAACAGATGGATCATGGAACTAGTGATGTCAAACTTAGTGCCCGGAGGTAACTCTGGTGGAACAATGGCACCGTTCTCGATTGGCTCAAAATAGGCCACGTATTCTTCTTCAGGATTATCATAAACAAGCACATGTTATCTCGGTTGTTCTCTTAATTGTCTTTGTTGCTCTTCAGCATCAGCCAGACGCTGTGCTGCTTCCTGCATAGCTCGATTATCTCTTTCTGCTTGTCTAAGAGCAGCTTGTCTATCATGCTCTTCTCGTGTCAATCGAGCAGTAGTTTGTTCCATTGTTTCCTGACCAGCCGAATGCAATGGCTGATTGTGGATATCCCCCGCAGCTGCGGGATTCTGGACTCCTTCAGTATTCACCATTCTTCGATTATCTCTTAAAGTCCTTTCGATTTCAAGATCAAGTGGAATCAGGGGATTGCCTTGACTCCTTGTATTTGGCATACACCGGTGTATGCCCTCAACAGTATGTAAAAACACACCCAATCAACTCCAACCAATAATGTTCAACTTCGTAATCGTAAGTCCCCGACAATGGTGCCAAAATTTGATGTCGCCCAAAATATACCTCCAAAAAAGTATAATGCGGTCGTTGAATCAAATATAGAACCCAACTAGGTTGGGGTTGATCCCACAGGGAATAGGTCGAAGTATGAGTAGACTACTGGATGGAATAATTTACAAGTAACTAAAATTGGGGGGGTTTTGCTAGTGAATAGTAATGATAACGATTGCTGGCTGATATCGAGTTTGTAAATAATAAGAGAAGTTCACTAGGACTATGATCCCCAATGATTCCTCAACTCCACCGGTGACTTATGCTAAACAAGACTGCCCCACTGCACTGTATGCAAAATCTAACAAGTTAGGTTCATCTAACTGTCTCTCGACTGTCATTAGACGAATTTCACTCTTCTCCTCTTGGTCTCTAAGTGTTGCACTACCAACCCTTGTCCTGGATTTCAGATAACCTTTCCCGCTAAGGCTCCGATTTTTAGATGGAGGTTGATAGCTTCAAATCTCTGTTGTTATCTCCATTTCCCAATCTCTACTTCTCTCTCAAGCAAGTCCAGAATACAGGCGAGATTCTAATGTTTGCAACCGTTAGAAAAGCAATCAATACAAAGGAAACAACAATACATGCATACGCAGCATTACAAAGTTGTTTTGCATTTCACTGGTTTAGTTAATTCTTCATCGTTCACACAACCCTAATTGATGGATTTAGCTACTCATAATTTCAAGAACACAAGAATAATCCAAAGATGAAAGCATAATTATAATCTCACAAGAATGAAGGAAAAAATGAAATTTCAATTATCAATCAACCTCAAAATTAAGGTTTGTGAATACAAAACCAAAATATATATCTCAATCAGTGTAAAATAACTCTCAAAGTAGTAAATTGTCCAACTCCCCCACTTAGGACTACCTAGGGGTATTTATAGACACAAAACTAGTCCTATCCAAAACAAAATAGGAGAACAGAGTCGGCAGCTTTCACGTTGTCGTGACTTGGTGTCGTGGAACCAAGTCACGGCACGTGACATGTATTGTGGAAATCAGCCTTTTCTTGAATCTCTGAAGTGGACTCACGCCATCAAGTCACGCCACGTGGGTGTCAGTCATGTGGCGTGAGTCCTGTCGTGGAACTCAGGTGAGATGTTAGTCCTCTGGAAATCAATTCACGCCACAACCCATGACTCGTGAGTGGTAACCACGGCTCGTGAGTGATGTCGTGGGTTACTCCATAGTGCAGATTCATTCTTTCCTCATCAGACACATCAACTTTGGACTTGATTCTTCCTCTTTTGGTCATGTTGCCTTTAAAACCTGTTTCCCTGTAATTTAGGACAGAAACCACATCATACCGACAAAACACACCCAAGTTATTGCATATTTTCCTTGTTTTAAGCATCGAAAGTGCCATATAACGATGGCACATCAATGGCTTTATAATGCTTACTTTAAAAAGTTTTTGATTGGTCTTCGTACATGTTGTAATTGATGAATATGAATTGATAAGGCCTAAATTATAAGTTGTTGGCTATCCCTCAGGCATACTTGTGATTTCGTGTGTTAAAGAATATTTGTTGTTTACATGAAATGATGAACTTGAGTTTGACCAAGTGTTTAGAGTGTTTGTCTACTTGTTACAATGCATGTTTAAGCGGTGTAATTATTGAATGATATCCTTTGTTTCAATCACATATAATGAGGTTATATTAAGGTTTTGTTGATTTTAGAAGTATTATGGTTTTATTCTCATTGTGGTTGTGATTGTTGTAATATCTTTTAATATAGTGGGATGAACCGGTATTTGGACATCTTCACAAGATTTATACTTATTATTATGGGATGTATATGTATTTTGACATCTTCATGGGATTTATAATTATTATTATGGGATATACTATTATTTGGGCATCTTCACAGGATTTATACATATTATTATGGGACGTAATGGTGTTTGGACATCTTCACGGGATTGGTTGATATAAGGTTGGCAGGCACTAGATGTCTGGGGGTTTTGGTACATGGAGAAGAGCTCGTCCCCTGTAGTTCATGGCTACTAGGAGACAATAAGACCCTTAGCATGTGTGCATAAGGTATTGGTGAGTTTGACAATTTCATGAGTAGACCGAGTTATATGATGGTTGCTATTTTGGGTTTCGTGAGTAAACCAAATTATAATATTATTTTGATGTATTAGGGATCCTTGTGTGGTCTTGTTACTAGGCATTATATTGGGATCCTTATGTGGTCCAGTTACTTATATTGTACTTGGTTCCTTGTGTAGGCCGATTCTTGAGGTGATAATATGAATTGAAAGCTTACTTGATTACTTAAATGTCTACTTGATGATATGAAAGCTTAATAATTGATGATTGAAAGTCTAATTGATGACCATATATATTTTAATTCAATAATGGTATGTTCCAGCTATTATGCATAATCCTTATATTGCAGGGTTGCCTAGAGTCATTGGTTATTGAGAGTTAAACTGTTGATTGATAGTAATTGAGGTGTAAGTGAAACAGATTGACTTATAATAACTATTGAAGTTAAAAAAGTAAAAGTTATGATAGATGACATTTGATATGAAGAGTGATGCATGATTAGTGAGATTAAGTGTGAATGGTATAAGGGGAATGTCAGTGGTACAGATTGCCTACTAATAATGAATTGGATACAACTAAGTTAGAGAGTATAAGGATGGAAATACTCATAGGTAATATGAGGGATAAAGATAGCATAAGTGGATGAAAGCGATGTGGAGTAAATTTTTATATAAGTTGTCATGTTTTTTTTCTGTGATCTCTATATGATATTTACGTGATCTAACCTTGGTCGGCCGATGATACTTGCCAGTACATGTTATTTGTACTGATAATACTCTTGCTATACTGATTATATGGCATAGTCTGGTTGTATAATCAATTGATGTTTCTCAGGTGATGTGGATAGTGATCTTCAGCAGCTTCTACTCATTCATTGCTATGGTGGGAACTGTGTCTTTTGTTCTATCGTTTACTATATTAGAAGCTCTTGTACATTGTCTAGAATAGGTCATCGTGGAAATTATTTTCATTTATAATTTATTTGTAAAAGATTGTATTATTTATCAGATTTTGAGATCCTTAGTAGAATTTCTTACAACTTCCGCATGTATTTTGAAATGGGTGGTAAGAGTTCTCTTATATAGGTAGATTAGAGTAGGTGTCTGTATGATCTAGGTAGTTGGGTCGTGATAGTTGGTATCATAGCCCTAGGTTATCGGTCTCCAAGTACAAGAGAAAATGTCGAATAAAGTACTATAGATTGGTGTGTTGATGTCCACATCAATTCCTTGAGAAGTTATGAGGCATTTTTGGAATTATTTCCCTTTCTTCTATCCTATTGTGCTACCTCTGTTGTTATCTATCTGGGTTGAGACCAAATGGTATCTAGTCAATTCCAATTGGTATCTCCACAGCCATAATTAGAATCTAGTCAATTCCAATTGGTATCTTGATATGTTTGCAATTACAACCTAGTTGTTTCCAATTGGTATCTATCCATAAGAGCTAGGACTTATGTTTGTTGTATGGATTATGATGAAATTACTTGGTTGTAACTTTGTTTAGTATATTATAAGATGTGATTGTTGCTTGTCTTGATGGTAGTAACTGGTATGGTTAATAAAAGTGTTGTTTGAATTAGATGTGTAAAAAGAATTTGTTTGGTTTTGAATTTTGTGATAACTTTAAGGTTTAATTGATGGATAAAATGTCTGTTGATGATTGGATTGTCTGCTAGATAGTTTAAAGGGTGACATGGCAGCCCTTGGCACAAAAGTTAAATGATGTAGTTGATAAGATATTATATATTGATAAGTTAAATGTATGATGTAGGCGATGTTGTCTATTTGAGGTGACATACATATTTAAATGTCAGACTTTATTTGACTTGGTGGTTTTTGTTGTTGTTAATTGGATCCATGAGTGATTCGGGCTATTGACATAATTGAAAGGTATAATTTCTATCGATGCCTACTTATAGAACAATTGAGGCAAAGTGGAACTTACTGTCGTTAGTCATGAATTATTGACTTGGTCTATTGTTGTTAGTCGGGTTCTTGACTTAATGAATTATCTGTCATAACTTATGCTGACTGGAACATAGTGATGGTTGAATGGTTGACTGATGGAGTATGGTCTTGAACCTAGTGATGGCTTGAACTTAAGGGTTACTAGATAATAGCGAAATTTACCGATCTTGATAGAAATAAAGGAGGACCATATTAGTGAATGAATTTATGAATGTTGAACTGGAGTTAGACTCCATTTGGTTGAATGTGCATTCCTAAAGTGAATACTTGAATTTGATGAATATGGCTTGATAATACTTACTTTAATAAGCTTTGGATTGGTCTTCGGACATATTGTAATTGGTGAATATGAATTACTAAGGCCTAAATTATAAGTTATTGGTTGGCATTCGGGCATACTTGTGATTTCATGTGTTAAAGAATAATTGTTGTTTATATGAAATGATGACCTTGAGTTTGACCAAGTGTTTAGAGTGTTTGTCTACTTGTTACAATGCATGTTTAAGAGATGTAATTGGTGAATGATATCCTAAGTGTTAATCACATATAAAGAGGTTATATTAAGAGCATTGTACAAGTATGATTGTTTTATTCACATTGTGGTTGTAATTGTTGTGATATCTTCTATTATTATGGGATGAGCCGATATTTGGACATCTTAACGAGATTTATACTTATTATTGTGGGATGTACCAGTATATAGACATTTCACGAGATTTATACTTTTTATTGAGGGATGTATCGGTATTTGGACATCTTCACGGGATTTATAGTTATTAATATGGGATGTATCGATATTTGGACATCTTCACGGGATTGGTTGATATGAGGTTGGCAGGCACTAGATGTCTAGGATTTTTGGTACATAGATGAGAGCTCATCCCCTGCGGGTCATGGTTAGTGGGCGACTATAGGACCCTTAGCATGTGCGTACAATGTATTGGTGAGTTTGATGGTTCCATTAGTGGACCGAGTTATATTATGGTTGTTGTTTTGGGTTCCTTGAGTGAACCGGGTTATAATGTTGTTTTGATATATTTGGGATCTTTGTGTGGTCTGGTTACTTGGCATTATATTGGGATCCTTGTGTGGTCCGGTTATCTGATATTGTACCTTGTTCCTTGTATGGGCCGATTCTTAAGGTGATAATATGAATTGAAAGCTTACTTGTGACTTGAATATTTACTTGATGATATGAATGCTTAATAATTGGTGATTGAAAGTCTAATTGATGACCATGTATGTTTTAATTCGATAATGATATGTTCTAGCTATTGTGCATAATCCTTATACTACTGGGTTGACTAGAGTCATTGGTTATTAAGAGTTAAAGTGTTGATTGGTAGTAATTGAGGTGTAAGTTGCAAAACCCCAAAAATCCAAGATAAGATTAGAACCATTCTTCAAGCATATATATAACCAAACATAGTGATTTGGTAGAATGAGAAGTGATTTAGACATGAATTAAGGCCATAAGTAACTCCTAGCTCATAGCCAAGTTGAAAGCTTTTTTACCGATTGAATTCCTGTATAGAATCTATATAAGGTCAACTTCAAAAGAGCATAACTCTTATATTATGATGAGTTTTGAGTCTCAAGACCCACCAAATGAAAGTTAATTGAGTCTTCTTTCCAACGCATTTGATTGCTCGTTAATTCGATATCGGAGTAAAAGGTTATGGCCATTTTACTAAAGCACTATCTAGGAGTGAGATCCCATGACCCAAGGTACGATCGTGGGTTGAAAGGACGATCGTACCTTGCTCTCTTCTAATGAAAAACTGCTCAAAAATCAAGAGAATTTACAAGTCCCCTTCAGTATCCACGAACACTAAAGATCGTGGGATGGTTAGTCCGTTGTAAGGTGCAGAATTTTTCAGCAACGTTTTAAAGGGGTATTCTAGTCTTTTTCCATCTTATAACCTCCTAAACTACGTCATTTTAAGCTATTATATGGTTGAATATTAATCCTAAACTACTCCTAATACCTTCTTCACTAAAAACATATGAAAATACTCAGAGAAATATGAGAACAAGCGAGTCCTTATTCTCCAAAGCAAAAAATTAGGGTTCTTTATCTTTAAGCTTCAAATTAAAATACTTTACCAAAGTTTTCGCTCTAAGGTATTGGGATTTTATCAATGGGTATCCTTTCACCCATTGAGTTCTGAAATACACTCAGTTCCTCAGTTAATTTATGATTTGAATATTGGGGTTTACCTTACAGTCATGATTCTTCTTGAATTTCAGTTCCCCATTACTAGTAGGCTATAAATACTTGTTTCTCCATGAAATTTAGTACTTTGATGGTATCATATTCATGAACCCTAAGTACAATGATATTCCATAACTTTGGACTTGTATTATGTGATTTCACATTCCATTTAAATTATAGAAATTGCCATGAATAGTTACATTCTTCAAAGATAGCAGGTTATGAATACCAGATGACTTAGGATCCCATGCATTGTTAATTGAACTCTCATTCCTTCAGGTTCACATGTTTTATGATGCTTTCAGATAAAGTGTCTATTATTCATCCTCAATTTATCAGTATTATCAGTTTTGCATACCTTTAGAATGCTTTCAGATAAAGCATATTCTAAACTGTATTTTCAGATAATACACCCTATTAGACTATTAGCATTTTCATGACTCAGGATTCAGGATTCAGGTCCAGTCTTATAGATTCCTTCCAAATCTCAGTCCTTATATGTTTCTTTTATGTATTTATTCCAGCTATCTCATGTCTCCCATAAATTTACAAGTCTCATGATTCAGAAATACATGATCTATACATATATATATATATATATATATATATATATGTGTGTGTGTGTGTGCAATTATATCATAATCAGGAGTTTCGGCTCATAGCAGTAAGATGCTTGACATGCATAACATCCAGATGTACCATCAATGCGTTTGAACACCTTTTCCCAAAAGTAAGTTCCACAATTAGCACGGTATCTGAAATGCCATCAATAATCATGGATCAGTTTTCTTATAAAAGTAAAGTTCACTAATAGTATGGCAGTTGGATATGGCATCCATGATTTTGGATAGTTTAACATCTTGATATGTCACCATTAGTATCCCCAGAGCTATCAGTTATATTCAGTTGGGAGTAGTACTTAGAACTGAGTTGGACTAGGGTTCAGCACACCCATGTCCCAGAACTACGTACCACCATAGTTTTATTTAGCCCTCCCAGTGGGCATATTATTTTAGTTTAGTGATACCATGTCAGATCAGATCAACCTTTATACCCTGGAAAGGTATATTAGGCCCTTTTGGATGGGAATTATACATCGAACTCCATGTTTAGCTCACATGGTTATATTTCAGTTAATAGTATCTCCCACAATCTCAGTTTTCAGTATTTGGATGATCCTCAATTCAGTCTAGTTCATAGTATCTAAGTTATATCAGAGTACTTATCCATTCAATATTTATGATTATCCAGATGGGTCCTTGCATCTTAGTACACTCCAATATCACTTTTGATTTAAAGGTTTTATTGTCAGTGTGCCCAGTTTGTATATTATTTTTTAGCTTCAAAATACATTAGTGTCCCCACACTCATACTTATCACCCAGTGAATCATTACATATTATTGTTTGTAGCAGTTTTATATTCAGTTATTCATAGTGCATAGCCCGCATACTCAATACATTCAAAAGTACGAATTGCATACCTCTTCTGCCTATATTTTTCATGTGATGTAAATTCAGGTGCTTATTATCAGGATCATAGCTAGGTAGATTACAAATTCCAGCCAGCAGGTGATGTTCTCTTTATTCGAGGACTCAAGTCAGTTTGTGGTTCTAGTATTATATTTTTATTCTCATGTATTAATTAGGGATAGTTGGGGGTCATGTCCCAGCTACCTAGAGTCAGTATTAGTAAAGGCTTCATAGATAGTCAGTCAGAGTTGTCTTATTCAGTTTCTCTTTCTTTTTAGATTACAGATATTGTAAATCAACTTTCTAATAGTAATGTATTAAACTAGTTATTCCATGATTATGTTTCTGCTCAGTCAGTTTAGCTCTTATACATGTTTTAATTAGTTGTTCATGCATTATGCCAGTACCATAGGTTAGCTTGGGATCACTTGTGGTTCTAAGCACCATGTTACAACTAGGGGTAGTCTCGGGTCATAACAAATTTGGTATCAAAGCACAAGGTTCAAGTGTCCTAGAGTTTCTATAAAACCATGTCTAGTAGAGTCTTGTGGAATGGTATGGAGATGTCTATACTTTTCTTTGAGAGGCTACAAGGAATTTAGGAAAAG
The DNA here is from genome assembly GCA_031232105.1 of Capsicum rhomboideum. Lineage (NCBI taxonomy): Eukaryota > Viridiplantae > Streptophyta > Magnoliopsida > Solanales > Solanaceae > Capsicum > Capsicum rhomboideum. The sequence goes on from CP124716.1 coordinate 44,780,225, forward strand.
CTTCCCTTTTTTTATATCCCAGATTATATAGTAGAGATGTTCTCTAAGGAATTTATATAGATTCGAGAATTGCTCCATTTACACTGACTATGCATTAATTTCGAGGTAATTGAAACAGTCAAGCTCAAATTTCTATTGATAAAGTTTTCTCAGACAGTTATGAGATTGCACACGGGCTTGAGAGGACCCCATTAGTGCCTTTAAGTTTAGAATTTTAAAAGAGTTCACTCTTGTTCATGAATATCGTACAGTGAGACAAAGTTAGATGTGCTCTCAGATCCCATCTCAGAATCCCATTGTAGAATTAGCCAGAGTTAGAAGCATGAGCCTAGAAATGTAATAGCAGTAGAATGGGGATAGTATTTATCTGGATTTAGTAGATGGGAGTTATGTATCCATTAAGCCAGCAAGGTGTTGTGTAGACTTCATGATAGTACTCTGAGAGATATTTACCGATTGAGAGGACTTAGAGTGTATCAATGCTTTGGCAAGGATCGAGCCTAGGCAGTTACCAAAAAGATAGAGAAGTTTGTTAAGGTTGATTATGTTCATAAGATTTTGAGTAGACTAGCATTTCCTAACTTCTCTCCAGTATTAGTAAGTTGGTATAGTGTATGAGGAATTGTATGGCTATCCATGTTGAGTGTTAGACCCCAAGTGTGGATTGTGAATGATCAGGATAATAGAGAGAAGAACTTTGAATTCTAAAAGGAAAAGGTGTGTACTCAGGGTATTGTGACACTTTAGAAGATTCTAAGTTAGTAAACGTTTAAGTTATAGTATGATGACTATTGAGGATAGAGAAAGTTAAGAGTTGTATCTCAAAAATAAGTACTAACAATGAGTTTTACATTTTTAGATATAGTCTTTCAGGGGAGTTTAGTATTTATGAGTATATTCATAACCCAACCACTAGAGTGAAGTAATTATAATTTAGTTTAGGGTTTATTGAAGTGGTCCATAGACTTAGAATGATGACTTAAATCTAAGGGGATATGATAGAACAAAGAACCAAGTCAGGTTTTACAATTCAACCAGTAATGCTAATGAGTTCCAAAACAGAGCTAGGGGAGGTAGATACCCGACCCATTCTTATCTCAGAATATTTCTCTAGGGGAGGTAGATACTCGACCCATTCTTATCTCAGTATATTTCTTGTACTTTAGTCATTACGACACTCTACTCATGACTTGTATGTTAGTTCCATGATCATAACTCATATTCATTTATACAGAATCATGTCTATTATCAATTCCTAGTATGAGAAGTAATAGTTCATGTCCATTATCAATTCCTAGTATGAGGAGTAATAGTTCACTCAGTAGTACGAATCATACTCTATGAACCTATGAATTCAAGTTTCATGACTTATGCACTCATATCTTATGGTATGCTCTATATCTGGTACTCATGGTACATCCTTAATAACTAGTGAGATCACCCTACTTAATGGATGCACCCAGATCAGATCTCTTGAACAAGTTTGTTCATACAATATTCAACCCCTCAGGCCCCAGTTAAGTGTCAAAGTTATGAAAATCCTTAAGTCAAGATTTTCATCATCCCACTTATACTATATCTTCATGTTCTAGTTCTTTAGTGACCCTTCTCATGTTTTGACGGTGATGGTGGTGGAAGTTGATTCATAGGATTGAATGATTTGTTGATATACATGCGGATAATTACTTATGGTGGTTAGTGACTCTTTGATTAGAACTCAAGGTTGATTGTTTAAGGTGGCAAGGAGAAGTATATTTTTGGATAATAGCCCCTAGTGGTTATAGAATATAGATTCCCATAATTAAGACCAGTAGTCCTTTTAGTTGTAGAGATTTGTATCACTAGGTTAAGATTGAACAGAGTGAGAGAATTCAACTAGACTAGACATAGCCTTTAGTAGACATATATGGTGTACCCCTAAGAGGGTTAGAAGTTTCAGCTAGTTAAGTGTGGTATATCCTTAAGAAGGAGCATGGTTGAGAAATGTTGCTAAGTTGGAAGGTAATCAGTCAAATTGCTTAAAGCATATTAGTCCTATCCTTACTTTTGGCCTAAGATACTCTTGTTTCATGATAGGTAGTTTTAGACCTAAGTTGTCTCATATTGAAATCTAAGTTATTCATATTCTATGAGCTCATATCAGCAGACTAGAATGTTTAGACCATGTTACAATCCTTATTCAGATATCTTACTCAGATCATTCCTTTGAGTCATCCCCATAATGTTATTAGAACCTCTGACAAGGAGCTTTAAAGGTAACAAATATTCCTTTCTCTGTGACTCTCATAAGTTTCATGTCATTATCTATCACTTTGTAGTTCTACATATACGTTTGTGCCATGAATGCTTCAGTTGAGATATAAACACTCAGTATGAGTCAATCCTTATAGCCAGCAATTCAGTTCAGAGATCAGACAGATAGTTTCAATAGTTTCCCATCTTTCTTTCTATTCATACTCTCCTGAGTCAATATATGTGGCTATTCCATGTGAGCTCTTATATGCATTCATATTATGTGTAAATACAGTCGAGTTTTATTCCCATCCTAAAACCAGTTTGAGGTACCAGTTTCCTCCTTATTACTTCTCTCAGTCTCGTGTTACTCGATTACTCCCATATCTCAGCATGCATTCATGAGTTTAGTTCAGCCCATGTTTCAATTATAGACTCAATTATCATGTCAATATTCATTTCTCATAACTCAATTTTGGGATTGCAACTCTTTCCCTATCTTTTTAGCTTAGTTAGTCTTCATTCAAGGATGAATGATCCCAAGAGGGAGATATTGTAACACCCCAAAAGTCCAAGCTAAGATTAGAACCATTCTTCAAGCATATATAGAACCAAACATAGTGATTTGGTAGTATGAGAAGTGATTTAGACAAAAATTAAGTCCACAAGTAACTCCTAGTTGATAGCCAAGTTGAAAGTCTTTTTACCGATTAAATTCTTGTATAGAATCTATTTATAGTCAACTCCAAATGAGCATAACTCTTAGATTATGATGATTTTTGAGACACAAGACCCACCAAATGAAAGATGTTTGAGTCTTCTTTCTAATTCATATATTTCTTGTTAATACAATATCAGAGTAAAAGGTTATGGCCATTTTACTAAAGCACTATCCAGCAGTGAGATACCACGACCCAAGGTACGATCGTGAGTTGAAAGGACGATAGTACCTTGCTCTCGTCTGATGATAAACTGCCCCAAAATCAAGAGAATTGACAAGTCCCCTTCAATAACTACGAACACAACCCATGATCGAGGGTTGAAAGTACGATCGTGGGATGGTTAGTCTGTTGTAAGGTGCAGAATTTTTCAGCAACGTTTTAAAAGGGTATTCCAGTCTTGTCTCATCTTTTAACCTCTTAAACTTTGTCATTTTAAGCTATTCTATGGCTGAATATTAATCCTAAACTACTCCTAACCCCTCATTCACTTCAAAACATATGAAAATACTCAGAGAAACATGAGAACAAGTGACTCCTTCTTCTCCAAAGCAAGAAATTATGAATCTTCATCTATAAGCTTCAAATTCAAAGATTTTAGCAAAGTTTTCAGTCTCAGGTATTGGGATTTCATCAATAGGTATCCTTTCACCCATTGAGTCTCAAAATACTTTTTTTAAGTTAAAAATGGGCTAAATGCCCCTAGATTAAGAATAAAAGTCTATATCCGGGCCCAAAAGTGACCCGGTCCAATAATTAACCACAACAAAAATTTGATTCCTGAACATACATCAAGATAATAAGGAAATAGCAAAAAGAGTCAAGTGGAAATAATAGTCCAGTCGACTTGAATTCCTTCATTCATATCCACTGATATGGTGTTCTTGAAGAGATTTAGTCGTCAATCTCACCTCATCAGAAAAGTTGATCTACCTCTCTCCTTTTAGCTCAAGAAGATAAGTATCGGTTTACTCTCCTCGTTCAGATCCAAAAGGGCCCATAGATTTGAGTTTTGATACTACCTATTATTCAACCTTTTGAGCGGAAAGAACCCATAGATCTACTAATTTAAATTCTGCATTTGTTGATTTTCTAACCATTTCATTAATTTCTTCTCTTTTTCCTTTAATTGGTGGGTTGAATCCCAAACGAGATTAATACCACCACCAATTCTCAAGAAATAGTAATTTAAATAACATATTGGTATTAATCCATTCCTTGATATATTGCAGGTAACTCATTGGACAGTTGTGGTTTTCCAACGTATTCCATCGATTTAACACACAAAGATTTTGGTTTGGTATCGCTTTACCCCTCAAATACTCTTACTAGGTGCTAATACTCAAACCATCTAGAAATACTTCTGATTTTTTATATTTTGAATGGTTGAAATAATCTGAGACCCTACTGCCTAATAGAAACTAATTACCTTCACAATATAACTTTATCAGTAGAAAACTTAGGGTTCAACTTGTTGTCTTCTTATTAGTGGTACACCCACTTTATCTAGATTGAGTATCCTCTGGCCTTGTTCTGGTATGTCCTAAAAATGTTCAATTATGAAGTTGCCTGTAAAAGAAAAAACTAAGTTAGTGAAAAAATCAGCTAGAGCATTTCCTTCCCGATGGGAATGTTGTACTCTTGCTGTTACTGAATTCCGCAAACTATTGATGTAGTTTACTTCCATCAGCACACTCCATGGAGGTTTCCATCTGCCTTCTAAGACTTGTACCATATCTAATGAATCATATTCTACAACTATAGGACCAATGTGATTATCTTTGTAAAATTCAAAGCACTCTCTTATAGATCTTGCTTCTGCCACCAAATTAGTAGAATCAAGGATCCTAATGCTTTTAGCCACCACAACCAAACCTGAGGATTCTCTAATACAAACGGTTGTTGAACTAGGCCCAGGGTTGCTTTTTGAAGCACCATCAGTGTTACCTTTGAACCAGTGAGCAGGAGGAGGGATCCATTCGACAATTTTGAATCTATACATAGGTCTAAAGTCCTCTATTGCAGCCACCATTTCAGGCCATGTATCATATTCTCTATTACCTTTGAATCTAGACTTGATAAACCTCTAAATAGTCCAGTTAATGTCCCAATAAAGCTTACCAGTAGCATATTTCCCAACATGAAGAACAGTGTTTCTTCTCTTCTAAATAAACCAGATAATAATTAAAGGAACCACTTGAGTAACAGTTTTCCACCTAGAGTTACATGTAATGTTCCACCATATCCTTATATTAGGCTTTAATAAAGCACTTTGTGAAATTCCAGCAACTCTTGAGTAATGATCCCACACTTGTCTAGCAATTTCACCATTCAAAAACAAGTGTTCAATAGTTTCACTTTCTAGGTTTAAGAAACATCTGCATTCTGATGACTCATTACTACTCTATGTACTGATTAAGTGAAATACAACCACCTTTCCTAGTCATACTCTCCATGCTAGGAAGGAGATTTTGAATGGTAAACCAGAGCACCATAGCCTATTTAAATCTTCATCTACTGCCTCCCTACTCCTTAAGAATTCCCAAGCACTTTTAACAGTAAAGATGCATGTGCTATTGAATGTCCACCATGGATAATCCCCTTTTTCCAATAATTTGGCTATGGACAAGTAATTTCTAATGTGATTCACCACATAATTAGGAACTCTTTCTGGCGTAACTGGAAAATTCCAACCAGAGTTAGTTAGAAATTCCCCAGCATCTTTCAACTCATGACATTTCTGGTAATCTGTGGGGTGTTTATAAAGTGGACCAAGATTAGTCCAGTTATCAAATCAAATGCTTGAGGTTCCCACCATAAAAACTGTTCCACTCTGTCTCTATTTGCAAGCATAAATTTCCAGATCTGAGAGCCTCCATTCCACTCAATAATGGCAGGGATTTGTTCCTTGCAATACTTATTCCATAAAAAATTGGACCAAAAACTACTTTATGTCCTAAACTTCCACCATAATTTTGCATACATGGCCTTTGAAATATCAAACATTGATCTAAAACCAAGACCCCCTTCTTTTCTAGGAATACACACCTTTGACCAAGCTGACTAGTGCTTACTCTTTCCTGTATCCTTGTTACTCCGAAAAAAATTAGCAATAATTCTATGAAGTTCTATTAGAACATATACAGGAGGAACAATTGCAAGAAAAATATATATAGGAACACTTTGTAAAACACTTGTCAGAAGAACCTTCTTTCCTCCATATGATAACATTTTGCACTTCCATGCTTGTAGTTTCCCTTTTACCTTATCCAGCAGCTCTGCATAGTCCTCTTTCCTCCTCTTCTTATGGGTAATAGGGCAACACAAATATTTCATTGGGAAATTATCCCTAGTCATGCCAGTAATCTATCCAACTTGAGTATTAATAGGTCCAGCAGTGTTTTGATGAAGATAATAGAAACTCTTTTTCTTGTTGATTTTTTGCCTGATTGATTCTCATAAGCCTGTAAAATATTCATAATCTTTTCTAGAGAGTAAACATTAGCAAAGGAAAAGATTATAGTGTCATCAGCATAGGCTAAGTGACTTAAATTAGCACTCCACTTAGACATCCCAAAACCCACAAAATGAATGTCCTCAACTAAAGAGTTTAAAGCTCTTGAAAGAACCTCAAAAGATAGTATGAATAAAACTGTGGAAAGGGGATCCCCTTGCTTTATCCCTCTGGTTGAATGAAAAAAACCATGAGATTGGCCATTTATCAACACTGAATAATAATTGTTAGACATTAATCTCCAGATTAAGGCCTCATTTGTTTGCACTTAATGGAGGTTTTAATCTGAATGGTTCAGACTTTAGACTATAAAGTGCATTTGTGTTTTATTAAGATTTTATATCTTAATAGGTATGAATAGGTCTTAATCATTTAGATATGGAACCAAGTCTTAATATCATTAAGAGTTATTCTTGTGTTGGATAATATTCACCGCTACTCTATCCACAATCACCAGTCACCACCACTAACCACCTCTGCCACCACCACCATTGTCAACCACCACCACTAACCACCAACCACCATTGACAACCAACATCGCTACCAACCACTACTGTCAGCCGCTACCACACCTACCACCTTAATTATTCTAGTTATATCTTTTGTCGCCAATGCCGCCAACACCACCCCCATTATAAACTAATACCGGCCAATCCCTACTACCGACCAACTCATCTATCACAACTAGCACCACCGCTAATTACCACTAAAACATCATCAACCTCCACACATTCTTCGGCTACCACCACCACCATTATCACCGGTGTTTCCACTTCTACCACCACTATTAACCACTACCATCACTACAATCCATCTCTACTAACAACCATCTCCACCATCACAACAAACAACGTCTCTAACTACCACCAACACATTGTCAACCATCATGCATACATTTTTTAGCCACCACAATCAACACCTCCAGCTACTAACATCAACCAACTTCACATCGTACAACCACCACCACCACTACCAATCGCCACCATCATGACAGTCACTACCATACCAACCATCACTACCATCACAACTATCATCGCCAATATTACTCATCACTAACATCGATCATTACCACCACCGCCACCCTTACAAACCATCTCCACTATCACTAACAAACAAAAATGTTTCTTTTTTTAGTCAAATAATAATTTTATTATATTAAATTAAATATTTTTTTAATAGATAATTAATTGTTTATTTGAAATATATTTGTATATATATTTACAGATAAATAAATTTTGCCCATTCAGATGTTGAAAAACAAATAGTTTTAATCATTCAGTTTTCAGATCTAGAGACAACATCTTAATCATTCAGATGTGCATTTAGATTCCTACGTCTGAATCTTAATAAACATAAATGCAGCCTAAATCTACAAACTTCTCAGAAAAGCTTAATTTTTTCAAGACTTTCACCAAAAACAATCATGAGACCCTATCATAGACCTTAGAGATATCCAGCTTAATCATCACATTAGAAGGCTTACCTATTTTACCAATATCAGAAATTATTTCCTATGGAAGAAGTACATTCTCAATAATACTTCTTCCTTTGACAAATCCATATTGATTATGGGATATGATCTTTGGTAACAATCCTTCTATTCTATCATGAATAATCCTGGACAGGATTTTATTAGCAAAGTTACTCAAACTAATTGGTCTCATATCTGAGAAAGTTTGAACACTAGCTTTCTTAGGAATAAGCACCAAATTAGTATGAGTAATAGATTTGGGAAGAGAATTACCAGATAAGAAATCATGCACTATTCTAACAATGTCAACACCCACTATATCCCTACAAGAATGGTAAAATTTACCAGTAAGTCCATCTGGACCAAAAGAGCCGTCTCCTCTCAAATTAAACATTGGCCTCTTGATCTGCTCAGAGTCTGGCATAGAGCTAATAGCCAGGTTTTCATTTTCATCTATTAATTTTGGAATATAATCTAACAAATAAAAGTTCGTAGGGTCACTCTCTTGCCTAAATTGATTTTGATAAAAAACTATTTCCTCTATAGCCATATCTTTTCATCTTCTAGACAATTACCTTGATCATTCTGAATCCTCAAAAGCTTCAATTTTTGTCTTCTCCTTTCACCAGACTATGGAAGAATCTATCATTTCTATCCCCATATGCAAACCAATTATACCCAGCCTTTTGTTGCCAGTAACTTTTTTCTAACTTCAGATACCTTGTATATTCAACTTTAGCTCTTTGTATGATAGATCTATTCTCTGGGGTAGGGAATTCTTCAAACAACTGCTCCTTAATTCTAGCAATCTCCTCTCTGATTATTAGTTGTTGAAATATATCCCCATAAGTTCTTCTGTTCCATACTGTCAATGCCTTCTTCACCTTCTTAATCTTTCTCTTGAAGTCTATAAAAGGAGTATAAGTGAAATCATTATCCCAATTATGTCTTACCGCCTTCTTAAAATCCTCATGTTGTGCCCAGAAGTTAAGAAACCTAAAAGGTCTATTATAAGAAATATCATTCTCCTAACAGTTCAAAAGCAATGGTGCATGATCTGAGCCATTTCTAGAAACAAGTTCCACCTCTAAATAATTAAACTGATCATGAAACTCTGAATTAGATGATTTGTTTTCAAGCCTTTTGAATATGCAGTCATCTTCAGCTCTCCCATTCCACCATGTAAATGGAATACCTTTATAAGGTACTTGAGTCAAATCAGAAGACTCTATAAATGTCCTAAAATCCTTAAAATCTGCATCAACAATTGATAAACCTCCTATCTTTTCCTCTTCATTCAATACCATATTGAAATTACCACCTACTAACCATGGATTGTTCAACCCTGTTGCAACAGTATATAAGTCATCCTAAAGCTCTAATCTAAGTTGATCATCACCCTTTGCATATATCATAAAAGCATAGAAAATGAAACTAGAGTATTGATCCTTGATCTTTATTGTAATTTGCTATTCATTATCACTCACCATAGTCATGTCAAGACCCAGAGTTTCCCATTAAAATTATGAGTAACATAAAGCATCTTCAACTTTGATTTGTACCTGTTAATTGTTCTAATATGTTGAAAAGGTTCCATTAAATCCACAAAAGCAAACTTATGAAAATTGTGCAACATTTGCACCCTTTGGAAAGCTTTTTATGACTTTACAAATCTTATATACCACATAAGAGCTTTCAATATTTAGAACCTTGCTGATTAACCACCTTCCTTTTAGGTTGAATTCTGACAGGCAAAGTAGCATCTCCATTGCCTTGTTTCTTGCCTTTTCTTGCTAATTTAATAGTATTTAGCATTCTTGGTGATTAGTCCCCATCCTTAAAAATCTAATCTCCATCCTCCCATTTGTCTTCTACAACTATCTTATTTACTTTTGCATCAATTCCCAGATTATGAGTGAGAATATAATGAAGAGTTTTGTTGGGTGATTCAATGTGATTTAATCTTATTTGAGTGTCATCAATTTGAACTGTTGTAGGTATTTCCATAATAGCTAGATTATCTGCACAACTTTTAGCAATCTCAACCTGCTGTTGTGATTGACTGCTTGACATTTTGGGAGATTTTTGTTGAATAATATCTTGTTCTTTATCTTCTGCAGGTCTAGCCTCATCCAGATCAACATCAAGATTATTTGTTGTAACTACATCTCCTATCTTCTCTACCTGTTGCACTGCATTAGTTTCTGTAGGATCTGCACCTTGTAAAGAGTCTGATGAAGTAGCCTTTTGGTCTGAATCCCCTTTGCTATTTTTGTTGCCAAAAACCTGAGTAATCCACTCTTTAGTGGAAGAGTATTATGCTTCTAAGTTACTAGAATACTTTGCTTTTGGTGATTGCTGATGATTATCACTATCATGTGTAACCGCCTTTTTTCTATCTGCATCTACTTCTATTGAATAATTGTATGTGGTAGAATCCTTCTCTTCTGAATTGGTAACTAGATTTTGTTCCTCCTTGTCTAATTCCGCAAAGGTATTGCTTGTGGTGACTGTTTTATTAGGAGTTACTACCTTATCATTAAACATTATCTCCGTAGTTTTGTCAAATGGAAACATTCTCCTTGTAGGATTCCACTACTGCTTCATCCTATTTCTCATTCTTTGTCTAGGCATTTGTTATTGGTTTCTCCACTTTCTCTTCCTATTCTTTGACTTTCTCTGAATAATACTGTTTCATTAACTCTGGGTGAAGCACTCTACACTCCTCTTCATCATGTCCCTGAAGTTTACATTCCTTATAATACTTGGGAACCAGGTCATATTGGACTTTAATCCTTTCAATTATGGATTCCTTGGTGCTAGGATTAACAATTTCCATTTCAATGACCTAAGGAAATTCAGATAACAAATCAATTTGAACCTTGACCCTAGTATAGCTAGGTCTAGTTTTGTTGATAGTTGCTGTATCTAATGAAGTGGCTTAGCTACAGCTGAGGCAAAACAAAAGAGGGATTCCTTGACAAAAAAGGTAGGTTTAAGGTCAGGAAAAGAGATCCATGCTAAGGCCTGCGTGGTTTCTTCATCTACTTTAAATTTAGCATCATCAGAGGTCGCATAGGATAGGAGTAACCCTCTTTGTCCAAAAAATAATAAATATTTTTAGATAGCATATTTATAAAATCATCCTCCCTACTAAATCTTATGAGAATATGTCTATGTCTTAGAAGTCCAATGGCACATTCTCCTTTTACCTTGCACTGCTTAGGGATTTGGGACCGAAGTTCTTCTATTTTAGGCCACCCATACAAAAACTTACCAACAACCACATATTGCAGGTTTTCGATGGTAATCATTCTGTGCACTTCATCTTCAGTCTATTAAAATTTGGGAATTCCACCAATATATGATATCTTTTTTATGGGAATGGGCTCCACTTCAAGCATAGACTTGTGACTACTACTAGTACTGCTAGTTGCTTTTAATAAATTGACATAACTGCCAATCGGTGATTCAGGGTTAGCAAGTAGATTATCCGATGGCATAGGTAAACATGATTTGGTATTAAGATTCATAGTCTTCGATGGTGATAAAGGAGGAAATTCTTGTGATAGTAGAATGGGTGTCGACTGGTCAATCGTTGGGCACGGCTGACTAGTGGTCGTGGTGGCCATTGGCGTAGAGCAATATGTCAGAATAGTGGCGGCTAGGTTATAATTTTTTAAAAGTATCTAATTTAATTATAAACTTTAAATTTGACTACGAGTCTCGAAATACACTCAGTTCCTCAGTTAATTCATGATTTTGAAATTAGGGTTTTCCATATAGTCATGATTCTTTTTGAATTTCAGTTCCCCATAACTGGTAGAATATAAATACTTGTTTATCCATGAAATTCAGTGCTTTGATGGTATCATATTTATGAACCTTAAGTATAATGATATTCCATGACTTTAGACTTGTATTATGTGATTTCATATTCCATTTAGATTATAGAAATTGCCATGAATAGTTGTATTCTTCAGAGATGGCGGGCTATGAATACACGATGACTTAGGATCTCATGCATTGTTAATTGAAAACTCATTCCTTCAGGTTCACATGTCTTATGATGCTTTCAGATAAAGTGTCTATTATTCAGCCTTAATTTATCAGTTTTACAGACCTTTAGAGTGCTTTCAGATAAAGCATAGTCTAAATAGTATTTTCAAATAATACACCCTATTAGACTATTAGCATTTTCATGACTCGGGATTCAGGGTTCAGGTCCAGTTTTATAGATTCCTTCCAAATCTCAGTCCTCATATATTTTCTTTGTCCATTTACTTTAGCCATCTCATACCTCCCATAAATTTATAAGTCTCATGATTCAAAAATACATGATCTATATATATATATATATATATGTGTGTGTGTGTGTATGTGTGTGCGCGCGCACTCATATCATAATCAAGAGCTTCGGCTCATAACAGTAAGATGCATGACATGTATGACATCCAAATGTGCCATCAATACTTTTGAACACCTTTCCCCAAAAGTAAGTTCCACGATTAGCATGGTATCCAAAATGTCATTAATGATCGTGGATCAGTTTTCTTATAAAAGAAAAGTTCACTAGTAGTATGGTAATTGGGTATGGAATCCATGATTATAGATAGTTTGACATCCAGATATGTCACCATCAGAATCTCCCAGAGCAATCAGTTATATTTAGTTGGAAGTAGTACTGTCACTGAGTTGGACTAGGGTTTAGCACACCCATGTCCAAGAACTACGTACCACCATAGGTTTATCTAGTGCTCCTAGTGGACATATTATTTCAGTTTAGTGGTACCACATCAGTTCAGCTAAGCCTTTATAACTTGGCAAGGTATTTAGGCCCTTTTTAATGGGGATTATACATCGAACTCCATGTTTAGCTCACATGGTTATATTTCCATTAATAGTATCTCCAATAATCTCACTTTTCATTATTTGCATGATCGTCAATTCAGTATAGTTCACAGCATCTCAATTCTCTTAGATTACTCATCTATTCAGAATTTATGATTATCCAGATGGGTCCTTGCATCTTAGTATACTTCAACATCACTTTTGATTTAAAGGTTTTATTGTCAGAGTACCAAATTTGTATATTATTTTATAGCTTCAGAATATATTGGTGTCCCCACACTCATACTTATCACTCATTGAATCATTAGATATTATTGTTCGTATCAGTTTTATATTCAGTTATTCATAGTGCATATCCCGCATTCTCAGTACATTCAAAAGTACTGATCACAGATTTCAGCCAGCAGGTGATGAGTTCTTTTTATTTGAGGACTCAAGTCAATTTGTGGTTCTATTATTTAATTTTTTATTCATATGTATTGAAAAGGGATAGCTGGGGGTCATGTCCTGGCTATCTAGAGTCAGTATTAGTAGAGGCTTCATAGATAGTCAGTCAGAGTTATTGTATTCAGTTTCTCTTTCTTTTCAGATTACAGATGTTGTAAATCAACTTTATAATAGTAATGAATTGAACTAGTTATTCCTTGATTATGCTTTTGCTCAGTCAGTTTAGCTCTTATACATGTTTCAATCAACTGCTCATGCATTATACCAGTACCATAGGTTAGCTTGGGATCACTTGTGGTTCTAAGTACCGTGTTATGACTAGGGGGTAGTCTCGGGTCATGACATAAGTGAAACATATTGACTTATAATAACAGTGTTGTGGATTAAATTGTTATATAAGTTGTCATATGTTTTTTTGTGATTTCTAAATGATATTTACGTGATCTAACCTTGGTCGACTGATTATACATACCATTACGTGTTGTTTGTACTGACACTACTCTTGATATACCCTTTTTGTGGTATAGTCTAGTTGCAGGATCAGTTGTTGTTTCTCAGATGACATGGATAGTGATCTCCACCAGCTTCTACTCATTCATTCCTATGGTGGGAGTTGTGTCTTTTGTTCTATCTTTGACTATATTAGAAGCTCTTGTACATTGTCTAGACTAGGTTGTCGGGGGAAGTGTTTTCATTTATAATTTATTTGTAAAAAATTGTATGATTTATCAGATTTTGATATCCTTAATAGAATTGCTTACAACTTCCGCATGTATTTTGAAATGGGTGGTAAGGGTTTTCCTATCTAGGTGGATTAGAGTAGGTGCCCACATGATCCAGTTAGTTGGATTGTGATAGTTGGTATCAGAGGCCTAGGTTATCAATTTCCAAGTATAAGTGCACATGTCAAATAGAGTATTACAGATTAGTGTGTTGACGTTCACATCAAATCCTTGGGAAGCTTGAGGCCTTTTTTGTAATTGTTTCCTTTTCTTTGTTCCTATTGTGCTACCTATGTTGTTGTCTATCTGGGTTGAGCCCAATTGTTATATAGTTGATTCCAATTAGTATCTCCACAACCATAATTGAAATCTAGTCAACTCCAATCGGTATCTTCATAAGCTCTCAATTGGAACCTAGTTGTTTCCAATTGGTATCTATCCATAAGAGCTAGGACTTATGTTTGTTGTGTGGATTATGATGAGATTGCTTAGTTGTATCTTTGTTTAGTATTCTATAAGATGTGATTGTGATTGTTGCTTGGCTTGACGGTAGTAACTGATATGGTTAATAAAAGTGTTGTTTGAATTAGTTGTGTAAAAAGAATTTGTTTGGTTTTGAATTTTATGATAACTTGAAGGTTTAATTAATGGTTGAAATGTTTGTTGATGATTGGATTGTCTGTTAGATAGTTGAGAGGGTGATATAGTAGGCCTTGGCATGAAAGTTGAATTATGTAGTTGATAAGATATGATATATTGATAAGTTAAATGTCTAATATGGGTGTTGTTGTCTATTTGAGGTGACATACATATTTAAATGTCAGACTTTATTTAACTTGGTGGTTTATGTTGTTGTTAATTGGATCCATGAGTGATCGCTATTGACATAATTAGAAGGTATAATTTCTATTGAAGCCTTTTTATAGAACAATTGAGGCAAGGTGGAACTTATTGTCATTAGTCATGAACTGTTGACTTGGTATATTGTTGTTAGTCGTGTTCTTGACTTGATGAATTATCTGTCATAACTTATACTTGCCTGGTTATAGATTGTTGTCATTGGTCAGGGTGTTGCTTAGGTGAATTATACCTATTTGATTTATTGATACTGATGGAAATAAAGTAAAGTAAAGGTGTTGAGGACTTGTTATTAGATATGTTTATGCATATACCTTTCATTGTTGCAGGATAATACTTGATTAGTATTACTCCTTGAGTGGTTGAGGTATGTTGAGTCGACAATTTGACTAGTCGTAAGCTAGTTGTGAGGCTAAATATGTATAGCTTGTCCTCGGGTGATAACTAAAAATCTAGTTGTTTATAAACGATTAATTGTTGAGGGTCGAATAGACTAATGTGAGTTGTGGTGGAGAATTTATATGTTAATTAAACCCATAGTGGTGTGTTGGTTGGTGGTTGTACTCTAGATGATTTATTCTTGTGCGCTGATCATGAAAGTGTAAAAAAGAGTCATAAAGTAGATATCCCAAGGGGAAAACATGGTGTAGTGTCTGGTGATATTGTGTTTGTTATAGCATTGGTTAGGGTGTAAGTGCATGGGTAGAGTTTACCTAGGATAAGAGTTGATAAAATCTCAGGCTAGGGTGGGTTCCAATGAAAATTCGATATTATGTGTGTTAGATATATTTGGTGTCTCAAGTTTTGTGTGTGTTAGCTATATTTGGTGTCTAGAGTGTACTCTTTGATGAAATTAGGGTGATAACATGATAGATAAGGGACATAGTATCCCATAGAAACTTTTGGAACAAAATTTGGGTTAGTAGAACTCTAAATATAGCGTTTGACGTAAGGGGGTTAATCCGAGATGTCGAAATCTGAGTATTATGTTTTGAAAATGGTAAAACTAGGAAAAATCTCAAGTTTCTACCTCGTCTACCCTGCTATAGTAGGAGGTAGGCTACTACCACAGGGCCGCTATAGTGAGAATTTCCCTGCTATAGTGAGAGTCAATAATGGCCTGTGGCGCTATAGCGGGCAGATCCCGTTATAGTGAGGCTGCTATAGCGGAAACTAGGTCGCTATAGTGGGCTCGATGCATTAATTATTCAATTTTTTTTTATTTTAGATGTTAGATCATCATGAACTCTCAATTTTTTATTCTTAGACCGCTGTAAGTGAAATAACTTATTCGTGCGTAATTGTTTGGTTCTGTATCTTCTTGTCTTGACAAGCCTCGATAGAGAGGCTGAGTATAACATATAGTTTAGTTGATAAACGACAGAGAGTGGTTAAGTAAGGTGCAGCATATGCACCTCTAAAAGTAGTGTCTTTCTAATTCTGACCTCGTGCTTCTCTTCACCCAATGTCCGTTTGGGGGACGAATGGATGTTAAATTGGTATCTGATGTAATGACACATTCCGTTGTTACTAAAAATATCTATGGTAAAGGCATAAAAATCTCTTTCATTATAAGTGTGAGGATCAATTCTTTAGTATGGGAGTGCATTATATATAAATTAATATCATACAACAACTCTAGCATAAAGTTAAGTTGGAAGTGTCCTTACCGTTTAAGTTTTGGGCTAAGTTTAAACTAAGGTCAAATTAAAATGATCACTCCTCCTAGAATATAGCGAGTTATGGATCCCAATACCCACCAAATTAAATATCTATGAGTCTTTTTTCCAACGCAACTGACCGTTCGTTAATCAGCTTCCTGAGTAAAACTTTATGACTGTTTTACTGAAGACTATCCGTGCTGAAAAGCTGAGGCCGCTATAGCTGGAATTTTCTTGCTATAGCGGGATGACGGGAGTATAAAAGCCTATTTTGGCCGAATTTCAGTTCATAAACTCCAAAATTTCATTCCTAAACCCTAGAGGGGCAATTTTCTCAAGATTAGGGTGGAAATTCTTTGTTGAGGTAAGATTTTTACTCCCTTTTAACATCGATTAATCCGTTCTTCTTCTAGAATCATTAGAATGGATATTTATGGTGAAATTCTTGTGGTTTAGAATCCTAGGTTCATGAAATTATGGGAAAAACTTATGGGTATGTATATTTTCACCTAGAAATTATTTAGATTGTAAATTAACTCTTCCTAATATGAAATTGTGGTTCAAAAACATGGATTTTGATGTTTGAGGACCTTAAATTCAATAAAGATGGGACCTTTAGCTTTAGAACTCCACTAATGGAGATGGGTTGAGTATTATGGACTAGTTAATGATCAACTAACCCTTGGGTAATCTTGTAGACTGTGAATAAGGGTAGAACAAGTGGGTTTGAATTCCCAAAGTATTTGTTTGAAGAGTAGTTGATTAATTACTCTTAAAATTGCTTGTTTATTAGATGATTTAGCATTATGAAAACATGAATAAAATGAGGAGCATTCATGATATAGATTACTTGTTACAGCAGCTTGGCGCTCAGGTAGGTTATGGTTTATGAGTAGTAGACTGTGTTTAGAAATCGTCTTCACAATATAGAGTTGATGGGAGAAATCATGCTTAGGCTAGCGGACACGGAGTTTGGATGGATAAAATGTGGAATTAATGTAATAAAAACCTAATTGTGTGTTGATGTGTTAATGTATGGATTCTCAATCGGTGTTTTGTGTTTGTATGACTCAAAAATGTATTGGAATGTGAATTATGTGAATATAAATGATGATAAAGAGATTGTGTGAGCTTATAATCTAATGATTCAGCCTAAATACCATTAAAGAAAGGTAAAATAGAGGTTGGATGTGTCTTAAATATGTGATATTCCTGTTGCAATATCATTAGGGGTATTGTTTCTGTGAGAGAAATGTGATATCATGGCTTAAGAACCTTAGGTCAAGCTAGGCTAAGGGTTAAGAAGTAAGATGTGTAAAGATGTATAACTAAAGTTAGAATAATAAGTTGAATGGTTAAATGGTTGAATGGTTGAATGGTTGGCTGATGGAGTATGGTTTTGAACCTAGTAATGGCTTGAATTTAAGGGTTACTAGATAATAGCAGAATTTACCGATCTCGATAGAAATAAAGGAGGACATATTAGTGAAAGAATTTATGAATGTTGAACTGGAGTCAGACTCCATTTGGTTGAATGTGCACTCCTAAAGTGAATACTTGAATTTGATGAATATAGCTTGATAATGCTTACTTTAATAAGCTATGGATTGGTCTTCGGACATGTTGTAATTGATAAATATGAATTGATAAGGCCTAAATTATAAGTTGTTGGCTGGCGCTCAGGCGTACTTGCGATTTCGTGTGTTAAAGAATAATTATTGTTTACATGAAATGATGAACTTGAGTTTGACCAAGTCTTTAGAGTGCTTGTCTACTTGTTACAATGCATGTTTAAAGGGTGTAATTATTGAATCATAGACTAAGTGTTAATCATATATAATGAGGTTATATTGAAGGCTTGTTGATTGTACAAGTATTATTGTTTTATTCTCATTGTGGTTGTGATTGTTGTGATATCTTCTATTATTTTGGGATGAGCCAGTATTTGGACATCTTCATGGGATTTATACTTATTATTGTGGGATGTACCGATATTTGGATATCTTCACGGGATTTATACTCATTATTGTGGGATGTACTGGTATTTAGACATCTTCACAGGATTGGTTGATATAAGGTTGAAAGGCACTAGATGTCTAGGATTTTTTGTACATAGACAAGAGCTCTTCCCCTGTAGGTCATTGCTAGTGGGCGACCATAAGACCCTTAGCATGTGTGTACAAGGTATTGGTGTGTTTGATGATTCCATGAGTGGATCGGGTTATATTATGATTGTTGTTTTGGGCTCCTTGAGTGAACCGGGTTATAATGTTATTTTGATATATTTGGGATCCTGGTGAGGTCTGGTTACTTGGCATTATATTGAGACCCTTGTGTGGTTCGGTTATATGATATTGTACTTGGTTCCTTGTGTGGGCCGATTCTTGAGGTGATAATATGAATTGAAAGCTTACTTGATGACTTGAATGTCTACTTGATGATATGAAAGCTTAATAATTGGTGATTGAAAGTCTAATTGATGACCATATATGTTTTAATTCGATAATGGTATGTTCTAGATATTGTACATAATTCTCATATTGTTGGGTTGCCTAAAGTCATTGGTTATTGAGAGTTAAACTATTGATTGGTAGTAATTGAGGTGAAAGTGAAATAGATTGACTTATAGTAACTATTGGAGTTAAACAAGTGAGAGTTATGAAAGATGACATTTGATGTGAAGAGTGATGTATGATTAATAACATTAAGTGTGAATGGTATAAGGGGAATGTCAGTGGTACAGATTGCCTACTAATAATGAATTGGATACAACTAAGTCAGTGAGAATAAGGATGGAAATACTTGTAGGTAATACGATGGATAAAGAAAGCATAAGTAAATGAAAGTGATGTGGATCAAATTGTTATATAAGTTGTTATGTTTTCTTGTGATTTCTATATGATATTTGTGTGATCTAACCATGGTCGGCCGATGATACCTAGCAGTACGTATTGTTTGTACTGATACTACTGTTGATATACCTTTTTTATGGTATAGTATGATTGCAGGATCAGTTGATGTTTCTCAGGTGACGTGGATAGTGATCTCCAACAGCTTCTACTCATTCATTTCCACGGTAGGAGTTGTGTCTTTTGTTCTGTCTTTTACTATATTAGAAGCTCTTGTACATTGTGAAGACTGGATCATCGTGGAAAGTGTTTAATTTATAATTTATTTGTAAAAGATTGTACTTTGACAAGACTGGGTCATCGGGGAAAGTGTTTCATTTATAATTTATTTGTAAAAGATTGTATCATTTATCAGATTTTGAGATCCTTAGTGGAATTGCTTACAACTTCCGCATGTATTTTGAAATGGGTGGTAAGGATTCTCCTATCTAGGTGGATTAGAGTAGGTGCCCGCACGATCCGGTTAGTTGGGTCGTGACAGTTGGGTAGTTAACCATTCATATAAAGTATGTTATGGATTGGCTATTTTATTGTGAGATTTATTTTTTGAGATCAGTATTTTATTATGTTGCCCGTGTGGGGGCTTATATGGATATTATTATTGACTTGATAGAGTATTATCATTGAGATGCCCGTACGGGGCCTGAGATTGGTATTGTTTGAGGATTATTTGTTCTTTATTATTATTCTGACATCCGAATGGGGGCTTGGATTGATATTATTGATATCTTACATGACTTTCTACTACTGTGTTTCCATGCGATGGCTTATATCATAGTCTATTGAGATTTGAGGAGATTTGAGCTCACTTATACCATCATTAAGTTGATTCATTATATTATGTTGATTTGGTTATGAGCATACATCCTCATTTCATTCATCCATATTCATATAACTGGTACCATTGAGAAACACTTATTTTAAAAGAAAATGAAATACTTTATAAAATGTCTTGATCGAGGGATGTGTCGGCAAGGTTGATTAATGAGAATGTGATAGCGTATGGGTTGCGAACCCCCAATAGGGTCCTGTCCTGGAAGCTTATGCTTGGAAGGCGTATACGAGGTGACATTGAGACATTCCATCCTTGTCATATCATTACATTGCATCATTTGCACTTCTCTTATATGTTTCATATCCTGTAATTTAGTCTTCCCCTTATGTATATCTATTATGTGATTATTCTTATGTTGTTATCATAGTTCTATTATTTATATTGTTTAGGAGTTTTACGGCTTGAGCCACCTTTGGGAACTTTTCTGTATGCAAGTGGAAGCGTTGCTCATAGTTTCCTTTATATGTTTATCTTTCTACTTTGCTTGATCGGCCTATGAGGCCTACTGAATACAAGTGGACCGTACTCACTCCTACTTTCTATACCCTTTCGGTGTAGATCCCAATTCTAGTACGACCTGTGGAGCTTGAGTTCATGCTAAGTTGAGGATGCTTCGGAGTACTGGTGAGCCCCTCATCCAGAGCATGTTCCAGACTTCATCATATTGTCTTTATTTTACATTTCAGAGACAGAGTTATGTATTTTCTGTATTATATGTCAGTTATTATTGTTCTTTACTCATGACACTAAATTTTGGAATTTGAGTCGTATTTATTTTAGTTTTGGATTTGTTTTTATATCATTGGCCTGACTTTACTTTAAACTCTCATATTTGGGTATTATTATCTTCTTTTCTGCATCTAAATCTCTTTTGGCATTGAGATTGTCTACCAAGGTTGGGACAAGGTAGGTGTCATCATGACCTCGGATTCTAGATCAAAACATCGTGGAATAGGATAAAAAGTAAGGAAAAGTCAAAAATATCCTTTTTACGTTGCTGAAAATTACAGGAACCAGGTTTTACGTGTCCTTCTACATGTCGTGCACCAGTTTCATGAATCATTGTCTTGTGCGTCAACATGGGTATAAATTTCATATCGGCTAGATCATTTCCAGGAATGTGCAGAGGGACTCGTGGTCCCTACCATGGACCGTGGTTTTATCCATCATTAGCTAGAAAAATTTGGAGACCTCGGGACTAGGTTCATGACTTGGTTCACGGATTATGGTCCATTCATGAATAGTGGACCAGATTCACAGAACCTTGGTGAGTTTCAAGGGGTTTCACGGCTTTGAACCATGTTTCCACAAGAGGTTCCATGAATCATGGACCTGATTCATGACTTGTGAACCCATCCGTGGGAACCTGGAAACTCACGTTCCATACATGATTTTTGTGCTAAGTGTTGAATATTCATGATCTCAAAATCTGGGGTGTTACATCTTCGTTGATGCTCAATGCTAAGAATGCATGCCTTCTCAAGTTGAATTTAATGAGCGCAAATACCTGGAGGTATCCTAATAATATCCGCTATGGTCCATCCAATAGCCCAAATGTAGTTCCTCAAGATTAAAACTAAAGCTTCTACCTTCCATTCATGTAAATGTACGGAGAGGATAATGGGCAAAGTGTTGTTTAGTCCAAGAAATTCATACCAGTAAAGGTTTGATTTCCAAAGTTGGAGGTTCGATAATGGATGGCTTGGATGGTGGTGATTCTTTATTCTTCGAATCGAGATCAAGTTTCTTTAGATCATATGAATATGAACCTAACCCCACCAAAGAATTGACCACCTCATCATAGTCTTCATTGTCCTCACCATCATAATTCAAGAGAACCACCACAAAAGTTTTACCAATACATTCTATCTCTGTACCTACTCCATGGCTTCATCAATGGTATTAATCACCAAAATAGCACTCATATTACTTGGTTGCTTCATGGATTTGCACACATTGAACATCACCACTTCATGAGTCATTTGGAATTTGAGTTCCCCACTTTCAACATCCACCAATGCTCTTTTTATGTCTAAGAAAGTCCTACCCAAGATGATAGGAACCTCAAAGTCCACCTCACAATCCAAGATAACAAAGTCGGTGTGAAAGATAAAATAAACCACCTTCACAAGTACATTATAGAGGAACCCACGGGTCTTTTGATAGTTCTATCTGCCATTAGTAATGTCATGGTAGTTGGCCTTGGGGTACCGAGAACCAATTTCTTGAATACTTCAAGAGGCATTAATTGATGCTTGCCCCAAGATCACAAAGATCCTTTGAAAATTAGTAGAGCCCAATGGTGCATAGAGTGGTAAAGGCTCCCAGATCTTCCTTATTTGGAACCAAATTGCTTGACATTATGGCACTACAATGATGAGAAAACTCAATCGTTTTGAATTCTACTTCTTAGTAACAAGATCCTTAATGAACTTGGCATGACGAGGCATTTGGAGAAGTGCACCAACCAAAGGAATGTTTACTAACAATTGTTTCGAATGGCCAAGAATTTTCTAAATTGGGCATCATCTTCCTTCTTCTTCAACCATTGAGGAAATAGGGGATGATATTTTGAAATCGACAATAGATCTTTTAGAACCACATCCCTCTTGTCTTTGTCAACCTCAACCTCTTTTTATTAAATGTAGTCATTAGCATCATCTTTTAAGACCTCATCCACAACAACCTATGGTGCCACAACCTTCTTCCTTGCTTTGGAACTCTCAACATTATTCTTCTCATGGGTATTATTATCAACCTCTACCATCTCTTTTCCTAAAACCTTAACACTTGTAGTGTTGATCGTCATGTAATGAGCATTTTGACACTTCGAGTTCACTATGGTATCACTCGAGAATGTACCTTTTTGTCTAGGATTAAGCGAGGCTAAATAGTAATCTCATTTCTCATCTCTCTGAAATACCCACATCAGTTGACTCAGCCTTTTTTAACACCTTTGAAAGCATTTCTTCCACCTTTGAATTAGCGATATAACTAGCGGATGCTTAGTTTGAACCTTGTTGACCATCTCTTAGAGGGACATAGTCATTGAAGATTCTATTATTATGACCAGCATGATCACAATCCCTTCAATTTCCATCCTGATCTCTCCAATTACCATCATGCTCATGGTCTCTCTAATTACCATCACAATCATGATTCCAACCTTGATTCCATTGACTTTGCCTCCAAAATCCTTGACTTGGTACTTGGTAGGTTCGCTGGAACCCCCACCCACCCACCCACCCTCTCCCCTCCTCCCCCCCTCCCCCCCCCCCTCCACACACACACTTGATTGTTTACAAAATTAGCCTTTTCAACATATAAAAAATAGCAATCATCATCAAGAGACTTCCTTTCATTTGACCCAATTGCATTAACACTCTAGTTGCCCGGACCCATCACATGCTTGGTAAGCAAGGCCATTTGAGTCATTGACTTAGCCATATTTTCATCCCTCTCCTTCTCTTTCTTAAACATATCTTTGGAAACTATCATAGATGGAGTACCAAGTACCAACCACCACTTCTGAGTTTCGAGTATGCTAAGCTTAATTCATCATCGTCATCCAATCCAACAATCCACTAGCAACCTCATAAAAATAATCCATGAGTGACCCCTCCGCCATATTATTTGCCACCACCTTGGTAACAAAATTAAGAGAGTGACAGAATGCTTGAAGTAGCACTTAATTATGTAACCAATGGGTTGGACATTTTTTGAGCTTTTTTTTGTACCTCAACCAAACTTCATGGAGGGCCTCATATGGGTAATTGTCTAAAATTGGTGTTTTCATCCCAAAGTTTAAGCATAAAAGAATGAGGGAAGAAACTCTCTATAAAAGCTTCAGTCAATTTAGTCTAAGAAGTAATAGATTCCTATGTTAACTCCTCTAACCATGTAGTGGCATCCCCCATAAGAGAGAAAGGGAAAATCCTCAAGAGAATTGATTCTTGGGAGATGTTAGTAATATTGAAGGACATACAAACTTCTGCAAAGTTCCTGAGGTGTCGATTCACATCTTCATATGGAAGACCCCCAAAAAAACCTTTTATTCTGAACAGGTGCAACATGGTGTTTGTCACGTTGAACATCGCACTTCTCTATTCCACAGGAAATATGGCTAGGAGCGCGGTTATTTAAGCTATTAGTCGATTATTTTTGAAAGATTGATTGAAAGTAACAAGTATTAAGTAGCAAGATTTTAGTAACCAAGTGACAAGTTTATGTTGTTTTTAATCAGTAATAGAGTTGACTAGGATTGTGTTACCCATGATTTCATAACGCAGTAGGCATGTCGTACTAGTGATCTATCCTGGTGCTAAGCATGCAAAATCGGTAAACTAAGTTCACCTAAATGGTTAGTCCCCTATTTAGATTACTATCACCACGCAACTTGGTCCGTTTGTATGGGTGTTTGCTTTACTAACCCTTACCTTTGATCCCAGAATACCTATTCTCGGACAAGGTCAAGCTATTAGATGAGGGTTGGTAGCCTCAGTTCTCCGTTGTTAATTCATTTTCCCATTCATTACCCCTTTGGTCCAGCAAGTAAGAATAAGGCGAGTTTTAACATTCACGGTCGTTAAAAAGAAATCAATACGAAGGGAAGAACAATGCATGCATAAACACCATTCAAGAATCATTAAGTACTTTGTCTTCTTTATTAATTCATCATGGTTCCCACAATCCTAGTTTTGGGATTTAGCTACTCGTGCTTGAAGGATCACAATTAGAAAATATAGATGAATTCATAATTATGAACTTATGAGAATTGAGTAGAAGAAATTTGGACACTTGAATTATCGAAAGAAATTCAATAACCAATAATTAATATATGAGTAATCTCCAAAATTCAAGAACAAAATAATGTAGTATGTTTCTAAGACTTAAGAGGTAGTAATAATGCATTAAAATAAAAGAAAACCTAGGAAAGGTATTTATAGACAAGAACAAAACCTATCTTAAACAAAATTAAATTGCAGGTTCGGCAGTGGTAATGACTCGTTAGGAGTCTTAACGACCTGTTATGTGTGCTGATGAGTTATTCTTTTGGGCTTCTTCAATTCTACTGACGCCTCAGGAAATGACTCGTTATGTGTGATGATGAGTCATTCAGTGCCTCGTGACCCCTAGGACTTGATTAATACCTTTTCAGTACCTCTACCCACGGCTGATCAGAACGAGTCAATTATAACTCATTACCTATCATGACGACTCATTACATTCTCACGTGGTCACTGGGTCAAATTTTCACCTTTCAGCTTTTCTACTGCACGACCTCTCAGAATGGGTTATCTTGATCAGTTAGTTGGCTTAACGAATCATCGGGTCCAATCGTGGCTTGTTCCTTCAAATTCAATCTTTAGGACTTTATATTTGGCATTCAAAACGAGTGAGGGCACGATTCGTGGTCTGTCCCAATGAGTCGTTCCTTGCTTTAATAGTCAACACTTGGTGTTTTTTCATTCTTTTTATGTTGCTCACTTCCGAGACCTGGTTTCCTGCAAAATCTCACAACCACACATCATATCCACATAAACATGTCTTAGAACCAACATATTTTCCATGTTTTAAGTGTCAAAAATGTCATAAAATCACGGCGCATCAACTAGCTAAGTAAGTTTGTGTCAAATTAGCTTCATTAAGATTTACGGCCTTGTTAGCATGTCGTCACCTATTTTTATCACAAACAAGAAAAATATAAAATGAGAAATACAAGACAAAAGTAAAAGATCACACTAGAATGGAATTCTTAAACCATATTCTCTGATAATAACGCCAAAAATTATTAATATCCAATTCCACACTCCCGATTGAGAAGGTCTAAACAGTCGTTGCAATTTAGAATCCAACTCAGTTGGGGTTGTATCCCAAGAGAATACAATTAATAGATTAATCATTCGGTGTAATAATCAACTAATATCTTAAATTTTGGGGTAACACGGGGCGAGTGGAAAGTAAGATTGACTATGATTGATTACATAACAACTAAAATATCGAGGATTTAATTCAATAAATGGGGACCTAGGGTTATGTTTTCATTAGGGAAAAAAATATATGATTATTCTAAATATGTCTCCAATGTGTAGATGTTCGATTTCAAATTCTCAATCGAAGTCTCTCGACCAAACGATTGAATTCACCTTGGGCTTTCTCAAACCCAATATGTGGTAGTTAAATCAATCAAATCAATTCTCAAGTTAACTATCATATTTCTGTCTCAAGTTTTTAAATGGAGTTTAAAGCTCCAAGTCCTTACTATTTATCTCTTTTCCTAATTTTTTTTCCTTCTTTCTCAAGCAAAGTAAAGATTTAAGGCATAATCGATGTTTGCAACCATTAATTAACATTGAAGAGCGAAGGAATAAATACACACCATTAACAACTCCAAATATGGGATAGAATAACCATTATCCAATCATATAGAGTTTACCCATTATAACAACTCTAGATATCAAATTAGTTATGCAGCAAAATAAAGGAAAAAGTTTTACCCAAAACTTCATTCTCAAAATCAACCCATTAATTGATTCACACAGAGTTTTTTCAAGTAGTACTTTTTAATGTATCTTTCACCCAATTTCTATAACTTGCTCAAAAAGGTAAAGAATAATCTCAAAAGTAGTTGTTTTGGTTTAAAAACCTAGAAATACCTTTTATAGGCCACAAATATGGAATACAAAAATTTATAACAACTCTAGCTATTAAATTAGTTATGCAGCAAAATAAAGAAAAAAGTTTTACCCAAAACTTCATTCTCAAAATCAACCCATTAATTGATTCACAAAGAGTTTTTTCAAGTAGTACTTTTTAATGTATCTTTCACCCAATTTCTATAACTTGCTCAAAAAGGTAAAGAATAATCTCAAAAGTAGCTGCTCTGGTTTAAAAACCTAGAAATACCTTTTATAGGCCACAAATATGGAATACAAAAATTACAAAAATGCACTATTATGTGCTCTGAATCGGGCAGCACATCGATTGTGTGGTTCGCACTTTGGGAATTAAGACTGCACATTGGTTTTGATTTTTGAATCTCCAGTCTTCTCGGCTGATTATGCAGTTAAAAGGTGTGATTGCACATCTGGTATGCGATTCGCACTTCTGGCATAGGAGACCGCATCTTGGTCTTCACAGATCATTATATTCTGGAACCTTATGTGATGTTGAGGCCCATTCTGCGGACTGCATTCTTGTTGTGCGATCGCACTTTGGACTCTTTTTCTCGCCGTCCATGATTTTGCTCCTTTTTTCCATCTTTATGCTCTTTTTTATGATTTCTGGTTTTCATCACCTAAATTCAAACAAACCAACATAAAACACTACCTAAAACGCATTGAGGACATCATAAACCCACGGCTCATCATGGTGATAAGACGTTCTCATTAAAATACCAAAGTACTAGAGGAAGAAAATCAAATGTGGCAAGTACTCATAAGCTACTACTGTAACTGAACACTTTAACTATTGATTATTGAATGCCTTTATTGATTATGACGATAAGATTTATCATGATTAACTTCTTAAACAATACTCAAAAAGTGCTTTACTATTGTCTAGAAAGGGTAAACTATATAAATAGCTCCCATAGTAGGTGGCTTTGATTTTTTGTCCCCCATAACAAAAGTCCTACAAAACTAGTCTTCCTTCTTTTTTATGTATGGAACAAATACATATTTGCCCCTCTATATAACAAATATTTTCAAACTAGTTTCTGAAAACGTGCGTTGCACGTTTGTTCCTTATTATTATCATAAAAACTTCTATATATTTAGAAAATTAAGTTATAAAATAGAAAATGCTGAAAATTAATAATATTAATTTTACCAGTTATATTAATTCATTTAATAAAGATCATAAAAGTGGGACAATGCATTTACCATCAAACAAGAAATATGTTAAGTTAATTAAGATATAGTCTCTAATTGTGTATGTGTATTTATCTACTACTTCCGTTCCATTTTACTTGACTCTTGTTGATTTGACACAAAATAATGTTTTGTACTCATGGATGGAGAAAAAAATCACACGCCTATTCAAAAGATTGCCTATGTTTATTTTAGTGAGAAATGGAGCTTGAAACATTTATATTATTTAAATAAAGTTCTTAGAATTAAAAGGCTAACTAAATAATAAATAAATATACACTCAAAAAAAGTTCATAAAATTAAAAGGCAAATTACACCCAAAATATGAAAGTGACATAAAAAGAATGACAACTTTTAACATCATAAATATATGTTGTTCCAAAAGCCCATAACAATAACTAATCTCAACACCCCATGAATTAATCAAAATTACAAAAGATAGAAATTTCATAATGAAGAAAGAAAGCAGAAGTGAGCTTAAGTATATCCAAATAAAGTCTTTTCAAGTTCTAAGAATAAATTCTAACTCTGTTGCTCTTAGAGTATCATGTTATTGTAAAACTCTTTTCTATATAGTGATCTTCTTCTCTTGTATTCAATTTACTCCTTTCAATTTACTCCTTTGTTTCCTTTGTCATTTTTTCCTATCACAACTGCGTTCGTTGCTTAAATTTGTCCTCTTCTAAAGATGAACTGCAATTTCATTCATTTTCTAACGGTTATTAATCTGTTCTTCAATATAGCAATGAGAACATCCATTCAAAAACAATTTTCAGTTCTAAATTCCAACATTACATAGCATATTAAAATGATTATTTAAGTTTCAATTTTTATTTCTGAATCTGGTCTATGTCCTAAATAGCCGTCCAAAATGACTATTCATATTCCATTTTAATTTTGAACCTAATTATTTTTAAATAATTTATTACAACTTTTCAGATTTAGCATGAAATAATTAAGTTTGATATGATATGATTAATTAATCAGATGTTTTAATTTTTTGATTTAATGTAGAGATAAAATGATAATTCAACTTTGCACTTTGGAGTTTCTAACTTTTAGTATAGATAGAGATAGATACATCATATGATTCATTTGCTTCATATTGTAATACTGTAAATGAATAATAAACGCAGGGACTTGTCCAGGGCATAAACCAATACGTAAACTAAATTCATGAATAGCTCCAAAAAGATCAACATCAAAATTAAAGGAGTAATTAACGAAGAAAAGATTTTTTTGTGCGAGCCAAGCAATTCAATTTCTACCTTTTATCACAAGATATTCTACCTTTTAACCACCTTACCTCACCTATAATTACTATTAAAATTCAAAAAAAACACAAACTATGAGAAACTTCCTTAGCTTTGTCTTGAAAATAAATAAATAAAATCAAAATTGCAAACAAATAATTAACTTAACTAAGACAGATTTTCCTCTCGTATGAGTACATGAAATGATATTTGATTGTCTTCAAATGCTAATCTTCTTAATCAAGTTGGTTAGTGTGATTGGAGATTTAGCTTTCACCTGTGCAAATTTCATCTCCTTCCTCGTCACAATTGATAGCTTTTTTGTTATCACCATCTTCATAATCATAATATTATCATTTTCAAGGTTTCTTCATATTTCTTCTTATTTTTTCAATTGAGGCAGGTGACTATTTATAGATGCAGCAATTGGTCCAATTAGTTAAGACTGCAACCTTTTTGTTTACTTACATAGGTAACATATAAAAAAGGAAGCTGAAGAATTGTATTACTTCGGCTTCGGCAACAGATATTTTTTAATCTTATATAACAAATATTTTCAAATAACTTTTCATGCTCATTTATATTTCAACTTAAATTTTTTTTTTCTCTGTTTTATTTTACTTTGATTTTTTATTTTTATTTTCTCTTCTTTTTTTTTAAATTTTTCTTAACCTTTACGTTTTTCCTTTTTTCCTTTTTTCCTTTTCTACTTCCAACTTCAATTTTTTTTTTCTCTTTTTAATTTTTCTTTTATTTTTATTTATTCTTTTCTCCTTTTTTCTCATTTTTTTTCTCAACCTTTATTTTTCTTTTATTTTGACTTTTGACTTTTGACTTTTTTTCTTTATTTTTTATTTTTTCTCAACATTTCTTTTTTTTTTTTCCTTTTCTTCTCTCAACTTCTATTTTTTTTTCTTTTTCTCTTTTTCATTTTCTTTGATTTTTTTTATTTTATCAACCTTTATTTTTCTTTTAATTTTTTTTTTCTTTATTTTTTTATTTTTTCATAACCTTTATTTTTTTTCTTTTCTTTTCTTCGACTCCTTCCAAACAACAAGTCACGCCCCATAGGTAGAGTTGAAACTACCACGTTGTGTCTTGATTTATAAGATGCTCTATAACTCTTGCATTAGAGGCAAGACTTAGCCCAAGAACTTTCAAACAGCAAGTTATGCCCCATGGACAAGAGTTGACACTACCACAATATGTTTTGACTTATGAAATGCTCTATAACTCTTGCCTTAGATGCAAGACTTAGCCCAATGACTTTCAAACAACAAGTTATGCCCCAAGGGCAAGAGTTGGCACTACCACATTGTGTCTTGATTTATGAGATGCTCTATAACACTTGCCTTAAAGGCAAGACTCAGACCAAGGGATTTCAAACAACAAGTTACGCCCTATGGGCAAGAGTTGACACTACCATATTGTGTTTTTATTTATGAGATGTTCTATAACTCTTGCCTTAGAGGCAAGACTTAGTCCAAGGACTTTCAAACAACAAATTATGCCCCATTGGCAAGAGTTAACACTAGCACATTGAGTCTTGATTTATGAGAAGCTCTATAACTTTGGCTTAGACGCAAGACTTAGCCCAAGGACTTTAAAACAACATGTTATACCCCATGGGCAAGAGTTGACGCTACCACATTGAGTCTTGATTCATGAGATGCTCTATAACTTTGCCTTAGAAGCAAGACTTAGCCCAAGTACTTTCAAACAACAAGTTATGCCCCATGGGCAAAAGTTGACACTAGCACATTGAGTCTTGATTTATGAGAAGCTCTATAACTTTGCCTTAGAGGCAAGACTTAGCCCAAGGACTTTCAAACAACAAGTTATGCCCCGTGGGCAAGAGTTGACGCTACTACATTGAGTCTTGATTTATGAGATGCTCTATAACTTTGCCTTAGAAGCAAGACTTAGCCCAAGTACTTTCAAACAACAAGTTATACCCCATGGGCAAAAGTTGACACTACCACGTTGTGGGCAAGAGTTGGCACTACCACATTGTGTCTTAATTTATGAGATGCTCTAGAACTCTTGCCTTAGAGGCAAGACTCAGACCAAGGGCTTTCAAACAACAAGTTATTCCCCATGGGCAAGCGTTGACGCTACCACATTGAGTCTTGATTTATGAGATGCTCTATAACTTTACCTTAGAAGCAAGACTTAGCCCAAGTACTTTTAAACAACAAGTTATGCCCCATGGGCAAGAGTTGACACTACCACGTTGTGGGCAAGAGTTGACACTACCACGTTGTGTCTTGATTTATAAGATGCTCTATAACTCTTGCCTCACTTGATTTATAAGATGCTCTATAACTCTTGCCTTAGAGACAAGACTTAGACCAAGGACTTTCAAACAGCAAGTTACGCCCCATGGGCATGAGTTGACACTACCACATTATGTTTTGACTTAAGAAATGCTCTATAACTCTTGCCTTAAATTCAAGACTTAGCCCAATGGCTTTCAAACAACAAATTATGCCCCATGGGCAAGAGTTGACACTACCACATTGTATATTAATTTATAAGATGCTCTATAACTGTTGCCTTAGAGGCAAGACTCAGACCAAGGGCTTTCAAACAACAAGTTACGCCCCATGGGCAAGAGTTGACACTACTATATTGTATTTCTATTTATGAGATGTTCTATAACTCTTGCCATAGAGGCAAGACTTAGCCCAAGGACTTTCAAAAAAATAAGTTATGCCCCATGGGCAAGAGTTGACACTACCACATTGAGTCTTGATTTATGAGATGCTCTATAACTTTGCCTTAGAGGCAAGACTTAGCCCAAGGACTTTCAAACAACAAGTTATGCCCCATGGGCAAGAGTTGACACTACCACGTTTTGTCTTGATTTATGAGATGTTCTGTAAATCCTTTCTTAGAGGCAAGAGTTAGCCCAAGGACTTTCAAACAGCAAGTTACGCCACATGGGCAAGAGTTGACACTACTACATTTTGTCTTGATTTATGAGATGCTCTATAACTTTTTCCTTAGAGGCAAGACTTAACCCAAGAACTTTCAAACAGCAAGTTATGCCCCATGGGAAAGAGTTGACACTATTACATGGTGTCTTGATTTATGAGATGTTCTATAAATCTTATCTTAGAGGCAAGAGTTAGCCCAATGACTTTCAAACAGCAAGTTACACCCCATGGGCAAGAGTTGACATTACCACATTTTGTCTTGATTTATGAGATATTCTATAACTCTTCCCTTAGAGGCAAGACTTAGCCCAAATACTTTCAAAAAATAAGTTATACGCCCCCATTGGCAAAAGTTAGCACTACCACATTGTGTCTTTGATTTATGAGATGCTTTATAAGTTTTGCCTCTAAAACTAGACTTAGCCCAAGAATCTCCCAAAAAAATAAATTACTCCCCATGGGCAAAAGTTAACACTATTTCATTATGTCTTAATTTATGAGATACTCTATAACTCTTGCCCTAGAGGCAAGACTTAGTTCAAGGATTTACAAACAACAAGTTAATGTTTTATAACCCTTTCCTTAGAGGCAAGACTTATCCCAAAGGACTTCCAAACAGCAAGTCACGCTCTTAAGTTTACTTTGATGTCAAAGAAAGAAGATCATTTTTACGGATTATCCAATTTTCTGTTCATTAGCAAAATATAATAGAAGCTGAGAAAAAAAAAAAAGAAGGAAAAAAAATAAAGATTGAGAAAAAAGAAAAAAAAGAGAAGAAAAAAATAAAGGTTAAGAAAATAGAAAAAAAAAAAATAAAAAAAAATAAAACAATAAAAGTTGAGAAAAAAATGAGAAGAAAAACTAAAATAAAAATAAAGTTTGAGAAAAAACAAAAAAAATAATAAAGGTTGAGACAATGAATTAAAAAAAAGAGAAACGAAAAATAAATAATGTTTGAGAAATAAAAGGAAAAAAAAAATAAAAAAAATAAAAATAAATAAAGATTGAAACAAATGAATTAAAACAAGAAAAAAAAGACAAGAGAAAAGGAAAAATAAAAATCAAGCAACAGTAAAAAAGAAAAAAAAAAGTTGAGAGATAAATGAGCATGGAAAGAGTAAAAACATTTGAGGTGTAGAGGGGCAAAAGTGTACTTGTTGTATACATAAAAATGAAGGAAAGCTAGTCTTTAAAGATTTTTTTTATGAGAAATAAAAATACAAAGTCACTATGGGAACATTCCATGTAATTTCCTGGTCTAGAAAAGAATAGCGTGCTTTCTTAGTGTTAAAATAATTAATAATTGTCATATGAGGAATCATATGAAAGCCACTAATTTGGCACAAATTAAGCAAAACAAATTAAAGAACAAACAAAGGCATCCTTTTGGAACATTCTTCATAGAAGACACCCTTCTATCCATTACAACCTATACAACAGCCAAGAAAATAATAATAATAATAATAATAATAATAATAATAATAATTATATTTAATAATAATAATAATAATAATAATTATATTATTATTATTATTATTATTATTATTATTATTATTATTATTATTACACAATATAATCAAAAGCAAAGCCCGAATTTAAAGTTAATAGATTCAGAATTTTAGTTTCTTTAAGCTATTGATGTACACATTCAATAAATATTTTCAGACAAATACAAAATTGAAAGTAAAATTATTAAATTCGATCACCTGTGTCACACTCCAACTCCGGCATCCTGTGTATAGTAATGTCTGTTATCAATGACTACTTATAGGTATGAAGTGGTAGATGCCAAATTGAAGGATCTAAAGATTCCTTGCAATTAGCAAGAAGCAACAACAACATACACTACCAAAAATAATAATGATAATTAAAAAAAAAATTAGCGGTGAATCTTTAGTTGCTAAACACTAAAATTTCATCGTTAATCCTGTTAAGCTTAAAAGTTAATTTGATGAACAAAAATCACATCAAAATTTAATTGCCGAATTTCACAATGAACTTGATGTGTTACAATTTTTAGGTTATATAAAATAATATTACTAGTGAAATTACATCGGACATGTTAAACTAAAAAAAATTATATAAATTGAAACCAAAAAAATACCCCCAACCACACACACACACACCCCTCCATTTCTTTGTGCAATAAAAGAAGGGGAAAGGGTAAAAACAGTCTCTTGGCTGAAAGAAATGACACGAAAATGCCCATGAATTCAAAATCCCATTTCTTAGCCATTTCGTTAATTGTCGCAGCTTTGTTTGACTTTTCCTCTTTTTTTTTTTTTTTTTTTTTTTTTTTGCTGATTTTGTATTTTTTGTTTTACTTTTGTTGTTGCTCTTTTTACTTTTTTTTTTTATTATTATTATTACACAAATTTTATAAAATAATTTATTGCTCTTTTTTCCACTACTTTTTTGCTCTTCTTCTTTTTTAAAAAAAAAAAATAATCAAATTCAAAAAGTGTATTTTTTTTTCAAATACAATTAAAAAAAGAAGAATACATATAGATACGATACAATACATATTGATACACATATACAAATACATATGTATTGATACATGTGGATACGATGCACAACATATCTAATACAATACAATACATATACATATATGAGTATTCTAAAGTATTGATACATGTATGAAACACAATCTATATCTTATACATATTGTACATATATACAATCTAATATATATTGATACAATATAATGGATATTTGGTACATATATATATACACATTCTATACAATAATGATATAATTTCTATACACATCGTATACATTTTCTACACGAAAATTGTATAGTTTCTATACACATTCTATACAATATTTAGCTGCAATAATTAATTAGATACATATTCTATACAACAATTATACAGTTTCTATACATATCTTATACGTATACATAGTTTATACAATAATTATACAATTCATATACACATCTTATGTAGTTTCTATACATATATCTTATATAGGTACATATTCTATACAACAATTATAAAGCTTCTATACAGTTGTATTTAAAAAAAGGAAAACAGATTTTTAGCCCAGAAGAAAGAAGAAGAAAAATGGAAAAATTATCTAATACCACAACTTAACTTATTTAAACTACTTAAAATCCCTACCCTTTTAATTAATTACTTAAATCCCTGATTTACATTCTCTCTCTAAAACCATTGGATACATCACTAAATCTAAATCCAAACTCCCTTTTTCTCGCCTGAAGATCTGCTTCCTCCCCCACCCCCCACCCCCACCCCCACCCCCCTTCTTCATCTTTAGTTTCTCCATTAAAGGAGAATTCTGCAATACAACAACAACTATCAACATAACAACTCGACAATATATTTCCCCCCTAACTTCATCTTTAATTTCTCACTTTCAAGGTTCAAGGTTCAGACACTTCTCTCAAATCTCCATTTAAGTTTCTTCTTAATTCTTTTGGAGTTTTCTTTTCTGAACATGATTTTTAAAAAATTGATTTGTTTGAAATTGTGAGCCAATATCTATTAGATTTTCTTTTCTTAACTCAAATTTATGTTTTTTAATGGATCGTGATTCATAACCATCTGTTAAATCAAAGAAAAAATGATGTTTTGATTCTTCGAAAGGGAAAGGTGGTCCTTCAAAACACAAAATTGTTGAAAAAAATCAAAAGAGACACTCCAAAAGGTATTTTACATATGTATCGGATTAAAAAAATTCGTCAGATACATAATTTTTGTTGTTGAGATATATAAGTGACATTATTTTCATGCATGAGACATAATTTTAATTATGTATCTCTCTTTAGTCTAATTACAGTATTCTGTATGTCGACCAAATATATTAAAAATGGATGTATCTCCGTAATAAATTTTGATGTTAGATACATAATTAACATCATTTTCATGCATGAGACATAATTTTATATATGTCTCTCTCTTTAATATTGAACAAAATTATGTATCTCCACCTAATAACTTCAAAAAATGAATGTATCTCAATCAATATGACTACTAACCAAGTTGATTACTAACTACTCTATTTTTTTTATGTATCTCAATGCAGGGTATGCGTTACGTAGTCAAAGAAGTTCCACCACATCCGTTAAGATTTGACAGTTTTTGCAAGCCTAAAATTCTAGGTGATTTTAAAGAGCTGCAACAAAAAGATAAGAGAGGACAAACTTATTTCTAAAAAAAGAATGACGCTCCTTGTCTTTTGAATACCAAAATTTTAACTAATTATGTTTTTCTGGGGATTTTGAAATCATATTAAACTGGTGTGCGTGATTTGCTCATCAATTAAGAAGATTTCTGTTTTTTTTCCTTTTTTAACGCACATTAACTTCATTTTAGGATGTATCTGTTAGGATGTATCGGGTGTCAAATTATGTATCCGAAACAATAAAATCAGGGATTATACGTTATATTGTTAAAAGTAGGGATAATGAGTAATTAGGGGTAAACTTGTTGGGATTTATGTAAGTTTTACATTAAAAAATCGGAATAAAGGGCATGAATGAATGACCAGTAGCCCAAAATTAGAAATAGCCAATTTGTGGAATTAGTTGGGCCGACTAACCATAATATATCCAATAGCCCAAACATTGGCCATTACTTTTAAAAAGGGCCAACCCATATCCTTTCCCAAAGAAAATAACTTATTTACATAGGCCGGCAGGCAGGACAAACTAATTAAGACTAAAGAGAAAATATTAACGAAAAATTATATAACACCACAACTTATCTTTACCAAATTACATAAAATTCCTACCCTTTTTATTAATTACCTAAATCCTTTTTGTTAAAATAAAACAGCCGGATACATCCACAAAACCATAAATTTTTGGATATATAATTTTAATTATCTATCTCCCTTTAGTCTAGTTAATGTATTATGTATCTCGATCAAATAGTTTCAGAAATGGATGTATCTCAGTAATCAAAATTATGTATCTCAACTTCAAAATTATGTATCAAGATGCTAATTATGTATTCGAAAATTTTAAAATAAGGGATTATTTGTAATTTAGCAAACAATAGGGATAAGGAGTAATTAGGGGTAAACTTGTTGGAATTTATGTAAGTTTTACAAATATTAAAGAATCATATATACAAAAAAAAATTATTTGTCAATTTGCAATTTATCTGATTTATTTTATTTTATTTTTGAATTTTTGATAAAAACAGAAACAAGCCTATAAGATTCAGGAATTATTGGCCCTATACGGACAAAAATTCAAAAAGAAGTGTCTTTGGAGGCATTAGCTTTGGTATATTATAATCCAGTACCAACTTCATAATGCTATCCAAATTTTTTTTTTTGGTTTCTCACCCGATGTCCGGTACCCGCATTGGATCCCCAACTAATCCGGATCAAGTACTACAGGGCCCATTCTGGGGGTGGCGCTCCCAACAGAATTTTCTCCATTCCCAGAACTCGGACCCGAGACATCTGATTAAGGGTAGAACAGTCTTATCACTGCATCACAATCCATGTTGATATGCTATCCAATAATTATTAATTATAGACATTAGTTTATTTTGAACAAGGACGATTTATACGCCAAATAATTATCATTAGCCACCAAAAATAGAGCCGCACTTAACTTTATTTTATTTTGGTCTAATGGGATGTTCACATCAAATTCACACGGCTATATTGTCCGTCGTAAATATTAGTGGCTTTTCTTTTCACAAATTGAATTTATTTATTTGATGTTTTGAAAAATAAGAAATCATTATTTTCCAAATCTACTCTTAAGGTTTCAATTAGTAGAGTGTTGATTAATTACGAGATATTTAAGGAGAGATACATGGTAGTCTAGATAAATATGACATGATTAAGGCGTAAACGACTTCAGAATTTAAACCTTATCAATTATCAAATATCTTCATACTATTACAACGTATAATTTACGTACTACAGAGACACATGCACCACTTTTAAATGCTTATATGGAGAGTTAGCACATCCTATAAAAATGACTTTATTTATATGGCTCGAATTTACCCATTGGGTGTCCGACACGCACTAACCCCGTTAATTCGGATTCACATTGTAGAAAACCCACTCTGAAGGATTTAAGAATATTTTATTCTCATAATTTGAACACAAGATCTGTAGTTCAGAGCGAAAGCTCTTTTATCATTTCACCATACTCGTGATATATTATTGAAAGATAGAAACTTCAATAAATGTAAACATTAATCAAAATGTCAAAAACTCAATACCTGTCCATGTGCCACAAAACGACAAGAACCTAAGTCATACTCCCTCTGTCCCAATTTATACGACACACTTTCCTTTTTAGTCAGTCCCAAAAAGAATGACACATTTCTATATTTGGTAACAATTTAACTTTAAAATACCCACTTTACCCTTAATGAAATGATTTACAACCACACAAATATCTATGACTCATTTTAGACCACAAATTTCAAAAGTCTTCCTTTCTTTCTTAAACTCCGTACCAAGTCAAAGTACATCACATAAATTGGGACGGAGGGAGTAGTTTCTAGGTCAACTATAGAAATGAGTGTCAATTCGATTGACATAAGTAATTGCAAATTTGCAATACATTGAATTTCACCAAATAAAATATGTACTACTTTACAAGACCAGTATTATTCCTCTCAGACCCAAATGGATAACATCAAGACAAACCATTATGAAGTATAAAAATGAAGTCAAACAATAGATTTTGCATTTTATAAAAGTGGCTATTTACAGATATACGGTTTGTCTGAAACCAACTTTATCTACAACTTAACCTTCCTAGTGTATCACTGTTTGGCCCCTTTGCCTGCTTCCCTGCCGGCTTAAATGGAACGACATAGACAGTGAAGATTCATGTGGCCAATCCCAAATTACTTGAGACCTAAGTTGCTTGCTCGGACTCTCCAAAAATGTTGTCGCACCCAAGTCGGATCCTCCAAAAATGCACTACTTTTAAAGGATCCGACACGCACCCCATGACATTTTTGAAGAGTCCAAGCAGCATAGCTTGAGACTGATGCACTCTTATTGTATACCTATCCCTTGCTTGAATGAAACGACGTGGACAACGAACATTCATGTAGCTGATCCCAAGTTGCTTGAGATTGAGACGTCATCGTTGCATACCTCCCCTGCCTGCTCAAATGGAGCGACAAAGTGAAAATTCATATAGCCAATTCCACCTCAAGATGTTGATGTTGTATACCATCCCCTATGTGGCTATGTTGCTCGGACTCTCCAAAATTGTACACACACCCGTGTCATATTGTTCAAAAGACACTACTTTTGTAGTATCCGACACCCACTCGTCGAAATTTTTGAAGAGTCCGAGTAACATAGCCCATCCCTACTAAACAATGTTTATCTTACATTGCTTTTGTCCCCTACTATATGTTTCAAAAGGCTAACTGTTCAGAACTATTGAATAGGGTAAAGGCATCCAATACCATCTACCCTATGTTTCTCAGACTCTTTAAAAATACCGTCTGGTGTGTCGAATTCTCAAAAAGCTATGCATTTTTAATCCTTAAGCTATGTACACATGCCACTTAAAATTAGGTGTCCTTTGAGCCTTCCAAAGTCTAAATTCGGAGGAATATGGACTTCTCCTATTCTTCTTTTTGGTAAGTTGGTATGAGAAGATTCATTTTTCTTGCTTCAAGAAAACGACTTGATCAACCCCAAGTTGTAAAGATTCCTTCTAAATATGCTACTAAGTGACAGCAACATAGCCCCACTTACGCCCACTGCAGGCTCGTCTCTATCTATCTTTTGATGATTGATCAATGACAATTCCTTCACTTTCAAGTCACTCGATCCGATTTTTCCCCTAACAGATTCAATGATCATTGAATCAGCTGAATTCCCCCTCGCATCTGTTATGTAAAATATATTTAGAGCTGAATCCCCTGTGGTTGATATCTCAGCCCTCGTCACGTTTAGGACATTTTCCCGGAATGTTCTTGTTACATCGGCCAATAATCCTTGTTTGTCTCCTGTGCATAGTTCCAGCCTCACTCACTATGATCAGAATTGGAGTACTATGTGAAGCATATTCTAAACACTCTTTAGGAAAGATAAAATTAAATGTTTCTTTTCACATAGTAAAAGAGAGAAGCAGACGAATACCTCAGATGCTCTTCTTTCAATTGCAGCGTGTAGACATAAAATCACACGTTGCTTTTCAGCATCTGACCTAATTGGGGTTCCATCTGTATGCCTAATGAAGAATTCCTGAGACGAGATTGTAATAAACTTGAGCAAATGCACATTCATAGAGCATAATTAAAGAAAAAGTTAATTGTCAAAAACACTATTGAACTATCGCTTTTTGGCGAGTTTCACAGCCCAACTATCAGTTTTTCCCACCTGAAAGCCATCTATGTATACACACTTCAACTATCAACTTTTCTCTTTGCCTACCTGAACTATCACCATCATTCAGGTAACAAAAAGGAACAACTGATAGTTGAGGTGTGTTGTAATACATTGATGGTGATAGTTCAGATAGGAAAAAGGGAACATCTGATAGTTAGGTTGCAAAACTCGCGAAAAAGTGATAATTCAGGTGTGTCTTTGACCATTATCCAAAAAGGCGAGATAAGTAGATAAGGAATATCTACCAAGTATGCCCTGCCCCCAGCTGAATCAATTATGGCATGGAACACAGCATACTGCATGTCGGTTAACGTGCAAACGACATCAAATAGAAGCTTAGTTCGATCTTTCCACTGAATATTTACCACGGAGTAACCCTTTTCCAAGCAGTTCGATACTGATACAATCGGGTTATCATTGTTAGTCCAAAGCACTGGCTTTCTTTCATAATCATGGTCTGCAAATATCATTTGGTGAAGTCTTCTTTCAGTATGTGTGACAGCCAAAGACACTGATGCTTTAGCACTTCGAACATCATTATCCCCCTTAAGCACGCTCTTTAAACGCGCTTCAATTCTGTCAATCTTCTGTGAGTCCTCAACTGGGGACCCTGAATGGCTTTCCTTTATATATATCAGGGAGGCAATACGACCATTGTGAGTCCACACTTTAGCTCAACTACATTGCATTGTAAATCCGACAGTACAGCAAAGAACTCTGATAAAAGGCCAATTCGATCCGTCCCAGTTAATTCCAGAGCTGTCAAGCCATCATAGCTCTTTGAACTTATATAATGAATCGTCCCAAGTGACTGTTTAACATTAGCAAAAAGTTTAAATTTGGTATAAAAACTCATCAAGTATCTTCATATTCTATGTTAACCGATATGGTGATTTTAGTATGTTTTGACAAATCTCCACTACGTTGACATACCCATGTCACGAGAATTTGATATCAACGCAAATAAAGGATCCACATAACGTAGAACGTAATGTAATTACTGTTTATATTATAGCTATAAATACACCTGTTCGATGTAACCGATGACTCTTTTGTCCGCTAACTTGTTTCCATCCAAGTCGGTAACATGCAAAACTGCAGATCAATATGAATTCAAACGGCAAATAATCAATAAAAAATTTACTGAAAAATTTCTTGAACCAAAACATTGAACGAATTGAGCTCACCATCCATAAACCGCTGACCATCACAGGAAACGTAAGCTGTCTTGATTGAAAGGTTCAAATCCGTGAGAACTTGAACTGCTTCAAGAAGAATTCCATGTTTCCTTGCGCTATCAACCTGTACATGATCACGACATCAAAGTCGAAAAGATTAGGACTACTTAAGATGGAGTTTAACTATAATTTTGCATAAAATCTCCACCTATGCAACTTGCATTCTTAATCCGAATGAAAACAAGGGTGTGTTAGCTTGACAATTAGTGGTAAAATAGACTATGATAAACTCGGGTTGATTTGTCATATGCTCACTCAACTAATAGTTACTATCTCAGAAAGTTGCCTTTCTTCTTAATTCCAATTTCCTTCACCAAAGAAAGTGACTTTCTGAGATAATATAATTGTTAGTTGAGTGACCATATGACAAATCAATCCCTGTTTATCATAGTCTATTTTACCACTAATAGTCAAGCTAACACACCCTTGTTTTCATTTGGCTAATAATTATTATCTCAGCAAGTCGCCTTTCTTCTTGACAGAGGCGGATCCAGGATTTGGAGTCTCCGGGTGCTAAGTAGACTTATCGATTAAATCAACCGGAGACTCCAAATCCTAGATGCGAGCCAATTTATGGCCAAGGGGTTCATTCGAACCCCCTTCGACAAAAAACTATACTATTTATACATGATTAAAATTATTTTATCTATATATATATATATATATATATATATATATATATATTGAACCCCCTTCGACTAGTTCGTATGTTTACTTTTTTCGATTTTGAACGCTCTTAGATTTTGACTGCTTCAGCTTTTTTACTTATTCTAAAAGAGAAAACAAAAATATCTTTCAAAGTTACAAAGGGTTGTGGATATTGAGAAAGCAGCGAGAGAAGAAGTAAGAAGTGCGATGGGGCTGTTGGCAGGGCCGGTTTAGGAAGAAGATCGAATGGACAGGTTTTTATTAAAAGTTGATAAGAGAGAAAGAGAACAAAACCTATTCATCTTTTAATTTTATATTAAACAAATACTAATTAATAAGAAGTTAAAGAAAAGTTATAAATTTTTATTAAACAAATTACTAATTAATAAGAAAATAAAGAAAAGTTAAAGAAGGAACACAACTGAATTTAACTTAAAAAAATTAAGTTGCCAGCAGGTTTTGAACCTGTGCACCTTGAGCGGAATAAATGACCCTCTGCCACTGGCACCATCAGCCACTTTGGTTGTCTGGGTGGCAAGTGTATTATTTATACATATTTTGTATATATATTACCTATATATATAGAGTTTCCGTTGAAGTTTGCGGGTGGCGTGGCACCCCAAAGGGCATGAATAAATCCGCCCCTGCTTCTTGATTCCAATTTTCTTCAACAAAGAAAGAAAGTGACATTTCTAAGAAAATAACTATTAGTTGAGTGAGACCATCTAAGAAATCAACTCTAATAAACTCGTTCTCGACTAGCTGAACATTGAAAGTAATTAATAGATTGAATAAAAAAGATTCATAGATTCTAGAAAAGGCGAATTACCCTAACAAGGGTGGCGTTTGAACAACTAGCATTGTCGATCATGACCCTGCAGTAAAAGTGACAAATATTAATCAGAAAAAGCAGTACTTCAAACAAAAATGGAAAATTATCAAATTCAAGATATGAAACATGAATTGCAGCAAAAAGATAGGTAAGGGGATGGCGAACCTAGGAGTAGTCTTTCGAAAAACAAGCTTTTCATATT
Source organism: Capsicum rhomboideum (assembly GCA_031232105.1). Taxonomy (NCBI): domain Eukaryota; kingdom Viridiplantae; phylum Streptophyta; class Magnoliopsida; order Solanales; family Solanaceae; genus Capsicum; species Capsicum rhomboideum. Next base: position 44,823,785 of record CP124716.1, read on the forward strand.
CATCCAAAAAATTAGGCCACTCCTCTATATTTTCTGTCTTGAATTTCATTTTCAACTTTCTTCAGCACCACAGACCAAACAAACAAACAGTTTCAAAACCACTTTATCAGAAATGAGAAAATTTCTTCACTGAAACAAATCAATTCCACCATTAACAACCTTGAAAAAAAATAAAAAGAGGGAAAAAGGGTAAAAGAGAAAATGAAGAGAAGAAAAAAATCACTTGCCACTCTGTGTCTCTTTGAATCTTTAAATCCTTAACCAAAACCCTCTTTTTTTCTCTATAGAGAAAATGGCGTTTTTAGTTGGGTATTTTTTTCTTTTTGCGCTCTATGCAACAAATTCAGGCGAGTTGATGGGCTAATACAGCTGGCTTACTTTTGATAGGTATATGGAGGTAACCTGAGAAAATTGAGAAAGAGGTGACAAAAAAGTATTGAAATTAAGTCAAATTTTTTATTAATTAGTGATTAGGAAGTTATGTAGCAACAGTGAAGTTGCTGCAATAACTTTTGAAGTTACTGATAATTGTTGCATGTCATTAACAATAATGATAAAATTATCATCTCTACTCAATAATTAAAACTTGAGTCACCTTTTTTTAATTTTCAAACTTTTTTATCACCTATAATATACTCCATCGGTATCTACTTACTTGTCGGTTTTGATTTAATACAGAGTTTAATGGCATAAAAAAAAATTAAAAATTATGATATTAAGGGATTCAGAAAAACACGTCTGACAAGTGGAATTTCAAAATTTCCAGAAATTCTAAAAACACCCCAAAAAGCTATTCTTACATTTTTTTACTCTAAATTACTTTCAAAAAATCAAAAATAATTTTAATTTATATTCATGATCAAATACAACTTCAATTCTCAAATATCATTTTTCACTTTGAAAACAAAAACTTACCTTTTTCAAATACTCACAATTTTTGTGACCAAACACCTCCTTAAACTGAGATACATAAACTATACCAAAATGTCTTTTAATTTTATGATTTTACATATGTTACGGGAAAATTTAGAAGTAAAGAATTGTAAAAAAAACAATCTTTTTGAAATGGATTAAGAAATAAAAAAGACAAACAAATTGAATCAAAAAAAGTATGCAATATTATTATTATGTTCTTGCCAATAATTCACTTAATATTTGACTATGTTCCCCCTTTTTTTTTCTTTAAAGAATTAGTTGACTATGCATAAAAAACTATATTTGACATTTTGGATTAAATATTTTTATAATTCAAGGTCTTGCCTTTAGCAAAGGGGGTGTGTCACATGCCTTAACTAATCTGGCTTTGCCCACCTTAAACTAATTGAGAATTTGATATGAAACAATATAAATTGTGACATGTTGGCTTATGAAATATTAGAGTTCCACATCTTCTACCACAAAAAAAAATAAAAATATATATCTAGTATAGTCTCATAAATGAGGTTAAGATAAAGTAAAGTATATGCAGATCTTACTCTTACCTTATAAGAATAGAGAATTTGTTTTCGAAAGACCCCTGACTCGAATAATGCATATCACCACATCTTCTACAATATAAAAGAGAAATATATTTTCAAAATAAAATTAAAATGTAAACAACACAAAAATTAGACATTTTTGTTTTTGTTTTTTATTTTTTATTTTTTATCTACCACCAAAAAAATTATTTATATATTTTAAGTAGACGTTTGGATGATATATTAGTTTTTTTCTCGAAGAACAATATTTGAGTCATTTAAAAAATATGTTTGAAGTTGAAATTAAAAAAGAATTCGAAAACTTGTGATACTTAAGATAATGGGCGAATACACTTTCAAATAAATATTTCAATATTTCATCTGAAATTCAATAACTCTTTACTTGAGAAACTAAAATATAGATTCGTAGTGTCGCCTTGATTCGTTCAACTTTCAATGAAAGTGCTTATAGTCTAGTAATACTAATCAAAATATATAATGCTATAAGTGTGAATTCAATTCTCACCGTCTATTTTTTACTTTTCGTTCATAATATCCTAAGTAATGCAAAAATATTTAAAGAAATTTCTAGTAACAAATTGATTGTTGGATTATGATAATTCATACTCCCTCCGTTCGGATTTACTTATCATATTTTGACTTGACACACCTTTAATAAAACAATAATTGGTATAGCGATTTTACTATATTACCACTATTAATTGATGTTTAGTAATAGGTATTGAAAAATAATTTGAAAAATAAATAATTAATGTTAAAGGGCAAAACATAATTTTTTTTTTTTTATCTTTTCTTCAATTATCAAAAATGACTAGTAAAAATAAAAATTAAATTAGAAAAATAGTGATAAGTAAATTCAAACGGAGGGAGTAAATGACTTTTGGTTGGTGAGCGTGGGGAATGTCCACCTGTGACGCCGTGTGGACTGGTTATAGGAGTAACTTACAATGGGGTGCTTTACTTGCTATCCACTAAATTAGAATCGACTAAACTGTCAATACGGAAAGTACTCTTAGACCAACGTGGAATATATCCACGTGGCAGCCTAAGGACACTTCATCCATATATTTTAGTGTAGTTTTTTTTCTTAGAAAAAAATTAGTCGATTTATTGGAGGAACGATTAGGGAAATTTAGGGACAGTACTTAACACGACTTAATATTGTAATTAATATGGTTTACATATGCTCCGTCCGCTTTAATTTGTTTGTCACAATTACTATTTGGACAAATAAAACAATAATTTTCATCATAATTTTTTAAATTGTTTACTATTATGACTTATACTATTTTCTATGTAGTTCCTAAATATGTAAATTTATTTGAAAGAAATCGAAGATTATATGTACAAATTCACACCGAATATTAGTTAGTTTGACCTTCATACTCTGAATCAAGACAAACAAATTGAAAAAGAGAGAGTATTAAGTAACGACATTTGCCGACGAAGATTATGACATTCGCACGTCACACTCGGAGTGGGGGAAAAGATAATTTTCAGATACATATATATTTGATAAAATTCAGTAGCTTTGACTCAAAATCATGCATCATATTTCATATTTCCTTAAAGGTTATTTCATTGATCCTCAAAAATCAAAATCAATATATAGTTGATATGTTAGTTAGTTACTAAAGATAAATGAATCATTGACTATTTAGTTATTATAGCTTAATACTGTCCAAAGATACTTATTATAATTTTATTTTATTTTTGCACTTTTCGCTCCATCCGATTTCTGCATGAAGCCTGACGATACCAATTTTGTCACGATTTAAATGACCATGAGTGGAGACTAACTCTCCGATGAAAAAATCATCTAACCCAAGCCTTTAACTTATTAAATCAACTATATATTTAAGACAGAATAATAATATGATCCAACTAAAATAATATATAAATGTCTTAAACAAATTTCATAAATGCGGAAGAAAACACTATCCATTACATTCCCCAAGACCCGAAAGTCATTGTACAAGGACTCTAAATTAAAATAATGTCTAAGAGTAAACCAAAACAACAAATAAATTGTATTATCATCCGAGGAAGGACAAGAACAACTGTGAAGATCCATGACAGCCTGAGATGCAAGTAGCTCACTCTAGATCGGATAGAATCAATTGGTACCACTAGAGATGAGGTCACATTTGAGTCTTTCTAAAATAATGTCTACACTCAACAAAAAAAAGGATAGGTGGCCTCTATACTGCAACGATCCTGGCACTGCTATAGTGGTCCCGCTCTAAAGACCACTATGGTGGCCTCTACCACCTCCACTACTACCACTACGACGATTCGATGACCCTACAACGGTCTCGCTGTAGAAGCTGCCCGACCACTGCAGTAATCCTTAAATAGAAATTGGGGAGAAAGCTGAAGCTACCCCCACTTCACAACATAAACTTTAATTTAACCTTTCACAGATTTATCCTAGTGCGACAGACTCTATAATTGAAGTTCTATTAATCCGTTTATCATTCTAAAACTTTCTATAGACAACTATGCCTCTTGAACATCCTATAACCAACATACAACTACCAAACACTGCACCACGAGTACCCCATCACCACTAAGGCATACAATACCAAAGATACATCAGAAACCATTCTAACTTGATATTTTATCAACTCTCTTCCTAGGAAAATTTCTAGAAGGGTACTTATGCCCTAAACAAGGCTATAACAATGGAATAAATCATTACATCAGATACCAATTAAATAATCATTCATCCCCGAATGGATAAGAAAAGAAATAAGGGAAAACAAAGGGTTACTCGACTCGATAAAAAGGTAGGGATACATGCTAATATCTTCTTCAATCTCCCAAGTGGCCTCCTCAACAAGACGGTTCTTCTACTGGACCTTTATAGACGTAATCTCCTTAGTTCTTAACTTGCGTACATGTTTATCTAAGATAGCCGTAGGTTCCTATTTATAAGAGAGGTTTTCATCTAAATAAACTAAATTCCAGCTAATGATGTAATTCCTATCACCATGAAACTTTTTCAGCATAGACACATGAAATACGGGGTGAACACCCGACAAACTCGGAGGCAAAACTAATCTATAGGGCACAGGTGCCCTACATACTTAAAAATCTCAAACGGTCCAATATATCTTGGACTAAGCTTACCTCGCTTACCAAATTTCCTTGAGCAACACTTTCTCACCTTTCATAAAATGCATATCTCTCACCTTTCTATCTACACACTCCTTTTGTTTGCTTTGAGCCATTAAATCCTTTTATTAGATAAAATTCACCTTCTCCAATGAGTTTTTTAAAAGGTCAGTACCACACGGCCTCACCTCAAAAGCATCAAACCATCCAATGGGAGATCTACACCTCCTCCCAAACAATTCCACAAATGGTGCCTTATCAATACTCGAATGGTAGCTGTTGTTATACGTGAACTCTTCCAATTGTAGAAATTGGTCCCAATAATAGCCAAAGTCTATTACGCACGCATGGGACATATCCTACAACACCTGAATTATCCGCTCAGAACACCCATCGGTCTGAGGGTGAAATGTTATACTAAGGTCCAACCTAGTACCCAACTCTTCATCCAATTTCTCTAAAAAATAAGAGGTAAACTGAGTACCTCTATCTGAGATAATAGAAACTGGGACCTCTTGCAATCAAATAATTTTCTTGAGATATATCTTAGCCAACTTCTCTACATTATAAGTTATCTGAACTAGAATGAAATGTCCAGACTTAGTCAGCCTATCCACGATAACCTAAATGGAATCAAACTTTTCCAATGTCATGGGAAGACTAACCACAAAATCCATTGCTATCCTTTTCCACTTTTATTCAAGAATGGGCATCTTCTGAAGTGTACCACCAGGCTTCTAGTGGTCATACTTAAACTACTAGCAATTCTGACATTGGGCCATAAAATCAACAATGTCCTATTTTGTTCAACCCCACCAATAGTGATGCCTCAGTTCACGGTATATCTTGGTTGCACTAAGATGTATAGAGTATTACGAACTATGAGCCTCAGTAAGAATAGTAGGAATAAAGTCATCAACACGGGCTCACAAACGCACCCTTTGATTCTAAACACATAATCATCATCATCAATCATGGTCTCCTTAGCCTCACCCTGCAAGACTTTATCACGAATTTTTATCAACTTAGAATCCTTAAATTTCCTAGCCTTGATTTGATTAAGAAATATAGACCTTGCTTCTACATAGGCTAGTAATCTACCTCTCTTAGATACCTCTAGTCGCATAAACTTGTTAGCTAGAGTCTGAATCTCTCTAGCCAACAGACGTCTGGTAACATCCAAACAAGCCAAGCTACCCATACTCTTAGTCTTTCTACTCAAAGCGTCGTCCATTACATTAGCCTTACTCAGATGGTATAGAATGGTGATATCATAATCCTTGAGCAGCTCCATCCATCTACGATGCCTCAAATTCATATCTCTTTGTGTGAATATATGCTGCAGAATGCGGTGGTAGTGAACACCTCAAAATGAACCCCATACAGGTAGTACCTCCATATTTTTTGTTCAAACACTACTCAGCCAGTTCCAAATCATTCATAGGATGATTCTTCTCATTCACCTTCAACTGCCTGGAAGCATAGTGTTATATCTCAGTTTTGATGTTGGACAACCTAATAGAGGGACTTGGTTGCATGGATCAGTATGCCTTGAGCCTTGATGATAAATAAACCATTTTGGGACCAGGTTCACTACTTACAATACCTTGGCGGTTAACTTTACAATTGTAAATTTTACATTCCTGCAGGAAAGTTGGTGGCACGACAGCAGAGGCTCTGTAGCTTTTTCAACCTCGACTAATAGCATTGGTTATAGGTTTTGTAGCTCTTATATATTGAAAAGTGTGACCAAGGCAAAACCTAGTTTTTGCAATAAAGAAAAAGAGATCTCTTTCACTATAAAAGCCAAGTGTGCTTCATATAAAGCCTCATCTGCAACCAGGGACCTACTCGACTTAACTTAGTTGTTTTTAGTCTTTGCTGTCTTTGTTGTCTTTGAGTCTTTGTAGTTTGCTCCCAAGCGTAAACCTACTTTTTATAGTGAAGCTTATGTAGGTGCTCTTGTATTTCTCTTACTCATTGTTGAGAATGTTTCAGCTAGAGTTAGTTGATAGTTAGGCTAAAGTTAGCCAGGGTCTGAGTTGACTAGAGTTAGTTAATCAGTCAGCTAGCAATAGAGTTATTACTGTGGTTTCTTGTCATAGAGTTATTGAAAGAGGGTTAAAGGCTAAGAGTTTAATCCTTGGGATTATAGAGTCTATAATTCAACATTTCTTAAAGATAGTGAAGTGCTTGAGAAATCCTATGAGGTAGTTCATAGTTTTACTTCCTTGAGCAAGGAGGTTTCCTCGTAAACATCTTGAGTTATTTACTTTTACACTTCTAGTTTTTGTTATTGTTAGTCACTATTTGTAAACTGATTCAAGGACCATCCTTGAATTAGTAGTGAACTCATACAAGCCAAAAATTGGTATAAGAGCTTGTACTTCCTAAATGCTAACACCTAGGAAGGATGCTCTCTAATGGTTGGACCAACGAATATTGAAGAAGGTCAATCCACTATGACACCACCCCAGTTCAATGGTCAATACTATGAATTGTGGAAGACTCACATACATGACTTTATTATGGATGAAGACACTGAACTGTGGGACATTATTTGTGATGGACCACATGTCCCTATGAAATCAGTGAAGGTTGGAGATGTTACATCTATGGTGCCTAAGACTAGAAAAGAATATGATGAAGAAGATAGGAAAAAAATTGAGAAAAGTTACAAGGCTAAAAAATTACTTGTGTGTGGAATAGGTCCAGATGAATACAACAGGACTTTTTGTCTGTGGGTCTTCTAAAGAGATATGTGAATGCCTACAAACGTCTCATGAAAGCACCAACCAGGTGAAGAAGTCAAAGATTGATATGTTGACTACTCAACATGAGGCTTTCAGCATGAAGGAGGGTGAATCAATCCAAGAGATGCATACCCGTTTCACAGCTATTACTAATGAATTACACTGCCTAGGTGAAGTGATTAGGCCAAGCAACCAAGTTTGAAAGATCCTAAGTGTCCTGCCCAAGTCATGGGAAAGCAAAGTCGATATTATCACAAAAGCTCGAGAACACAAAACCCTTACCATGGATGAGTTGATTGGAAATCTTAAAACCATGAACTTAAGAAACAACAGGAACAAGGAAGAAATGAACCAAAAAAAGAGAAAAATCTAGCTCTAAAGTCAACAAAATGCGAGTCGAGTGAGGAAAATGAAGACATGGCTTACATCACTTAAAGGTTTCAGAAGATTATGAGAAGAAATGGATGGTTTCCTAGAAAAGAAAACATAAGTAAATACCCAGGAGGAAATGATTGTTGACATAAATGTGGAAAACTAGGTTACTTCATCAAAGATTGTCCTCAACACAAAGTTTAGTACAAGGAGTATGTCAAGACTAGTGGTGACAAAGGAAAGAGGAAGGACGACCGGGTCCCCAAAAAATTCAATCGAAGAGCAGCTGCAGATCAAGTGGTTAAGCAGGCCTTAGCAGCTTGGGGAGACTCCTCCAATGAGTCAGAAACATCTGAACAACCTGAGGATGCTTTAATGATGGTGGTTGAAGATGAAGACCAAATCTTTGACTCCCTCTTTGCCCTCATGGCAAGGTCTGATGATGAAAATGATGATAAGGTAACCTTCTTGGACATTAAGAACAACCTTAAAGATTATACCCTTAAGGAGTTGAAGTCTATTGCAAATGTGTTAATAGATTCTGTATGTGATCTTACAAAAGAGAAGGACTTTTTGAACAAAAAATTAATGATTTTGAAGTTGAGAAAATAGCCATGATCATTCAAATTTCTGAAATACAATAGAAATATCAGTTAGTGTCCTCTGAAAACACTACTCTCAATGAGAAACTAAAGGAGATATCTCAGTTTAATGAAAAGGGAAAGGTGAGGGTAGTAGCATCCAATTCGAGCTTGAAGAAAAGTTAAATAAGTCTCAACTAGATCTTACTATTTCAATAGAGAGAAATTTTGAACTTTAGAGGGACCTAGTCATAATTAAGGCCGGGCTTGAAAAATCCCTCAAGTGGATGACCTTGTCATAAGTCCTTGCTAGTTTTACTAGTCATAGGTCTAACAATGGATGAGGTCTTGGTTTTCAAAAGACTAGCCCACTCTACAATCCTCATAGCAAGTAGGTGTCTGTTGCTAACAATTTATTATGTACACACCGTGGTAGAAATAGGCATATTAAAAATTCATGCCCAATAAGACTTGCTGCTGTTAGGAAACAAGATATGTACCCTCAAGCTGAAAACCACAACAGGGTACCTGGTTCAAAGCTCAATAGAACTAGATTACCTACGTGGACTACAGTGAATCTAATCTTTCCCTTATCCCTTTTCTAGGAACTCAAGTTAAAATGGGTTCCTAAAACTGATAAATGATTCCTTATGCATGCAAGAGTAAGAGGAAGCAGTGACCAATGGTTCATGGATAGTGGATGTTCTAAGCAAATGACTGGTAGAATGGAAGACTTTCTCTCACTCAAGGCCTATCAAGGGGGGAAATGTCTCCTTTGGTGATGGAAAACAAGGGTATATTCTTAGTATTGGGGAAATTGAAAAAAACCCTCAATCATGCTATTGAAAATATCCATTATGTGAATGGTCTCAAGTACAGTCTTCCCAGTGTTTCCCAAATTTGTGACAAAGAAAATTAAGTGAAGTTCTTATCTGAAAAATATAATGTCACCAATCTCAAAACTGGTGAAATATCACGACCCGAGACTACACCCTAGTCGTAACACGGTGCTTAGAGCCACAAGTGACTCCAAGCTAACCCATGGCCTGGCATGACACTAAGAGTATTGAAAATAAACGGAAATAAGATACTGAATGCAGAGGATACTGAATAAATAACAATTTTTAATCAAGTTTATTTACAACAACTGTAATCTAAAAATAAATTAGAACTGAATAAAATGACTCAGACTGACTATCGATGAAGCCTTTACTAATACTGACTGTAGGTAGCTGGTACATGACCCCCAACAATCCCTAATCAATGCATAAGAATAGAAATGAAATACTAAATCTGCAAACTTACTTAAGTCCTTGAATAAAGAGAACTCATCACCTACTAGCTGGAAGCTGTGATCTGCCTGACCATGATCCTAGTAGTAAGCACCTAAATCTACATCACATGAAAAATGTAAGAAGAAGAGGTAAGCGATCAGTAATTTTGAATGTACTAAGTATGCGAGATATGCACTATGAACAACTGAATATAAAACTGATATGAGCTATAATATAATAATTCACTGAATGATAAGTATGAGTGTGGGAACACCGGGATATTCTAAAACTATAAAGCGATATGTAAACTGGACATGCTGATAATAAGATATTTAAATCAAGAGTAATGCTGATGTATACTGAGATGCAATGACCCATCTGAATAAGCATAAATATTGAATGCATGAATATTCTGAAGTAACTAGAATACTATGAACTGGACTAACTTGAGGGTCATGCAAATACTGAAGTCTGAAATTGTGGGATATAAACTGATGCAATGACCAAGGAAATAAACATATAACTGATCAATACTTTGCTGAATAAACTGAATCCAAGGTCATGCAATAACTTACTCTGAACTGAGGGAGCTACTATTAACCGACATACCCCAAACTGAGCTAATCGGGGTTCAACCTATAACCCCAGTAGGAAGGGTGCTCTGTACCTTGTCAAGGGTACGAACACTGACTGATGTGGATCCACTAAACTTATGTCCTATGGACTAAGGTGTCAAGCCTAGTCTAATGGGTGGCCCTTTGGAACCTATGGCACCGTAGTTTTGGGATTTAGGGACTTCTACTAAAGGTCTCAGCCTAACTGGAGGGTGAGCCTTCATCCCTGCATCTAATTGGTGCTAAGTACTACTGTCACGACCCAAACCCGTCGTGAGTGGCACACACACTACTCACCCAGTGGGAGAACCATCTAACCCTAAACACCGACTCATAATCAACACTTAAAGGTTTCAAAACTAATCCATCAATAAATAAATGTCAAATCTAAACTAAAATAAGTACAACTGAAAGTGGAAGTATTGTACTTAACAAAACCATCCCTAGGAACCAAAAGTCGTCTGTACCAAAACTATTTCTAGATTGTCAAGGAAAGGGATGCAACCCCAAAAATTGAAATGAACCACAAGTACAGAATAAAGAACTATGCCAATATAAGAGAGATTCCATGGTAGCCCGATTATGCTGCTCACCCTGAAATCTAGAATCAACGACTGGAATCACAAGTGAGGTCTCGTAGGAGCTGCTGGAATATGTGCTGCACTCACAAAAGTAAATGCAAATGTAGTAGCAGCACACAAGAACAAAAGTGTACTGGTAGGGTCATTTGGCCAACCCAAGATGAAAATATGAACGCTTAACCAAATGATAGAATAACAAGCTAATCCATGCTAAAAACGACATACACTTAGCATATAAACACCAAAAAGAAAGTTCAGGATAAACAACCACTAAGTCAACAAATATCACTAAGTCAAGAACAATCAAGTCAAGTTAAGACACGTATACCATTATCAAGCATAGATAAATACATATTGCCCGGTTCACTCATGAAATCGTCAAACTCACCTGAACCTCATACATACACGCTATGGGTTATACTTCCACCCTCTAGCCATGAACCGCAGGGGACAACTACCGTTCATGTACTAAAACCCCAGACATAAGTGTCTGCCAACCTTATTTCACCAATATCCCATGAGAACGTCCCAAATACCGAAACATTCCATATTTTAGAAATAAGGCAGGTCAAATCAATAAGCAAGTAAAATCATTGCATTGACCACACCAAACAACATACATTAACTAGCCACACTATAAAGTAGTTAACATACATATTTAATACAAGTTGAATTAAACTACAATACCATCACCTACCTCGAATCCAGCTTGCACAACCCTTTAAGCCAGAGCTTTGCCTTTCCGTGCAATTCCCACTTGCTCATGGTCTAGGACCTGTATATAAATATATAATTAAAGAAATGACCTTAACGTGTTGGGATTTATAACTAAAACCCAACCCCTAAGGTTAAGTTCATGATCATTCCCTTCCCGTTCTAGGGTTTTTCTATCATAATTCACCTAAAACTACCAATTTCATGGACAAAGGAGTGAATTAATGAAATGCAAGGGTAAATTAACCATTAATAAACAAAACCCATTAACTTATTCCTTAATTTCTCTCTTGCACCAACAATTAACCAAAAATCCGCCCTAAAACCCTCCTCGAACTCCATGAATTAACAATTCCAAGGCTTAATAATTAAATACGAGTTGGAGGGGATGAATTCCTTACCTTAATGAAGAAGAACAAGGAATTTTGGTGTATTTCACCCTGAATCACCCATCCTTTACCCCAAAATGAGTTTAAGAATAATAAACTGGTTTGGGAAAATATTTCATTAAATTTGTGGTTTTTACCGCTATAGTGGTACCTGACCGCTATAGCGGTGCTACTATAGCTGTATCGACCGCTATAGCGGTCTTGACCGCTATAGCGGTCTTGACCGCCTTTGACAACTGCTATAACGGTAATTTCTCCGCTATAGCGCTCTTCGCAATAGAGCTGACCGCTATAGCGGTGTGTCGACCGCTATAGCGGCATCGACTGGACAAAAAATCCATCTTCACCCAAAAATTCCACTTTTTGCAACACACCCTAAACCTGAGACATTCCAAACAATGCTCTTTACGCTAAGATCAATTCTGGAAGTTCTACTTTACCCAGATTTAATTCCATAAATTCATACGGGTTCCTTATTATCTTAGCTAACTAGAAATCAATACAAGTGTCACCAAATCGGCCTAAATCATTCCTAGATTTCCCTAGACCACACCTCGCTCTGAATTTGATCGAAACTAGCCTAGCCTGAATTTATAGCTTCCAAACCGTAAGGAATTTGGACGTAAGATTTTAAATGTATAACCCATGTGTAATGAAGAAGAGGGTCATTACAACTACTCCCAACTGAATATAAACTGATATACTGAATAGCTCAATAATACTGATGTTCTGAGACTGAAAGGTAAGTGCTTTATCTGAAAGCATTCAAAATCATGTAAACCCAAAGGACTGAGTGTTCAGCTAACAATGCATGAAATCACAAGTCATTGGATGTTCATAACCTACCATCTCTGAAGAATTCAACTACTCATAACAATTCTATAACATGAAGAGAATTTGAAATTACTCAACACAAGTCCAAAATCATGTATTATTCAATATACTAAGGAATCATGAATTATAAACATGTAAAAGTACTGAATTCTCAAGGAAATCATGGATACGAGGATCATTCTGAAGAAGAACTACAATATAAAGGAATTTGTACTTTTCATGAAGCCCTAAGCCCTGAAAGATGAATTAAACTGAGGAATTTAGTTTACTTAGCGAATCAATGGGCTAACGGAACCCATTGATGAATTACCATATACCTAAAGGCAAAACCCTTTGGTGAAATCTTTGGATTTGGATCCTGAAGTTGAAGAACCCTAATTCTTACCTTAGAGAAGAAAATTGCGCCTTTTCCTCTATTTTTGGCTAAGTGTCACTTGATGTTATAAGGAATGAGGGATTTGGGGTATTTTAGGTTGATTATTTAGCCTTAGAATAGCTAAAACGATGTAGTTTTGGTGTTAAAAGAGTAAAAAAAGACCAAACATCCCTTTGAAAACATTTTAACAGTGGAAAACATTCCCGTCTGACGGTTGAGGTGACGAACCATCAAAACCTTGACAAACCGTCTCTCCAAATTATCAAAACATGATCAAATTTTGGTCTTACTAGTTAAGCCTGACGGTTTACCTTGATTGGCCATCACAAGTGTGATGGTTTATCACACCAAGCCATCACACTCTGGTAGACAAACACCCTCTTGTAAATAGGGCATAACTTTTTACTTTGCTATTGGATTAATGAACGGTGGGTTGCATTGGAAAGAACACTCAAAGACTTTTAATTTGGTGGATCTTGAGCTATAAAAATCTTTATATACTAGTAGTTATGCCACTTTGAAGTTGACCATAGTAAGATCTTATACAAAAATTTGATCGGTAAAGGAGCTTTCAATGTAACTAAGTGCTAGGAGTTACTTATGGACTCAAATCATGTCTAAATCACTTCTCATGCTACCAAATCAATATGTTTTGATCTGAATATACTTGAAGAACTGATCAGATCTTAACTTGGATTTTTAGGGTGTTACATGAAATCATTTTGACTGCAAAAAGGTGCAAGAATATGTATGTAGCTAATTTGAGATCCACATCTGCAAATAATCTCACATGTCTCAGTGCACAAGATGATCATGCTGACTTATGACATAGAAGACTGGGACCTGTCAGCTCCTCTTTTCGACATAAGCTGGCATCTAAGGACCCGGTTTGTGGTGTGCCTAAATTAAAGTTTGCAAACAATGTGATATGTGATGCTTATGCAAAAGGCAAGCATACCAGGTCCTAATTCAAGCAGAAGAAGCAAGTAAGTACTCCAAGGCCATTGGAACTTCTCCATATGGGTCTATGTGGACCTGTAATGGTTGCCAGCATAGGTGGAAAAAGATATATTCTGGTTATTGTGGATGATTAATCCAGATTCACCTGGACTATGTTCTTGAGGTCCAAAGCTAAAACCTTTCCAGTCTTTGTAACCTTTCCCAAGCAAATTTAGGTAAAAGTTGATGAGAAGATTGTTGGGATCTGGTCAGACCATGACACAGAGTTTAAAAATGCCAGGTTTGATGAATTTTGCTATTGAAATGGGATAAATCACAACTTTTATGCTCCTAGAACACCCCAACAGAAAGGTGTTGTTGAAAGGAAGAACAAAACCTTAGTGGATATTGCCAGAACTATGTTGATTTATGCTGGAATCTCCAAGAAATTTTGAGCAGAAGCTGTCAACACTACTTGCTATGAGATCAATAGGTGTTTAAATAGGTCCACTCTTGAAAAGACTCCCTATGAGTTGTTGAACAAGAAAAAGCCCAAGCTAAGCTACCTCAGGGCTTTTGGATGAAAATGTTTTGTTCTAAATAAAGGAAAGGATGATCTTGGAAAGTTTGATCCAAAAAATAATGAATGGATATTTGTAGGCAACTCCTCCAATAGCAAGGCCTATAGGATCTTCAACAAAAGAACTCAGTGTGAGGAAGAAAGTGTACATGTAATCTTTCATGAGTGTGGAGATCTGAGTGATAGGAAAAGACAAGATGATGATGAAATAGAAGGTCATTTGCAATTTCAAAAAGACTCATTGGATATGAGTGGTACCAATAATCTAGAATTGGTTGATGATAAAGATCCAACTGCAGATATCCAAGAACCAGGTACCCCTCAAGCACTACTAATTATTGTAGGCCAAAATATCAACTCAGGAGAACAACTTTCCTCTCAGTTGTCTCTAAGTCAATCCCCAGAAGGACCAGTACCAGACAACCTTTGTCTCTTCAACAAAAATCAAATTAGAAGCACAAATCATCACATCCTCTTGATAATTTGATTACTCTACTGGATTCAGGAATTCAAACCAGATTTTACTTCTAAAACATGTTTGCCTTCTCAGTTTTTCTATCTCAAATTGAGCCCAAAAATGTGAAAGAGGCTCTCAAACGCGCTGATTGGGTAAATGCTATGCAAGAAGAACTTTATCAATTCTAGAGGAGTAAGGTGTGACACCTGGTCCCTAAACCCAATGATAGAAATATCATTGGAATAAGGAGGATTTACAAAAACAAGACAGATGAACATGGGAATACAATCAGGAACAAGGCAAGGTTTGTAGTGCATGGCTACAATCAAGAAGAAGGGATAGATTATGAATAAACATTTGCACCTATTGGAAAAATGGAAGAAATTAGTATCCTTATTGTAATTGCATCATACATGGAGTTCAAACTGTACCAGATGGATGTGAAGAATGCTTTTCTAGATTCCTGAAAGAAGAAGTGTTTGTGAAGCAGCCCCCTGGTTTTGAAGATATTGATCATCATCTGCATGTTTTCAAGTTTGAAAAGGTTCTATATGGCTTGAAGCAAGCTCCAAGAGCCTGGTATGAGAGGTTGTCAAAATTTCTTCTGGAAAATAGCTTTAAAAGAGGTAACATTGACAACACTCTATTCTTAAAGTCTAGAGAAAGAAAGCTACTAATTGTTCAAGTTTTTGTGGATGACATCATTTTTGGTGCCATAACCAGTTCCTAATGTGAAGAATTTACTAAGCTTATGGGAAGTGAATTTGGGATGAGTATGATGGGCGAGCTGAATTTCTTCTTTGGATTGCAAATTAAGCAAGTTTTAAATGGAACCATGATATGGCAGAAGAATACATCAAGGAATTATTGAAAAGATTTCATATGAAAGATTCAAAATCAATTGATACTCCTATTGGAACCTCCTCAAAATTGGACATAGATGAATCTGATCCCTCTATGAATAAAACCATATATAGAGGGATTATTGGGTCCCTACTGTACTTGACTGCTAGCAGAGCAGACATAGTATTTAGTATGGGAATATGTGCCAGATTTCAACCTTGTCCCAAGGAATCTCATCTAAAAGCTGCCAAAAGAATTCTCATATATTTTAAAGAAACTTTCTACTTGGTCCTCTTCTATCCATCAGGTAACAACTTTGATCTTATTGGGTATGTTGATGCTGACTATGCAGGGTACCTGGTTGGGAGAAATAGAACCTAAGAATGGCTCATTTCCTTGGCTCATCCTTTATCTCCTAGGGAACAAAGAAGCAAAACTCAGTAGCTCTTTCTACCAGTGAAGCAAAATATGTTGCTGCCGCATCTTGCTGTGCTAAACTCCTATAGATCAAGTAACAACTGGAGGATTTTGGTATAATTTCTAATTGTGTCCCTCTATTCTATGACAACATCAGTGTTATAAATATGGCTGAGAATCCAATCCAATACATGAGGACTAAACACATTGATATCAAGTTTCACTTTTTGAGGGATAATGTGGAGAAAAGGCTTGTTCAAATACAGTTCTGTAGAACTAAAGATCAGATCACAGATATATTCTCAAAGGCACTCAGCAGAGACCAGTTTGAGAAAAATTACATGAAGTTAGAACTCATCAAACTAAACTACGTTCTCTCTTTTCAGCACAATCGCCTCTTAACATTGGATATGATTAGGAAGTAGGTGTCTGAGTGGGATGAATATACATTATATCTAACTCAGTCTTATATATTTGTAGATATACATACATGGTAATGAGGAGAAGATGAGGAAGAATATGGGGCAGACTCAACCACTTAAAGGTTCAAAAATTAAGAGGAGAGACCGAGTTCTTTCTCACAAGGTTAACATTATCCACTTTACTTTTGAAAAGTTTTAAAACTAGTTCAAATCTTACCATGTAGTATTCCCACCTGTCAGTAACGTTTCTACATCTCTTTAAGTTGAATCGACACACTTGATCCCAACCAAATACGTTGCTTCATCTCCTCTCAAAACCTATCCCAACCATTCTCTTTAATCCCTTATTTATTACTGCCACTACCTCTAAAAATCCTCAAAACTCTAAAATCCTCTACACTTCCATTTGTTCCCCCTCACCTATTTTTATCTCCTTCATTCTCTAAGTTCTCTCTAAATAGCCTCTATCATGAGTACTTGGAACTAAGCATGTTGTAAAACATGAGTGCATGAGTCATGAGCTGTATGACATGAGACTGAAATTCATAGATTTGTAGAGTATGATTAGTACTATTGAGTAAAATATTACTCCTTATACTAGATTTTGAGGATGGACATGATTCTGTATGATTTGTATGAATATGAGTTACGATCATGGCAGTGACATACAAGGCATGAGTATAGAGTCATAATGACTAAAGTACAAGAAATATACTGAGATAGGAATGGGTCAGGTATTTGTCTCCTATGGCTCTGTTCTAGAACTCATTAGCATTACTACTAGGATTTCAAAACCTGACTTGGTTGATCACTCTATCATCTCCCCCTTAGATTTAAGCCATCATTCTAAGTGTTTAGACCTATTCAATAAATTCTAAACTGAATTATAGTCACTTTACTTTAGCAGTCGGGGTATAATAATACACGTAAATACTAAACTCCCCCTAAAAGACTATATCTTAAAGTTTAAACTCGATGTTAGTACTTCTTTCTGAGATACCACTCTTAACTTTCTCTAGCCTCTATAGTCATCATACTATAACTTAAACACTTACTAACTTAGAATCTTAGTAAATATCACAATACCCTGAGTACACACCTTTTCGTTCTAGAATTTGAAACTCTCCCTATTCATTAGTCTGATCATCCACAATTTACACTTAGGGTCAAAAACTGAACATAGATTGCCACATAATTTCTAATACACTATACCCATTTACTACTACTGGATAGGTATCATGAAACAATAGTCCACCCAATATCTTTATGAAAATAATAAACCTTAACCACCTCTTTTATCCAACTATATATATCCCAAATCATGATAACTTTGGGGCAAGCACTACCCAATAATTTGATCAACATACATACTTTTTCCTTCCTAAGGGTCATCTACTATAATATTCTGAGAAGGGATCTGAGAGCATATCTGACGTTAGCTTTCCATATAATTTACATGAACAAGAGTGAACTTTTTCAAAATTCTGAACTTAGAGGCACTGATAGAAACCTCTTAAGCCCTTGTCAACCTCATAACTATCTGTAGGCTCTGTCTGAGAAAACTCTATCAGTAGAAATTTAAGCTTGACTAATTTTATTACCTAAAAAATATGGCGTAGTCAGCAAAAATGGAGCCATGCTCGGATCTATATAAATTTCTTAGTGAACATCTCTGCTGCACGATCTAAGATCTAAGATAAGAGAGAAGGTAGCCATTTTCTAAATGCCCTGTAGCCTCTCAAAGAAAAGTACAGACATCTCAATACCGTTCCGTATGACTCTACTATACACAATTTCAGAGACACCCTAGGGCACTTGAACCTTGTGCTCTAATACCAAGTTTGTCACGACCCGAGACTACACCCTAGTCGTAACATGGTGCTTAGAGCTACAAGTGACCCTAAGCTAACCTATGGCGTGGACAGACACTAAGAGTACTAAAAATAAATGGAAATAAGATATTGAATGCGGAAGATACTGAATAAATAACAATTTCTAATCAAGTTTAATTACAACAACTATAATCTAAAAAGAAACTAGAACTAAATACAATAACTCAGACTGTCTATTTATGAAACCTCTACTAATATTGACTGTAGGTAGCTGGTACATGACCCCTAGCTATCCTTAATCAATACATAAGAATTGAAATGAAATACTAAAAATGTAAACTGACTTGAGTCCTCGATCAAAGAGAACTCATCACCTGCTGGCTAGAAGATGTGATCTGCCTGATCATGATCCTAGTGGTAAGCACCTGAATCTATATCGCATGAAAAATATAGGTAGAAGAGGTATATGATCAATATTTTTGAATGTACTGAGTATGCGAGATATGCACTATGAACAACTGAATATAAAACTGATATGAGCTACATTATAATAATTGACTGAATGATAAGTATGGGTGTGGGATCACCGAGATATTTTAAAACTATAAAGTGATATGCAAATTGGGCATGCTGACAATAAGATATTTAAATCAAGAGTAATACTGATGTATACTGAGATACAATGATCCATCTGGATAAGCATAAATATTTAATGCAAGAATATTCTAAGATAATTAGAATATTGTGAACTAGATTGAATTGAGGGTCATGCAACTACTGAAGTCTGAAATTGTGGGATATAAACTGATGTAATGAACAAGTAAATAAAAATATAACTGATCAATACTGTACTAAATAAACTAAATACAAGGTCATGCAATAACTGACTCTGAACTATGGGAGCTACTGTTAACCGAAATACCCCAATCTGAGCTAACTAGGGTCCAACCTATAACCCCAGCTAGAAGGGTGCTCTGTACCTTACCAAGGATAGGAACATTGACTGACGTGGATCCACTAAACTATGTCCTAAAGGACTAAGGTGTCAAGCCTAGTCTGAAGGGTGACCTTTTAGAACCTACGACACCCTAGTTTTGGGACTTAGGGACTTCTACTAAATGTCTCAGTTTAACTAGCGGGTGATCCTTCGTCCCTGCATCCACTCGGTGATAAGTACTTCTCCCAACTGAATATAAACTAATATATAATCAATAGCTCAATTATACTGATGTTCTGAAACTGAAAGGTAAGTGCTTTATCTGAAAGCATTCAAAATCATGTAAAGCCAAAGGACTGAGTGTTTAGCTAACAATGCATGAAATTCTAAGCCATCGGTGAGCATAATCTGCAATCTTTGAAGAATGCAACTACTCATAACAATTCTATAATCTAAAGAGAATATGAAATTACTTAACACAAGTCCAAAAGCATTTATTCATATACCGAGGAATCATGTATTATAAGCATGTAAAGGTACTGAATTCTCAAGGGAAGCATGGATACAAGGATCATTTTGAAGATGAACTGAAATATAAAGGAATTTGTACTTTTCATGAAACCCTAAGCTCTAAAAGATGAATTAAATTGAGGAATTTAGTTTACTTAGGGACTCAATGGGTGAAAGGAACTTATTGATGAAATCCCACATACCTGAAGGTAAAATCCTAGGTAAAACCTTTGGATTTGGAGCCTGAAGTTGAAGAACCTTAATTCTTGCCTTGGAGAAAAAAATCTCTCCTTTTCTCTATTTTTGGCTAAGTGTTGCTTGATATTTTAAGGAATGAGGGATTTGAGGTATTTTAGGATTATTATTTAGCCTTGGAATAGCCAAAACAACATATTTTTGGTGTTAAAAGAGTAAGAAAAGACCAAACAACCCTTTGAAAATGTTTTAACAATGCAGAACATTTTAGTCGGACGGTTCAGGTGACGAACCATTAAACCCTTGACAAACCGTCTCTCCAAATCATCTAAACATGACCAAGTTTTAGTCTTACTAGTTAAGCCTGATGGTTTGCCTTGATGGGACATCACAAGTGTGACGGTTCGTAATACCGAACTGTCATACTCTGGTAAACAAACACCCTTTGGTAAATAGAGTATAACTTTTTACTCCGGTATTTGATTAATGAACTTTTGGCTACGTTGGAAAGAACACTCAAAGAAATTTTATTTGGTAGGTCTTGATCTACAAAATTGTTTATATGGTAGTAGTTATGCCCCTTTAAAGTTGACCATAGTAAGATCTTATACAAGAATTTGATTGGTAAGGGATCTTTCAACTTAACTAAGCGCTTGGAGTTACTTATGGCCTCAATTCATGTCTAAATCACTTCTCATGCTACCAAATCATTATGTTTTGTTCTAAATATACTTGAGGAACAGTTCAGATCTTAACTTGGATTTTTAGGGTGTTACATGAAATCATTTTGACTGCAAAAAGGAGCAAGAACATGTATGTCGCTAATTTAAGATCCGCATCTGCAAATGATCTCACATCTCTCAGTGCACAAGATGATCATGCTGACTTATGGCATAGAAGACTAGGACATATCAGCTCCTCTCTTCTAAATAAGCTGGTATCTAAGGACTTGGTTCATGGTGTGCCCAAATTAAAGTTTGCTGACAATGAGATATGTGATGCTTGTGCAAAAGGCAAGCATACAAGATCATCATTTAAGCAGAAGAAGCAAGTAAGTACTTCAAGGCCATTGGAACTTCTCTATATGGATCTATGTGGACCTGTAATAGTTGTGAGCATATGTGGAAAGAAATATATTATGGTTATTATGGATGATTACTCCAGATTCTCCTGGACTATGTTCTTGAGGTCCAAGTATGAAACTTTTCCAGTCTTTGTCACCTTTTCCAAGTAAATTTTGATAAAAGTTGATGAGAAGATTGTTGGGATCTGGTCAGACCATGGCACAAAGTTTTAAAATGCTAGGTTTGATGAGGTTTACTGTTGAAATGGGATAAATCAAAACTTTTCTACTCCCAGAACACCTCAACAGAATGGTGTTATTGAAAGGAACAATAGAACCTTGGTGGATATTGCCAGAACTATATTGGTTGATGCTGGAATCTCTAAGAACTTTTGAGAAGAAGTTGTCAACACTGCTTTCTATGTGATCAACAGGTGTCTAATCAGGTACATTCTTGAAAAGACTCCCTATGAGTTGTTGACTAAGAAAAATCCTAAGCTAAGCTACCTCAGGGCTTTTGGATGCAAATGTTTTATTCTAAATAATGGAAAGGATGATCTTGGAAAGGTTGATCCCAAAAATGATGAAGGGATCTTTGTAGGCTACTTGTCCAACAACAAGGCCCATAGGATATTTAACAAAAGAAATCAGTGTGTGGAAGAAAGTGTACATATAATCTTTGATGAGTTTGTAGATCTGAGTGATGGGAAGGGACAAGATGATGCTGAAATAGAAGGTCTTTTGTAATTTCAAAAAGACTCATTAGACAGGAGAGGCTCCAGTAATCTAGCCTTGGTTGATAATAAAGATCCAGCTATAGATATCCAAGAACCAGGTACCCCTCAAGCACCATTAATTTTTGTAGACAAAAATATCAACTCAGGAGAACAACTTTCCTCTCATTCATCTCTAAGTCAATCCCCAGAAGGAACCGATACTAGGCAACCTCAGTCTTTTCAACAAAAGTCAAATTAGAAGCATAAAATATCACACCCTCTTGATAATCTGATCACTCCACTGGATTTAGGAATTCAAACCAGATCTTACTCCAGAAACATGTTTACCTTCTTAGCTTTTCTATCTCAAATTGAGCCTAAAAATATAAAAGAGGCTCTCAAGCATGCTGATTGGGTAAAATCTATGCAAGAAGAACTTCATCAATTCAAGAGGAGTAAGGTGTGACACCTGGTCCCCAAACCCGATGATAAAAATATCATTGGAACAAGGTGGGTTTATAGAAAAAAGGCAGATGAACATAGGAATACAATCAGGAACAAGGCAAGGCTTATAGTGCATGGCTACAATCAAGAAGATGGGATAGATTCTGATGAAACAATTGCACCTGTTGCAAGAATGGAAGAAATTAGGATCCTTATTACATTTGCATCATACATGGAGTTTAAACTATACCAGAAGGAAGTAAAGAGTGCTTTTCTAAATGGGTTCATGAAAGAAGAAGTGCATGTGAAGTAGCCCCCTAGTTTTGAAGATATTGATCATTCTCTGCATATTTTCAAGTTAGACAAGGTTCTTTATGGCTTGAAGAAAGCTCCAAGAAGTTGGTATGAGAGGTTGTCAGAATTTCTTTTAGAAAATGGATTTTAAAGAAGAAAGATTGACAACACTCTATTCTTAAAGTCCAGAGAAAGAAACCTACTGATTGTTCAAGTTTATGTGGTTGACATCATTTTTTGTGCCATAACCATTTCCCTGTGTGAATAATTTGCTAAGCCAATGGGAAGTGAAATTGAGTTGAGTATGATGGGAGAGCTAAATTTCTTCATTGGATTGCAAATTAAGCAAGTTTCAAATGGTACCATGATATGTCAGTAGAATATAGCAAGGAATTGTTGAAAAGATTTCATATGGAAGATTCAAAACCAATTGATACTCCTGTTGGAACCTTCTCAAAACTGGACACTGATGATTCTTGTCTCTCCGCGAATGAAACCATATATAGAGGGATTATTGGGTCCCTACTATACATGATTGCCAGTAAAGCAGACATAGTATTTTGTATGGGAATGTATGCCATATTTCAAGCTTGTCCCAAGGAATCTCATCTAAAAGCTGCCAAAAGGATTCTTAGATATCTCAAAGAGACTTCTGACCTGGTTCTATTATATCCATCAGGTGACAACTTTGATCTTATTAGGTATGCTAATGCTGACTATGCAGGGTACCTGGTTGAGAGAAAGATCACCTAAAGAATGGATCATTTCCTTCGCTCATCCTTGATCTCTTGGGGAACAAAGAAGCAAAACTCAGTAGCTCTTTTTACTGGTGAAGCAAATTATATTTCTGTTGCATCTTGTTGTGATCAACTCCTATGGATCAAGCAACAACTGGAGGATTTTGGTATAATTTCTGATTGTGTTCCTCTATTCTATGACAACTCTAGTGTTATGAATTTGGCTAATAATCCAATCCAACACAAGAGGACCAAACACATTGATATCAGGCGTTATTTTCTAAGGGATAATGTGGAGAAAAGGCTTGTTCAAATGCATTTCTATAGCGCTAAAGATCAGATCACAAATATATTCTCAAAGGCACTCAGCAGGGACTAGTTTGAGAAAAAATGCATGAAGTTGGGACTCATCAAATTAAACTACGTTCTCTATTTTCAGCACAATTACCTCTCAACATTAACTATGATTAGAAGCAGGTATCTGAGTGGGATGAATAAAAATTATGTCTAACTCAGTCTTATATCTTTATAGATATACATGCATGGTATGAGGAAAAGATGAAGAAGAAGATGGGACGAACTCAACCACTTGAGGGTTCAAAAATTCAGAGGAGGGACCTAGTTTCTTCTCATAAGGTTAGCATTATCCACTTTACTTTTGAAAAATTTTAAAAACTATTTTAAATCTTTCCATATAGGATTCCCACCTGTCAGTAATGTTCCACATCCCTTTAAGTTGAATTGACACACTTGATCCCAACCAGACACGTTGCTTCATCTTCTTTCAAAATCTATCCCAACCATTCTCTTTAATCCCCTATTTACTACTGCCACTACCTCTAAAAATCCTCACCCCTCTAAAACCCTCTACACTTCCATATGTTCCCTCTCACCTATTCTTATCTTCTTCATTCTCTCAATTCACTCTAAACATCCTCTATTATGTCTCAGTCTCAATCTCCTAGTCAGTCTCTCAAGGAAACTTCTTTGGCTTCACAATCATCACCTCTACCACTCATTGTTTCTGATCTTCAAAATACCTTCTCAAGCACCTATATTACTCCTTATTCTCTATCAAAAAATATTTTTCTCACTGTGTCATCCTCGATCAATTAGACATAATATTCTCCCATTCAGACTTCTACTACCCGATTCAAGTTCAGTGAGGTAACACTGATCTCTGTTTCCAACCCCATTGTTCCTATTTCTAATGCAGTCAAGGATTTCTAACCTGGTCTTTTAGAAACTATGAAAGAAATTTTGCAATTGGATGGAGATGCTAGATCCTCTGAGAGACCTAGTACCAGAGATAGTTTACCTAAGGTTACTTTCTTAGAGTCTCGACCTATTGATGAAAAAATATTCGATAGAGATATGTAGGATGAAAGAGGAATATCATCCAACATACTAGCAGTGAGTGAGGATTTGGTTTTACAAAGTTTGACTAAAATGGCTGAAGGAGCATCTAAAAATGATGAAACTGAAGGCTCTCATCCTAAGTTTTGTTCTCCAACACTCTCATCTCATCTTAAGTGGGATAATACTCCAGGGTCAATAGAAATTCAGCAAAATGTAGAGGAAAATGATGAGGACACTGATGATGGTAAGCCATTGGTATGGAAAATCACTAAGCAAAATGCGTTAGAGCATTCTGAAGGATCTGGTGCACCAATAAAATTTCATGGTACTAGGGGTAGTTCGAGAAGAATTATGGATGCAAATTTGCAAGAAAATCAATCTAGTACTAGGAGAAAAAGAAAATTGAGGAAGAAGTCGATCATTGAGGTTGAAGTTCCATCTGAAAAGGTGTTAAATGTTGATGAGGAAAGTCAAAAAAAGAAGTGGATAATGATGTTTCTCGTAGGGTCTCTTAACATTCACACTAAATCTCTCTCTGCCATTACCACTGCAGTTAAGGGTGCCAAAGGGAAAGGAACACCCATCAAACGTAAGAAAATTTCTCTAGGGACAAAATACAAGTGAGGTGAAAGTCTGGATGTGGAGGGACCTGGTCTTATCTCCAAGTCTTCTAAAGCAGGAAAGAGCATTATGTCTCAACAACAAGGATTGTGTTGTAGTGATATGAATTCCAAGTCCAAGAAAGTTGTAAAAGTGCTCACCAGAGAGGAGAGAGAAGCTATACTAAAGAAGAAAAAGGTTCTACATGGAAGAGTGTTTGATCCTGCCATTGTTGAGTTTCCTGGCATGGTTGAACTGGTGGAAATCATGAAATTTTAGGATTGGAGTCATCTCTTTGAGACCCTAGTTCCAACTTTCTATGAGAAGGAAGTCAGAGAATTTTATCAAGAGTTGACCTTTTCTGCAGATGGTCTGTCCTTGGCCATCAAAATACATGGAGTTGAAATATCTCTAGATGAAAGAGTGCTTGGAGATATTCTAGAGGTTCCTACTAAAGGGATCAGGTCATCAACAGCTTCTGAAAAGTTCCTTAAACATATTGACAAATTAGATGATTTGAATATTGCCAACGTAAACAAGAAAGCTCTCAAAGGGGATTTTCAATTGCTCTTTGAACTTGTTATGAACATGTTGGGTTTTGGTGAAAGATGAATGGAAAATTGGTGGAACAAAATGGGAACAAAGGGAGGTGAATAGTCACTTTATAGAAGGAAAAATAGTTTCTCCCTCATTGGTGGGAGAAAGAAATCATTTTTCCTTTATATTAAGAAGTACTCCTTTGAAGGGATAGTGAGCCAAGAAGAAACCAAGCCTCGCGCCGTCGTCGTGGTCGCTCGCTCGGTTCGGCTTCGGCTTTGGCTTTGGCTTTGGAAAATGATCGATCGAGAGACTATCTTTTTAGGCAATTTTTTTTTTAATCCAGAAAAATTTCGTCTGAAATTTTCCTCCAAATGCAATGTTCCAACGAAATGTTTTGCAACGTTTGTGACTGTTCAAGAAACAGTGCATCGTTCCAGAACAATGCAACCATTCCAGAAACATGCAACATTCCAGAAACGATGCATCAGTTCCAGAACAAATGCAATATTTCAGAAATAGTGCTTCAAAACAGTGCAACTTTTTGAAGCAGTGCATCCTTTCGAAACAGTGCGTAGTTGGCTATAAATACCTGTGTTTTCCTTCATCAGGTATTCAGAAAATTTTTACAAGAAAAAAACAAAATTCTGTAAACTCTCTTCTTCTAAAACAGTCAGTCAGTGTGTGTGAATACTCCGTTCTTGAGTTCGGCGAAGTTCTACAATTTTCATTGCTGATAGTGTAGAGTAGTGTTCTATTTTATCATGGAAAGAATTAATCCATACCTCGGACAATAGTGAGGGGATTAGATTCTTTAAGGAGACACAGTATAACTGTGGACTAAGAACAAAGAAAAATCTGTGCTATTAGTGTGTCAACATTCTGCAGAAAATCCAAAAAACAACAAGCTTAAAGAATCTGCCCGAAATGGCAGAACCTGTTGATACTGTAATGACTTCTGCTTCTGTGCAAACAAATACAGCTTCTTCAAACCGTGTTGTTCCTGCACTGACAGCAACTGAAAAACCCAAGAAATTTTTCGGTACTGACTTTAAGAGGTGGCAACAGAAAATGTTGTTCTATCTAACTACTCTCAGTTTGCAGAAATTTATTTCTGACAAAGTTTCAACCTTCCCGGATGACACTCCGGAAAAGAACCATTTCATAGTAATGGAAGCATGGAATCATTCTGATTTTCTGTGCAAAAATTACATTCTGAATGGGTTGGAAGATAGCTTGTATAATGTCTATAGCGTATGCAAAACGTCTAAAGAATTATGGGACGCATTAGACAAGAAATACAAGACTGAAGATGCTGGACTAAAGAAATTTGTGGTGGCCAAATTTCTGGAATATAAAATGGTTGACAGTAAAACTGTCATGTCTCAAGTCCAAGAATTGCAAGTAATAATCCATGATTTACTTGCTGAAGGAATGGATGTAAATGAAGCATTTCAAGTAGCAACTTTTATCGAAAAATTGCCTCCTTTGTGGAAGGATTTTAAGAACTACTTGAAACATAAACGAAAGGAAATAAAGTTGGAGGACTTGATTGTTCGGTTGCGGATTGAAGAAGACAACAAAGCTGCTGAAAAGAAAGCCACTTCAAACTCTTCAATTCCGGGAGCAAATCATGTTGAAACTCCTCCAAAGAACAAGAAAAGGAAAAAGTCCAATGAAGAGAAGAATGAATCAAGCAAGAAGAGGTTCAAAGGAAATTGCTACAACTGTGGCAAGTATGGTCATATGGCTTCGGAGTGTCGTGCTCCTAAGAAGGACAAGGACAAGAAAAAGAAAGACCAAGCGAACCTGAATGAGGACATAGACTTTTTGTGTGCAATACTGTCCGAGTGCAACTTGGTTGTAAATCCCAAAGAATGGTGGATGGATTCGGGTGCTACCCGACATGTTTGTTCAAATAGAGAGTTGTTCTCTTCCTATACTGTTGCTGGACAAGGCGAGACTATTTGTATGGCAAACTCTGCAACCGCAAAGATAGAAGGAACTGGAAAGATTGGCTTGAAAATGACTTCGGGCAAGATAGTGACGCTTAACAATGTTCTTCATGTTCCTGAAATGCGCAAGAATTTGGTCTCGACTTCACTTCTGGTCAAGAATGGTTTTAAATGTGTATTTGTGTCTGATAAGATTGTACTTAGTAAAAATGATATGTTTGTTGGAAAGGGTTACCTCACTGAGGGCCTTTTCAAGCTAAGTGTAATGGCTATTGATATCAATAAAAGTACTTCTTCTTCTTACTTGCTTGAGTCCAATAATTTGTGGCATGCGCGTTTAGGACATGTTAATTATAAAACATTGCGAAAAATGATTAACTTGGAAATATTGCCTAAGTTTGAAAGTAATAATATGAAGTGTCAAGTATGTGTGGAATCTAAGTATGCTAAGCATCCATATAAGTCGATTGAAAGGAATTCAAATCCCTTAGACTTAATCCACACAGATATTTGTGACATGAAGTCAACACTATCACGTGGTGGTAAAAGATACTTTATAACTTTCATTGATGATAGCACTCGATATTGCTATGTTTATCTACTTAACAGCAAAGATGAGGCAATTAATGCATTCAAGCAATACAAGAATGAAGTTGAGACACAACTTGATAAGAAAATCAAAATGATCAGAAGTGATAGGGGCGGCGAATACGAATCTCCTTTTGAAGAAATATGTTTGGAATATGGCATTATTCATCAAACAAATGCCCCATAATCTCCACAATCCAATGGAATTGCGGAAAGAAAGAATAGAACATTAAAGGAGATGATGAATGCCTTGCTGATAAGTTCTGGTTTACCGCAGAACTTGTGGGGGGAAGCTATTTTAACGGCGAATCGAATACTCAATCGAATACCCCATAGCAAAACAAAGTCAATTCCATATGAGAAGTGGAAAGAAAGGAAACCCACCTTGAAATATTTCAAAGTGTGGGGGTGTTTGGCAAAAGTCCAAGTTCCTAAACCCAAAAGGGTTAAAATAGTACCAAAAACAATTGACTGTGTATTCATTGGATATGCAACCAATAGCAAGGCGTATCGATTTCTGGTTCACAAATCAGACAATCCTGACATTCATGTAAATACGGTAATCGAATCAGACAATGCTGAATTTTTTGAAAATGTTTACCCGTATAAGAATGAATGTGAGTCGTCTAGTGAAAAATCTAAACGACCTCGGGAAGAAGAAAAGGAAAGTACGCCTAATGAAGAAAGTGTAAGGCGCAGCAAACGTCAAAAGACATCAACTTCCTTTGGTCCCGATTTCTTGACATTCTTAGTAGAGAATGAGCCTCAAACATTTAAGGAAGCTATGTCTTCTTCGAAAGCACAATATTGGAAAGAGGCAATCAATAGTGAAATAGAATCCATAATGAATAATCATACGTGGGAATTAGTTGATCTTCCTCCAGGAAACAAACCATTGGGTTCTAAATGGATCTTCAAAAGGAAAATGAAAGATGATGGCACTATTGATAAATATAAAGCAAGACTAGTTGTCAAGGGGTTCAGACAACGAGAAGGTCTTGATTATTTCGACACATATTCGCCGGTAACAAGAATTACGTCAATTCGAGTATTGATAGCGTTAGCCGCCGTGTATGGTCTTCAAATTCATCAAATGGATGTGAAGACAACCTTCTTAAATGGAGAATTGGAGGAAGAGATCTACATGGATCAACCCAAAGGGTTTGTAGTTCCAGGAAAAGAAAAGAAGGTATGTCGACTGGTTAAGTCACTTTATGGACTAAAACAAGTGCCCAAATAATGGCATGCGAAATTTGACCAAACAATGTTGGCAAATGGATTTAAGATCAATGAGTGTGATAAATGTGTTTACATAAAGAACACTCCAAATAACGTTGTCATTGTTTGCTTGTATGTTGATGATATGTTGATAATGAGTAAAGACATTTCCGACATAAATGCTACTAAGCGTATGCTTGCTAGCAAATTTGATATGAAAGACTTAGGAGTTGCAGATCTGATTTTAGGAATTAAAATTCACAGAACTCCTCAAGGTCTAGCTTTGTCTCAGACTCACTATATCAATATGGTATTGGAGAAATTCAAGTATTTGGACTTCAAAGTCGCAAAGACTCCAATTGATGTAAATCTTGCTCTTACAAAGAACAAGGGTCAAAGCAAGTCCCAAGTGGACTATGCTCGAGTGTTAGGAAGTTTGATGTACATAATGAATTGTACAAGACCTGATATAGCTTGCGCCATAAGTAAACTGAGTCGGTACACGAGTAATCCCGATCAAACTCATTGGATGGCGATGAAGCGAGTGTTGGGTTATTAAAAATACACTCAAGAATATGCATTGCACTACAATAAATATCCTGCAGTGGTTGAAGGATATAGTGATGCGAATTGGATCACCGGATCATCTGAAATAAAATCCACAAGTGGATATGTGTTCACCATTGGTGGAGGAGCAGTGTCTTGGAAATCTTCCAAACAGACGTGTATAGCTCGCTCTACAATGGAATCCGAGTTTATAGCTCTGGATAAGGCCGGTGAAGAAGCAGAATGGCTAAGGAATTTTCTAGAAGATATTCCTTTATGGCCAAATCCAGTTGCTCCTATATGTATACATTGTGACAGTCAATCGGCAATAGGACGAGCTGGAAATGTTATGTATAATGGAAAGTCTCGTCACATGCGACGAAGACACAATACCGTTAGACAGTTACTCTCTAGTGGAATTATCACAATTGACTATGTTAAGTCAAAAGATAATGTGTCGGATCCGCTAACAAAAGGCCTAACTAGAGAGGCGATTGATAAATCATCAAAGGGAATGGGTTTAAGGCCAAGGACAAGTCATCACGGCGGTAACTCTACCTAGCAGACTGGAGATCCCAAGAGCTAGGTTCAAAGAGATCAAAGAAAGTCATGACTGACGGTCCAACATTGTCAAACTAAACTCAACCTATTCTCATGATGTAGACAATATTTCAGAAAGCAAGGATAGAGCTTAAGATGTGAAGCCTTTAATGATTACCTAAGTTTGGCTGGTATGACCAAATAGTTTTGTCTATTGGACTTAACGTTTAGGAATCACCTATGTGAGTGAGAAGTGTAAGCCGCTTCAAGGAGAATATAACGTAAGGCCAATTCTCTACGCACTCATGAAACCAAGACGTGTTCATGGATGAAATGAACAAAACAATGAGAACCAAGAACGGTTAAGGGTTAGTTGTGTGACATACATTGTCTAGGTATACATAAAAGCTCGACGGTTCAAAGATATCAAATCTACCGATTGACCGAGGATACCCGATGTATGTTTACTATGGAAAGTTCA
This sequence comes from Capsicum rhomboideum, assembly GCA_031232105.1. Taxonomy (NCBI): domain Eukaryota; kingdom Viridiplantae; phylum Streptophyta; class Magnoliopsida; order Solanales; family Solanaceae; genus Capsicum; species Capsicum rhomboideum. The sequence continues at coordinate 44,855,078 of CP124716.1, forward strand.
AAGGAAAACCTACTTATCCAGATGCAACTGATTCTTATTTGTAGATCACACACGTTTTTCTAAAATAAAATAGCCATTGCCCATTCATGTGGGGGATTTTTGGGTTTTGGTGAAAGATGAATGGAAAATTGGTGGAACAAAATGGGAACAAAGGGAGGTGAATAGTCACTTTATAGAAAAAAAAATAGTTTCTCCCTCATTGGTGGGAGAAAGAAATCATTTTTCCTTTATATTAAGAAGTACTCCTTTGAAGGGATAGTGAGCCAAGAAGAAACCAAGCCTCGCGCCGTCGTCGTGGTCGCTCGCTCGGTTCGGCTTCGGCTTTGGCTTTGGCTTTGGAAAATGATCGATCGAGAGACTATCTTTTTAGGCAAATTTTTTTTTAATCCAGAAAAATTTCGTCTGAAATTTTCCTCCAAATGCAATGTTCCAACGAAATGTTTTGCAACGTTTGTGACTGTTCAAGAAACAGTGCATCATTCCAGAACAATGCAACCATTCCAGAAACATGCAACGTTCCAGAAACGATGCATCAGTTCCAGAACAAATGCAATGTTTCAAAAACAGTGCTTCGAAACAGTGCAACTTTTTGAAGCAGTGCATCCTTTCGAAACAGTGCGTAGTTGGCTATAAATACCTGTGTTTTCCTTCATCAGGTATTCAGAAAATTTTTACAAGAAAAAAACAAAATTCTGTAAACTCTCTTCTTCTAAAACAGTCAGTCAGTGTGTGTGAATACTCCGTTCTTGAGTTCGGCGAAGTTCTACAATTTTCATTGCTGATATTGTAGAGTAGTGTTCTATTTTATCCTGGAAAGAATTAATCCATACCTCGGGCAATAGTGAGGGGATTAGATTCTTTAAGGAGACACAGTATAACTGTGGACTTAGAACAAAGAAAAATCTGTGCTATTAGTGTGTCAACATTTTGCAGAAAATCCAGAAAACAACAGAACATTGGTAATATAAAAATATTTAGCCATGAACATATATCAGTTAAAACATAATATATATATAATTCTACTCAAAAGCGAATTTAAAAAATTAATGATGACGGGGAATTCATTATCTTTAACATGATCATAGATAGATAAATTAATTTGAGATTTTTGATGGAGGAATTTAGATCACACATAAAGGGCAGAGGCGGTAAGCATTGGATTCGACCACTCCCCTCAACCGACTATCATATTTTAGGGTGTCCAACTAAATATATGATCAATTCTCAAGGTATATTGTATATATTCACACATATTCTTTTTAGAAATAATGGATCCACCGACATCCCTGCCCTCCACGTATAAGATTACATCGAACTGTAATATGTTATAACAAGTTATCGATAACATATTTTTCAATATTGTGACCACATATATTTAATTTAAATCCTTATGTTATATACCATTTTATAGTAGTATTTTAAAAACATCAAGGGAATGTTAGGGTTTTTGCCCTGATTTTCTTACCCAATTTAAGTTTTACTTTTCTTAGAATGAAAGTAAAATTAATATCATAATTACTTTTACTTTTCCTAAAAGAAAAATATAAAACTCTTTCATATTTGGCTAACCTCTTTATTGTAGTTAAGATTTTGAAACTCTATAAATAGAAGACTCCTCTTCTCATATCACAACACAATAGCATCCACAGTGTAGTCCTCAAAAGAGTCATGTTTAGGGGGAGATTTTTCTCTCATAGGTTTTATAATATTTTAATATTAGTTTTTCATATGTAGGCCAATTGGCCAAATCATATAATAATAATATTTTTTTAGTTTAGTATTTTTGTCATCTGATTTATCGCCTTGATGGTTTGCAACTATAAGCTTCCGCATGACGTCCTCTCGATTTCGAACCCAACAAATAGTATCAAAGCCTACGGTTCAAAGGTCCAATGGTTTGGTAAAACGAGATTAAAAACAGGTTCAACACGGTTTCAAATCAAGCTGCAACCAATTTGATGATAATGAAAATTTTTGTCGAAAGAAAAAAGTCAAAAAAACTACATGTGGAACAATTGTAAATCATATTTTCAAAATCCTGCTGCTATATTTTTAAAAATAAAGTTCACTTTTAACCCTGCAAAGGGCTCCAATATTTTTAACCCGAAAGGGCTCATATATTTTTAACCCCAAAAGCTCCATTTTTAAGCATGCCAAACAGCATTGATGAAGATTATGTGAAGAACGAAGATCATGCATATGAAGAAGGTGGATCAAGTTTTATCAAGAAAATCAAGCCAAAAAGGGGAGATTTGTTAGGGTTTTTGCCCTGATTTTCTTACCAAATTTAAGTTTTACTTTTCTTAGAAGGAAAATAAAAGTAATATCATAATTACTTTTACTTTTCCTAAAAGGAAAATATAAAACTCTTCCATATTTGGCTAACCTCTTTATTGTAGGAAAGGTTTTGAAACTCTATAAATAAAAGACTCTTCTTCTCATATCACAACACAATAGCATCCACAATGTAGTCCTCAAAAGAGTCCTGTTTAGGGGGAGATTTTTCTCTCATAGGTTTTATAATATTTTAATATTAGTTTTTCATATGTAGGCCAATTGGCCAAACCATATAATAACAATATCTTTTTTAGTTTAGTATTTTTGTCATCTAATTTATCGCCTTGATGGTTTGCAATTATAAGCTTCCGCATGACGTCCTCTCAATTTTGAACCCAACAGGGAACACATTCATGCCTCTTGATATCAAAAAGTCAACAATATAATATTAAGTTTTTTTTATGTTTAGAATTATTCAATTTAATTTTGTCATGGAATACAAACTACACGAGCATTACTTGAAACATTTTCGTGCAACCACGTTCTTTTCTCAAGCTCTCCTCAAGCTCAAATGGTAAGATCGCTTAATTATGTATTGTAGCATGTGGAAATTAACTTCAAAATAATAAACAGTTACTAATCACATATAAATTTTTTAAATATGACTCGTAAGGGTGGCTGAATTGGTGCAACAGATAATATTTTATAAGGGAGGTTAGAGATCGAACTCTTTTATCAATGTCTTTTTAATTAAGCTCGTCTTATCAGACTTGCCTATTTAGGTTTACATCTCCTATGTGATTCGCAAGCTACTACACAAGAACATGTTTACATAGTATACACTCGAAGAATAATGGCTGTGAAATTTCTCTAGACTTGCCTAATTAGGTTCACATCTCTTATGTGATTCGCGAACTACTACACAAGAACATGTTTACATAGTATATATACACCCAAAGAATAACGGCTGTGAATTTCTCTTGAGGTTTCAAAAAAAGAAAATCTAAATATTTACTAGTGACAAATACGTACCAAGAGATACAATTAACTTGATATACTCAAATTTAATAGAAACAAATTTTGAGTCTTAATTATGTGAAGAATTAAAAGAAATACCAACTACTAATGCTAGGGTGAACATTTGAATTGGATAATGAACATTCCAGTAAATACAAGAAATTAAAATCCAAATTCACGTTATAAAAGAAGATCAGCAAGTGTTCAAATTTGCTAAATTTAAATTTAAAATAATAAAAACTTTTTTCAATATAAAGTTACTTCTCACTTTTTATTACTTTCTCCGTTCTTTTTTACTTTTATCTTTACGAGAGTCAATTTGATTAATTATTGAAGTTAAATTAAATTAAAATATTTTAATATTTAGATATTCAAAAATTATCGAAAAAATATAATAAGTTGCAATTATTTTCATATTTTAAAAAAATATTTTAAAAGTGTGATCAAAGTTCATGCACTTTGATTCTTGAGAAGCAAAGTGTGACAAGTAAAAAGAAACGGAGGGAGTATTAGTTAGAGGTATAAAATTTGAGTCTTGGAATGGAATCACATTCAATAGAAAGCGCTTTATCTTCAAAGTGAAATTTTCTAAGGTAAATCCAGATTAGTTGGGCTTCAAAACAAGGGTACCAGAAACCAAATGAGAAATTAAAAAAAGTGAGGTGGCATTGTTTTTTACTCCCCCCGTTCAACAATAGTTCTCCACTATTGACTTGACACATATGTTAAGAAACAATAAATAACAGGAGAAATTTTACTTGATTATCCTTTGAATATAATAAATTTAATGTCTTGAGAAATTCATTGAGTGATAAATGGTATCTAATAGCAAGGATAAAATGAGTAAAAAAAGTTAAATTATCCATTGATTTTATAAACTGGACAAGTATTGTTGGACATCTATTTTTAGTATTGTCACGACCCAAACCCGTCGTGAGTGGTACCCATACTACTGACCCGGTAGGAGAACCATCTATCCCAAATACCATCTCATAATCAACACTTAAAAGAAATAATTAGAGCTAACCCATCAATAAATATCCAAGTCTAAAGAAAAACTGAAAGTACAACTAATTGCAGAACATTGTACTTAACAAATAAAACCCTCCATAGGATCCGAAAGTCGTCTGTACCAAAACATCTAAGATTGTCAAGAAAGGGATGCAACCCCAAAACTAAAAGAAAGTGCATAATGTCCGAAACAAGGGACTATGTCATAAAGGAAGGATCTCATGGAAGCCAGGATATGCCACTCATCCTGAAATCTGAGTCAATCGCTGGAATCACAAGTGAGGTCTCGTAGGAGCCGCTGATATATGCATTGCACTCATAAAAGTAAGAGCAGGTGTAGTATCAGAACACAGCAAAACCAGTGTACTGGTAGGGTCATTTGGCCAACCCAAGATGAGAATATGAACACTTAACTAAAATATAGTACAACAAGTTAATCCATGCTCAAAACTACCATACACTTAACACATAAAGCCAAATAAATATTTTAGGACTAAAAACCAATAAGTCAACAAAATATCACCAAGTCACCTTTAGTCAAGCCAAGTCAAGACATACCAGACAAGTAAACAATTACCAAGCATATAAATATATTTTTCGGTCCACGCATGAAACCGTCAAACTCACATGACCCTCGTACATACACGCTGTGGGTATTATATCCACCCTCTAGCCATGACCTGCAGGGGACAATTTTCGTCCATGAACTAATAACTTAGTCACAAGTTCCTGCTAACCTTGTTCCACCAATAACCCATGAGAATGTCCCAAATGCCAAAACATTCCACGTTTAGAAATAAGCTAGGTCAAAATCATACACATTGACCACACCAAACAATATGCACTAACTAGCCACACTACAAAGTAGTTAACATGCTACACACGTAACATAAATTGGACCAAACTACAATACCATCACCTACCTCGAACCAGGCTTGCACAACTCCTCTAAGAAGGAGCTGTGCTCTTTTGTGCAATTTTCGCTTGCTCTTGGTCTAGAACACGTATATGACACATAGGTAATGAAATGACCTACCATGTTGGGAATTATAACTCACACCCAACCTCTAAGGCCAAGGTCATGATCATTCCCTTCCCGTTCTAGGGCTATACTACTATAATTCACCTAAAACTATCAATTCCATGGATAAACTAGTGAATTAACGAAATGCAAGGGTAAATTAACTGTATTTAATCAAAACACGTTAACTTATTACTTAATTTTCCCTCTTGCATCAGAAAATAACCAAAATCAGCCCTAAAATCCTCCCCGAACTCCATAAATTAGCAATTTTAAGGTTTAATTATCAAATACAAGTTAACGGGGATGAATTTCTTACCTTTACAAAGTCGAACGATGAAAATCTGGTGGAAATCACCCTAAATCGCCCTTTCTTTACCCCAAAATGAGTTTTAGAAAAATAAACTATTTTGGGAAAATAATTAATAAAAACTGTAACTTTCGCCTCTATAGCAGCATACGTCGCTATAGCGGCACCTGCCACTATAGTGGACGTTGACCAAATTTGACCGTCACTATAGCAGAAATTTCTCAGCTATAGCAGTGGTCTCTATAGCGGTGTGTTGGCCGCTATAGCAACGTCAATGGGACAGAATGCCCAGTTTCACCCAAAAATCCCAATTTCTACAACATACCTTAAACCCGGGACATTCCAAATAATGCCTTTACGCTAAGATCAATTTCGAGAGTTTTTCTTACCCAATTTCAATTTCGTAAAATCCTACGGGTTCCTTATCATCTTAGCTAACTAGAAATAAAAAAAAATACCACCAAACCTGCCCAAATCATTCTCAAATTTCCCTAGACCACATCTCACTTCGGTATCGTCCGAAACAACCCTAGCTTGAAATTTATAACTTCAAATTTGGGAAGCATTTTAACATGGGACTTTTAACAGAATGTTTATACATAACGACGGAATTTTTCGTTACAACATATATATATTTACCCATCATTCATCCCCGAATGATCAAATGAAAAAAAATAATCTAAAGTGATGAGAGAAGAGAGAATACCTGTATCCTCGAACAACAGAGGGTACTTGTCCCACATGTCCTTCTTGGTTTCCTAAGTAGCTTCCTCAGCTAGACGATGCCTCCATTGAACCTTAACCAAATGAATTACTTTAAATCCTCAACTTTCGAACATCCTGATCTAGAATCACTACTGGCTCCTTCTCGTAAGCCAAATCCTTATCTAAAAGAACCGAGTCCCACTTAATATTATAGTCTCCATCCCCATGGTACCTTTTGAGCATAGAGACTTCAATATACCGAGGGATGAGCTTTCCTCTCTTGTCGAACCTCATGACTCCCTTCATGGGAGACACTTTAAGCAAAACTTGCTCACCAACCTTGAAGTCCATGTCTCTTACCTTATGGTACGTGTACGCCTTCTTCCTAATTTGAGCATCTAACTACTTGGTTTTAATGAACCTTACTTTCTCTTGATCCTCCTTCACCAAGTCAGTGCCCAAAGTTTTAACATCTCTAGCCTCAAACCACCCAATAGGTGACCTACACTTCCTTTCGTAGAGTTCTTCGAAGGGTGCCATATCAATGCTGGAGTGATAGCTGTTGTTGTAGAAAAACTCACACAATGGAAGGAACTGGTCCCAATAACCACCAAAATCAATCACTCAGGCCCTCAACATGTCCTCTAGCTCCCAAATCATCCTCTCCAACTGCCCATCTATTTGAGGATGAAAAGTCGTGCTAAATGTGAGCTTGGTGCCCAACTCTTCATGCAACCTATCCCAAAATTTAGAAGTGTATTTTAAAGCTCTATCAGAAATGATGGTACGTGGTACCTCATAAAGTCTCACAATCTCCTTGACATATATCTTAGCTAACTGTTGAGAGCTGTAGTCTATCCGAATAGGCAAGAAGTTAGCTGATTTTGTCAACCGATCCACTATCACCCAAATAGAGTCATATTTTCCTAAAGTCTTAGGAAGACCAACCACAAAATCCATGGCAATATGCTCCTATTTCCACATAGGTATAGGCATCCTCTGAAGCAATCATGCAGGCCTTTGGTGTTCATTCGTTACCTGCCGATAATTGTGACACTTAGACACACAATCCACTATGTACCTCTTTATCCCTGGCCACCAATAAAGCTATCTCAAGTCACGGTACATCTTGGTCATACCCAGATGAATGGAATAACGCAAACCATGGGCCTTTGAAAGTACATCATGAATCAAACCACTAACCTGAGGAATATATAACCTTCCCTTAAACCAAATCACCCCACTCACGTCAAGAGTGGTATCTGCTACATCCCCACACACCACTTTATCATTGCTTGGATTTAATTTGATAAAGAAATATTGACTTTATCTCAACACTAGCCAACACTCCACCCCTGTCAGAAATCTCAGACTACATACTCTGAGATGCTAGAGTCTGAAACTCTTTTTAAAGGGTCGTTTGGACACCCTTAAGAATGACAAATTACCCATACTTACATTTTGTCAACTTAATGTGTCGGCCACCACATTGGCCTTACTCGGATGATATTGAATAGTCACATAATAATACTTTAATAATTCCATGCATCTCTGTTGCCTTAGATTCAAATCCCTTTGAGTAAACACATGTTACAAGATACGGTGGTCTGTGAAGACCTAACACTTGACACTATAAAGATAATGTCTCTAAATTTTTAATGCAAACACAACCGCTGCCAACTCCAAGTCATGGGTTGGGTAATTCCTTTCAAGAGGCTTCAATTGCCTCAAATCATAAGTAATGACATTCCTATCCCATATTAACACAACACCCAAGCCCAAAAGTGAAGCATCACAAAACACTTAAAGTCTTTACCTTCAACCAGTAAAGAAAGGATAGAAGTTGTAGTTAAGAGTGTCTTGAGCTTTTGGAAGATCACTTCATATTGGTCTGACCAAACAAATGGCACTTCCTTCTGAGTCAGCCTTGTCAAGTGTGTTACAATGGATGCAAAGTTCTTGACAAACCTGCAATAATAACTAGCAAGACCCACAAAGCTCCTTACCTCGGTCACTGAACTAGGTCGAATCCAATTCTTCATTGCATCATTCTTTTGGGGATTCACCATCACCCTTTTTTCAGAAACCAAATGCCCTAAGAAGGCAACCGAAGACAACCAGAATTCACACTTTGAAAACTTAGCAAATAGCTATTTTTTCCTTAGAATCTCTAAAATCGTGCGAAGATGGCTTGCATGCTTCTCCTTACTCTTGGAGTAAACTAAAATATCATCAATAAAAATAATAAAAAAAGAATCCAAGAATGACTTAAAGATACCGTTCATCAAACTCATAAAGGCTGCAGTTGTATTAGTTAACCCGAAAGGCATCACTAGAAACTCATAATGGTCATACCGAGTTCTAAAACTATCTTTGTTATGTCCTTCGATCTTATTTTCAACTGATGATAACCCGATCGCCAGCCAATTTTTGAAAGCACTGTCGCACCCTGTAACTAGTCAAACAAATCATCTATGCGAGACAAGGGATATTTATTTTGAACAGTAACCTTATTCAGCTATCTATAGTCAATGCACATCCTCATACTACCATCTTTCTTCTTAACATAAAGGACCGGAGCACCCTAAGGTGAAACACTTGGACGAATAAAACCCTTGTCTAGTAGTTCTTGGAATTGAGTTTTGAGTTCCCTCAACTTTGCTGGAGCTATTCAATAGTGAGGAATTGATATATAGAGAGAGCCCGACTTTAAGTCAATACTAAAATTGATATCTCTATCTGGAGGCGTACAATGTAGGTCTGAAGGAAACACATCCTGGAATTTTAAAACTACCGAAACTGACTCTATAGAAGGGGACTCCGCACTCATATCTTGGAGATGTGCTAAAAATGCTGAGCACCCCTTTCCTAATAGCCTTGTGGTCCGGAAAAATGATATAATTCTCACCGGTTCGGCCTTATACACTCCCTCCCACTCTAGTTCATCCATTCCTAGCATACCTAGAGTCACTGTCTTAGCATTACAGTATAAAACATCGTGATATGGAGATAACTAGGTCATACTTAGAATTACATCAAAATCCAACATATCCAGAATAATCAAGTCAACCCAAGTCTGAAAACCCCTAAATAATACAAAACAAGAATGATAAACATGGGTTACTACCACAGACTCACCAATTGGAGTAGACACATAAATAGGAAAATCAAGTACATCACAAACCAGATTCAGACGCACCACAAATTGAACAGACACATAAGAATAAGTAGACCCCGGATCAAATAAAACACAAGCCATCCGATCACAAATAGAAATGGTATTTGTGATCACCACATCAATAGCCTCAGCATCAACCTTTCTCGAAAATGCATAATAGTGAGCTCGGTCATCAATCCGAGCCAACTCCTTCACTGGTTGTGCTCCTCCCCCCGTGCCTCCATTTTCTTGACCACCCCAACCACCTATGTAATTTCCCCATCCACCCTATGGATGACCCTTGCCATTTCATCCTCCCCCTCTACCTGGTGGAACTATAGCTCGAGTCTGCTGTTGTACCTGGCCATTGGCCTTTCTCAAGGGACACTCTCTCTTAAAAGGACCAACACCACCACTGTCACACCCCAAAACCATACGAGGCGTGATTGGCACCCAAGGCCGATAAGGCCCGAGAGAACCAATCTTTGCTTATGTTTGTTCATATGCATGCCATAAGAAATACCATTACCACGTAAGAACGTATCATGTTAATAACGAAATTCATGAAACATGTACAATATATATATATACATATGTAAAACTTGGCCGACAGGGCCATCAAGTTATCATGGACATACACCTCCTACATTTGTCTTCCCATAACTGTCTACAAAGCCTCTACACATACATGACCATGTCTATGCAATCTTTACATAGTACCAAAACCTAGTGTTCACGTGTGACTTGGGAAGCCCCGAAGTAACTGGAACTCACCAGAGACCTGTATATGATTCGCAGCCTACTGAGGAGGTCTACTACTGCCTGTACCTGCAACATGTAAGGTAAGTCCCCAAGAGGGGTCAGTACGAAGGATGTACTGAGTATGTAAGGCCATAAGAAAATTGCATCAATACATAATAACTTCAATGGAAATAATCATAAGAGGAACTCTATATGTGGAATTATGTACCTTTCTTTCTTTATTATCATCTCCAATGATTCGTACATAATAATAACAACCATGGAATCAATATACGAGAAATAACAAATGTGAATAAGCTCTCTTTCTTTTTCTTGCATTTACTTTACTTTACTCTATAACTTATTAACCATATACTGCCCGGGACCAACTGATCAGTGGGAAATTCATAGAACCATCATGCAGGTGTTCATTTCACCCCATGGATGCTGTATAGAGAACCATCATGCAGGTGTTCATTTCACCCCATGGATGCTGTATAGAGAACCATCATGCAGGTGTTCATTTCACCCCATGGATGCTGTATAGAGAACCATCATGCAGGTGGTCATTTCACCCCATGGATGCTGTATAGAGAACCATCATTACTTGCTCTTACTTCATTTCTCTACTTTTGAGATTGATACTTTAACTTGTGAGAGGTTGGTACTTTTGTATAATCAATGAGTGAAACATGCAAATAAAATAAACATTATTGAAACATAGCCTCTATGGAAACATAACACTGTTGGACCCCTTGGACAATGATCAATGAACAAAACACATGAGTATAACCTCTATTAAAACTTTGGAACATAACCTCATTGGAATTTTAGAATATTACGAATGAATATGAGATGTGTATCTAACTCTATTGGCACTTAGACTCATGTCATGATTGGAATAATGCTATTCAACTATACATTACTTTATTTTTTCCTTATGAGGGATCTATGTATTCACTTATGAGAGATTGCCTTCATGCGATCAACATCTTACCTTGTGAGGGATAGATATTAGCTCGTTTATTACCTCTTCACTACTCTTATGAGATCTTATGATACCGGGCCTCCGCCTTTGGTGGAATGCACTAACTAACATAGCATAATATTGGGATTTCCTATATTGAACTTATACCCTTTAGATTGAGACCCCTACTCAATGAAACATCTTACAACCACGCACATTACTCCTTTACAATCTTATAGTTATGAGAATGACACGTTAAGGATCATGACATGATTGGACATGCTAAGCAAGCATTCATAGATTCTCGTTATACCTTACTCTCTCTTGAGATAGTCCTTTTAGGACTCACAACATTATGCCATCCTTGGGACTTCAGTCAATGAATAGTCAATGGATAAGAGATAAGTAAATCATAGTTCATCTAATAATAGGACATATATGGATAACAATATATGTCAACCTGAATTGATGTACTTCACAATCTTTAGAAATAGAACAAGCCCAATGTCAATATGAACAACATGTTGCAGAAGGATACGGAAAGAGTAACCTTACATACCTTGTATTCTCAATATGATTCTACAATTAGTCCAGCTTCCTCTTTACTTCTTAGTCTACAATACAAGTTCATACCGGAACTTACATTAGCGACTAGTCACTATATAAGCGTACAAGACGACAATGAACTATGTAGCTACCATATAATGTCATGTCACCCCCTCACAATGCAATCCACTGCATTTCCATATCAACAACACCATGACATTACACATATTGACCAAGAGATCATACATCGATAGCATTTCACACCATACTTATCCTTTACGCCTTTCCATTATCATTCCGTCATATTTACACCTATCAATTTGCCTCATACCAACATATAAGCAATAGTCCATACTTAATACAGTCCATCATACCTTCATATGATACTTTAAAGTCCTTAAAACGACATTACAAGTTGATAATTACATCCATGAAGGGTATGGGGGCTTCGGGGAACCAACGGGAGACGAAAACATACAAACTGGACCTGGGGGCTGACCTGTGCTGACACATGTGAACGCAGGTGGATGAGGTGCGCGTGCAGGTGCCCTCTGGAAGCAGCCAGAGGCATCTGCAATGGCATCTGCGCCCGCAGGTGCCTCCGTCTGAGGGGGCGGATGCCCGTTTGGTCCGAAATGGCTCCGTTTTGGGTCTTTTAATGCCATGAATGGTCCATGATCATAACCAAATTCATTTTAACATATATTTGCTCATCTAACATGTCAACTACCAGCCATGGTCTCACAACACACATACAATCCCCAAAACGACACTTTACGACCAATATGCTACCAAAACCATAACCAATTTTTCCATAGAACTTCCAAACACTAAACACAAGTATAAAACAAGTCAAGACTATAATCACATCCCATATATCAATATTGAATCCATCAAGTTTATTTCCTTCAAGATCACAAGTCCATGTTCAAGTTTTCAAGACAAAATCATCCTCCGATTTAGCAAACACAAATTGTTTTACGCATAGTGACCTTCTCACTCTTCACCAACATAACCAACATGATATAAACCATATTCCATGCATAAAATATATTAAACCATGGTAATATACACTTACCAAGTCTTTCTCCAAGGTGATCTTGACCAAAGGAAGAAAGGCTTAGGGTTTGGTTGAAGAAAGAAATGTTGTGGAAAATTCTAGACAAAGCATGGGTGTCCAATGGAATAAAAAATATGATTTCATGCTTATATAGAGGCCTCATTTCTCTTCTTATCCTTTATCAACATTAATGAGCATGTTGAATGGGTCAAAATGGAAGAATGGATCTCTTTCCTCCAATTGGGCCATGCATTTTGGCTTAAATTAAGCCCTTTTGCATATATCAATGTGGACCAACACTTTTATGTGTAATTCCTCAAAAATCTCATGCATGCTTGAGTAATTCCATGTATATCACGGGAATCACTTTGGTTCGGAAATCTACGGGGTGTTACAACCACAATAGTAACACCCTCTCTCTTGAACAGGCCAACTGGCAAAAGAGTAAGAAGCCCCTTGGCCCCCTAATAACCTGTGCCTGGGAAGAAACCTTAGCTAGGACCACATTAGAAGATGGAAAGGCTGACTGAATAGGGCGAGCTGAATAGGCCTGCTGACCGTGTCCCTAAGAATAAGACTCACTGAAATTCCCAACATTGAGGGACTTCTCGGATAACATCTTAGCCTGACCTACTTGGGTAACCCCCTTCAACTTCTTCACATAATCTGAATCTTCATTGAACCCCTTCCCTATTGAAGTCATATGCACATTCAGAACCTGAAGGTCATAATTTAAACCCTTGACATATAGTCGAATCCTCTCCTCCTCAGAAGTCAACATCTGAGTAGCATAGCGAGACAAGGCATGAAACTTAGCCTTATAGGCCTCAACTGACATATCTCCCTATTCCAATGCCAAAAAATATTCCTTCTATCGATCACAGAGGGTTCGTGGCACATACTTATCTAATAACAAAGCATAAAATTGCTTCCAAGTCAATGGAGGTAAAATCGGTGATCGACATTTAACGTACGCCCTCCACCATTGCTTATCATCCTTCTCCAACAGAAAAGTCACAAACTCAACTCCATGCTGCTAAATAATACCCATCTTGTGCAACCTTTCCTAACAGTCAATAATGAACTCAAAAGCATCCTCAGACTCAATACCCTAAAAAGTAGGTGGTTTCATCTTCAGAAACTTAGTTAGAAGATCATGCTCAGTACCTATCATCACAGAACCCAAAATTGGATGAGGAAAAACATCCATCCCTGAAGCCTCATCCATCCTTGGAGCCATAGCAACAGTAGGGTGAACAACTGGAGCCTAAAAAGCTGACACAGTAGGAGTGGATCCAGTCCCAGCCAACCCACTCAGAAAAGCTAACACCTATTGAACCACCTCAGCAGATATATGAGGTAAGGTTGAAACCCAGTTGGTGCTGCCACCTTGGGCTCCATTCCCTACTCCTCTACTACTTCCTTCACCTCAAAATGATCCTGAGGTGGGGGAAGGGATACTGACCTTTCACAAGCCTAGCCAGCAGATGCTCGAAGTCCACCCCTGGCTGGTGTGGGTCGTCCCCTTCCTATCCTACCTCTCCTTCTCACACATTCTCTTCCTCTTAAGGCTAGGTCCTCAGCTGGAGCGACCAGTGTATGGGGATGCTGTTCGGGTTCCGTTAGACCTAGTATTCACCATCTACAGACAAAAGAGTTAAGAAATCAGATACCAATTTGGATCGCCAGATACCAATCGAAATCGAGTTATAGCACAAAAAAGCAAGAATGATAGATTTCCTAAAGTCCTATAGCCTCCCAAAGAAAAGTACAGACATCTCCGTACCATTTCACGATACTCTACTGGACCCATTTTGGTATGACGAGATCGTCAAACCTAGGCTCTAATACCAACTTTGTCACAACCCAAACCCATCATGAGTGGAACACATACTACTCACCCGGTGAGAGAACCATCTATCCCAAATACCATCTCATAATCAACACTTAAAAGAAATAATTAGAACTAACCCATAAATAAATATTCCAAGTCTAAAGAAAAACTGAAATAACAACTAATTGCAGAACATTGTACTTAACAAATAAAACCCTCCCTAGGACCCAAAAGTCATCTGTACCAAAGAATCTAAGATTGTCAAGAAGGGGATGCAACCCCAAAACTAAAAGAAAGTGTATAATGTCCAAAACAAGGGACTATGTCATAAAGGAAGGATCTCATGGTTGCCCGGATATGCCGCTCATCTTAAAATCTGTGTCATCTGCTGGAATCACAAGTGAGGTTCATAGGAGCTGCTGAAATATACACTACACTCATAAAAGTAAAAACAGGTGTAGTATCAGCACACAAGAAAACAATAGTGTACTGGTAGGGTCATTTTACCAACCCAAGATGAGAATATGAACACTTGACTAAAATATAGTACAACAAGTTAATCCATGCTCAAAACTAATATACATTTAACACATAAAGCCAAATAAATAGTTTAGGACTAAAAACAAACAAGTCAACAAAATATTACCAAGTCACTTTTAGTCAAGCCAAGTCAAGACATTCCATACAAGTAAACAATTACCAAGCATATAAATATATTTCTCGGTCCACTCATGGAACTGTCAAACTCACCCGACCCTCGTACATACACACTATGGGTGTTATATCCACCCTTTAGCTATGACCTACAGGGCCAATTTCCATCCATGTACTAATACCCCAGAAACAAGTTCTTGCTAACCTTGTTCCACCAATAACCCATGAGAATTTCCTGAATACCAAAGCATTCCACGTTTAGAAATAAGGTACGTCAAAATCATACGCATTGACCGCACCAAACAATATGCTTTAACAAGCCACACTACAAAGTAGTTAACATTACCATATAACACAAATTGGGTTAAACTTGAATACCATCACCTACCTAGAACCAAGCTTGCATAACTCTTCTTAGTC
Source organism: Capsicum rhomboideum (assembly GCA_031232105.1). Lineage (NCBI taxonomy): Eukaryota > Viridiplantae > Streptophyta > Magnoliopsida > Solanales > Solanaceae > Capsicum > Capsicum rhomboideum. Next base: position 44,870,798 of record CP124716.1, read on the forward strand.
AGAGCTTTGCACTTCCGTGCAATTTCTGCTTGCTCTTGGTCTAGAACACGTATAATGACACATAGTTAATGAAATGACCTACCTTGTTGGGAATTATAACTCACACCTAACCTCTAAGGCCAAGTTCATGATCATTCCCTTCCCGTTCTAGGGATTCACTGCTGTAATTCACCTAAATCTACCAATTCCATGGATAAACTAGTGAATTAAAATAATGCAAGGGTAAATTAACTGTTAATAGTCAAAACCCATTAACTTATTACTTAATTTTCCCCCTTGCACCATAAAATAACTAAAATCAGCCCTAAAACCCTCTCCGAGCTCCATAAATTAGCAATTCTAAGGCTTAATTATCAAAAACAAGTTAATGGGGATGAATTCCATACCTTTATGAAGTCGAACGATGAAAATCCAATGAAAATCTCCCTAAATCGCCATTCCTTTACCCTAAATGAGATTTTTTTTTAAAAAAAAAACTTTTTTGTGAGATTTAGAAAAATAAACTGTTTTGGGGAAATAATTAATAAAAACTGTGACTTTCGCCTCTATAGCGGCATTCGTCTCTATAGCGGCACCGGGGCGTTGACCAGGTTTGACCATCGCTATAGCGGGAATTTCTATGCTATAGAGGAGTCGATGGGACAGAATATCTAGTTTCACCCAAAAATCCCAATTCCACAACACACCTTAAACCCGGGACATTCCAAATAATGCCCTTTATGCTAAGATCAATTTCGGGAGTTCTACTTACCCAATTTTTATTCCGTAAAACCCTACGAGGTTCCTTATCATCTTAGCTAACTAGAAATCAGAACAAACACCACCAAACTTGTCCAAATAATTCTTGGATTTCCCTAGACCACATCTCACTCTGATTTCATCCGAATCTAGCCTAGCCTGCAATTTGTAACTTCAAATCCGATAAACATTTTAACATGGGACTTTTTAATGGAAAGTTTATACATAACGATAGAATTGGTCATTACAAGTATAGTTGACAAGTATTGTTGGACAGAGGGAGTGCTCTATAATCATAAAAAGTTGTGGTGGAGTAGCAAGTTCTCCTCCATTATTGATTAGATATATCAAATTTGAGCCTGAATATGGAGTCACATTTAGTAGGAAGTGTTTTATGTTCAGAGTAAAATTTTTTGATACAAATTTAAATTAATCAAATTCCATAATAAAATACCAGACACAGAATGAGGGAAAAAAAGGGGAAGTGAGGTGGCATGAAATTCCCGCCAAATCAGAAAACAAGGGCAAGATTGTAAAAGGATGTTTTTTAATCCACATAAAATTATGACGTGAATTTTATTTATTTTGATTGTGGACAACAAGATAGAATTTTGGAAAGGCAAAATAAAGAACATCCACAATTACAGTGGCTCTTTTAAGAGACCAAAGGGTAAGGGGGAATAAGACTCGATTTGTGGTTAGTGTGGATAATTAAAATGTGGATGCCAGTTCAGATTCCAGGTTAATTTTAATGATTTTATATGTGTATAAAACATGTGGATGCTATAGGCTTCCTTTTGTTGATTTATATTTTCCGTGTTTGAGCTAGGGGTGTGCATCGGTCGATTCGATTTGATTTTGTGTATTAATAGTTTGATTTATTGATTTGTAAAAGTGTTAAATCAATAACCAAATCAATAAGATATTTGTTATCGATTTTCAGTTAATTTGTTTTTGGTCCTTAACTATTCAGTTTTCGATTTAACTGACAAGAAAATGCTCCTCTAACTTTTTGCTTTCTTTTATTTTCGTCTATTCATATATACACTATCTTCATGCATAAAATTCTACACAAATTACAAGCAGAAGCAAACTCAAATACGTTATTACTAAAACAAATTTGTTTTCTTTTTGATTAAGAAGCAAACTTGAATGCAGAAGCAATGGTAGTAATATCCCAAGGCGAAGATCAAGGTCAGTTCATAGTTTTACAATGATGTGTAGAAACCCACAAGCCAACGACTTTAGGAAAAATAACACTACTAAGAGAACAACTATAAAATGAAAAAAATAACAAGGTAATGTATTTTAAATTTAAAGTCAGTACAATATAATTAGGTCAGTACAAAATGATATGATTCAAATACGGAAATAAACACTAAGTATGGAAATCAAAAGATAAACAAGAGATGATAGATAGATAGACACAAGATGATAACAAAAGGACAACCAAAGGATATATTAAATCTGAAGACCTTTCTTTTAGAATACCAACAAGCACCTAACTCCTACAAAGACTGAGAGGGAAATTAATCCACTCACAACCAACATTTCTAAATAAAGTCAACAAAGCTCCCATCAAGCTTAAAACACTCTCAAGTGTAAGTTTCATGCAAAATCATCTAAGCCTAAGAAATTGGAAATCCTAGCTATTTATAGTCATGAGCTATTTATTACAAAATGGGCCCAAAAGTGACCCAATATGAAAAAATGGCCCATTTGGAACTTTTAGCAATGCACTTCCTATGCTCCAAGCTATTATTCAAACATGATGTTGCTCAATGGGCCCTTGGATTGTATCATCGGATATAGCTCCTCTCGTGCGCCAAGCTATCATCCAAACACGTACTTGTTTCCCTAAGGTGATCAAGTCTTAGATCCATAGTTGTTGTCCATGAAGCATGGATCTCGAAATATTGGAACTATTTCGGCTTGTATCATCCTCTCATTCTTGAAAAGGATTCGACGTTGAATCCAAATCTTTTATCGACTTGCCATCATACTTTCCAAGTTTGAAATCCTTTGGTAAGAACTTCATTAAGCCTTCAAGCATATTTTCACAGGGCACTCTCCTTGCATCCTCCTTTGGAAGTATTTGTTCATGAATCTGCACACGAGAAGAAGTGATACTAGGTAAAATGCTAGTATCGCAGTTAGTGGACCTAAGGTGGAAAGGGTGGGCTGGTCGAACAACATTTTGTGAAGCTCGGTTTATATTTGTTTGTTGTGAGGGAACATGTTCTTGAGGTCTTGGAGCATAATTTTGGTGGATGATTTCCAGGGTAGTGATAGTGAAAGTGTATTGACCGCTCGAGGGAGTTTGGTTATGGGATCGATTTTCTATTTTTTCCACCATACCTTCTATATGTGTAATTTTCACTACCATGGATGACAATGTTCCATTCATTTCCTTTACATATTGTCGCATCCCTAGGAGTGCCTCCAAGATGGTATCAAGGGTTGCTCCTCCCATGGTACTTAGTTAGTTAGTTGTAAGAATTTGAGAAGGTGTTTAAGAATCAAGGAAATGAAATTAGAATGTTAGAACCTGAGAAAAGTTGGATTTGGGACTATTGTGCTGCATTTTGGGTCATGTACTGACATATCTTGGGATCTGCCCACGCAGTTGAGGCCGCATGTCACAGACAGTAAGCCTGGTGCTGACCTGTGAAGGACATCTACTACCGCAGGTGCCCACCTGCCCTTGCAGAGGGTGTGTGTGTGTGCAGATACCCAGATAGCCTAACTGGAGCCTCCGAAGTTTAAGCTTCTGTAGGCCCCTTTTGTACTTCTTTCCTTTGGATTTTTCCTCTTTTGGAATATTCCTTTAGCATAAACAAGTACATCTTCCTTTTACCTTTCCTTTTTGGATCAAACCACACCTTTTTGAATGTTTTTCTTCAACAAGATAAGAAGATCATGAAGAACACATAAATATTAAAAAATTGACCCTCAATCAATCGAGCTCCTAATGCGATGAAATGTTAAACACAAGCTCCTTTCAACCTCCCGAACAAGATCCAAGCATTTTTAGGCCCCAATTCCCAACTGATTATCATCAAAAATTAAATCCACTTCAAAATATGATGAACACCATGAAGATGGTGAACTTTCAAATTTGACCCAAATGGATTTCAACTCCGTTCGCCCTCAAATTTCAGATCCGAGATTTATTTGATTAGGAGAACAATCCCCACTACAAATAGAATTTCAATTGAGCTCTAGTCAAAGAACCCACTTCACCTTCTTCAAGTTTTTTCAAGCTTAACAATGGTGAAATTATTAAAACCACTCCAATTAACACCAAAATTCAGATCTAGGAATAAATAATACTTGAGAAGACAAATCTAGTAACAAAAACTCAAACAAGACTCAAAATCAACAATTTTTTTTGGGATTTTCTAAAATCGTTTTTTTTTATTTTTCGATTTTTTTTCAATTCTACAACCCAAGACTAGAATCTTGGGAATGATCCTAAGCTCAGCTCTGATACCAAATGACACGATATAAATACGGAAACAAACATTAAGTGTGAAAATTGAAAGATAAACAAGAGATGATAGATAGATAGACACAGGATGATAACAAAAGGAAAACCAAATGATATATTAAATCCGAAGACCTTCCTTTTATACTACCAACAAGAACCTAACTCCTACGAAGATCGAGAGGAATATTAATCCGCTCACAACCAACATTTCTAAACAAAGTCAAAAAAAGCTACCAACAAGCTTAAAACACTCTCAAGTGTAAGTTTCATCCAAAATCATCTAAGCCTAGGAAATGGAAAATCCTAGCTATTTATAGCCATGAACTATATATTACAAAATGGGCCCAAAGCTCCAAGCTATCATCCAAACAAGATGTTTCTCAATGGGCCCATGGATTGTATCATCGGATATAGTTCCTCTCGTGCGCCAAGCTATCATCCAAACACTTACTAGCTTCCCTAAGGTGCTCATGTCTTGGATCCTTAGGTATTGCTTCAGTACTTGCTTCCCCAAGTTGATCAAGTCTTGGATCCTTAGGTGTTGTCGATGTAGCATAGATCTCGAAACAATGGAACTGATTCGGCTTGTATCATGTATTTAAAATTTAAAGTCAGTACAATATAATTAGGAATACAAATATAATTTTAATATAATCTTATTGGGTTATCGATTTAACCATTAACTAAAATTTTAAAGTCGAAAATCGAATCGATAGACCATTAAAAAAAATTTACAAACCACTTAAAAACTGTTAACCCAATAACCCCATACCGATAAACCAATAATATTTTTTTGTGTTCGGTCAAACTAGTTTTTGAACCCACCTAGTTTGAGCTATACAAATAGTAATTGATATATTCATTAAGATATATTGTCTATGTTGTATTTCTTGAGTATAACTGTTTCTCAAACCATACATGAACGCTGGATGTTTCCCTTCCCACATAGTGTTTGATATCTACCTCGAACTTGACTAATTGATTATACATGAAATTTTTTCACTTTTGAGGATAAACACTCCCTATAAAATGTGATTCCATTCTCATGACTCGAACTCAATATCTCAAATTAGAAATGAAGAAATATTTACCACTCAATCACAATATTTGATGGTGATGTTTGCAATATTTCTGTTTAAAATGACTTGAAAATTAATTAAACATGCTTAACAAAAAAGTGATATATCTATTACCAGTTACGCCAAGGATCATCTTCAATAATCATTGCTCGAGTATGTTAGGGGCAAATGAATGGAGTTACTTAATTGAAAGTGAAGGAATTGCTATTGATCAATCATCAAATGACCAGTGCATAGAGATGGGCCCAAGTGGGTGTAAGTGGGGTGGTGTTGCTATTTGAGTATAAAGATGTTCTGATATGACACCCCAGTTAGAACATCAGACCAACCATTTTTTACTATGAAAAAAGAATTTAATAGAAACAACTGCAGGAGGCATAACAAATGTAATAGAAAACTTACTTTTTGACATGTATCAAACACCTATAGCTTAGGGGAAGGGACAAAACAAACAGTGAGATATCTACACAAGTTATGCTCTATGGAAACATTAGTTTTTTTATTGAATTTTCTTTATCAAGAATACAATGTGATCGTTGTTCGGAACGACATCAACTGTGTCACTAGCCACACAATCATTAGCTTCGATCTCTTTTTCTCAAGGGTAGATTAGTATCTCATCCAATATGTACTGGTTCAATTGCAACATCAACAACTTTCTCCTTAATCAAGAGGAGATTGTCTTCAATCAAAAAAACATTGGCATCTTCAACCAAATCATATTCATATATCTCTTCACTCTGCTCTACATTTTGTTTCATTCTTCATAACAATCGATCATGCCACACCCTAAATTTGATGAGATGCGACTGGCACTTGTTTCCTTATTTGACTGAATGAACCAACTGAAACCAACTCAAATAATATATATGGGTCATTAAGGCCAAACCAAATCAAAAGAAATGCAACAACAAACTCAAAATATAACACAATGTAATACAAGACCATACATGCCACTATCTGAAAATCACAGCTGATGATAAAACCACACGGATATAACTGACTACCATACCTACAACAAACATCTACAAGACTCTAAGATTACACTGTTAACACTTGATTGGGACATGCCCCTAACATACCCATCATTTATATAAAGCAAAATAGTACTCCAGACTCAATAATTCCAAAAAGAACGGAAAGTATCAATCATCAGCTGAATTTGACCACACACAATGAAGAGCTCTATCTACCTAATAACCTGCAGGCATGAATGTAACACCCTTAGGAAAGGGAGACATCCATACGAAATGATGTACTGAGTATATAAGGTGATAAAATAATCAAAACAATAAAACTAGAAATAGAAACCACACTACATGTATCCACCTTCCCTGTTGCTGTGGTAATCACACTAATAAGAAGTAGTTCATCATTAAGCAAAAACCTACCCGAGTCCCCATAAGCTCGGCAGGTCCCAACCATAATCACATGATAATGAAAGTAATACAATGCAATGCAATCAGAATAAAATAAACCATAGCCTCAAACAATCTTACCTACTCCTACCACAGCTAACCCGATCATAAAAACTATAACACAACAGCCTATTACTGACTACATGCAACTAAATCTACCTATTCCAATTCAACTTGTATCACCATAACACCAACAACTCACTAAGCCCCCATAGGCCCCACAAATAGGTGAAACCAATTAATTTAAAGCCATAATATACAACCATATGAAATATAATGCAATGTATATGGTGTAGGCGAACACCCCAATCCCAGCCTCAAGGTCATGAATGCATATGGTGTAACATAACACCTGATCCTAGGATCAAAGACATGAAATGCATGTGGTGTAGGCGTATAACCCGATCCCTAACCTTAAAGGCATAAAATACATATGGTGTAGGTTTACACCTTGATCCTAGTCTCGAAAGACATGAAATAATTGTGGTGTAGGCATACACCATGATTCGAGCCTCAAAATGCATGAAATACATTTGGTGTAGGCATACACTTCGATCTTTGCCCCAAGGGCATAAAATGCAATGCATAGGAACAATAGATATGTATGTGAGCAAACAACACAAACATAGTACCACACCAACAATCCCAACTAACCCAAAAGTTCATAATAGAAATAGGTGAATTGTTATACCAGTCAAAAAGACCATCATGATATCTAAACATACATAAATTGCTATGTGGGCTGACAAGGCCACCATGATGTCTAAAAGTACATAAATCGCTATGTGGACCGACAAGACCATCATGATATCTAAAACAACAAGTAAAGCATGAGTATGCAAAATAGCAACACTACCACCACCAACACAACATACCCAGTATATTTCCATAAAGTGGTGTCTGGGGAAAGTAAGTGTGCGCAGTCCATACTATTACCTCAGAGGTGAGATAGAGAGGTTATTTTTGATAGACCCCCGACTAAAAACTAAACCAATCTAGGAAAGGACATAATATAGAAATAAGAAACAATATGTAGTAATACAAAGATAGATAAAAACAAACAAGACTACCACAAAGTAATGCTATACTCGATCTATCCGAAACAACAAATGCCATCAACACTCCAAAAATAAGACACTACAAGTATAGCACTACAACTACTACCACATATAAAAAAATAAAATACTCCTACCTACTTACGAAGACCCACTTCTTCCTACTGGCCTTCTATCCAATGATTTTCTCAATCATTCTATAAATTGCCTTTTTATCTATTATAACCCACAATTGTGCAATGCAGGCATTATGGGAGCATTTTGGTATATTGTTACATTGCCCATAAAAATGAATTTATCTGATCAATTATTCCAAAATAGATAGTTTCTGTAAAGAATAAAGTAACATATAATATAGCTAAATTTAAAGTTACTTTATCACCTAGGAGAGTATAGTTTCTGGAGGACTCACCTCACCACTATCATAGTTGGGATCATTCTTATCGATACGATATTCACTATCAGTATCAAACCATCTTCCCCAGGTGCCTTTACCGATGGCTCTATCCTTCTTAAATAATATATGTATGTCTTCAAATTACCAACCCCCACAAGTAACCCGTATGTAATCGTACTTCCTCCATACGACAACTATAATACCATGATAATAATGACCATTACGATAATCCAATAATCACAACAATATATACAACCACCTCTTACTTTTTGACTTAACTCGGGACCAACATCATCAAATAGAAGTTTTTAACAAGAATAATATAAGAGAAGATAAAATTTAATCAAGTGGTATGGGTTTTCAGTATAGTTAGATAATAAAAGGATATCATTAATTCGATTTCAAGGTTAATTAGGCTAATCATGATTTTTCTCTAGAAAGATGGCCTATAGTTAATCTCTCAACTAAGTTATCCTTGGACATGTAGTATGACTAATAAGGTAAATTCTATATTGCATGTAATAACATAAAAATCACAAAAATATTAACACACAATGGCACTGGACTACATTCAGCTATTTAATTCAACTCCCAAAATTAGTTCTATAAGCATTTAGCAATTTCTAATGTCATAGAATCAGATATACATGTAAATTTATTTAATACAAGATTATATATGTTTTTGAGGGGCCCAGTTTTCAATCAAAATAAGTTTCATTTCTTGAGAAAATAACTATCACCATATAAGTTAAAAACATACTTTTCACTTATCACTGACATGACTTATTCCCTTAAAAAAGTCACCCAATGGGAAAATTCCTACTCTAGACTCAAAAGTAAGAAAAAATATTGCATAAAACAAAGATAGATTTGCCTATGTTCAATATTAAAGTAAACTCTTTGAAAAGAACCATGGCTAAAATAAACCAGGTGGTGACTCGATTACAATTGACTCTTAAGTTTGTTATTGTCACAACCCGAATCCCATTCGGGACGGACTGGCACCCGAAGCCGACAAGGCCCGAGAGAACCAATCTGTGCTCACGAACATTCATATGCATGCCTCTGTAATAACATCGCTGTATCTTATACAACTATGCATAAGTCATGGAAACATGTATTATATATATGAAACTTGGCCGATAGGGCCATCAAGTCAAACTGGACATGCATCTCTTACATTCCTCTTCCCACATATGTCTACAAAGCCTCTACATATACATATACATATCCAAGCTAGAGTCGGGACAAGTCCCCATTTTATACAGCATGTACAATACCAAAATCAATGTACACTATGACTCGAAAAGCCCCGAACCAACTGGAGCTCACCAAAAATCTGCAAATGACCCGCACTCTACGGTGGAGGTCCACTAACACCTGTGCCTGCAATAAGTAAGGTAAATCCCCCCCACCCCCCACCCCCCACCCCCCAAGGGGGTCAGTACGAAGAATGTACTAAGTATGTAAGGCTATAAGAAACTGTATGACACAATAATACTTCAACGGAAATAATATAAAATAGCATAGTCAATATGGATAAATTATTGATCTGTATATGTTGAACCGTGTGCCTTACATTCATTTCTTTCTTTTGCTTTTATTATTTGCTCATCATCACTTATATCATATCGTACCCGAGCCCCAAATGATCAGTGGGTCTTAACATAACATAACGTTATGTTGGGATCGGCTCGAGCTAGGCTTATGCCTCTAGAGCTACCACCCATAAATCAATATATCGGGTTTGGCTCGATCTAGGTTATTACCACTAGAGCTACCACCCATAAACCAACATATTAGGTTTGGCTCGAGTTAGGTTATTACATCTAGAGCTACCACCTGTCAGGATCGGCCCGAGCTAGGCTTATGCCTCTAGGACTACCCCCTGATCCAATAAATCTCGGGATCGGCTCCAGCTAGGCTTATGCCTCTAGAGCTACCACCCGTACTCTTACAACCAACAATATGCATTACTTCTTTTCTTACTTTTGACAGATTGATACATTCGCTTGTGAAAGATTGATACATTGAGGCTCATGACATTATTGGAAGCACACATATATGCATTACTTCACTCCTTCACTTCATGAGATTGATACTTAGTGGTTAAAACATTATTAGAACGTGGAACATAACATTATTGAGACATTGGAACCATGTCCATAATTATGTAACTTATGAACAACAATGACTAATGAATGAGGGGATATGTGACTTAAGAATGCATAGATTCTCCCTACGTCGTCACTTTCCTTGAAACAATTTCTTTTAGTAGTTATAACATTATGAGAGCTTAGGAACTTCAGTCCATGGATAAGAAACATATGAATGCCAATCAGTCAATGGATAGGAAACATGTGGATAACAATATATATCAAACCTGAGTGAGATACCTTAGAATATTTTGGAATCGAACAACTAGTATGACAATGTGAACAATATCTACTGCAGAAGGATATAGCAAGAGTAACGTTACATACCTTATCTTCTCAACACAAGTACATAACGAAGCTCATGTTAACAGCCAACTACCTTACAAGTGCATACGACGATAATGAGTTACGTGACTGCCATATAACGTCATTTCTCCCTCTTACGTTACCAATTAGTGCATCACCAAACCAACAATATCATAACATTCTACACATTGACCAAGACATCATAAACCAATAAAATTTCACACCAAGTTTACCCTTTACACTTCCTCATTAACACTACGTTACCTTTTCTCTGTCAAGTCACTCGATAGCTTTCACAATAACACATTAACAATAACCCATATTTTATACCACTAAAAATACCTCCAGGATACTCCTTTATAGTCATTTAAAAGGTACCATAAGTTGATAATTTCATCCATGAAGGGTATAGGGGTTTCGGGGGGTCAAAGAGATGCAAGAACAACCGAAACGGGGTTCTGGCCCAACCTGCGAAGCCAAATGCGCCTGAAGGTAGCTGAAATGCGTCCACAGGTGACCCTTGGTAGTGTCCAGGGGCACCTGCGAAGTCACCTGTGCCCGCAGGTGCTTCGTCTGCGAGGGCGGGTGCCCGTTTCGGCCAAAAAAGGTCTCTTTTGGGTCCTTTTATGCCATGAATGGTCCACGATCATAACTAAACTTCTCTTGAAATATTTTAGATCATCTTGGATGCCAAAAATCAGACATGTTTTCATAACACACATGAACATCACCAAAACCACACCATTCCCTCAATACACCACCAAATCTATGCACAATTTTGCAATAACAATTCCAAACATTATGTACAAGAATAAAACAAGTTAAGGATATAATCACATATCACATGTCAATATTGAAACCCTCAAGTTCACTTCCTTCAAGACCACAAGTCCATTTTCAAGTTTACAAGGAAAAAACCTTCACCGATTAAGCAAACATAGATTGTTTCACACATAGTGAACTTCTCACACTTCACCAACATAACCAACATGATCTACACCATATTACATGAATATAATATATTAAACCATGAGAGTAAACACTTACCAAAGCTTCCCAAGGAGTGATATTGTCCCAAATATGGTTGCCTTAGGGTTTGGTTGAAGAGAAAAAATGTTGTGGAATTTTCTAGAAATGAGACATGTCTTTTGTGGAATAAAATATGATTTTTGGTGAATTTTATAGCCACTTTATAGTCATCCTTAGCCACTCTTAAGCAATAAATATCTTATGTTGACTTGGTCACAAGAATAGGTCATTTCCATTTGTTTTGGGCCATGTCTTTTATTTGATTTTTGGGCCTCATTTGAGCCCAATTGCAAAAATTAAATTCAGCCCATCTCACTAATGTATGATCCACCATCTTTCTCATGTTTAAATAATTCCATGAATGTTACGGTAATTAAATAGGTTCGAAAACATACGGGGTGTTACAGTTATATATGGCATGACTAGCTTTATGTTGGACAAATGGCTTGTTATGAGTAGCTCCTAATACTATTCCCACCTTTAACTAAAAAGTTCACATATCCCCAATTCAAGAACAAAATATAATTATAGGGGTGAGAGAAAACTCATTGTGGCCTATAGTATACTAACTTTATGTCTATAATAGTTGGCATATAGAATCGATACCTGCATCCTGATTTTGACCTCATAAGCTTGCCTTGGTCTATTGACATTATTGGAATGGAAGACTTCTCTTTCAGGAGTCTTTTTACAATAGTTGTTTAGGGTCCAATCAGTTTCTATAGGACTTCCATATCCGTGCCAGGCTTGTGTCCTTATTATTCCTTTAGAATGTCGTGCTCTCGATTAGAGAAGAGCTACTAGTTAAGTTTGAGGAAGTGCATCCAATATTGAACAGGCTCTTCTCTCCGTCATAGGCAAATTAATTTCTTGATTGTTCTATAACATAAGTTCCATGTGCAACTCCTCGTTCATGAGCAAGAAGTATATTAGTAGAGTTATCCAGTTCTTTTAGAAAAAGGAGGTTTTGTCATCCCTTGACCTTCATTTTGATAGATTGCCATTTAGCATACAAATATTTAGATTCATCTTGTAGCCTTAACCTTTTTTGTGGAATGTCACTTTTTCTATGTTTAAACATTCTCATTTCACATCTGTTGTTAACCTAATCAATAAATATTTCCTAAAAACATGAAGTGTTAGTACTTTAGTATTGTATACTTATGACAAAGAAGTATATCTTTAAAGATACATGACAATGTCATGGCTTAAATAAATCATAGGTGCTAAGATGTTGTAATGTAGGTTGCATATCTATCAATGTTTACACAGTGAATTCCAATTCGTGAATAACTTTACAAACATGAATTTCCTCGTATAACAAGATCAATCAAATAAAGCCTCTAAAATTCTAATGACCCTCGAGGTAATTTCCTTGATTTTTGTGTATTTTCCCTATTTTGACCTTTCCTGTAGATTCTATGTTGTATTTGTGGTCTACTGGAATAAATGGTTTAGTTCTAAAAGTGTTTAATCAGGTTTTAAAGATATGGAGTTTGACTTAGATCAACATTCGTAGTAAATTAAATTGGATGAGAATTCTGTCAGATTTATTATCTCTAGAATATGGATTTTAGGTTAGGGGAACCTTTAGTTCGGGTCTCGAGGCTTTCAGACTTGTTTTTGGGTGCTTGAGTGGATTTTAATGAAAATTGAGAAAGTGTTAACTTCAATCAAAATTTCATTAAAACAACCTCTGTTTTTCATTTCGTCAATTCCATTGAGTAAGGAATGTCATTTCTAGTTGGGTAGCATGATTAGTTTATGTTTGTGCGGTCCCGAACAAGTCTAAAGGGTTTTTTCGGGACTTGGGCTGTTGGATGTGAGTTGATGATGCAACTGTATGTTGGTGCAGCCGCTCCTATTGATTTTGGCTCACACCTGCGGAGATGCTCCAATGGAGAACTGGCCTCTTTTGCAAAGGATACTAGTGTCAGCACCTTCTGTTCCTTTGAAGCTTTCTCTGCTTCAACAGAGTCACTTTTGTGAAGGGTGCACTGTTCACCCATCTCTATTTAAGTGGAGCTTCACTGCTGAAGCGTGACCTCTTGTGCAAAATTTCCTCCACTTTGGTCCGATTCATTAATAACATCTGCTTTTTTGTAAAATTCATCACCGAAGCAGTGTCGCTTCTGTAACCAATCTTCCATAGAAGCAGTATTGAATATATAGCCCCCTTATTCTCCAAACACTTCTATTTTATTTCAAAAATTATGGAAAGCTTGGATATAGGATAAATTTGGTTATTCTTGGAGAATTCTATATCTAGTAAGTCCCAATTCCTTGTCATAACGTTCTTTCACTTTATCTAGTGTCAATTTTGTTTTTAATTGTGATTTTGGCCTCAAAATTCCTTATTTTCATCAATTAAAGTGAGCTAGTTGGACCAATTAAGGACCTAATTCAAATACATCTTTTCCAAACTTTTGGGCATGGGTTTCTTACCCTTTAGAGAGGGTAATTGAGCTAGGAATTTCTATTTTTTACGGCGGGTCCTAAGGGTCAATTTTTTTAACCCAATTTTGATATTTATAATAAGTGTCTTTAGTTTCATCTTAACTAGTAGATTGTTGTCTTGATAGTGTAGCAACAATTTGAGGCCGTACGGAAGGGGAGAGAGACTCTGTGATGGTTCGAGTTGTGGTTTCGAACCAGAGATAGGTTACGACTTCCCACTCTTTAGACTTAGCTCAGTTAGATATTATATTTTATGAATTGCATGTTGGTTAGGATATGTAGGGTAGGCTTAGGTTTATTTCACTATTTCTGACTTCTTGGCCTACTTTAGGGACCTTAGAGTAGAATAATTATTCGATCCTTAGATTAGGATGCTTATTATAGTATTAGAATTAAATTAGGGATCTTTAGTATATATGTGGGGTAGGATTTCGTAGTAGAGTGGTTTTTTATCGATCGTTTCTCCTTTTTGTCACCTTTACTTCTTATTTTTCTTTTATTATAAAATTTTGGTCCCGAAGCCATGAATTTGGATTGGCTGGACTCTAAATTAGTGTGAGTATGGTATAGATAGTGGTTGTATCCTATTCAATATATATATATATATATATATATATATATATATATATATATACTTGCATTGGCACTCATGCATTCATTCACTCATTTATTCAAATTAGGGTATGATTCTAAGGGGCTATACTAATTTTTTTACTTTTGAACTGAACTGTCCCACTTTTATTATTCATTTGAGCTCCGAGAGGATCATACCTCTTTTATTACTGAATTATGGTTTTTTGAAATATTCTACCACATTTGAACTCAGTTCGAGGCAAGATTTTAGTCCATTTGTACTATTTGGTTTGAGGTAAGATTTTGTCCATTTACTCTTTACTTTACTGTCAAGTTTGAGGTAAGATTCTGGGTGGTTTGAGGTAAGATTTTGGGTTTCCTTTCATTGGCCACATACTCAATTGCATCATCACATATTGCACGTCATTGTTTACTTATGTTTATGTTGTGTGTATCATTATTACTATTTAACTTTATCTTTGTTATGTTGTGGACTTCTAGGTTAGCTGTTGCATATAAACGTACATGCAAGTGTACATGGTCAAACAAATAGTAAAGTGACTCCTTTTGAGAGAAGCGTTATCATACCCAAGGAACTTGAAGTTAGTTCAGTTCTAATTCCAATTATACTTATCAATTTAACAAGCACGAGTTTATAACAAGATTATGAGAATTGTAAATATAAATTAAGTATCAAAAAATAACAACGGTATGAAATTTGGATTGTAAACAATAGATGGAGAGTTTCTAGGGTTGAGGCATCTACTTCACATTCATGCATAACTATGGCTTCTAGCCGGTGTTGGTGTTTATCATGATAGTTAATCTACGAGGTTGATAGTATAGCTCAGGTATGGTCACCCTCTAAGTCCTCTATCCAAATTAGTCTCACAACTACATCACTGAGCGGGGATGTGAGTCTCTGATTTGGATGCACTAAGTTATCTTCCCATTTTATTAACCAAGTAGGGAATTAAGGTATATCTATATCCTAACCACAAATCTTCCGTTAAAAAAGTAAAGATAAGATCCACACTCCTTGCGCTCTTTGTTTCGTCTCTTGGATTTCATGGTCAGTTCACCTAAAGACTATAAATTTATCCTAAAGTTTGAGACTCTTTAGAATAGTAAAGCAAGAACGCAAGAACAATCACATGACATGATAAATATATAAATCAAACTAATAAACCATAATTAAGCAATCATATTCGTAGCCTCAACCCTAGAAAGAGGACTTTTAGCAACTCATAATTTAATTTGCAATAACAAGATTAATGTAGGTCATACACAAATTAAATAATGGAAAGAAGAAGAAGAATAAAAATTCTATTTGAAGCCTCCCTCATGTATTTTTCAATCCCAAGTCATTCATCATGATTAGAATTAAAGCTGAGTAACCTATTTATAGTAAAGGATAATTTGTACCCGAAAAAACCAAGGTCCGTGTCATTTTAAAATCACGGAGCCTAAGCTCCGTGGCACCTTGAAATCGCGCAGTATCACCTTCGTGCCACCTGATAAAGCAGAAGTGTACTGTTTTGCAGCCTCATTTTATTCCAATTTGTTTCCTAAGCCTTTTCACGCTTTTGTCTTCATATTTTGGCATGTTTCCAGTACATTTTTTCTCAATGCAATTCTTCAATTGCAATTCCTTTTCACTTTAATCTAATTTTGTAGTGCTTGTTGCCTAACTTTTCCTTTCAGGTGCTAGCTTAAATTTTTGTGCCTTGAGCTCTCAATTCCTTTGTTGGCTGCCTTTGAACTCTCCATTTGCTTCTTTAATTACATGGCAATTTGATTTACTTCAATCATTATCTCCTCATGTCCTACTCACTTGTCAATTCTTTGTCTATTATCACATTGCTTTATTCCTATACAGTAAAAAAAAATATAATATTAAGCTTAATTCACAAAACAATGCTCAAAAAAGACAAATCAAATTACTAAATGTGAGACAAATAATGACCAAATATATATATATTTGGCCTCTCATCATTAGCTTTGTTTCTTTTTTATGTTATTCATATTATACATTATCTTCTAAGCTCAGTCGGCCTATTTATAACCCAATTTTGGTACTCATGCTACATTTACACATTTTTTTCTGATGCAGATCCTATCTTGAGGCATCCTCGTTGACCCTGATCGTTCTGAGGTGTTTCTGACCAAATTTAGGGTATGCTTCAGGAGTCCAGAGGCTTGTCCATTTCCATCTTGCATCAGCTATCTATATTTTGTACATTTTGGATAGCCTGTATTATTATAATTCTATTAAAGTACTTAGTAGCTCTCGTGCTGATGACACCATATTTTGGGATGGGATTTCCATATATTTTATCTTTCCTTGTTCCCCGTATGGCCCATATCTATATATTTTGTACCATTTATGTATGTATCTATACACTGTGGCCTGTTTATCTAATTTTTAGTTTCTTTATTATTTTTGTTAGTTGTTACTTTCGGTATATGTCCTGGGTTTGGCTTACCTACAAGAAATTTTATGGTAGGTGCCATCATGGCCCGATTTTGTGTTGTGACAATGTGGTATCAGAGTTATAGGTTCACTAGTATTATTGGTACAAGGTCAAATGTCTAGTAGAGTCCCATGGATTGGTACTATGACATCTGTATCCTATCTTTGGGAGGCTCTAGGGCATTCTTAGGAAAATTATACCTTTTTTGATTCCTTATTATGCATTTTTACTTCTATTCACTCCTAACTATCATTTGTCACTATTTTATAGATGGTTAAGATGAGATGAGAAGTAGGCAGGGATGAGTATCCTACACCTGCAACTAGGGCCCCAACTAGGGGTCGGGGTAGAGGTTGACCTAGAGGTTGAGGTCGGGTATAAGCTACGACACCATCTCAAGGTCCGGATAAAGCGCTGTCACTTGATCCAGAGATAGAGGTGGAGGGTCTATTGCCTCAGAAATATGTTTTAGGAAAAGGATAGGTTCTAGCTAGATTTGTTGCCAGACTAGTTCTCCAAGATACTATGGTTAAGATTCTCACCTTTTTGGAGGGTGTGTCATATGTAGAAGTATTTTCTGGTATTCTGAGTGATTCTAAAGTAAGGGATAAAACCCAAACTTTAACCCAAGCAGCTACATTGGGTGTTCAGGTTTCAGGAGCAAAGCCTATTGCTGCAACTCCTTATTTAGATGTATTTTTAGTGCTGATTATTTCTCAGCTGATTACAGCCAGACTAACGATGACTACTGAGGAGCAGAATATGCTGGGTTGCTCCATCAAATTGGGCCCTATGAGGGTTTTTGATACTCTGAGATAGGATGTCTATGAATTCTTAGTGAGCTGTTAGAAGAGGTTACATAACCTCAGTTTAGTGGAGTCGCACAGGGTGGATTATACTACATTTCAGATGGAGGGGCCAGCTAAGCAGTGTTGGAGAGTTTATCTCGAGTGTAGGCCAGTCGACTTACTTCTGATGACTTAGGGATAATTTTTTAAGTCTTTCTTGGGGAAGTATGTGCCCTATAATATGAGAGAAAATGGTTGTGTGATAAGTTTATAGATCTTTAATAGGGTTTTATGTCTATTTCAGAGTATGAGATGAGGTTTCATGAGTTGGATACGCAAGCTGCTATGGTGATGGCTAAAGAGAAAGGGCGAGTTTTGAGATTTGTTAGGGGGTTGACTTTATCCTTTCGTTTGACGATAGAGTACATAGTGTCATCTGGGTCTACTTTTCCTGATGCTGCTGATCGCACATGGATTATTGAGGGGATATGTAATGAGACCTACGAAGGTGTCCAGAAGAGGCCCTGCTATTAGGATGGTTTAAGTGGTTCTTAGTCTCAAGGTAGGGGTTTCCCTGGAAGATGTTATCATAACCATTTTCAGCCTATTAGGCTCGTTCTGGAAGTGTTACAAATTATTGATGGTGGGTATTTTGGTCATAGTAGTCAGAGCAGCTAGGGTTTATGTAAGACTTTATAGGGTTCTGATTTTGGGTATTCAGGTTATGGTGTCTATTCTAGTTCAGCAGGGTCTTCACACCAGATGATATCGGTAGAAGGTGTTATAAGTGTGGAGAGTGGGGAACTTCCCAGGGAGTGTCCCAAGCTTCGACTGGGAAGACACCAGGGTCAGGCCCTTAGGGCTCTATTACCATCGACCTGAAGTGGTACACACAGTGTTTGGGGTGGTCCTTAGGGTGATAGAGGTAGATCTCAGCCAGGCGATTCAGGTGGTCGCATAGGTTTTCAGTCTGATGGAACACGTGGACATAGGTCAACCCACGTGACGTGGGTTGGTATCGTGAGAATCAGAGGACATTTTTTTAATTGTGGAATCTAACCCACGATAGGGACCCACGTAACGTAGGTCAACCCACGTGACGTGGGTTGGTATATTGAGAATTAGACCCACCATGAATATGAAAATCCGACCCGACCCAACCCGAATTTAGCCTAATTTTGATAAAATCCGACACTACCCATTCGAAAACCCTAAACCCGATCTTCCAAGCTTTTAAATACCCGATATATTTCCCAAAATTCATCAAAATTAACACTTCCAATCCTATATTCACTAAATTTACCAAGTACCAAACACTACAATTCATACCCCCACCACTCTAATTGTAACAAATTGGAAGTCCCATCACCCCAAATTACCCAAACCCGACCCAACCAAACACTACCAAACCTTAACCCAAAACCCATACCCGACCCGACCAAATTCTACCAAAAACTCGACCACTTCAAACAATGCCGCCTAAATGAAACCCCAAATGCTATGATATGGGTTCCTCTCTGTGAATCCGTACCAAGAACCCAGGAGTCACAACAAGGCTGCGAGATGAGCCTTCAGAGTTGGAGAAAAGTAGGTTCGAAGAGGTGTATGAGATCACTAGGGATGATTATGCTCTTATGCCACACGCTACAAGACAATGAACTAGGGCACAGGCTACAGCCTGGGCCACGACTCAACCTTTATTAGTAACTCCTGTTCAGTTATTTAATTCCCCCTCCCCTCCAAGTCTGAAGAGGTGGTGGATACTTCTGCAATCGACGGGACTGAAGATGAGGATGATGCACCTGGGATCGATAGGGTTCAGATGATTTTGAGTATGGTGGTAATGGTGAGACTGATAAGACAACATCTATTTCAGGCACTAGTGTTCAGGATTCCACGACTTTCTCATAGAGATAGGTGACTGCAAAGTGGGTCGCAACTGCAGTATGAAGGAAAAATAAGAAGTGGTGTGTTCAGGGTATGAAGGCCATTTATGATAGGGATACAGAGCCGATTGCGCAGGGTGTGTGTAGTCGAAGCACTGAGGAAACTCGGTATCGATTAGATGAGTTAAAGGCACTACCCAAGATTAAGGCTGTGTTTGATCGCTATGGATTTGGGTGGATGACTGAGGCTTCTAGTAGCTATATCCCAGAGTTGGTCCGTGAGTTTTATGCTTCATATGCTTCTTCTATTGAAATAACCACACCAAATAAGCAACGATATCGGGACCAACCACCATTGACTCACACTTTGGTTCGTGATACCAGAGTAGAAATCTCTGAGCAGACTATCTACAGGTTCTTGTTTGGTGTCAAATGACCACTTTCATCTAGTACTGCTAAGTTTAATAACCGCACGGAGACAGTGAAAAATAGAAACAAAATGAAGGATTTCGATCAGCGTTTAGATTTACTACTATAGGTTGCACAGTATATCGCTGATGATGGCGTAGATGTGAAATGGGTAGCTGAGAAGTTTGATATTAAGAAGTCCTCGCTTTACTTTATAGGCAGGTTTTGGTAGTCAGTTATAAGACATTATCTCTTTCCCACGGGTGTAGATAATTCTCTTACTCTTGACCGAGCTGTTTTGGTAGCGAGCATCATCGCCGAACATGACATCAAATCACCCGCTACATTATTAAGGAGATTCATGAGCATGCCTTTAGAGACTTTACCAGTATCCCTTTCCCATGTCTGATTCAGGGCCTATGTAATAGTGCTGGTGTGGTTACGATGCCTGCAGTAGATCACGCCATTGAGGTGACCTGTATAGCTGATGTAGGGTTGATACAACAGTGAGGTGCTATCCCGATTTCCCAAAGGGGTCTTAGCCTTCTACTTCATCAGGAGCTGCCCTTTTTGAAGGGCAAGTGGATCGAGAGGAATCAGTTAGCACTTCAGCACCAGTTAGTGACCTCAAGGCTGGGAGGTTGCCTAACGAGGGCACAGGCCCTATGACTGATGAGGGGGAAACAGGCACTACCGCACCACCACCTTCGTCTGGCATGGTTGTAGTTTCATGAGAGTTTTTACAGTAGTTAGTGGATAGACAGACATAGATTATGAGCGACAGGCTCACACAGAGGGCTAGATAGCTAAGTTGGTATCTCAACTTAAGCCATGGATTAGGACGTCAATAGAGGCTTCTGAGGTAAGAGTTGAGGCTCGTATGACTTTTGCTATGGAGAAGTTTATGTGTGAGCTGTATGGGCGGATTGACAGTTTTGAGCACTGGATGGGTAGCCGATTGAGAGAGTCCCATATCCTGGATTTGATGGGGTTGACTAAGAAGGTGGCTGCTTTGAGGGCAGAGGTTTGAGATTTAGCAGTTAGCCATACTCCTATCATTCCACCCATACCTACATCGGTACCTTCAACACCAGTTTTTGAGGTGGATTTGGTTGCTGACGAGGAGCCTACTATTACTAAAAGCAAGCGACCACAGAGTCCTTAGGGTCAGACTGATAGTGGATACATATTTGAGAGTGATCTACAGAGGGTGACTAATGCCTCCCGGGCATAGTACTATGTCAGTCAGATTGCCCATGAGCAGAGGGCATGAGGTGCATACTCTAGTCAGCCACCCCCTCCACCAGACGCACCTAGCGTGGTGCCTAGAGAGCATACAAATGATCCCGCTGTGGACGAGCCCGCATCCGGCACCTAGCGTACCGCAGGTATGTCTTCACTTCCTTATAATTATCATATTGATAGTTGTGGACTGAGTGCAGTGCACCATTATTTGGTTGGGGGTGGGGGTATACCACCACTTGGGGGGTTTTTGTTGCCGTATTTTCTTTTCACCCAAGTGTGCTATCATAATAGAACTGATATGTTTAGGTTGTTAGTTAGATTATTTATGTGTTATCATGTTTAATTAGGAGAAAAATAGGGGAACCTTAGTGCAATCCAATTTTGAACAAGTTTTGATAATGATGCCTTTTGATTGTTTAAAGGACACCCCTCCTGAAAATTTGATTTTGAACTCTGTGTGTAGTATGTTAGTTTGTGACAGCTGTTCAATCTTGTTATGCCATTAGTATTATAGGCAACATGATGGTAGATAGCAATACATGAACTGGATAGGTAGTAGTTGATAGTGTAACCCTGTGCTATGTGTGTGTGAGGTCATTACCTAGTTTACTTTGTGTGTGTGATCCAGAACTTATCCAGTTAGTCTTGCCTAGGTTATAGGATAGTGGTTAGGACAGGATCATAGGCCATTCTTGAATGAGTCCACTTTTAGCCTAAACGTCCGACCAAATAAATTAAGTATCCCTTGATCCCAAGTTTGAGCCTTAATTGACTTGTTTCTTTCATTAGCCCATTCACCTTCCCAGTTTGACTTACAATGAACCTGTCTTGACCCTGGTCCCTTCTTAGACATTGTGTACCTCAACTCAGGCAAATCACTTAAGTTGAGGGTGGCTATTATAGGGGTGCGTAGTTTAACTTGGGTAAGAAAAAGGGGTTAGTAAAAGAAAAAGAAAACAAATTTGGGTTTGAAGAAGAAAAAAAATGAGTGAAATAAATAGAAATTGCAAAAAGAGAAAAAAGAAGAAGTGTGTTTTGAAAGTATGAAGAAAATCACACCCAAAGTCTAAAAATAAATGAAGGAGAATAAGGGAAAATAAAAGGAGAATGGTCGGAAAGAGAAGCCAAAAATAGTGTAGTATCAAGAAGGGTTGAGTCACTAAATCCATATGTACCACACCTGTCCCCAAGCCTACATTACAAGCCTATGAATGTCCTAATGTGATCCTTGTCCAACTGTCCAAAAACCTAAGGCATAGAAAATAAAGGCAAGCTTATGATATTTCACTCACACTATTTGAACTTCTTTGTGAGAGAGAGTGTTTTGACCCATTCCCTACATTGATATTCAGTAGTATACTGTGAGTATATGGGACTTCTTTGTTGTGAGAGTACATGGGTTGCATTGTTAGCTGCTATTTATTCGGATAATATCATTTGCATATATGCTTAGTTGTTTGTTCATAATCTGATGCCATCACTTGATCCCTTCCATGTCATGATAATATGCTACATGTATACACACCAAGGTTTTGATTTGCAAATAGGAGGGGTCAAAAAAGTTTTGGTGCCAAAAGCGATAAGTCGACTGTCGTAGGTCTCTTAGGTTTCTCTTAGTTAAGCATCAATTGTGTTTATTTTATTTTATTTTCCTGAGGACATACAAACGTTCTAAGTTAAGGGTGTTGATGTGCCACGGTTTCATGGCACTTTTGATGTTTAAAACAAGGAAAATATGTAATAACTTGGGTATGTTTGGTTGGTATGATGTATTTTCTGTTCTATATTGCAGGAGAATAGGTTTTTGGAGGCAAAATGGACAAAAAGGAAGAATCATGCATGAGAACATAGTATTTGAAGACGAAAGAGCCAAGTCCATACCAGAAGGAGCGACTCACGGCAGGACCCACATCACGTGAGTCAACCTACGTGATGTAGATCGGTGCCGTAGGTCGACTTCTGAAAGTTTATGAAGTGGCCTGATTTCCACGACAGGGACTCACGTGCCTTGACTTGGTCCCACGACACTAAGTCACGATACCGTGGAAAAATACCGTCTCTATTCTCCTGTTTTGTTTAGGATATGATTCATCTTGTATCTATAAATACCCCAATATTTTCCTATGTTTAGGGGTTGGTCATTATATTGTTTTGAGATATATTTTCATTATTTTGAGTTCATAAATACATTATTGGTTTTGTAATCTTAGAACGTCAATTCTAGGGTTTTATATATTGAGAATTCAGAGTTTTCTTGTTATTGTGAGTTTACAATTATGTTTTCATCATTGAATCTTCTTGTGTTCTTGCAATCATGAGTAACTAAACCCATCAACTAGGGTTGTATGAACCATGAGGAATTAACAAAATGAGTTAAGTACAAAGCAATTTTAAACCGATATAAATGTATGTATTGTTATTTCTTTCATTGTGATTGATCTTCTAACGGTTGCAAACATTAGAAACTCATCTGTGTTCTAGACTTGCTCAAAAGAGAGGTAGAGATTGGGAAAATGAAACAACAATAAAGATTTGAAGCTATCAATCTTCATCTAATAACTTGAGCAGTAACAGAGATAGTTATCTAAGATCCATGGCAAGTGTTAGTAGTGCGACACTTGAAGACCAAGAGGAGAAGAGTGAAATTCTTCTAACCAAGGTTGAGAAACATTTAGATGAACACATCTTGTTAGATTTTACATGCAGCGCAGCGGGACAGTTTTACCAATACAAGTAACCGGTGGAGTTAAGGAATCATTGGGGATCACAGTCCTAGTGTATTTCTCATATTGATAACAAATGCAATAATCAACAATCATTACTGTTACTACTTGCTTACAATCCCCCTCCCCCCAATTTTACTTATTTGCCAATTACTCAGACTAGCATTCGACAAATTTTTATCCTATTTCCTATGGGATCGACCCCAACCTAGTTGGGTTCTATATTTGATGCATCAACCATGTTATACTTTTATGGAGGTATATTTTGGGTGACATCACAAGACACTTGGTTTGGGATAAGGGTGGCATGGTATTTGGTTGACTTATGATATTTGTACATGGACAGAGCTTGTCCCATGTAGATAATGGCTAGTGGGCATCCATAAGTCGCATAGAATGTGTGTACATGGTAATATAGAGAGTTTGATCCTTCCTTGAGTGTGTTGGGTTTGTCTATTGTGTTTATTTTATGTTGGGTTCCTTGAGTGAACTGAGTTAAGTTGTGTTATATGTATATTGGGTTCCTTGTGTGGACCATTGGTTATTGATATTTCTTTGGGTTTCTTGAGTAAATCAAAGGCATTGTATTAATGTTGATATATTGTCCTTGAATTGATCTAGTATATGTGGTTGTAGGATAAAAAGATGTTTATGAAGTAAAGTTGCACTGATTTGACTTACGAGTTCTTATTGTGGGTTTACACTGAATTGAGTATTTATATAAATAAATATGATCTTGCTTACCTTCTTGATTTGGGTATTATAAAAAGGGATTGTTGTGAGGTAGTCTGACTTAATTACGTTATTTAATTGACATGTCTATTACTTGTTTATAAATATATGCTTTAGTTTCATTATTGTAATAATTGGCCAATGTGTAAATAGTGGTGGAAAGTGATGGTAAGAAAATCCGTGAATAATGATATGATGGTGAGAAAGTGATCAATTAGTAATAGGTGTCATATCATAAACCTAGTGGTTATTAGCGAAAAATGATGAGAACCGAATAAGGTCTTTTAGTGAGAATATGGTAAGAAGAGTGGTAATTGAAATATGAAATTAAGAAATTAAATTGGTATATTATATGTTCATGATTGATTCTGAATTTTTATATTACATTTATGTGATTTAACCTTGGTCAGCTGATGATGCCTACCAGTACGTGTGGTTGTACAAATACTACTCTTGTTATGTCTTTTTTGAGGTATAGTCTGGTTGCAGGATTAGTTAGTGTTTCTTGCAAGATGCGATTAGAGATCTCCAGTAGCTTCTGTCCTTTCATTCTCATGATGGAAACTGTGTCTTTTGTTATTCTTCCTTTATTTTAGAAGTTCTTGCACATGTCTAGACTAGGTCTCAGGAATAGTATTTTTATTTATCATATTCTTGAAATAGGTTTTAATATTTATCAGACTTTGAAATCTTTAATGAAATTATTTATAACTTCCGTATGTCTTCTAAATTAGGTAGTAAGAGTTTTCCTATCTAGGTAGATTAGAGTAGGTGCCTGGGCGATCCGGCTAGTTGGGTCGTGGCAGTTGGTTTTAGAGCCTAGGTTATTGTCTCACACGTACAAGAGAAAATGTTGAGTAGAGTCCTGCAGATTGGTCTATCGACGTCCACATCAAATCTTTGGGAAGCTATGATGCATTCTAGGAATTATTTCTCTTTTCTTCTTTCCTATCATGCCATTCTTGATGATTGATTATATGGGTTGAGTTCTGTTGGTATCTTTTGATTCTAATTGGTACTCGACCAACCCAATTAGGACTATTTCACTTCCATTGTTAACTCAGGATATTAGATTGGAACTTGAAAGGTTCCAATTGGTATCAGGCCGTAAAGGCTGTGTTGATATATGAACGATCAACTAGTGGTCGCAAAAAATGTAACACTTGATTGTGTACTCGAGAAAAGCAAAGGTTTGGTTGAGCTAACTAGGAAGAGATTCTATGATTTGAATTTCATGTAATTTGAAGGCTTATTTGATTATTTCCAATGTCTATGGCTAAGTGAAATGGTTGTTAAATGACTAAATTGTTTATCAAGTAGCTAGATGTTGTTGATTGTGGAAATTGAGTGATTCTTGGTGATTGAGTGTTAAGAAAAGGTAAATATGTTGTTGGGTGGTTGAATTGCTTATTCATGGTATGAATACATATAAAATATGTAGGGTTGGTAAATGAAGGTGATGATTGTTAAGGTCTTAAGTGTTTGAGAGTTTTCTATATGATTTGCCTAAGTACGCTAAGACCTAAATGTTTGAAGAATCTTTTTAGTGTTCATTGATTTTTGAATTTTACCTGATAATCAGAGTATATGAATAAGTATTTTGGTTAAGAGTCATACTTTTAAGTTGCTGGGTTACGATCCTGGATTAACAGGTAAGATATTTGTAATAACTAGAAGGTAGCGTCATGTGGGAAAGGGTAAAGGGACGGCAGGGAAATTAAATTTTGGAGCCACTGACGGTAGGCTGCCATAGTGGCGAGCATCCCTCTATGGGAACCCTCTCTATAATGGAATGCTCCCGCTATAGAAAGGTTGTTATAGCGGGAAGGGTACCTCTATAGCAGGAACCCAGGCAGTGACCCTACCCAATTTTTCTTTTATTTGTGCACTCTTCCCAATTCATTCCGAAGACAATCGTAAAGCTGTAATAATTTAAGCAAACCAGTATATTATCTGAGAGTTGATATAATAACGATACAATTTATTTTCTAGCATATAAAATAAAGTATTTAAGGGTTCGAAAAAATAAAAGATTGTTTGTTACAAGCCCCAAACAGGGACAACCTACATCATTAGCAAATAAAAGGAAGGGAGTAAGAGAGTGTGCATGCCCGGGGATCTAGCTAGAGGCCCCATCATCATTGAGGCTTAAAGAATTGGAGCACTCCTTCTCCATCCCATTCAGAAAAGATAACTCCTATACATCTTCCTTCTTCAAATTGGGGAGTTTCTCATGCTAGACCCCACACCTGAACATGACCTTTACGGTCTTCCACATTCAGGAAAGCATGATCTCTCGAGAGCGCCTATTCTTATTCTCCTTGTCCAACTCCCTCCAGAACTTTAAATATGCCTGGGCCAGTTCTGGTGGGGCTGTAGAAATAGAAGGAGTCAAACCATGTGGGGGGCAAATGGGACCATATCAAGTAATTTCTCACGACAGCCATATCCTTCTCTAAATGCTCAAGGTACATCGGGGGCTGCATGGAGTGTGTGCCAGTCTCCACACCCTTATCATCCCTGCTACTCTCTTCCCCCATCCCAACCTTCTTCTTCTTCTTACTCCTCCCCTGAGAGTTTTTCTCCTTGATATAGTTGAAAGGTAAGTCGTACTCCAAGTCTCGATGAGCGTCCTTCCTTGGTACACCTGGATGGGGGAATAACTCTATAATCAAGCTGGGAAGAAAGGGGGCCCATCTTGTTTCCCTTATAGAAATCCTTCCACTCTGCTATGATTTAGGCCGCCTTATTGAGAAAATCCCGCAAATTAGATAGGCTGTAATAAGAGCTCGGGTATATGTCACGTCCGTGGTGTTATCCAATGGAAGAATCTGTTGAGACATCAAATTAAGACACCTCCAGGCGTCTGTGCGTACTCTTGATCCTCTCAGTGTTATTCCAGTATACCTTTCCCCAGCTAGCTTCCACTATCAGAGTGTCCCTTAATCACTACAAATCCATCTCCACAAGCTTTGCCTCAAATTCAGCTTTGGGGATATTTGGATCCCCTAGAACATCATTGATTGTGGCCACATCCATGGGAACATGCACTTTCCAAAAATAGATAGTGGGGCTTATCCCATTGCACAGTCGGTAGCATAACATGAAACTCTCTAACCCAGCCCAAAACACCATCTCGGGTAGGCTCCACTAGCATTATCCACCCAAAATTTTGCAATCAGGCAAAGAATTTTGGGGCCTCCTCCTCCACATCATTCATCATGAAGGCCGTCTTATGACAGAACCCCATCCTTTGGTAGTCTCTGTATCGCTGCTGACAAGCTCTGTTAGAAACCTTTGAAAAGGATGGGGCCTTTGTCTTAGTTTTGGTCAGCCATTGTATTAGTATTCCTATAAAAATCTTACAAAATCAAGTTATAAGTTATAGAATTACTCAATAAGTTTCAATGTTTTAAAAACTGTAAAGTTCAAAATTTTTGGAAAGGCTATATCCCTCTATATAGGGAAGCATCGCGCATAGTGGGGCTGCTATGGCGGGAGCATGCCGCCAGCAGTACTGTTATAGGAGGAAGGGTCCACTATAGGGGCCTTCTTCATCCCTATCCTACCTTCGATGCATTAATGGAATCTTTTCATAATTTTTGCAATTTTGGCCTTTTAAATTAGATCAACATTGGTAAAGTAGTGTATGACTTTTACATATCAAAATCTGAGTTTACAAACCCTGATTTAAGCCCCAATGGCTAAGAAACTTTTGAAGAGTGACTCTTTATCTTCTGCCCCTTGTTTAAGACAAAAATCTGCCATAAACTCCATAAATCTTACGCCTAGAATGCCATAAGAGCGTTAGAAATGTAAGAGAAGCAAACATGCTTTGAAAATTTATTCCAAATTGGGAAAAATCAAACCATACTTAAAGCAACATTAATCTCTTCTATTTATATGAATTTCTAACCTAATTATTTAAAAATAAATGTTATATAGAAAAAAAAGAAGAGTTAGGGTGAGAATTTACCTTAAATTAATGCCAGAAGAGGGTGGTTGATCAGAGTATGGGGGGGGGGGGGGGTTGAGTTTTTGAAAGGATAAGTAGGGATTAAACCTATTTTTTTTCTTCTTAAAATTATCGAGACCTGCTATAGTGTCCTTCCCGCTATAGCTGTAGGGGTCCCGTTATTATAGAAGCCAAGCAGTGGGAAAGGATGGGAAATTTTATCCCCTTTTTTTATTTATTTAGAGGTTTGGGCGTATTGGCAAGAGCCCGATTACCTTGGGTACTCGTATGCTCTTGTTTAAAATGGTCTTCTTATATTTGATTATGGTGTATGTTGTGAGGGTACTCATGGTGCGAAAGTGCGTATATAAGTTTGTATAACTCATTTGTAAGGCCGTAAGGGAATTTGAGTCCAAGAACTCCCTAAATTAATAGGTAGGTAATTAATGGCGCTGGAAGTGCACTTAGTATTCTCCCCTACTGTTTTTATTCGGGGATTAATGATGGGTAAATTGGTATCTACTATAGCAACCCATCCTGTTGTTACTATAATCACCTCATCCAAGGGGAACGGGGTATTGATAATTTCAAAACTTTTTAGATGTCCATTAAAAATTATTGGTCGAGGAACTCGGGAGTTGTAATTTTAAGGAACATCCTGCCATAGCGGAACACCTTCCACTATAAAGGTAGTCGAGCCACTATAGGGGGGAGCGGGAACTCAGTTCATATTTTAAAACCCTTTTTTCTTCTTAGCTTTAAAACTCTGTATGTTGCTTCCCTCTAAGAACACTCTAGGGTTTTACCTAGACCTAAGAATGATGGAAATAATGAAGCGCACTGTGAGAGGCAAATCTTAAAGTTTTTCTTGGGAAATCCACACTAGAAGTTGATAGAACGGGTCAAGGAATGATAGTTCATGCCTCTGTAATAGCAACTTGGTACCCAGATAAGCTAGGTTTAATTTATCAGTTGTAGACTATAGTTAGAAAACTTAAACTTAATATAAATTAACAAAAGATTTCATGCTTAGGCTTACAGGAATGGCATCTGGTGGATAAAAATAAATTAATTAAGATAGACATGAGTTCATTTAGTGCAAGTGTATTTGATTGAGTAAGTTGTGGTTGATGCCTGCATGTGGCTATGTTCTTATGATAATTGAATAACGAAGTATGGTTTGAGTGTGAAATTAATAAATTGAAGTTAACTTGTACTAATTTATCTTTAATATTATTGAATTATCTAGATTTATTTATGATTGTGTCATGTGATATGCTCTCTATGATAACTGGAAAAATTCTATGTACTAGTGTTTCGGGTTTTAAAAAGAAATTATAGGAAATGGAGTAGTAAAACAAATAATTATGGTGTCAGAATAAGATAGGAGTTGGGAAGTAGAACGGGTTCAATCATAATAATTCGTTATTATAGCGAATATGTAGGGAAGTTGATAGGTAGTAGTGTATAGTTAGGATTGAATGCTAATTTAAAATAAAGATGTTTATAATAAAGTATGTACACCCTATTGTGTCTTATAAAATAGGAGGTTAAACTCAATTGATCACGTGTATATTCCTTGATTATCTGTTGCTGTCCCCTGACATGAGATGCTTGTTGAGTAGGTGTTGGTTGATAAGAGTTGATGTAATAAATGATAATATCCTTGAAATATGTTGTAGGTTATGGTTATATTGGAGTTGAGACTCAGTTTAATTGCATATGTTCTCATTAACTAAATATTTCTTTACTTGTTTCAAATTGTGTTAGTAGTTGATGGCCAAATGTTTGAACGTAAACTATAAGTGTTGTCTTAAATGGTGAATCTCACTCGAGATTTGTCCTTGTTAATAATATATTACCATTGTTATGAATTGAGTGTTGTTAATATATGGCTTGTGACTAAATTTGTGGTGGATTCAGGTGAAATAAGGGTGGCAAAATATTTGGTTTGGGATAAGGGTGGCAAGGTATTTGGTTGACATATAATATTGGTACATGTATTGAGATCTTCCCCTGCAGGTCATGGATACTGGGCAATAATAAGTCCCAAGCATATGTTTACATGGTAATATAAAGAGTTTGACGGTTCCTTGAGTGAGTCGGGTTTGTCTATTGTGTATATTTTATTTTGGGTTCCTTGAGTGAACTGGGTTATATTGTGTTATAGGTATATTGGATTTCTTATATGGAATGCTGATTATTGATATTTATGTGGGTTTCTTGAGTGAATCGTTGGCATTATCATAATGTTATCATATTGTCCTTGAAGTGATCTAGTATATGAGGCTATAGGATAATAAGATGCTTATAATGTAATGTTGACTTGATTTGATTTACGAGTTCTTATCGTATGTTTACATTGAATTGAGTATTAATATGTATAACTGTGATCTTGCTTACCTTCTTGATTTTGGTGATATAAAGAGGGATTGTTGTGATGTAGTCTGACTTAATTACATTATTTAATTGACATGTTTGTTACTTGTCTATAAGTATCTACTTTAGTGTCATTATTGTAATAACTGGCCGATGAGTAGTTAGTGGTAGAAAGTGATGGTGAGAAAATCCATGACTAATGATATGATGGTGAGAAAGTGATCAATCAGTAATAAGTGGTGTATCATGAACCTAGTGGTCATTAGCTAGAAGTGATACGAACTGAATAAGTCCTTGAAGTGAGAACATGGTAAGAAAAGTGGTAATTGAAATATGAAATTAAGAAATTAAATTGGTATATTATATGTTCATGATTGATTTTGAATTTTTATATTATGTTTATGTGATTTAATTTTGATCGGCTGATGGTGGGTACCAGTACGTGTGGTTATAGTGATACTACTTTTGTTATGCCTTTTTTGCAGTATAGTCAGCTTGCAGGATTAGTTTATATTTCTTGCATGATGCGGTTAGAGATCTCTAGCTGCTTATGTCCTTTCATTCTCATGGTGGAAGATGTGTCGTGTTATTCTTCCTTTATTTTGTAAGCTCTTGTACTTTTTTAGACTAGGTCCTTGGGAAAAGTGTTTTCATTTATCATATTCTTGGAATAGGTTTTGATATTTACCAGACTTTGAAATCTTTAATGAAATTGTTTATAACTTTTGCATGTTTTCTAAAATGGGTAGTAAGGGTTCTCCTATCTAGATCTATTAGAGTAGGTGCCCGCATGATTTGGCTAGTTGGGTCATGACATTGATCCTATCAATATCTGATATAGAAGTAGAATCATCATCATAGGGACTCGAAGAATGGTAAGACATATAACAACAACCATGAAAATGAGAGTTTAGTTCTCCAAAATATGCACAAGGAGTCTCAAAAGTATAATCATCAACATACAAACTTCCATAATTTCATGATGTCATGTTTCTCAAGTCAAACAATAGAATAAAAAAATTTCAATAAAAAGTTCAAACTTAAAACCAAACAATATTAATAGCTACAACTAGATCGTTAGTTTTCGGACAACAATGTCAAAAAATTTGATCATGCCCAAAATTCATCCTTAAAGGATAAGCAGTCGCTGCTAATATAACCCAAATTTTAAGTCTGGTGTCTAATTCTACAAGGAATGAAGGTTCAAATATATTTATTCTATATCGCTAAAAAAATAAGTTCGAACAATTATTTTGAGTTTTAAAGATTAAGATTTTAATTTCTAACTGCCTAATTATCAAATATCAGATTTTAATTTCTAACTGCCTAATTATCAAATATCAAAGCAGTAAAATAATAAACTAGAATGTATAAGGTTGGAGGAGGGTCTATGGTAAATAACCTATCTACCTCTAAAATAGAGGTAAGGTCTGCATACACATACCCTTTCAATACCCTACTTTTGTGGGATTATATTGGGTAACCACAGGATAAGGTTGGAAACATGATTAAGGAGACCTAGAGTTATGATTTCCCAATTTTCAGAGTCCTGCTCACTACATTAACTATAA
Organism: Capsicum rhomboideum; assembly: GCA_031232105.1. Taxonomy (NCBI): domain Eukaryota; kingdom Viridiplantae; phylum Streptophyta; class Magnoliopsida; order Solanales; family Solanaceae; genus Capsicum; species Capsicum rhomboideum. The sequence continues at coordinate 44,903,657 of CP124716.1, forward strand.
TCTCAACTATTTGTTCTTCACAGATCGTGAGTACTCTACTTACCACAATTCTCTCTTTCTCAAGTAATTGCGAAGATTTACTATACATATCCTCTCGAATTTCTCTTATTGTATATTCCGACAGCTCACTAAAGCACGTCAAGGTTTCGTTATCTCTAAACTCACCTTTAACCCCACATTATTAATCTCAAATAAACCTAAGGAGTGACTTCACTATTAACCTAAATTTGGATTCTATCTCAATCAATTAAAAGTAAATGAGCATAGATAATTGATGGTCATTCAATCAACCAAAACAGGAACCTAGTTGAACAAGTAGAGAAATTCAAAGACTGGATTATATTAAAACGTAACAAAAATTTATCCTACAAAAGGTTCTGTAACACCCCCAAAACCCAAACTAAGATCATAACCATACTTCAAGTATATTTAGAACCAAAATTAGTTATTTGGTAGTATGAGAAGTTATTTAGACATGCAAGTAACTTCTAGCTCATAGCCAAGCTGTAAGCTTTCTTACCGACCGAATTCTTGTATAAGATCTTACTAGGGTCAACTTTAAACTAGTATAACTCCTAGATTCTAAATATTTTGGAGCTCAAGACCCACCAAATTAAGGTTCTTTGATTCTTCTTTCCAACACATTCAATTTCTCATTAATGCGGTTTCAAAGCTAAGAGATATGGCCATTTTAGTGAAACACTGTCTAGTAGTGAGATACGATGACCCAACAAATGATCGTTGATTGAAAGGAAGATAGTACCTAAATCTCGTCTGATGAAAACTGCCCCAAAAATCAAGAGGGTCATCGAGACTCTTCCAGTACCAACGAACACAACCAACGATTGTTGGTTGATTCATCCGTTGTGAGAAGCAGATTTTTCAGCTATGTTTTTAAAGGGGTATTCTAGTCTTTTCCCATTATTTAACCTCTTAAACTATGTCATTTTAACTATCCTAAGAATGAATATTAAACCTAAATTTCCCCAAATCCCTCTTAAACTCAAAATTCAAGTGACACTTAGAAAATTTAGAGCAAATAAGAAACTTTTCTTCATCAAGCAAGAAATTAGGGTTCTTCATCTTCAAGCTTCAAATTCATGAGCGAAGCAAGGTTTTCACCTCCAGGTATGTGGGATTTCATCAATGGGTTCTATTTCACCCATTGAGTCCCTAAGTAAACCCAATTCCTCAGTTTAATTATTTTTCAGAGCTTAAGGTTTAATGAAAATTATGAATTCTTTGGTATTTAAGTTCCTCTCCACGATGAACCTTGTACCCATGTTTCACATGAAAATTTAATACCTTTACATGTTTATAATTCATGATTCCTCTGTATATTGATAAATCCATGATTTTAAACTTGTGCTATGTAATTTCATATCCCATTCATATTATGGAAATTGCCATGAATAGTTTCATTCTTCAGAGATGGCGGCTTATGAACACCTAACGACTTAGGTTCTCATGAATTTATAGTTGAATGTTTTCTTTCAGTTTCATATGTATTTAGGATGCTTTCAGATAAAGTGTCTAGATTTTAGTCTCAGACTTCAGTATAAATGAGTTATCAGTATAGTTTAGTTGGGAGTGGTACTTACCACTGAGAGGATTACTAGATGAAGACTCACTCATCAGTTAGGATGAGACCTTTAGTAGAAGTCCCTAAGTCCCTCCCAGAACTATGGCGCCACTATAGGTTCTAAAGGGTAGCCCATCAGATCTGGTTTGATACCTTAGTCCTTCCAGACAATAGTTTAGTAGATCCATGTTAGTCAGTGTTCATACCCTTGGTAAGGTACAAAGCATCCTTTTTGATGGGGTTACAGGTTGCACTTTGTTTAGCTCAGATGGAGTATGTCGATTAACAGTAGCTCCCATAGTTCAGATTCAGATTATTACATAACCTTGTATTTTGTTTATTCAGCATATTATTGTTTAGTTAAATGTTTATTTACTTGGTAATTGCATCAGTTACATTCCTCATTTCCATGTTTAGTTTATCCTCTCATATTTAGTTATTTAGTCTAGTGCATATCTCATTTGCTCAGTATATTCAAAATACTGACTGCATAATTTCTTTTGCCCTATATTGTCTTTTAATATGGGTTCAGACATTCAATATCCAACTCATGGTTAGTACGATCCCATATAACCTCAGTAGTAGAGTTTAGTGAGTCCTCATCTTTTGAGGATGATATTTATGATTACTTTCTTATTCAGTTATATAGTTTTTAGACAGTTAGAGTTATTTGGGGGCTTGTTTCAGTAACTCATCTTATTTAGAGGCTTTTAGACAGACAGATAGACTAGTTTTTAGCTTATGGTTTTGACATCAGTATTGAGTTATTTTGGATATTATTTCTATATTATTCAGATTGTTAGCTTTCGCTCAGTGATTCCTAGTTTATTTCAATATTCATGGTGTCATGCCATGCTATGTGTTAGTGTGGGGTCACTTGTGACTGTAAGCACTATGTTACAACTAGGGGGTAGTCTCGGGTCGTGACAAACTTAGTATTAGAGCATCAGGTTTAAAGTGTCCTAGGGTGTCTGAAAGCCACATTAAGTAGAGTATTATTCATAGGTGTAAAGCGCGCCACACTTATGAATGAGGGGATATAAAATGTTTTAGGAAAAGTTTCATTTCTTTCATATTCATATCATGCGATAGAGTATGAACTCTATTTAACCTCCTTCTAACTCGTGCTCTACTCATATACAGAAAATGCCTCTCAGAGGAGCGAATAAATGGAGAATCGAGAATGGAAATAGTAATAGGAATGGAAACTAGAAAGTACCACCAAATCTAGTAGACCTTTTAAAAAAACAAGTCTCACATGCCGAATTTAGGGCTGCTTTCTAGGTGCTAGCTCAGGCAATGACTACCCAGGTAAACCAATAAGCTGTTGTATAGGTCAACCAGAATGGTTATAATGTTGAGGAGGAACTGCAGGAGTTCATTGATGACATTTTTAAGGTCACTTAGATTATGGGTGTCACTTAATTGAGATTGCAGAATTAGCAGCTTACCAGTTGAAAAGAGTGGTTCAGACTTGGTGTAAGTAGTGGATGAAAGATAGGGGTGTGGATGAAGGTCCAGTAGAATGGGATGAGTTCGTAGCTGTATTTATTAATAGGTTCTTTCAACTTGAGTTAAGGGAAGTCAAGGCTTAGGATTTTATTAATCTGAAGCTAGGCGACATGACTGTGAAGGAGTATTCTATCAAGTTTACTCAGCTCTCTAAGTATGCTCCGACGATGGTGGCTAATTCCAGGTCCCATAAGCAAGTTCATATTAGGTGTTTCCGAGGATATGGTTAAAGAGTGTAGGACTGCTATGTTGTTTAAGGAGATGGATATCTCTAGGTTGATCGTTCATGCTCAACAGATTGATGAGGAAAAGATCAATGAGAAAGAAAGAGAAAATAAGAGGCCAGAATAGGCAGTTTAGCTTCTCTCAGCAAAGGTCAGGTGGTGGTGATCATTCTCAGTTTCATCAAAAGTCGTCAGCTCCATCCCCATCCTCTGCTAGTGCCCCAATACCCAAGTTCAGATAGGATCATAGCGATAGGGCACCAGGATCTAAGTCCCAAGATAGTGTCACTAGTGGACATACTCATTCAATTTGCAAGAAGTGTGGTAAGAACCACCAAGGTGAGTGTATAGGCGGTAGTGATAGTTTTTTTGGGTGTGTCAAGCCATGTCACAGATTTAAAAAATGTCGAGTGGATTCATAGAGAGGTAGGGATGCTCGCCAGTAAATCAGACTAACTCTTCAGTAGCTCCATTAGGTCACTCGACTCAGATGGGTGTCTCATCTAGTGCAGGTGGCGGTCAACGCCAGAAAATTTTTTATGTACTTTAGACTTGACAGGATCAAGAGGGTTTCCCTAATGTACTTACTGATACGTTACATGTCTTTCATATTAATGTATATGCCTTGTTAGATCCTGGAGCCACACTACTTTTGTGACTCCTTATATAGCAGTAGACTTCGGTGTCAGTCCCAAAATCCTCTCAGAACCATTCTTAGTCTTTACTCCTATTGTTGATTCAGTCATAACCAGATGGGTATATCGAAATTGCCCAGTCACAGTTTCCCAGAAAGTCACCTTAGTTGATCTTGTAGAGTTAGATATGACTGATTTCAATATCATTCTTGGCATGGATTGGCTACATTCTTGTTATGGATCTATCAACTGTAGAAATAGTGTAGTCCAGTTTCAGTTTCCAAATGAACCAGTCTTAGAGTTGAAGGGTAGTACCTCGGTGCCTATAGGTCGATTTGTCTCTTACCTTAAGGCCAAAAAAATAATTTCCAAAGGGTGTATCTATCATCTTATTCGGGTTAAGGATTCAAAGTCTGAGACCCCAAATCTTCAATTAGTATTAGTGGTTAATGAATTCCAAGAAGTTTTTCCCAAAGATTTTCCAGGAGTTCCTCTCGAGCATGAAATTGACTTTGGAATAGACCTCGTTCCAGATAACCAACCTATTTCAATTCCATCTTATAGAATGGCTCCAGTTGATCTTAAGTAATTAAAGGGACAATTGAAAGATATCTTAGACAAAGGTTTTATTAGGACTAACATCTCTCCATGGGGTGCTCCAGATCTTTTCATGTGTAAGAAAGATGGTTCTCTCAGAGTGTGCGTTGACTACCATCAGTTAAATATAGACATAATCAAGAATAAGTATCCCATTCCTAGGATTGATGAATTGTTTGACCAGCTTTAGGGTGCCAGTTGCTTTTCTAAGATAGACCTCAAATCCAGCTATTATTAGCTCAAAGTAAAAGAATGTGACATTTTGAAGACAACCTTCAGAACTAGGTATGGTCACTTTGAATTTGTTGTTCTGAATTTTGGACTAACAAATTCTCCTGCAACTTCTATGGACTTAATGAATAGGGTGTTCAAGCAGTACTTGGACATGTTCGTCATTGTCTTTATAAATGACATCCTCGTTTATTCTTGGAGTGATAATGAACATACAAACCATTTGAGGATTGTCTTGCAGATTCTCAAAGATCACCAGTTATTCTCCAAGTTTAGCAAGTGTGAGTTCTCTTTGAAATTAGTAGCATTCCTTGGTTACATTATTTCTAGTGAGGGCATTCAGGTTGATCCCTAAAAGACCAAAGTAGTTGGGAATTGGCCTAGACCCATCTCTCCATTAGATATAAAGAGTTTCTTAGGTTTAGCTGGTTACTACAGATGGTTTGTTGAGAAATTTCTATATATTGCTTCTTCTATGTACAGATTGACTGACAAGAAAGTCAAATTTCAGTGGATCAATTCTTACGAGAAGAGTTTTCAGGAATTGAAGACTTGACTCACCTCTACTTCAGTTTTGACTCTGCTAGAGGGTCCAGATGGGTTCGTAGTTTGTTGGGAACCTTTAGGGGTTGGTTTGGGTTATTTGTTGATGCAGCATAGTAAGGTTATAACATATGCCTCTAGACAGCTCAAGCCTCATGAGAAGAGTTACCCAACTCATGATCTTGAGTTTGCAACAATTATTTTTGCCTTAAAGATTTTGAGGCATTATCTTTATGAGGTTCATGTAGACATGTTCACAAATCACAAGAGCCTTCAGTACATGTTGAGTCAAAAAGACCTAAATCTTCGTCAGAGGAGATGTATAGAGTTGTTAAAGGATTATGCTATGAGTGTCTTGTAAAATCCGGGTAAAGCCAATGTAGTGGCTAATGCTTTTAGCAGGTTTTCTATGGGAAGTGTTACTCATGTAGAGGATGAGAAAAAAGAGTTAGTTCAAGAGGTTCACATGTTTGCTAGATTGGGATTCCAATTGGTTGATTCAGCTGAAGGTAGTATCTTGGTTCAGAATTTTCTTTGATAACTGAGGTGAAAGTAAATAAAGATAGTGATCCTATTTTGCTTAAGTTGAAGGAAGCTGTCCAAATTCATAAAGTTGAGGGTTTCTCACAAGGGGGAGATGGTGCTCTTCGTTGTCAGGGCAGACTTTGTGTTCTAGATGTAGATGACTTGAGACATCGAATGCTGATAGAAGTTCACAATTCTAGGTATTCTATTCACCTAAGAGCCACTAAGATGTACCGCGACCAATGGGAAGTCTATTGGTGGAATAGCAATAAGAAGGATATTGCAAAATTTGTGGCTAAGTGTCCAAATTGCCAGTAGGTTAAGGTTAGACATCTGTAACCTGGTGGTTTAACTCAAGATATTAGTATTCTGACTTAGAAGTGGGAAGTGGTAAACATGGATTTCATTATAGGGTTTCCTCATACTCACCGACAACATGATTCTATTTGGGTTATTATGGATCGAATGACTAAGTCAACCTATTTCCTGCCAGTTAACACTTTAGATTCAACCGTGGATTATGCTAGACTCTACCTTAGGGATTTGGTGAAATTACATGGAGTCCTTTTGACTATTATCTATGATAGGGGTACTCAATTCACTTTTAAATTCTATAAGACATTTCAAAAGAGTCTTGGTACCCAAATTCATCTCCACACAAATTGTTATCCGCAAATAGATGGCCAAGCAGAGCGGACCATTCAGACTTTGGAAAATATGTTGAGAGCTTACGTGATTGATTTCAAGGGTAGTTGGGATGATCACTTGCCTTTGATTGAGTTTACTTATAATAACAGTTATCACTCTAGTATTCAAATGGCCCCATTTGAAGCACTTTATGGTAAGAGGTGTAGATCTTCTATTGGTTGGTTTGAGGTTGGTGAAGCCACCTTGATAGAGCCTGATTCAGTCCATGAGGCTATGGAGAAAGTTTGGCTAATTAGAGAAAGGCTAAAAATAGCTTAGAGTCGTCAGAAATCCAGTATAGATGTAAGGAGGAGGTATTTTGAGTTCGAGATTGGTGATTTGTTTTACTTAAAAGTTTCACACATGAAAAGGGTGAAAATATTTGGAAAGAAAGGGAAACTAAGTCCCCGCTATGTGGGTCCTTTTAAGATTTTGAGGTGTATTGGTATTGTGGCCTATGAGTTAGACTTGCCTACAGACTTGGCATCAGTGCATCCAGTTTTTTGTATGTACTTGTTGAAGAAGTCTATTGGTGATCAAGCTTCAATTGTATATTTAGAGAGTATGGGCGTGAAAAATAGTCTCTCTTGCGAGGAGGTTCCCATTGAGATTCTTGACTGTCAAGTTTGTAAGTTGAGAAATAAGGAAGTCGCTTCAGTGAAGGTTCTTTGGAGGAATTAGCTAGTTGATGGAGCTACTTAGGAAGTAGAATTAGATGTGATGACCAAGTATCCCCATCTTTTCTCCTCAAATTCAGTTTCAGCTTGAGGTAACAGTTTCTTTCTTATTACTTCACTCATTCTCACGATTTCATTTTAGTCTATGTTTCAGTTATAGATTCAGTTGTTATGTTAGTATTCATATGTTAGAACTCATTGTTAGGATTACAGCTCTTTCCCCATCCTTTTAGCTTAGTAAGTTTTCATTCGGGGATGAATGACCTCAAGGGGGAGATACTGTAACACCCCAAAACCCAAACCAAGATCACAACCATACTTTAAGTATATTTTGAACCAAACATAGTGATTTAGTAGTATGATAAGTGATTTAGACATGAATTAAGGTCACAAGTAACTCCTAGCTCATAGCCAAGTTGAAACTTTCTTACTGATACGTCGACTGACTACCAAGATATCAAATTGATGATTAATCCGATTCCAGAGCTAAGAGATATGACCATTTTAGTGAATCACTATCCAGCAGTGAGATACGTCGACCCAACCAATGATCGTTGGTTGAAAGGACGATTGTCCCTTGCTCTTGTCTGATTAAAAATGCCCTAAAAATCTAGAGAGTTAAAAAAATTCTCCAGTATCAACGAACACAACCAACGATCGTTGGTTGAAAGGACAACTATTGGTTGATTCGGCCATTGTGAGATCAAATTTTTCAGCTATGTTTTGAAAGGGTATTCCAGTATTTTGACATTGTATAACCTCCTAAACTACATTGTTTTAACTATACAAAATCTGAATACTAAACCTAAACTACCCCAAATAATCATCAACTCAAAATTCAAGCGGCACATAGAAAATTTAGAGCAAACAAGCGACTTTTCTTCATCAAGTGAGAAATTAGTGTTCTTCATCTTCAACCTTCAAATTCAAGAGCGTGACAAGGTTTTCACCTCCAAGTATGTGGGATTTCATCAGTGGATTCCCTTTCACCCATTAAGTCCCTAAGTAAACCGAACTCCTCAGTTAAATTCATCTTTCAGAGTTTAGGGTTTCATAAAAAGTATGAATTCCTTGGTATTTCAATTCCTCTTTAGGATGAACCTTGTACCCATGTTTCCCATGAAAATTCAGTACCCTACATGTTTATAATTCATGATTCCCCAGTATATTGATAAATTCATGATTTTAAACTTGTGCTATGTAATTTCATATCCCATTCAGATTATGGAAATTGACATGAATAGTTACATTCTCAGAGATGACGGGTTATGAAACCCAAAGACTTAGGTTCTCATGTATTGATAGTTGAATGATCAGTCCTTCAATTTTGTATGTGTTTAGGATGCTTTCAGATAAAGTGCTTATATTTCAATCTCTGACTTCAGTATAAATGTGCCTATAAGTTATCAGTTTAATTTAGTTGGGAGTGGTACTTGCACCAAGCGAACATAGGGATGAAGGCTCAACTGTCAGTTAGGCTGAGACCTTTAGTAGAAGTCCCTAACTCCCAGAACTATGGTGCTACCATTGGTTCTAAAATGTCACCCATCAGATTGGGCTTGATATCTTAGTCCTTTGGACAATAACTTAGAGGATCTATGTTAGTCAGTGTTCTTACCCTTGGCAAGGTACAGAGCGCCCTTCCAGCTGGGGTTACAGGTTGGACTCCATTTTGCTCAGACGGAGTATGTCGGTTAACATCAACTCCCATAGTTCAGGTTTAGATATTGCAGGACCTTGTATTCAGTTTATTCAATATATTATTATTCAATTACATATTTATTTACTTGGTCATTGCATCAGTTACATTCCTCATTCCATGTTAAGTTTATCCTCTCATATTCAGTTATTTAGTGTAGTGCATATCTCACATGCTTAGTACATTCAAAGAACTGACCGCATACTTTCTTTTGTGCTATATTATATTATATTTTAATATAGGTCCAGACGTTCATCATCCAACTTGTGGTTAGTACGATCTTGTATCACCTCAGCAACACAGTTTGGTGAGTCCTCATCTTTAGAGGAGGATGAGATTTATGATTACTTTCTTATTCAGTCATATAGTTTTTAGACAGTTAGAGTTAGCTAGGGGCTTGTCCCAATAAATTATCTTATTTAGAGGCTTTCATACAGACAGATAAACTATGTTTTCAGCTTATGGTTTTCACATCAATATTGATTTATTTTGGATATTATTTCTATATTATTCAGATTGTTAGCTTTCGGTCAGTGATTCCAAGTTTATTTCAGTATTCATGGTGTCATGCTAGGCCATGAGTTAGTTTGGGGTTACTTGTGACTCTAAGCACTGTGTTACGACTAGAGGGTAGTTTCGGGTCATGACAGGTTCCATCAAAACCCTAGTTAAGCAAACTAGCTACTCATAATAATATTTAAGAATAATTCATAGAATTTCATGATGAACAAGTAAAAGAAGAGAAGAAAGTAAAACTCTAAACCAAATTCCCGTTGCTTCACCTCTTGTGTTCTTCCTCCAAAAGTCATGTATCTCTCTCAAAATAGTGGGTTTATACTCTCTAGGTTAAAATTTCTTGGTAAAAGAAGATTTAAGGGTCATTTATATATTTTAGGATAAGAAAGAAGTCGTCCAAGTCCAACCAAGTTTGATTAGAAAAAGCTGAAACACGGGCCTGGGGCTCACGTTGTGTGTTCCTTGGTGTGCGCAACCAGGCTATTTTTAAGCTTTGTTTGTCCATAGGCACAAATTTTGTATGAATTCACTAATTTACATCTGTCACAACCCAAATCACGGATCATGCGGGCACCTACCCAAATCTATCCTATATAGGAGAACCTTTACGACCCAACTATTTAGTTAATGCGAAAAACATTAAAATAGTCTCAAGTAGATATAATTAACAAACTCTTGTTGTAAACACACTTATTTCATTAGTATGATGCGAAAGTTAAGTACAAATCTTGTAAAAACAAGAAACTTTCTTAATCATAGATCAACCTTTACTTAGTACATTTGATAAGTAAAAACAATACATAAAACAATAATCAGCGATTCCCCAAAACTTATCAAAATTGGTAAACGAGCACTAAACAAGAAATAAGAGAGTCCAGGACACAACTTCTATGTAAGAGTGAAAGGACAAGAGCTGTTGGAGAGTGATCACCATCACTTCTATTGAAACCCCAATTAACCTGCAACATGGCAATACCCCTAGAAGGAAGTATAGTAAGTATTGTATCAACACAACCACACATATTAGTAGGTAAAACAACCACACATATTGGTAGATATCATCAGCCTACCAGGGTTAGAAACAAATAACCATAATAGCAAATAGGAAGTAAATCATGGCATCAAGAAAAATTCTGGTTACTAATCCCCTTTTTATACAATGATTGGCATGTTGCCTTTCGCATCTCTGTGACCTACTTGTCATTTAACATTTTTGTGTATCTTTGACCTTTGGCAAGTTCATTATTCCTTAGGTATCCTAAGCCCTTTATTACCCTATCTCCCTTTTGTAATACCATGATACTACTTCTACCAATTTCAGGAAATTCTATAGACTTCGCTGCTCCAACCTTAAGACTCATTCTTATTCTGATCATGATAAGTATGGGGAATGTATTTCTCAAGGAATACATTCTGAAATTGCAACTAAGTACGCGGAGGTAAGGTAGCCCTGCATTCTACAAATGACCTCGACCATTGCTTGGCTTCAATCTACAACTAAAAAGAAATAAAATCCACATCATACCTTTCAACAATACCCATATTTTGCATACATTCATGACAATCTATAAAAAATTCAAATGCATCCTCATACCATGTACCCTGGAATACTGGACGCTTCATCTTCAGGAACTTACAGAATAATCTATGTTCATCATCAGTCATTACTGGCCCAAGTACCTGTTGGGGATACACCCTTGTTTCACAACCTTCGTCCATCCTTAGTGCTACAGAAGTAGCGTGTTGTAAGGTTAGGGGAGGAAAAGACAGAACAACTACAGTGTGGCCATTCCAGCCAAACTACTCAAAAATCCCAACACTTACTGAATTACTTCCGCAGACAAAGGCACTAGGGCTACACCATTTGGGGCTGGAGGTACTATCTTCTGTTCCTTAACTACTGCTTATTTTTTCTGATTTGTTTAAAGCATCCTGTTAGGGGGTAGGTGATGATGATCTCTATCTTGCAGTTCCTCCAGCTGCCTGGGCACCACTCTTAATAGGTAATGCCCTCCATCCTTCCCTCCTAGCTCTGCCGCTAACTCGAGGTCAGTCCTGGACTGCTGCCTAAATAGTTGGTGCGGGTAATACTGTTGTGGTAGAATGAGTATTCACAACCTACAAACAAGAGTGAATGGATTAAATACCAAATTGGATCGCCAGATACCAATTGGAATAAAGTAATAGCATGAAATAAAGAAGGAAAGGAATTCATTTCCTAAAGCACTATAGCCTCCCGAAGAAAAGTCTAGACGTCTCTGTACCATTCTGTAGGACTTTACTAGAAATGTTCTTGTACGATGAGATCTACGAACCCAAGACTCTGATGCCATCTTTTTCATAACCCAAACAGTCATGATTGGCACTGTCACGACCCGAATCCCATTCGGGCAGGACTGGCAGCCGAAGCCGATATGTCCCGAGAAAACCAATATTTGCTCATGAACATTCGTATGCATAACCTCTTATGAATCTTATTATACCTCATGCAACTCTGCGGAAATCATGGACATGGAAACATATGCTATAAATATATTTATCAAACTTGACCGTTGGGGCGATCGAGTCAAAATGGACATTCATCTCTTACATTCATTTAACCACATATATATACAAAAGCCTCTAACAGATGCATCTACAAGACCAACTTAAAGTAGGGAAAAGTCCCCGCTTTATACTATACTTACAACATCAAAACAAATATACAACGGTGACTCAGAAAACCCCGAAGCAACTGGAGCTCAGCAAAGATCTGCAAATGGTCCACATCCTACTGAGGAGGTCTACTAATGCCTGCGCCTGCAACATTAAATGTAATTCCCCCAAGAGGGGTCAGTACGAATAATGTACTGAGTATGTAAGGCTCATAAGAAATTCATCATACATAAGATTACGTTCTTTACTTCTCTTGTCTTCATATTTATTCATCTTTATTGTTCTACCCATGCTAGGCTGTTCTGTCGCCCCTGGGATGAGATTGGTACTTTTACTTGTGAAAGATTAGTACAAAGATAATCATCATACTATAAGACTTTGGAACATGATATGATTGGAAAATGCTATTCAAGAATAAATAGATTCTCTTACATTAGTACTCTCTTGAGATAGTTCTTTTAGAATTTACCACGTTATGACATCTTTGGAACTTCGATCAATGTATATGAGATAAATGAATCATAAGTCATCTAAGAATAGGACACATATGAATAAAAATATCCGTCAACCTGAATTGCTATACTTCAAAGCCCCTTGAAATTGAAACAAACCCAATGTCAATATGAACAATATGTTGCAGAACAATACAGAAAGAGTAACCTTACATACCTTATCGTCTCACTATGAACACTCAATCCTATACTTGAACACAATAGTCCAGCTCCTTCCTCACGTCTTACTCTACAACACAAGTACATAACGGAATTTACATTAACCACCACTACCTTACAAATGCATATAACGATAACGATTTTCTTGTTTGCCTTTAAAAATGTCATTTCCCCCTTGACAATACCATTGATGAAATTATCATACTAATAATCCCACAATATTCCCAATATTGACCAAAATATCATAAACCACTAGCACGTCACACCAAGTTCATACTTTCCACTCTTCATCACCACAACATCACAAGTATTCCATCAAATCACCTCATATCAACATATCAGCCAAAATCCCATAATTTACACTTATAGAAAAATAACAAGTTTAGGACCATAATCACACCATACATGTTGATATTTCATCCATACCATGCACTTTCATCAAGACAACAAGTCACCTTTCAAGTTTAAATTCCATGGATGACACATCTTTTAAAAAAACACAAAGTGCCATGTTCAACACTTCCAAGCATAACCAACATGATCTATATACTCTCCCATGCATATAATATAATAATCCATAAGAATAATCACTTACCTAAGCTTGAAAGATGATGATCTTGCTCCAAAGATGACTTAGGGTTTGAAGAGCCCAAAGGGGTGTTCTTGAGAATTCTAGAAAAAGCAAGAAAAGCATGTGTGTTTGTTGTGTATTAAAATCTGATTTTTTCCTCCTTTTATAGACCTTTGAAGTCATAATTTGACCCATTCTTGGCCCATGTTTTCTTCCTCATTTTGGGCCCTTTTTGAGCCCAATTCACTTAACCCAATAAAATCAATAATTTCTCATGTTTAATTCATTTCATACGCGTTATGACAATATTCCCACTCACGCGATTCATATTCGTAGCCTCAATTCCAAAAACAAGCGATTCTAGCCACGTATGGCTTATTTTGACCACAAGGGTAAAATCGTCATTTTGATACCAAATTCGTTCATGAGTAATTTTACCATACCAATATAATAATTCAATAATTTCATGTATATGCTCGTGGTTGTAGAATAAACATGGCAAAAATTGGCCCGGTACGTCCCCGGGCACCCTTGGGACTTAAGAAAAATTTCCAACATTGAAATGTGGACAAAACCAGCCTGGCACACCCTTGGGCATGCCACCTTGCTTCCTGTGGGCTAAATATTTTAGCCCAGAGCTGCCTGGCACTCCCCTGGGCGCGCCCCACCAAAAAAAATTTCAAAAAATTTCGTTTTCGACTTTTCTTTGCGGGTTCGGTTAGATACTTCAAGTTCTATTCTTTAACTTACTTCTTATCTTTAATATCCTTTATTTGGAGGTCCTTCAAGCCTCGTTTTTAACCTCACAAATGCTCCACAAAGTCACAATACACCTCCAACTAAGGTCTAATCACACATATTAGGCCCAATATCTATTGTTTCATCAATGACACTAGAAAACACATACTCATGGCATCTCGACACTTAAGTAACCATTGTTCAACGTTTTCACATAGGGTTGGGAAGGTACGGGGTGTTACATTCTCCCCCCTTTAGAAACATTCGTCCTCGAATGTTAACGATGTCGATTCAATTACAACAAATGCATCTCTTTATTAGCATACGTAGACATAGACGCTTAACACTCATCCACTTCCACACTTTTGAACTTTTTTCTTCTGTATGAAACAAATATAGGTACGTCGATTTCATCATTTTCATTTTCATTTATTATTTTTCCAACTTTCCATATGATCTCTTCGACTTGTTGATTCCTCCAAAGAACTCTTACAAAAAGTACGTCTTCACTTATTAGCCTTTTTCACTTGTCAGTCTAGAATAACAATAGGTATTTCAATGGGAACGATATGAAATGAAACTCTTATACGCTTCCGGCAAATTTTACATCCTTTCTTTCCAAATCCCCTTACCCTTTTTATTGGTGACGCTTTTAGGAGTACTTAATCATCTATGATCACAAACATATACTATACCATTTCGATATGTTCCTTTAACTATACTAAATTTACCGACAGATAGAGATATTCCATTGACTTAACTAATAACCCCAGTGTCCCATTAGATTCGTAGTAGCTGATGGAGTAACATACGATAGAGTAGAGCTCAGATCAGTCAATACATATACATCATGTAAAAATATGGTAATATACCTAAATACCTGTACCTTCATCAGGAGATGCCTCCTCATTCTGCCGGTCCACTAGAGCATAGGTGCGATTTTGGGCTCCACTAGAACTAGCTGCCCCTTTAAAATCTCTACCACGACCGATAGACTGAACACCTCTGCCTGGGAAAGGAACCGATGCTGATGATGCAACGGTTGATCCCGTAGGTCATGCTATACCACTCGCACCCCTTTGTGGGCATTCTCTCATCATATGCCCCGCCGTGCCACACCAAAAACAAGTATTTGTCCCCAACTTACATTCACCTAAATGGTACCTTCCGCATTGCTGACACGGAGGACGAGAAAATCCTACTGTCTGTGAGCCTTGCACTCCACTACTCTATCCATATGGACCACCTCTAGACCCTCAGAATTGAGAGTGAGCACCTGCTGTGGAATAAGAGAATGAGGGTCTAGGCGGTAACATTCGAGTTCGAGATTCTCCTAGGGACACCATAGACTGCTGCCCCATAGGTCTAGCCCTTTTTGTTGGCCCTTCCTCAGGTTCCTATGTCTTTCTTCTTTGTCGTTGGTCCTCCATTTTCTGCTCAAATGCCTGTATTCTAGCTATGTTCATATCTTGATTCAAGGCAGCAATAGTGTAGTCTCATACCAAATACGGGTCCAATCGGTCCACCTATCGATGGACTCTATCTTTCATTGTGGCCACCACATTTGGAGCATACCGAGCCAAGGAATTAAACTGCAAATTGAATTCTCTAACACTCATATTTCCTTGACGCAGATTTTAAAACTGATCTGCACGAGCCTCACGGATCTCATAGGGAAGATAGTGATCCAGAAATGCCATTTTAAATTCTTCCCATGTAGGTGGG
Source organism: Capsicum rhomboideum (assembly GCA_031232105.1). Taxonomy (NCBI): domain Eukaryota; kingdom Viridiplantae; phylum Streptophyta; class Magnoliopsida; order Solanales; family Solanaceae; genus Capsicum; species Capsicum rhomboideum. The sequence goes on from CP124716.1 coordinate 44,919,445, forward strand.
TTTGCACCAATACCTCGAGCTTTCTTCCAGTCCTCATACCACAATATAACCTAGCCCTTCAATCTATAGGCTGCCAACTCAACCGTTTCCAGCCTGGACACATGCATAACCTCCAAAGCTCTCTGGATTTGATCCACGAAGTCTTGTTGATCTGCTTTCAAGTATGACCCAGTGAATATAGAAGGGTCCAATTTTAGGAAGTCCTGTGTTCTTCGCTCGCCACTCTAGCCGCGTCATCCTCATTTGTCGTCGGACCAACTCGCCCTTGACTTTGTGCTGCCACTAACTGAGTCAACATATGTACTGCATTTCTTAGATCCTGGTCAGTGACATTCATAGGTGGTTCTGCAGGTACTTCTCTACCTCTTGGCTCTTCTGGAGCTGGAAAGGTAGAAGAAGACTGCGATACAATTTCAGCGTCAGCTCTACCTTGACTAACTTGGTCAGGTGGTGATCTACTCATTCCTTCATCGGAAGGCATATCTACCTGCTTACCTTTCCCTCTACCTCTTCTTGTGATTGGCATTTTACTATACCAAAGGAAAAACAATCACCATGGTCAGATGCAATTCAACTTACAACACTGGCTCTATTGCACGATCTAGAAGTGAAGAAAATAAATAACATCCTAAATGACCCGTAGCTTCTTACTTATAAATGTGGTGCACAACACATTGATAAGTAAGACTCTACTCAGACACGGCTTTGTAGACACCTTTAGAACAACCTGCTCTGATACCACTTTTGTCACGACCCGAATCCCATTAGAGCCGGACTGGCACCCTAAGCTGATATGGCCCGAAAGAACCAATCTTTGATCATGAACATTCGTATGCATAATCTTATATGAATCTTATTATACCTCATGCAACTATGCGGAAATCATGGACATGGAAACACATGCTATATATATATATATTTATCAAACTTGGACGTTGGGGCCATCAAGTAAAAATGGACATTCATCTCTTACATTCATTTACCCACATATGTCTACAAAAGCCTCTAACAGATGCATCTATAAGACCAACTTAAAGTCGGGACAAGTCCCCGCTTTATACTACATTTACAATATCAAAACAAATATACAATGGTGACTTGGAAAGCCCGAAGTAACTGGAGCTCACCAAAGATCTGTAAATGGTCCACAACCTACTGAGGAGGTCTACTAATGCCTGCGCCTGCAACATTTAAAGTAATTCCCCCAAGAGGGGTCAGTACGAATAATGTACTGAGTATATAAGGCTCATAAGAAATTTATCATACATAATAACAACAACAATGGAGTCAATATAAGAGAAATAGTGAATGTGTATAAACTCTCTTTCTGTATATGGGGAACCATGTATATTACGTTCTTTACTTCTCTAGTCTTCATATTTATTCATCTTTATTGTTCTACCCATGCTAGGCTGTTCTGTCGCCCCTGGGATGAGATTAACCCATGCTAGGTACTTTGACCCCTGGGATGTTATGTGAACCCATGCTAGGCTTGCGTATCGCCCCTGGGATATCATTAACCCATGCTAGGTACTGTGACCCCTGGTATGTTATCGTAACCCATGATAGGCTTTCGTGTCGCCCCTGGGATGTACCATGATAACCCATGCTAGGATTTTATATCACCCCTGGGATGTATCGGGATCGACCCATGCTAGGCTTTCGTGTCGCCCCTGTGATACCACCCGTGTTATTAGGATCGACCCATGCTAGGTATTTTAACCCCTGGGATACCACCCATGATTACTTATTCATTATACATTACTTCTTTCTCTTGTCATTCTTACTTCCATTCTTAAGAGTGATTGAGACATTGAGGATCATAACCTTATTTGAGGCACACTCATATACACATTTCACTTCACTCCTTTACTTCATGAGATTGACATCTTTACTTATGAGGAATAGATATATTAGCTTGCACATTACTTCATTTATTACTCTTATGAGATTGGTACTTTTACTTGTGAAAGATTGGTACAAAGATAATCATCATACTATAAGACTTTGGAACATGACATGATTGGAAAATGCTATTCAAGAATAAATAGATTCTCTTACATTAGTACTCTCTTGAGATAGTTCTTTTAAAATTTACCACGTTATGACATCTTTGGAACTTCGATCAATGAATAAGAGATAAATGAATCATAAGTCATCTAAGAATAGGACACATATGAATAACAATATCCGTCAACCTGAATTGCTATACTTCAAAGCCCCTCGGAATTGAAACAAACCCAATGTCAATATGAACAATATGTTGCAGAAGAATACGGAAAGAGTAACCTTACATAACTTATCGTATTAATATGAATACTCAATCCTATACTTTAACATAATAGTCCAGCTCCTTCCTCACGTCTTACTCTACAACACAAGTACATAACAGAATTTACATTAACCACCACTACCTTACAAATGCATATAACAATAACGAGTTTCATGTTTGCCTTTAAAAATGTCATTTCCCCCTTGACAATACCATTGATGAAATTATCATACCAATAATCCCACAATATTCCCAACATTGACAAAAATATCATAAACCACTAGCACGTCACACCAAGTTCATACTTTCCACTCTTCATCACCACAACATCACAAGTATTCCATCAAATCACCTCATATCAACATATCAGCCAAAATCCCATAATTTACACTTACAGAAAAATAACAAGTTTAGGACCATAATCACACCATACATGTTGATATTTCATCCATACCATGCACTTTCATCAAGACAACAAGTCCTCTTTCAAGTTTAAATTCCATAGATGACACATCTTTTACAAAAAAACAAAGTGCCATGTTTAACACTTCCAAGCATAACCAACATGATCTACATACTCTCCCATGCATATAATATAATAATCCATAAGAATAATCACTTACCTAAGCTTGAAAGATGATGATCTTGCCAAAGATGACTTAGGGTTTGAAGAGCCCAAAAGGGTGTTCTTGAGAATTCTAGAAAAAGCAAGAAAAGCATGTGTGTTTGTTGTGTATTAAAATCTGATTTTTTCCTCCTTTTATAGACCTTTGAAGTCATAATTTGACCCATTCTTGGCCCATGTTTTCTTCCTCATTTTGGGTCCTTTTTGAGCCCAATTCACTTAATCCAATAAAATCAATAATTTCTCATGTTTAATTCATTTCATACGCATTACGACAATATTACCACTCACGCGATTCATATTCGTAGCCTCAATTCCAAAAACAAGCGATTCTAGCCACGTATGGCTTATTTTGACCACAAGGGTAAAATCGTCATTTTGATACCAAATTCGTTCACGAGTAATTTTACCATACCAATATAATAATTCAATTATTTCATGTATATGCTCGTGGTTGTATAAGAAACGTGGCAAAAATTGGCTCGGTACGTCCCCGGGCACCCTTGGGACTTAAGAAAAATTTCCAACATTGAAATGTGGACAAAACCAGCCTGGCACACCCTTGGGCGTGCCACCTTGCTTCCTGTGGGCTAAAAGTTTTAGCCCAGAGTGGCCTGGCACACCCCTGGGAGAGCCCCACCAAAACAAATTCCAAAAAATTTCATTTTTGGCTTTTCTTTGCGGGTTCGGTTAGATACTTCAAGTTCTATTCTTTAACTTACTTCTTACCTTTAATATCCTTTGTTTGGAGGTCCTTCAAGCCTCGTTTTCAACCTCACAAATTCTCCACAAAGTCACAATACACCTCCGACTAAGGTCTAATCACACATATTAGGCCCAATATCGATTTTTTCATCAATGACACTATAAAACACATACTCATGGCATCTCGACACTTAAGTAACCATTGTTCAACGTCGTCACATAGGGTTGGGAAGGTACGGGGTGTTACAGGCACTCACCCTAACTTATGGAAAAAGAACCTTGCTTAACGTACACCTTTAAGTAACCCAATGCCACATTCACATTCACTTTGCACTAACTTCATCATTAACCAAGTTTAAATATGTGTTTATTAAATTGTTAAGAAATCAAAACAACGAAATTGTCCAACTACTAATAGAGTGTAGAAACCTCTATTTATAACAATTTTTGGGACCTGAAGTCACCGTACAAGAACATCTAAAAGAAATCAAGTCTAATAGATAATGATTATAAAAAACAAGGAATAGATAGTGAGCATCTTAGTCCAAAAACAAGGGACATGAACAATGATAAAAAGATCCAAAGGCTACCCGATTATGGTGCTCACCCTTGAAACTGATTTTGGAACTGCTAGCTGAGGGCTAGGTCTTGTCTCTAACACCGAAATACGCTCTGCACTCAACAAAAAGAAGAGCACAAGTAGCATTAGTAGGACAACATTACTGGTAGGCATCATAGGTAGACTCAACCTGACACCATATGAATAAGTAAATCATATATATGTAAAGCGATCATCACAGAACTCATAATCAAAGACAAATAGACAATCATTGCATTTCACTTTAAGGGATAATATAAACTCACACTCATGTAACTTTACACTTTGTCAAATTCAGCAACAATTTACAACACACAATACGTTTATAAGTGATAATTCAATGCACATGAATGAATACATGAATGCAAGATGTCCGCATCATCTCTTTCTCTTCTCATTCTCATCAATATTAATGTCATCTCATCAACATTATCATCATCATCATCATCTAATCAATAACATAATCATTACCAACCTCATGAACATCATGTGTTGCATATCAACATCATTACTATCACCATCAACTCAATAATATCAATATGAATAAATATGCGATGCAGTCAATTGACATAAGTAATGCTCAAAAGACATCACAACATTCAATTCACATGTAAGCACAGAGTCAAGCAAGTCTAATTGCTATAGTAAACTGTAACCTACCTCAATTCCTTGCTAAACATCACTTCTGGGCCACAATCTTGCCTTTCATTTCCCTTTCAACTTGCTCTTGATCTGTAACAATAAGATTATACACCTATTTTAATAAATTCATCCCTCTTTAACCATTAGGGATTAACACTAATCATTTTAATCAAAACATTTCCTTTAATTGTCATCTTAGGGCTTTCCCCCTCCTTAAACCTCATGAACACCACATTATTTAGTATGAACAACTAAAATTCAACTTCCATTTGTTTTTTATAACACCCTAGGATCATTATGTAACACCCCGTACGTTTCTAAGTTTAGCTGACAATCGTAACATTTAGAGAAAAATGAAAACATGAGAGAATTGATGAATTTTGTATTGAATTGTGGGGATTTAATAAGTCTTGTATAATTGGGCCCAAAAATGAAGCCCAAAATAACAAGAAGACATGGCCCAACATGGGTTTTTTGACCCATTCTTCCAAATTTGATCCATTTGACCAATCAACATTGCATTAAATGCTAAGGAAAATATAAGGGAGACATGAGGGACAATATAAAAAGGAAAATCAGATTTTTATTTCATTTAAGCTCTCATGTTTTCTAGACTTTACCAAAAATTACCTTTTGTCTCTCAAGAACCCTAAGTTATCCTTTGGGCCAAGATCATCAATTGGTAAGACTTGGTAAGTGTTTATTATGATGGATTAATATATTTTAAGCATAATATATGGTGTATATTATGTTGGTTATGTTGGTGGAATATTGAGAAGTTCACAATAAGTGAAATGTCACATGTTGTTAAATCGGAGGGTGGTTTGTCTTGTAAACTTGACTATGGACTTGTGGTTTTGAAGAAAGTGAACATTCTGGAGTTAATATTGACATGTGAGATGTGATTATAGCATTTCCTTGTTTTTTCATGGTGTATAATGTTTGAAATTTCTATTGTGAAATTGGTTATGGTTTTGGTGACGTATTGACTGTAAAGTGTCGTTTTGGTGATGTTTATGTGTGTTGTGAGACCATGGATTATTTTTGGCATATAATATGATCAAAAATATGTTAAAATAAGTTTAGTTATGATCATGGACCATTCATTGCATAAAAAGACCCAAAAGAGACCCTTTTTGGCCGAAACGGGCACCCGCCCTCGCAGATGAAGCACCTGCGGGCGCAGGTGCCAACGCAGGTGCCTATGGCTACTGCCAAAGGTCACCTGCGTATGCAAGTCATCCACCTACAGGCGCAGGTGTCTTAGAGTATCGGCCCAGAACTCCGAATTGCTTGTTTTTGCATCCCTTTGACCCCCCGAAACCCCTATACCCTTCATGGATGTAATTATCACCTTGTGATGTCGTTTTAATGACTTTAAAGTGTCGTGTGGAGGTGTTTTGGACTATTTTAAGTATGTATTATTTTTCATATGTTGTTATAAAGGAATAATTACTACGGGATGATAAAGGGAAAAGCGTAAAGGGTAAGTGTGGTGTGAAATGCTATTGATGTATGATATTTGGTCAATGTGTGTAATGTTATGGTGTTGTTGATATGGAAATGCAGCATATATTATTGTAAGGGGGTGACATAACGTTATATGGTGGTCACATAGTTCATTATCGTCTTGTACGCCTATATAGTGACTAGTTGCTAATGTAAGTTCGGGTATGAACTTGTATTGTAGAGTAAGACGTAAGAAAGAAGCTGGACTATTGTGTTCATACATAGGCTTGTGTATTCATACTTGGAAGTGAAGGTATGTAAGGTTCCTCTTTCCGTATCCTTCTGCAGCATATAGTGTATACCTTGTTATGGTACCTACTCATTCCCGAAATATACTAAGGTATCCTATATCCGGTTATCAATTGTCTCTACTACATGTTTCCTACTTATTGATCAATTGTGAATCTCATGTATCATGTCCATGAATAGTATTCCAAAATCCCAATAAGGTTGTGTTCCAAAGTTCCAATAGTGATTATACTCATGTATCTTATCCATTGATTATTGTCCAATAGTTCCAATAATGTTATGTTTCCAATGAGGTAATGTTTCCAATAATGCTATTCACATGTCTCTCACTCATTGGTTAATGATCCAAAGCTTCAAGTAAAGTTATGACCATCATTGAATCAATCTCAAAGTAATGGACAAAGTAATGCAAATGTGGTTAATGTTTGAGTACGGGTGGCAGCTTTGGGGGCGAAATGCCTAGCTCAAGTCAATCCCGAGATTATTGGATCAGGGGGCAGCTTTAGGGGTGAAATCGTAGCTCAAGCCGAACCTGACAGGGGGTAGCTCTAGGGGTGAAAACCTAGCTCGAGCCGAACCTGATATGTTGATTTATGGGTGGCAGCTCTAGGGGCATAAGCCTAGCTCGAGCCGATCCCAACATAACGATATGTTATGTGTACATTGTGACACATGTATTGACAAGCAAGCATTGAAGTAAAGAAAGCAAAGAAATTAATGAAAGCAATACACATGGTTTCCAAAATGCAAAATGGTGACTTACTCACATTGATTAGTCATTTGTATTGAGTTCATTGATATGTTCATGTGTTATATAGTTTCGTTTGAGCCTTACATACTCAGTACTTATCCGTACTGACCCCTCTTGGGGAATTTACCTTACTTGATGCAGGCGCAGGTACCAGTAGGCCTCCTCAGTAGATTGTCAGTTGTTAGCGGTTCATTGGTGAGCTCCAGCTAATTCGGGGCTTTTCCGAGTCAGAGTGTATATATGTTTTGGTGATGTACATGTTGTATAAATCGGGGACTTGTACCGACTTTTAGTTTGTTTTGGTCAATGAATCTGTTAGAGGCTTTCGTAGACAAATGTGGGTGTATGTATATAAGGTGACACATGGAGTCTTGACTTGACGGCCTTGACGTCCAAGTTTCTCATATGTATATATATATATGTCACATGTTCCATGATTTTCGATATTAGTCGTTCATGTTCTTATGTGATAGTGGTGTTTTCTATGGCATGCACATGATTGTATAGAAGCATAGCTTGGTTCTCTCGGGCCTTATCGACTACGGGTGCCAATCACACCTTGTTGGGATTCGGGGTGTGACAAAAGTGGTATCAGAGCAGGTCGTTATAAGGGTGTCTACAAAGCCGTGTCTGATTAGAGTCTTACTTATCAATGTGTTGTGCACCACATTTATAAGTAGGAGGCTACAAGACATTTAGGATGTTGTTTCTTTTCTTCATTCTAGATTGTGCAATAGAGCCAATGTTGTAAGTTGAATCATGTCTGACCATAGTAATTATTTCTCTTTGATATAGTAACAATGCCGAACACTAGAAGAGGAAGGGGTAAAGGGAAGCAGGTTGATGTGCATGTTGGAGAAGGAATAAGCAGATTACCACCTGACCAAGCTAGTCAAGGTGGAGCAAATGCTGAAATATCATCGCGATCTTTATCTACCTTCCCAGTTTCGGAAGAGCTAATTGATGGAGAAGTACCCGTAGAACCACCGATGAATGCCACAGATCAAGATCTTAGAAATGCTATACATATGTTGACACAGTTAGTGGCGGCACAAAGCCAGGGACGAGCTGGTGCAATGACACATGATGATGATGCGGCTAGAATGGGAAGTCGCAGGACACAGGATTTCTTGAAACTGGACCCTCCTATATTCACTGGGTCCGATCCAAAAACAGATCCACAGGACTTCGTGGATCAAATTCAGAGGGCCTTGGAACTTATGCACGTGACGGGGGTTGAAACAGTTGAACTTGCTGCGTACAGGTTGAAAGGAGAGGCAATATTATGGTATGAGGATTGGAACAAATCCCGTGACATTGGTGCAAATCCACCTACATGGGAAGAGTTTAAAGTAGCTTTCCTCGATCATTATCTTCCTTATGAGATCGGTAGGCACGTGCGGATCAGTTCTTAAATCTACGTCAGGGAAATCTGAGCGTCAGGGAATACAGTTTGCAATTTAATTCCTTGGCTAGATATGCGCCAAATGTGGTGGCTACGATGACAGATAGAGTCCATCGATACGTGGACAGATTAGAGCCATATTTGGTACGAGATTGCACCATTGCTGCCTTGAATAAGGACACGGACATAGCTAGAATCCAGGCCTTCGCTCAGAAAATGGAAGACCAATGACAGAGGAGAAGAGTGCATGAATTTGACAGGGGACAATCCAAAAGGGATAGACCTATGGGACCACCTATGATGTCCCAAGGAGGATCTAGGCCTCTTTTGTTCCCCAGACCACCCAAGCCATTGTTTTCTCATTCCATAGCGGGTGCTTATTCCCAGTCTTGAGGGTTTAGAGGTGGTTCAGCTGGGCAGAGTAGTGGGGTTCACGGATCACAGGCAGTAGGTTTTCCTCATCAGCAGTGTCAGCAGTGCGGGCGTATTCATTCAGGCACATATCGGTCAGGGACGAATGTCTACTTTTGGTGTGGTATGCCGGGGCATATAGCGAGAGATTGTCCACATCGGAGCATGGGTGGTATAGAACGACCATCTAGGTTGGCAGTTGCGTCATCAGCATCGGTTCCTTCATTGGGCCGAGGTGTACAGCTTGTTGGCTGCGGTAGAGGTGCCAGAGGAGCAGCCAGTACTAGCGGGGTCCAGAATCGCACTTATGCTTTGGTGAACCGCCAGAATTCAGAGGCTTCCCCTGATGTTGTCACATGTACATTATCCATATTCTCACATAATGTATATGCACTGATTGGCCCAGGTTCTATATTTTTCTATGTTACCCCATTGGTTGTTGCGAAATTCGCAAAGGCACCAGAATTATTAATTAAATCAATTGAAGTGTTAACCGGTGAATATATTATTGCAAAGAGAGTATATCGTAACTGTGTGGTAACTGTGTGTGGTCATGATACATTGGTCGATCTAATTGAACTAGACATGGTGGATTTTGATGTGATCATGGGAATGGATTGGTTGGCCTCTTGTTATGCTACGGTAGATTGCCGGGCCAAGAAGGTACAATTTTGTTTTCCGTAGGAAAATGTTCTAGAATGGCAGGGTAATGTAGGGGCACCACGAGGGAGATTTATTTCCTATTTGAAAGCTAGGAAAATGATTGCCAAGGGATACGTATGCCATTTGGTATGAGTGAAAGATAATTATGTGGAATCACTAACTCCACAGTCGGTTCTAGTAGTCAATGAATTTATTGATGTATTTCCAGAGGATCTTCAAGGCTTTCCCCCAGAATGGGAAGTAGAGTTTGGCATTGATGTGATTCCAGGCACTCAGCCTATCTCTATTCTTCCATATCGAATGGCTCCAGCTGAATTGCGTGAATTGAAGGAGCAATTGGAAGATTTGCTGGACAAGGGCTTCATCAGGCCTAGTATGTCCCCGTGGGGTGCACTGGTATTATTTGTACGAAAGAAAGATGGCACATTGAGAATGTGCATTGACTATCGACAATTAAATAAGGTAACGATCAAGAACAAATATCCCCTCCCTTGCATTGATGATTTGTTTGATCAGTTATAGCATGCCAAGTGCTTTTCAAAAATTGACTTGAGGTCGGGTTACCATCAAGTCAGAGTTAGAGAAGAAGATGTGCCCAAAACCGCTTTTCGAACACGGTATGGCCACTATGAATTTTTAGTTATGTCATTTGGACTAACAAATGCACCGGATGTGTTCATGGATTTGATGAATAGGGTGTTTAAGACATTCCTAGACGTGTTCGTGATAGTATTTATAGATGACATCATGGTTTATTCAAGATCACCAGAGGACCATGCTAATCACTTACAGCAAGTGTTGCAAATCCTCTGTGAGCGTAAGTTGTATGCAAAGTTCTCCAAATGTGAGTTCTGGTTAAAATCAGTTGCATTCTTGGGTTACATTGTGTCAGATGAAGGGATATAGGTTGATACACAGAAGATAGAAGCAGTGAAAAATTGGCCAAGACCTACGACACCCACAGAGATTTGCAGTTTTCTTGGTTTGGCAGGTTATTACCGAAGATTTGTGGAAGGATTTTCTTCTATTACGGCACCATTAACAAAGTTAAATCATAAGGCAATGAAGTTTCAATGGAATGATGCATGTGAAAAAGGGTTCCAAAAACTAAAAGATAAGTTGACTTCCACACCAGCGTTAGTACTTCCTGAAGGCACAGAGGGCTATGCAGTGTATTGTGATGCTTACGGGATTGGTCTCGGATATGTGTTGATGCAGCATGGTAAGGTGATAGCATATGCCTCACGATATTTGCGTCCATATGAGAAAAATTATCCCACTCATTACCTTGAATTGGCAGCGGTAGTATTTGCTTTAAAGATATGGTGTCATTATCTATATGGAGTTCATGTTGATATTTACACTGATCACAAAAGTTTGCAATATATCTTTAAATAGAAGGAACTCAATTTGAGGCAACGAAGATGGTTAGAGATTTTGAAAGACTATGATGTTGATATTTTATACCATCCAGGGAAGGCAAATGTGGTAGCAGATGCATTGAGTCACAAGGAAATGGGATCCACTAATGGCCAACCAACAAAAAAGAAGGAAATAATCAAAGACCTATATCAGTTAGCCAGCTTGGGAGTTCGTCTACTTGAATCCTCAGATGAGGGAGTTATTGTGCAGAATGCAGTGGAATCCTCCTTAATAACCAAAGTGAAAGAGAAGAAGTTTGAGGATTCTGTGTTATTGCAGATAAAGGAAAATGTACAGCAGAATTTGACAAAGGCATTTGATCTTACATAGGAAGGGGTGCTCCAATGCCAAGGTAGACTATGTGTACCGGATGTAGATGAATTGAGGAAGCAAATTATGACAGAGGCACATCACTCGCGCTATTCTATTCATCTGGGTACTACGAAAATGTATCATGATTTAAAGGAAGTGTATTGGTGGGGAAATATGAAGAGCAACATTTCAAAATTCGTCGCTCAAGGCCCGAATTGTAAACAAGTGAAAGTAGAGCATCAGAAACCAGGAGGTTATATGCAATATATCAATCTTCCAAGCTGGGAATGGGATATGATTAATATGGATTTCATCACAGGTTTGCCTCATACATTGCAGAAATTTGATTCTATATGGGTTATAGTGGACAGGCTTACCAAGTCAGCGCATTTCCTACTAGGCAAAACCACTTACACAGCTCAGGACTATGCAAAGTTGTATGTGAAAGAGATAGTACGATTGCATGGTATTCCACTTTCCATTATATCAGACAGAGGAGCACAATTTACTATGCATTTTTGGAGATCTTTTCAACAGAGTTTGGGTACATAGGTGAATCTGAGTACGGTTTTCCATCCTCAGACTGATGGACAAGCAGAACGTACTATTCAGACACATTAAGATATGCTACGAGCTTGTGCATTAGATTTTCAAGGCAGTTGGGATGACCATTTGCCTCTTATTGAATTTGCTTATAACAATAGCTATCATTCAAGTATTAAAATGGCACTTTATGAAGCTTTGTACGGGAGGAAATGTAGATCACCAATTGGGTGGTTTGAAGCGGGAGAAACTGCTTTACTTGGGCCGGATATTGTTCATCAGGCTATGGATAAAGTTAAAGTGATTCAACAGCGATTACAAACAGCCCAGAGTCGATACAAGTCCTATGCTGATATTAGAAGCAGAGGACTTGAATTTGCCATAGGTGATTGGGTATTCCTGAAAGTGTCACCGATGAAAGGGGTAATGTTCAGAAAAAAAGGAAAATTGAGTCCACGTTACATAGGCCCATATGAAATTATTAGAAGATTTGGGAAAGTTGCGTATGAGTTGGCACTACCCCAAGAACTCTCCACAGTTCATCCGGTATTTCATGTGTCAATGCTTCGGAAGTGCATAAGGGATCCATCTTATTTTACTCCTGTCGATGATGTACAGGTTACAGAGGATCATGCCTACGAGGAAATACCTATTGCCATTCTGGATAGATAGGTGAAGAGGTTGAGAAACAAAGATATTGCTTCTGTAAAGGTACTTTCGAGAAATCAGCAAAGAGAAGAGGTCACATGGGAAGCTGAAGAAATGATGAAATCCAAGTACCTTCATTTGTTTCAAAGAGAAGAATGACAAGTAAGTATTTATAAGCTTTGAGTGTATATCTATAACATGACATGAATAATTCTCCTAAACTTTTAATTGTCTACTTTGAAATGATAACACTAACATTCGAGGACGAATGTTTCTAAGGGGGGAAGAATGTAACACCCTGTACATTTCTGAGTTTAGCTGACAATCGTAACATTTAGGGAAAAATGAAAACATGAGAGAATTGATGAATTTTGTATTGAATTGTGGGCATTTAATAAGTCTTGTATAATTGGGCCCAAAAATGAAGCCCAAAATAACAAGAAGACATGGCCCAACATGGGTTTTTTGACCCATTCTTCCAAATTTGATCCATTTGACCAATCAACATTGCATTAAAAGCTAAGGAAAAGATAAGGGAGACATGAGGGACTATATAAAGAGTAAAATCATATTTTTATTTCATTTAAGCTCTCATGTTTTCTAGACTTTACCAAAAATTACCTTTTGTCTCTCAAGAACCCTAAGTTATCCTTTGGGCCAAGATCATCAATTGGTAAGACTTGGTAAGTGTTTATTATGATGGATTAATATATTTTATGCATAATATATGGTGTATATTATGTTGGTGGAATATTGAGAAGTTCACAATAAGTGAAATGTCACATGTTGCTAAATCGGAGGGTGGTTTGTCTTGTAAACTTGACTATGGACTTGTGGTTTTGAAGAAAGTGAACATTCTGGAGTTAATATTGACATGTGAGATGTGATTATAGCATTTCCTTGTTTTTTCATGGTGTATAATGTTTGGAATTTGTATTGTGAAATTAGTTATGGTTTTGGTGACGTATTGACCGTAAAGTGTCGTTTTGGTGATGTTTATGTGTGTTGTGAGACCATGGATTATTTTTGGCATATAAGATGATCAAAAATATGTTAAAATAAGTTTATTTAAGGACCATTCATTGCATAAAAAGACCCAAAAGAGACCCTTTTTGGCCGAAACGGGCACCCGCCCTCGCAGATGAAGCACCTGCGGGCGCAGGTGGCAACGCAGGTGCCTATGGCTACTGCCAAAGGTCACCTGCGGATGAAATTCATCCACCTGTAGGCGCAGGTGTCTTAGAGTATCGGCCCAGAACTCCGAATTGCTTGTTTTTGCATCCCTTTGACCCCCCGAAACCCCTATACCCTTCATGGATGTAATTATCACCTTGTGATGTCGTTTTAATGACTTTAAAGTGTTGTGTGGAGGTGTGTTGGAATATTTTAAGTATGAATGATTGTTCATATGTTGTTATAAAGGAATAATTACTACGGGATGATAAAGGGAAAAGCGTAAAGGGTAAGTGTGGTGTGAAATGCTATCGATGTATGATATTTGGTCAATGTGTGTAATGTTATGGTGTTGTTGATATGGAAATGCAGCGGATAGTATTGTAAGGGGGTGACATAACGTTATATGGTTGTCACATAGTTCATTATCGTCTTGTACGCCTATATAGTGACTAGTTGCTAATGTAAGTTCCGGTATGAACTTGTATTGTAGAGTAAGACATAAGGAAGAAGCTGGACTATTGTGTTCATACATAGGCTTGTGTATTCATACTTGGAAGTGAAGGTATTTAAGGTTCCTCTTTCCGTATCCTTCTGCAGCATATAGTGTATACTTTGTTATGGTACCTACTCATTCCCGAAATATACTAAGGTATCCTATATCCGGTTATCAATTGTCTCTACTACATGTTTCCTACTTATTGATCAATTGTGAAGAATCTCATGTATCATGTCCATGAATAGTATTCCAAAATCCCAATAAGGTTGTGTTCCAAAGTTCCAATAGTGATTATACTCATGTATCTTATCCATTGATTATTGTCCAATAGTTCCAATAATGTTATGTTTCCAATGAGGTAATGTTTCCAATAATGCTATTCACATGTCTCTCACTCATTGGTTAATGATCCAAAGCTTCAAGTAAAGTTATGACCATCATTGTATCAATCTCAAAGTAATGGACAAAGTAATGCAAATGTGGTTAATGTTTGAGTACGGGTGGCAGCTTTGGGGGCGAAATGCCTAGCTCAAGTCGATCCCGAGATTATTGGATCAGGGGGCAGCTTTAGGGGTGAAATCGTAGCTCAAGCCGAACCTGACAGGGGGTAGCTCTAGGGGTGAAAACCTAGCTCGAGCCGAACCTGATATGTTGATTTATGGGTGGCAGCTCTAGGGGCATAAGCCTAGCTCGAGCCGATCCCAACATAACGATATGTTATGTAAAGACCCACTGATCAGTCGGGGCCCGGGTACATTGTGACACATGTATTGACAAGCAAGCATTGAAGTAAAGAAAGCAAAGAAATTAATGAAAGCAATACACATGGTTTCCAAAATGCAAAATGGTGACTTACTCACATTGATTAGTCATTTGTATTGAGTTCATTGATATGTTCATGTGTTATATAGTTTCGTTTGAGCCTTACATACTCAGTACTTATTCCGTACTGACCCCTCTTGGGGAATTTACCTTACTTGATGCAGGCGCAGGTACCAGTAGGCCTCCTCAGTAGATTGTCAGTTGTTAGCGGTTCATTGGTGAGCTCCAGCTAATTCGGGGCTTTTCCGAGTCAGAGTGTATATATGTTTTGGTGATGTACATGTTGTATAAATCGGGGACTTGTACCGACTTTTAGTTTGTTTTGGTCAATGAATCTGTTAGAGGCTTTCGTAGACAAATGTGGGTGTATGTATATAAGGTGACACATGGAGTCTTGACTTGACGGCCTTAACGTCCAAGTTTCTCATATGTATATATATATATGTCACATGTTCCATGATTTTCGATATTAGTCGTTCATGTTCTTATGTGATAGTGGTGTTTTCTATGGCATGCACATGATTGTATAGAATCATAGCTTGGTTCTCTCGGGCCTTATCGACTACGGGTGCCAATCACACCTCGTTGGGATTCGGGGTGTGACAAAAGTGGTATCAGAGCAGGTCGTTATAAGGGTGTCTACAAAGCCGTGTCTGATTAGAGTCTTACTTATCAATGTGTTGTGCACCACATTTATAAGTAGGAGGCTACAAGACATTTAGGATGTTGTTTCTTTTCTTCATTCTAGATTGTGCAATAGAGCCAATGTTGTAAGTTGAATCGTGTCTGACCATAGTAATTATTTCTCTTTGATATAGTAACAATGCCGAACACTAGAAGAGGAAGGGGTAAAGGGAAGCAGGTTGATGTGCATGTTGGAGAAGGAATAAGCAGATTACCACCTGACCAAGCTAGTCAAGGTGGAGCGAATGCTGAAATATCATCGCGGTCTTTATCTACCTTCCCAGTTTCGGAAGAGCCAATTGATAGAGAAGTACCCGTAGAACCACCGATGAATGCCACAGATCAAGATCTTAGAAATGCTATACATATGTTGACACAGTTAGTGGCGGCACAAAGCCAGGGACGAGCTGGTGCAATGACACATGATGATGATGCGGCTAGAATGGCAAGTCGCAGGACACAGGATTTCTTGAAACTGGACCCTCCTATATTCACTGGGTCCGATCCAAAAGCAGATCCACAGGACTTCGTGGATCAAATTCAGAGGGCCTTGGAACTTATGCACGTGACGGGGGTTGAAACAGTTGAACTTGCTGCGTACAGGTTGAAAGGAGAGGCAATATTATGGTATGAGGATTGGAACAAATCCCGTGACATTGGTGCAAATCCACCTACATGGGAAGAGTTTAAAGTGGCTTTCCTCGATCATTATCTTCCTTATGAGATCCGGGAGGCACGTGCGGATCAGTTCTTAAATCTACGTCAGGGAAATCTGAGCGTCAGGGAATACAGTTTGCAATTTAATTCCTTGGCTAGATATGCGCCAAATGTGGTGGCTACGATGACAGATAGAGTCCATCGATACGTGGACAGATTAGAGCCATATTTGGTATGAGATTGCACCATTGCTGCCTTGAATAAGGACACGAACATAGCGAGAATCTAGGCCTTCGCTCAGAAAATGGAAGACCAATGACAAAGGAGAAGAGTGCATGAATTTGACAGGGGACAATCCAAAAGGGATAGACCTATGGGACCACCTATGATGTCCCAAGGAAGATCTAGGCCTCTTTTGTTCCCCAAACCACCCAAGCCATTGTTTTCTCATTCCATAGCGGGTGCTTATTCCCAGTCTTGAGGGTTTAGAGGTGGTTCAGCTGGGCAGAGTAGTGGGGTTCACGGATCACAGGCAGTAGGTTTTCCTCGTCAGCAGTGTCAGCAGTGCAGGCGTATTCATTCAGGCACATGTCGGTCAGGGACGAATGTCTACTTTTGGTGTGGTATGCCGGGGCATATAGCGAGAGATTGTCCACATCGGAGCATGGGTGGTATAGAACGACCAGCTAGGTTGGCAGTTGCGTCATCAGCATCGGTTCCTTCATTGGGCCGAGGTGTACAGCTTGTTGGCCGAGGTAGAATTTTATCCAACACTAGACTAACCTTGAATTTCTCAAAAATTTCTTAAGGAAGGGCTAGGTACAAATTTTACCTCCTAATTCAACGTAACAAAAAATTTGGATTTATAGATGGTCATAGAGGGAAAATCCTGACTCTCTACCCTTCTTGGTCCTATTACTTGCTTCCTTGGTGCTCATCTTTCTCTTTTTATTTCTCCTTCCTTGAGCACCTTTCACCTTGAATAGGTCGAAGGGTGCATCATACTTAGTCAACACATCCTTCGACTCCACCAAAACTTGCTCCTCCTTAAATAGCTCAGTAATTAGAGAGGGAAGGAATAGATCCTTCTGCTGACTGAAGAAGGACTTCCACTCTGCTACAACCTATTCCCCCACATTCATATCTATCCAAGCCAGAATATAAGACACCACCAATGCCCGTAGAGGGGCCATATCAGTAACATTTCTCGAGGGATGAATCCTTAGGGAGACAAAGTTCAACCAATAATGTGCCTCTGTAGTGTAATGGGTTCTCCTAGTCCCTTTTGTAGTAAGAGCTTAAGGTACCTTGTCTCTCTAATCCTCCACCACTAGAATATTGGCTAACCACCAACCATTGTTCTCCTTTTTCTTAACTCAAAAGACAGCAAGTGAGGGATTGGGAAATCCCAAGGTATGATTTATCAAATCTGTGCTGATGGGAAAAAATTTGCCTCAAATTTTGATACTGGGTTTCACACGACTCCAATCCATGGTAGAAAGGGTAGAATAGAACACCCTCACCCAATTCTCAATGCAGCTGCCTGTTGATTGCACCAGCCTCTCCCAGCCTAGCTCCTATAACCTGGCATAAAACTATGATGCCTCTTTCTCTACTGAATCCATCATGAAAGCATGCTCGTGTATGATTCCTTTAATCTATATAACAAAGTAGTGCCTCCTGCAATTGCTATCACAAAATTTCTCATAAGGAGGGGAAGAATTACCATCTTCTACCATAGTAATAATGGCACCAACATAAGAAGTGAGAATCATTAGATCAGTGCCCAATAATGTTTGCCTAAGAAATTAGATGCAAAAACAAGGAAGTCGTAAAAAGGAGTTTGGAAATTTTGAAAAAAATTTCCATGCATGAATCTTTTTACCACCACTGTAGTGGCATGGGTTTTTTTATAGTGGGGCCGCTATAGAGAAGAGTCCCTGCTACACTAGGTTCTCCACAGTGAAAGGACACCACTGTAGCAGGACTTTATCTTCCCCAATGAGATTCGACCCCAACCAACCTTATTTTTGAGATTTTCTTTGTTTTCTCAATTTTAAGCATGGATCAGGCATGGTCTAGTAGAGTATGTCTTTCCTACACCATTTTCATGAAGTTTTACACTCAAATCAAGACCCAATGTCTCAAACAAGTTAAAAAATAATCATTTATCTACCCACATCTCGGGTTCAAACCCCCTATGAATATCGTAATATTATGCCTTGAATGCTATAGGAGTTTTGTAAACATAATAAAACTATCATGCTTCAAGAATTCATCCCAACTTGGGAAAGAATAGAACCTTGCCCAACTACCCCAAATTAATCAATTTCAAAATAATTATGTTAGTCAAAAGTTATAAATGACATAAATAAGCAAAGAGATAAGAGATTTACCTTAGAAAATTGATAGGGAAAGGAAGGGTTGGAGAGCAAAATAGGAGTTGAGAGATAAAAGTGAGGGTTGAAATGAAGGGGAATAAAATATTTCTCTCCTTTAAAATCTTCTTGGGACCGCTGTAGTGGCCTGCTATCTACTGCAGTGGCTCAGCTATAGTGGAAGCCTAGCCACTGCAGCAGTCAAGCATAAAATTAATCTGTGTGTTTTATTTCTTGCGGTATTATGTATGATGGCTAATTTACTACTCTCCAGACTTTATGAAACTTTCATAAGGACCGTATGTAAATGAATCCTTTCCTAAGGACCATGATTGTATGTAGGATTTTATTGATTTAGCATAATGTCAACTTCCACATGTTAGAGTCCAGAGGCCTTTATATTGGGCCGAGAAAATGTTAAAGGAATGAGCATAGTGAAGCACTGATTAGTTAGCAAATTTTTCTTCGAATTGGTTTGACTTCTTATTTTCATTCTTTCATACCCATTGAGGATGAACGGTTCATAAATTGGAATCTAATATAACGACCCAATTTGTTATTATTGAGAATGCCGTGATAAATACCTGAGTTTAATATGTTAAGTCAATATCAAGATAATGTTGTGGTTAGCCATCGTTAGGAGTATCAAAACCTTTGAAGCAAAATCAAAAGAGGGGATGGGTCAACTGCTCAAGATCGATGTAGCGAGACTTGGACCACTGTAGCTAGTCCCGACAGTGTCCCACCTGGGTTTTAAAACCCTTTTTTCCCTGTCCTAGTTTAGTATGGTTGTCTCCTCGTAGAAATTCCCTAGGGAAATTTCTAAAAACATCTAGAATAGAGAGGCAAAACTTTAGAAAAACACGTCCTAAACATATTTTTGTGAATTCTCCATTAGAATTGTGAGAATTAATTAAGGAGCTTGACCCATGCACCACATAAAAGAAGTTTGCAGTCGAGGTAGGTTATAGTTTATGATTAGTAGACTATAGTTAAGAAAACCTAATTGAAATATAGATTTAATGAGAAAAACCACGCTTTGGCCTGTGGGTTCAGTATTTGGTAATATAAAATATGGTAAAACATTCATAAAAAGACCTAATTTAATGATTATATATAAATTCCTTGTTGAATGTTGTAAATTGTATGAACTCTATGCTAATTGTAACGTGTTTGGGTGTTCATATGTATCGATAACAAAAGTATGTGAGTAGGAAACCTAAAAAATTGGCTTGGAGACTTAAGTAGAGTGGTGGAATGAAGTGTGGTGGTTAGAAGAGTCTAAAAATGATGATGCTAGGGTAAATGGCTGTTGAGTACGTTTTAGATGAGGTTAGACTCACGCTGATTGTATGTGCAGTTCTAAAGTAAATTGTAGTTATAGACTTTATTTGGATTCCAAGCCTACTAATAAGTTAAATGATTGTGAATTGTCCTTTGGTCATACTTGTGATTAGTGAGTTGGTCGATATCAGTTGTATACATGAAATGGTGATTAGTGAATTTGACTAAGTGTATAAATAAAGTGTGTACTTGCATTATTGGTGCACTACATTTTATCCTGAATGATAATTGACTATGATATCTTATTTTGTGATATTTAGAGGGTTGGGTACTGCACCGGTACATGTTACTCATCTAATAATATTCGAAAGGTTGGGTACCACACTGGTATGATACATGGACAAAGCTGGTCACTACAGGTCATAACTATTGTGCATATAAGTCCCCTTAGTATGTGTGTACATAATGAGAGGATATTCTGATGGTTGTGATGCATTATTACATGTTCATAGTCATTTAATTACCCATTTACATATCATAAAGTGTTGCATTGAAATTGAGGTGGCATAAGTCTATTCTTGTGAGATGATTAAGTGGTAAATAGTTTGGTGTGTTTTCACTTGTGGTATTTAGAGTATTCATAAACACTTCCCTTTGTTGTTGAACTTATACTTGTGATAGTAATTGCAAAATCATTCATAGGGAGAAGGTTGGTCTTGTTAAGGTCATTGGTTGTTTAAGTATTTATCTGTGGATGGTAAATTGATGGTTGAAATTACTTGTTATATGTTGATTAATAATTTACTCACATTTAATTTATGTTTAAGTATGATGGTGCTTATCTGTTAATAAAGATATTTATGAGTTATGTAACTTTTACACCTTGTTAATTATTATGACATTGTCTGAATTTGATAAGAGGATTGAAGAATCATGGTTAATTGTGTGGGGACATTGTGGCCATCACCAACTTATAGAGTTGATTATGGAGTAGTACTCATTATGTATATATGGTGTCAATACTAAAAAACATAGGTTAATCCTTGAGTGGAGTTATGATGAGTTGTCTTGTTATATAACAATCACAGATTTGGGAGGAGTCAAGAATTATTAGATTGAATTTGGATTGTGACACTACCACACCAGATGATAAGTCTATGCACCATCATAAGACTATTACAAGTGAGAGGAGCCTAGTAGAAGTTCAAAATAACACAATTGAGGAGTTTATTTCTCCTCTGAAGGAGACCACTATAGTTCTAACAAAGAAGTTAGAATTCACGGTGCAACTTGCATCAACATATTTCAGAGGACATATAGATGAGACATGTTACAGCTAAAGTTAGCCTACCAAGGGAGTTTGTTTCACACAGATGACAAATCAGGCGAAATTAACAGAATGGAAGAAAAACAACAATCAATATCTGATACCATGCATATCAAAAGACAATGATAGACATAATTTTTAACAAGACAATCATAATAAGGTTTAGAATAGAGAAAAAAGATTTAAGATCACTTGAGTTAGGTGCAAACCCCTGGCATTTATGAACAAATATAGGAAAGGGAGAAGTGGATTAGATGTTCATAGTTGAAATACATACTATAATACAAACAGATGAATCCCAATTAGCACGGTTGAAATTAGAATCCCCTAATAAGAGTACACAAAATTGTGTTTCACATTGTGGATGTGCACCTGAATTGTACAAATCTAATTGAGGAAAATAATGCACAAAGAAATATATAGGATGAGGTAGTACAAAAGATTAAGAAAGTTGCTAAAGATGCAGACCTTTCCCTTATAGAAGCTCTTGTACATGTCTAAACTAGGTATTTGGAGTTTATTTCATTTCATTAAGTTATACTTGTAAAGGTCTTGAGTATTAATAATAATATTGGTATTAAGATTTAACTGCTTATTATTTATAGGTTATTGATTGAATTTTTGCATATACTAGGTTGGGTGATAAGGGTTCTCCTATATAATTAAGAATATAGTAGGTGCCCGTACAATCTCATAATTTGGGTTATGAAAGTTGCTATCAAATCCAGGTTACCAGTCTCACAAGTATCGAGCAATGTCTAGTAAAATCTTGTTATTTTGTAATAGACATTGACATCAAACCCTTGGGAAGCTATGTGATATCTATGAGTTATTTCCTTTCATCTTTTCTATCGTTCTATCTCAATTTATCATCTACCTGGGTTGAGTCTATTTGGTATCTGGTCGATTCTAATTTGTATCTCTACAACCACAATTAGAATCTAGTTGATTCCAATTGGTATATTGATGAGTTCACAGTTGGAACCTAGTTGATTCAAATTGGTATATTGATGAGTTCACAGTTGGAACCTAGTTGATTCCAATTGGTATCTCTCTATAAGAGTTAGGACTTATAATTTTCATGTGAATTATGATGAAATTATTTCTTTAATCCTTATTTATTGATGTTGATAATAAGAAACTGGCAGACGTTGGGTTTATTATGATTTGTGGTGCATTAATGTTTGCTAATGCCTTTGTATGCTGATTGTATGAATAATGGTGAAACTAGTTAATTAATTATTGCTTGTGGAATCAATAAATTTGGAATGTGATAATACTATGATAAATTGTGGTGTGTTGGTATGATGCTAAATTATTCTGCGTATTAGCAAGATAATAAAGAGAATTCTATTTCTTGAAGTGGCAATTGTGATATAGTAGATAAATTATGAGTGATAGGAAATAAAGGGGTCCCATATAAAGAAGATAGTGAGCATTTAGGTTGGTACCAGTGCCATAATATGGGAAATTATATGAAAGTAATTATCAGTTAATAGTGTCCTTTGAGTTGTGGTATAACTGAACTACTAAGGCTTGTGAACTGAGTGAACTTTATTATGATTGATGATCTTTAGTTGTAGGGTCTATTGATGAACTTGAGTTAGCATATGTTTTTATTTATATTCATACCACTCTCATTGTTTCATGATAATTATTAGTTGATTTTTCTTATTGAGTTATTTTTGAAGCTCATATTTTTATTGTGCCACTGGGAAATGTTTCTGCTGAGTGTTATTATGTTGATGGGAAATGGTTCCGGCATGTGGCTATTGTGAGTTATAACATGGGTTTTGATGACTTGATATGCCTAGTTGATGACTTGTATGTCGTGTGAATGCTTATTATAACATGGATTGTGATAACTTTGATATGTCTATTGGGTGACTTATTTGTCCTTTGTCTACATACTTTGATATTTCTATTGTGTGACTTAGTGATGGTTTGTCAATCATGGTGTAGTGTTTGGTGGCGTTGTATTCTTTATAGGTTGGTAAAGTGGCATAGTTTCTAGTAGAAAGTTTTGGGGTAGTAAAAGGATTCGTAGAACTCCGATTATAGAGTTTGTCTCGTTAGGATAAATCTGTGATGTCTAAAATTGAGGTTTATGTTGTGAAGTGGGGGAAGTCTTGACACTTTAGCAAGATTTTTCCTAAGAACTGCTGCAGTGGTCAAATCACCACTCCATCGAGACCAATGTCGCAATCAACCGACCTTTGTGACGGTAGGCTTGGGAAGTCACAAACTATTGTAGCGGGCTACATGGCCACTATAGTGGTCAAGTGACCACTACAACTGTCATCGCACAGTAAACTCCTTTAAGTTTATTTTACAAAACTCAAATGGTTTGTTCTTAGACCGCTGTGAGAGAGTAATTCATCCCTTGTTGTTACTGAATGATCTCTTGCTAAAGACATGATGTTATAGGATACACTTGTAATTGATGAATATGTCTTTGAATACTTGAATGAATAAGCTATTGAATCTTGAACTTGAATTTAAATACATTATGATTGAAAAATGTACTGTAAAATTGGTTGTAACATCCTGAGATATAGCAAAGTGTGGAATCATATTATGATATGTTGAGAAAGGTAAAGTATAGATATAAACCTTCCTGCTATGAGTGGTTCATATTTGAGGTAAGGTTTCAGATGAGCGGGTTATATATATATATATATATTTATAGAGTACTAGGGAAGCACGATGATAGGGATACTTTTATTGATTAATATCATAAAGGGTTTGGTGTCCATTTGGTACGATACATGGATGAAGCTGGTCCTCTGTAGGTCATGACTATTAGGTATAAATAAGTCTGTGTGTACAAATGAGAGAGTGTTATATGATGTGAGTGTGAGTCATGAGTTGATCTAATATTTTAGTGGTATTAATATTGACTTGAATCCATATTATGATTAGTGACTATGGTTGTAGGGTCTTGTTGTAACACCCCAGAAGTCCCCAAGATCCTATCTCACACTTATAAAATAGAAACAACAGAAAAATACAACTCTTTTCAGAGAACGACTCACTCCATGAGTTGTGGAGTGAGGCCACAAGTCGGGGGATGACCCGTGGTAGTTAGCCCGTCAATTATTTCAATCCTAGTACTCATAACTCAGACCATAATTCATGGTTTTCTTAGTGCGAGTCGTGGTAAAACTCATTTTGAGCAGTAAAATCAAAAGGCCAGGAAAGGTGAAAAGTTTCCCAGGGGCTATGAGTTTACTTTATGACTCATAGGTTGGGTCCACGAGTCTTGGGTGGTACTCTTGGACAAAAAACTAAGATACCTTCCAAGATACCATGACTCATCTTGTGAGTCGTGGTTAGACACTGCAAGTCGTGGTGAGACCTGTAGGGTCTAATTTTCCACAATTCAGATGGTTTTCATGGGGGTATTATTGTACATTCCCACCTTTATAACTCCGATACTACATCCTTAGGATTGTTTTAAGTGGGATTAAAGGTGATTACTTGATCCTTTTCCCTCATTCCCTTATAAATATTAAAAAGAAAATTAGTGAAATGATTAAACTCTCAGTCAAGAAAACATAGGGTTCTTCTGCAAGTTCAGAATTCAAGCCTTGTGAAAGAATTCTCCAACTCAGGTATGTGGGATTTCAACAATCGGTAACCTTTCATCCATTGTGTCCCAAAATAATTTAGTAAATTCCAGCTTCTCCATGACTGATAATTTAAGGTTCATACTAAGTTTATGATTACCATTGAATTTAAGTCTTTTTATGATGTTTACATTGTTATGACATGTTTTCCATGATTTTACATCTAGTATGATATAATCCTATATATATTGAATTATAGCATGATTTCAAGTAAATTTCATCTGTTTCAGTTATGCTTTTAAAGCATGATTCAGACTATTAGAGTTTTAGTATGAACAAGCATGACCCATTTTAGTATACAATATTTCAGAAATCATTCATATTAATTAGGTTCTGATCCAGTCTTCAGAACATCGGTTTTATATGAGCTATCAGTATATCAATTTAGTGGTAGTACTTAGCACTGAGATAGACTAGGGTCCCAGTTCACCCAAAGTCCTAGAACTACGTACCACCGTAGGTTTTTTTTATCTCATATTAGGCATACGTTTAGTGATCATGTCAGTCATGACTTTATAACCCAGCAAGGTATTTTGGGTCCTCCCGATGAGGAATATATATTGGACTCCACAATAGATAATATGGTTTATATTGGTTAGTAGACTCTCTCACAGACTCAAATTCAGTGTATTTGTAAATGACCCTCTGTTCAGTTTTACTTGCATTGTATTATAGCTTTTCAGATTATCCTTACATATCAAATTATATTTATACCATTATTGGGTCATTGTAATACACTTTTGTTCCTTGAATTCAGTTTGTATTCAGTACAACATATCAATATTTTCAGTACGTGTAGCTTATTATGTATTTTGTATATTTCACATGCTCAGTACATTCAAAGAACTGACCACATACTTTCTTTTGTGCTGTAACATATTATTTTATAGGTTTGGGTGCTCAGTCTCAACATTATAACAAGTACGTTTTAGTGCCATATCAGTGACTACCAGTAGTGATTCCTCATCATTCAAGAACGAGTTACATTATTTAGAGTTAGCTAGGGACTTGTCCCAATAGCTCATCAGTAGTAGAGGCTTTCAGACATAGAGTCTGATATTTAACTTATTTTAGTTTGGTATTACTTTTTGTACTTAGTTCATTATAAAAGATTGTTTAGATTATTTCAAACCTTAAATTTAATTCAATTTAGCTTCCACTCACTCTTATTTATTTTAGAATGTTTAGTGTTATGCCATACCATCGGTTTGCTCGGGGTCACTTGTGTCTCTAAGCACAATGTTACGCCGAGGGTGTACACTCGGGTCGTGAAAAATTTGATATCAGAGCATCAGGTTTATATTGTCCTAAGGTATCTGAAAGCTATGTTAAGTAGAGTCTTTTTCATAGGTGTGAAGTGCACCACTCTTATGAGGGGGATACTGTGAAATTTCTTAGAAAGACTTCACTTTTTTCATGTTCATATCACACGATAGGATATAACTCTATTTATCCTTCTAATTTATGCTCTACACATTTACAGAATATGCCTTCTAGAAGGGCCAACAAAAGAAGGAACGAAAACCAGCTAGCCCCACCAGTACTTATAGATCCCTTGAATGAACAAGTCACCTATTCAAAACAAGTCACTTGACGGAACCCTATCCCCCATTTTTCTTAGGTTTACTCACCGATTTTACAAAAGATTAAAGATTTATATAGCAATTGATTTAACGGCAACAAAGTAGAAATTGTACGGTCTCTATATCTCTCTTTCTTAAAAACCGTGAAGGTTTAGGGTGTATAAGGAACATATGGCGGGAAAAGTGTGCTTGGATGGAACTTATGTGTGTTGAGCTAAGGGTGATAAATGGGTCGGGCTGACCCAGAATCGGACCAAACTAGGTCAATCAGCAAGAAACTGTACCCATGAACCCAAATGGTAATGTAGCAGTTGTTGTAGTCCGAGATTTCACTCGGATGAACCTTCTAGAGTTCTATGGTTTGAGAGTGGATGATGATTTATATGATTTTATAGATGAGGTACAGAAGATCACTTGGATCATGGGTATTACACCAGTTGAAAGTGCAGACTTGACCTCATATCAGTTGAAAGGGGTGGTTCAACTATGGTTCAAGCAGTGGAAAGATAGTCGTTATGTGGATGCAGCCCCAGTTGATTGGGATAAGTTTGTAACAACTTTTCTAGACAGGTTCTTTCTCCTGAGTTGAGGGAAGCTAAGGTTAAGGAGTTCATCAACTTAAAGCATGATAATATGTCCGTAAATGAGTATTCTCTGAAGTTTACTCAGCTTTTCATGTATGCTCTAGAGATGGTTACTGAGCCAATGGCTTGGATGAGCATGTTCATTTTTGGAGTTTTTGAGTTAGTGGTTAAGGAGTGTAGGAGCACTATGCTGGTTGGAGAAGTGGATATCTCCCAAATCATGGCTCATGCCTAGCAGATAGAGGAAGATAAAATAAAGGACAGAGTAAAAGAGAGAGAACAAGAGGGAAATGATATGCAATTTTGACTACTCCCACCAGAGGTCAGGCGGTGGGAATCTCTCTTAGTTTCTACAGAAATTTTTAGCTCTATCATCTTCTTCAGATAGTACTCCATCACTTAGACCTCATTATGATCAGAAGAATAGAGCATCAGTCTCTAGATCTCAGGGCAGTATTACAGGCATCCACACTTTTCCAGCATATCCTAAGTGTGTTAAGAACCATCCAGGTGAGTGCCTTACTGGAAAGGAAGGTTGTTTTGTATGTGGTGAGACTGGCCATAGGTTGAAGAATTACCCCTCCACTGGACATGGATATGGGGGTAATAGAGCTCAGTGTACTTCTACAGCAGCCACTTCAGGTCGCCCAACTCAGTAGGGTGCTTCTACTAGTACTCTAATAACCCAATAATCGTTATGCTAATACTAGGAATTATTTTTATAAGAAAAATCCATGTCCCAAATTAATTTGGGCCGAATCCATAAAATTAGGCTAGGCCAGCTGAACCATTATTGCAGCAATAGATTTGTCACTGCAGTGACGTCATTGTAACAATACTTCCTTCACTGTAGTAATGGGGAGGCAGTAAGTTGCTCGGATTTTGTTTAAATCTTCCTCCCAGCTGAGGCTTCTTATTTTGTTTGCCTCCTCTAAATACACTCCCGATGAATCCTATGCTTAGAATGATAAGGTTTTAGAGGCCAAACTCCGAGAAGGCGATTCCTAAGCATTCTCGATAGAGATTCCAATAGAGTAGAGAGGAAAAGGCACACGAAAAAAGACTCTTCACTCTCTATAGTAGCAAAACTTATCTACGAGGTAGGTTATGGTTAAATTTTGTTAGATTTGGGCTAGACATATGTAATAACAATAGTTATGATGGGAGATTTCATGTTTAGGCCTACGAGCATGGAGTTTGGATGACTTTGATAATAAACTGAACTTAGGATAATGAATCGATGAATTTAGTGATGCATGTTGAGTTATTGATTTGTGTTAACCCTTTATTCACTGGAAGTTTATGACATTTATGGGAACTACGGGTAGGTCGGTAGGTCGGTAGGTGGGGTTTTTACGAATTCATTACAAAGAGTATGTTAAGGGGTGGACTCTTAATGGGTGAACTTATTGAGTAGACATGGAATTGCCTTTCTTATGTTTTAAGTTAACAATAAAGGGTAAGTAAGTGGCGTGGGGTTGATGGTGGAGGAAAAAGTCGGTTGATTAAAGAATAGTCATGGTGGTGTTAAGGGAATTAGAAGGAGGTTGTGTGTGAGAAACAAATTGAGAGATAGAGGCTCGTATTTGGATTGATATTTATGTAATAAAGAGGAGAAAAGGAAGTATAGTTATGGCATTCGTAAGTAGATGTAGAAGTCGGGATAAGTATAGATAGCAATCAGTTGGTAATGATCCTTAGTGTTGGGGTATGTATGAGTAGTTTAAATGTAGTATAAACTTGATTTGACTATGTGCTTATATGTATGATGAAGGTTTATGATTAGCCTTTGGGAATTACTTGTGATTATTGATTATAATTATGCATTAAGAATTGGATTTGAAATTATACATTAAGATGATATTGGGATTAGGTGTCATGCCGAAACTATAATTGGATAGGGTGTCATGCCGACACAGGTACATAGACTGAGCTTGTGCCCTGCAGGTCATAGCTGAGGGTCTCTGCCGACCCTAGGATATGTATACACTTTACATGCATGCAATCATTACTTTATTCACACATATATTGTTTTTGAATATTGTTGATTGAATTGCTTCAATATAAGTGACGGACATAGGTACATGAATATAAGGTATGTCTTGGTTGTGTGTAGAACTTTTTTTATATGTATGTTATTTATATGTGAGGGCACTGTGTTACCTTGTTCTAGATCGTGTTGCCTACTTTAGGGCTGGATTAGTTGCTTGATAGTGAATATTCAAACATAGAGTAGTGGGCTAGAATAGTCATATTACGGGATGCTAGGTGTTATTTAATGAAAGTAGGTGCATAATTAATGGGGTCTTTAGTAGTGGTTACTTGGTCGCTTAGGGGAAGATAAATAGGGCTAACATAAAAGGAGGGTGTAAGGCTGAGAGTTAGGAAAAATGTTGAAAGACGTTAGTAAGGTTCAATTGCCTGAGTATTTATGACTGTCATGATCCCTCCTAATTTCTATTGCTATTATTAGTTTCTAACCCTGGTCGGCCAATGATACTTATCAATATGTGTGGTTGTACTGATACTACACTTACTATATCTCTTTTTGGGGATATAGCCATGTGGCTGGTCAGTTGGAGTTTCTATAGGTGCAGCGCTGGTGATTCTTCAGCAGCTCTTGTCATCCTACTCTTACATGGATGTTGTGTCATGAGTCGTCCTTCATTATTTAGTGCTCTTTTACCTGTTTAGACTAGGTTTTAGGGAATTGCATAATTTACTTCCTCAATATATCTATATAATAATTGTGTTTAAGAAGAAGGTTTTAATTATTTATTTATTTATTCATAAGGCTGTTTAAAATGTCATCCACATTAATTGGATGGTTAGAAGGTAAGGATTCTCCTATCTAGGATAGAGTTGGGTAGGCGCTAGTACATTTGGTCGTGACAAGTACATGAAGTGGTCAGCACTAGAACCAGTTTTGTGCTTTGTCTTCCCATCAGGATTAGGAGAGCTCACCATACGTAGTAACTGGTACATTACTAGTCTGAAAATTTATGATAGTCCACCACAACACATGGGACCTGATAGAGTAACAGGTCCTAGAAGTCCCAAGAACAAATAATAAATTGAACAAAAAGTAAAGTGCAGTAAAGTAAAAGACACAGGGATATTACGTGGAAACTTCCTTGCTTAAGGGATTAAAACCATGAACTACCCCAATAGGATTTCACCAACACTTCACTAAACTCCAAACAACCTTCGATTACAACCTAGGAATTAGCCTCCTAATTCCTACCATCTTGTAATAACTCCATTGCAACACAAAATCACAATAACTCTACTTTGGGAACTCCATTAGCCACCTCTATCTAAAACTTAGATTTCACCAAAGAAACCAAAAGAAAAATACCCACAAGAATCTCTAGAAACAGAAGTGACTTTACAATTGTAAGAGCAATGAAAGGACTTAAATAATATACAAACTAATAAATTTTTATTGTGAGCACAAGAAATTCTAGATTACTGTAGCTTTGTTTTCAAGCTGAAAGCCTTGGGATTTTTTTTGAAGAACACCAATTTCTTTTTGATTAAGTTGTAAAAATCATCTTTCCTTGTTAGAGACAAGTAATATGTATGATGGATAAAGAGGAGAGAATTGGTCGCCTAGGTAGGAGCACTGTAGAGCATGTCCCACTCTTTTTTGGTTGCTACTGGCAGACAGTACAAGATAAGTGGCATATAAGACAAATCTATACAACTTCATATTGGGACACGAGTTGACGTAACTAGTCCTTCAACTAGTTTTTTCAATGGTCAAAACATGAACACAATAAGAGTGGCCTAATCCTAACATTTTCCCTTTTTTTGATGATGAAAAACACAGACTCATACATCTCCTTTCATCAACATACAACATACCAGAAGTTCCCCCTTTCACCATGTTCTTCTTGACTCCATTCCCAATTCATTCCATATAATGTTCTATATATATATATGGATCAAATGAGAGGTTAAACCTTAAATGTTTATCATTAGTTGAGGTTGGAAAGCCTGCTGCTCCTTTGTTGCTGTACCACCAACTTTTCTACAAAAAGTATAACTAACAGTTGTATTATTGACTGCTAGAAAGTTCAATGACCGAGGTACCTGGTCCCTCATTCTAGTACCTGTGAAACCAGATCTCCATGAGAAATAGGTCTTCTTTATCCTTGAGATCTTTATTCTCTTGTTCCTTCGGAGATCAACCTAGTGTGTGTTGGTCCTTCATCCGGTCCCTCAACAGGTTTGTCAAATCATCAAAATAAAGCATAGTTTTTTATGATGGCAACCTAATACATGATGACAACCCGATAACCAATGTAGAAGCAGGTTTAGAGAGGTTTCCTATTATCAACATTTATCCCTTTTTTAGTTTCTCCTAACAGCTAGGAGGATCAGATCCATCATTAGTTCCTTCTATTACTAACATATCCCTTATTAGTTTCCCTTATCATCAACATCTCTAGATAACATCATTTAATTTCTATTTTGCTCCCTTTATGAGTTTGTCAATCTTTATAACTAAGAATAAGTTTGCCAACAATCAAAACCAAGAATAAGACATTTTCCCCATTTTTGATGATGACAAACTTAAGTCAGCAATGGACCTAGATTACCCAGATTACGTTGTTCTCCCAAACACCAACAACTATTTTTGTTTCCCTTGTCCCTGAAACTAACACTCATTTCTATTTCCTTTATTACTATGCCTGTTCTCCCTATCTGTTCCTCCTTTTACCCATAGCTACGGTTTCACAATCAGTTCCTTACTTACATGGCATTTTTCCCCTATTGGCATCATTAAAAAGATTGACAGTAAACCAAGTAAAGAGATTTATTTCAGGTTAACTCATGGCCACTGGGCTAATAACAACATGAATAGAAGGTTAAGAGCACTAGATCAAGAAGTAGGCAAATTGTAGGCAACATAACTTGCAGTAAGGAGATAGTTAAGAAAATAATACAGATGAAGTCATAATATGTAGCCAAGCATATGCCATGACTAATCAACACAGACTTTAGGAAACAAGGGTTAAGAGATAAGAAGATAAGAGATTAAGAAAAGAGACTTAAAGAGAGACTTGCAAATCATAGTCAAGTGATCATAAACATCGGCATGATCTTTGTGGATATTTTTGGTTAATTCAGCAATTTGTTTGGTGAGCTTAGCATTTTCTATTTTAAGAGCACCTATGACACCAGGTCCCTCACTTTTTCCTGAAGAAGCTTACTGTAATACTAACTTTAGTTTAGTGATCTCGGCATCCCTTTTTCTAAGAAAATCTTGTTCCACCTTTGCATTTGCTCATTCCTGGGTAGAAATTAGGTCTGACACCATTGCGTGATGAGTCACACCACCTTTCTTCTTGATGATTTCATATTCCTCAAGGGTGGTAATGGTGAACATTTTCTTCATGGTCCATGTGACCTCATCTTCAAGAGATACATTGAAAAATTTAAACACTATGTTGAGAAAAAATCCATTGGGAAGTCCATGCTTATCCTTCTTAACATTTACCACTAAGATTTTATAAGAATTTCCCTTATGACAACCATTAATCATATAAATTTTCAATTGATTTCTCAAAACCCAATGCATCCCAAGCATGAATTTCTTCACTAGAACTTTGTCCATGGACATTCACGTTACCAAGTCTCTGGTTCAGATGCTTTATTAAAGGAGGTATTTACTTTTCAACAACAGTAACAGTACTTTTATATTCTTCCATAGACACTATTGATGGAGAGTTTATTTAGGAAATTTGTGAGAATGAAGTTAACTGGTAAGAAGGGTTGATGAGGATTTGAAAGAAGATTGTAACACCTCATATTCTGTGCGTACTAGTTTTGCTTATATGGCACTTGATATAGCCTTATCGAATTAGTGACGGTAAGATAGGTTTGAAGGAACTACCCATAAATTTAAACGCGAGATGATCAAGTTACCATCGATGTAAGTATTTAAACATGGGATCATAAGTAGGTATTTGAGTTTAAAGTTTGAAGTGACCAAGTGTACATAAGTTTTAAGTTAAATTAAAGGGATTTAGATTAGAAAATGGAATAAAATATTGAGATGCTTGCTTGACTTATTTAAGCTAGAAGGTGAGTCACCTACTTGAGCTATATGGACCATGTAAATGGAGCCAAGGCTAATGGATCAGATTTAGGATTATATTAATGGACTAATTTAAGGCTTAATTTAAGTAAAATAATGGAGAAGAGAATGGACATCCTAACACCAAAATCTGTCCCAAAAGCCCAATAAGTTAAAGGCCCATTTTAGACATGAATAAAGCAAGTAGGTACTTCACCTACTTTAACCTTTTGAGCAGCTTGAACTTCTTAAGTAGGTGCATCACCTATATGTACCAATTTAACTAATTTGTGGTCCAAAATGCAGTAAAAGAGGCAGCCAAAATAGGGCATTTATAAAACCAAGTTGCTGGCCATTTCATTCATTATTAAGTTAGAAAAATAATATTTTCTCTCTCAAGTTATCTCTCTTTTTCTCAAGGCTTAGTACAGCCACCTCAATTTCATCCTCAGTTTCTGGAGCTCTCCTCTTAGTCAAATAAGATCCATATGTTATTTCAGCTCCTAAGCCTTTCATTTGTGTACAAACTGCTCCCTACCTCATTGTTACTACATCAAGTTTTTATTCACGTGTCTCTTGCTGGTGGACGATTATCCCAAAGCTCAATAATGTTAAGACCACCAAAGTAACAATCTCAAAGATTAAATAAACTAAGGAATGCAAATATGGTTATGCTTGGGTGCAGCTCAGGGGGAGAAATCCTAGCATGGGTAGATCCTAATCTATTTATATATGGGTGGCAGCTCAGGGGCATAAGCATAGAATGGACTGATCCCAACTTTGGTATTTACCGTTGATCAATTAGTCATTTGTATCACATGGTTCACAAAGATTATAAAGTAAAGAAAGGTAAAGTAAATAAAGGAATGGAATGTACACGATTCCATAAGTATATGTAAAGGTGGTCTATTAGCACTATCTATACACTTGTACCTGATTTCATTTGAGCTCTTGTGTTATCTATAGTTACTTTCAGCCTTACAAATTCAGTACATACTTCCGTACTGAAATCCCTCATGGGGGACCTTCATTTAGTGCTACTGGCACAGGTGCTTTAACTAATACATCTCTCCAGTAGTAGCATAGGACATCCAACAGCTATTGGTTAGCTCCAAGTTGATTCTGGGCTTTCTGAGTCTGTTATATATATTTTGGTATTGTATAGTAGTTAAGAGTAAGACAAGGGTTTGTCCTGATGTTAACTAAGTCTATATACCTTTTAGAGTCTTTGTAGACTAATGTAAAGTTAAGGTGTAACACCCCGTACGTTTCTGAGTTCAGTCGACAACCGTAACATTTAAGAAAAAATGGAAACATGAGAGAATTGATGAATTATGTGTCCATATGTGGGTATTTAAAAGTCTTGCATAGTTGGGCCCAAAAATGAACAAGAAGACATGGCCCAATATGACAAGTTGATCCATTCTTCCAATCTTCCATTTGACCAAATCAACCATGCATTTAATGCCAAGAGATGGATAAGAGTGACTTGAAGGCTTGAAGGATACTATATGTATATATATATATATATATATATATATATATATATGAGGAATTATTCAATTGGTGGGCTCAATTAACAAATTGTCAATGAATTAAAAAAGGCCCAAATATTAGCATGCAAGACATGGCCCAAAAAGGGCATTCTTGACTTCTTCTTGCAAGAACAAGTCCCTACATTATTATAGGACCAAGTGGTTGGATAAATAGGGACTTAAAGGGGCTATAAATAGAGCCAAAGATCAGATTTTAATTCATTTGGCCACCATGCCTTTTCTAGAATTTTCTCCATATTTCCACAAACCCTAAGCCCTCATACTTTTGGCCAAAGATCATCACTTGGTGAGTATGGGTAAGTGTTTATTATAATGGTTTAATATATTTTATGCATGGAAGATGTTATATCTCATGTTGGTTATGTTGCTGAAGTGTGAGAAGTTCACCATGTGTGTAAAGTTAAATGTTTGCTAAATTGGAGGGTGGTTTTGCCTTGTGAACTTGACTATGGACTTGTGATCTTGAAGGAAATGAATTTGATGGATTCAATATTGATATGTGAGATTTTACTAAAGCCTTGAATTGTTTTATTCTTGTGTATAATGTTTGGAAAAGTTATTGTGAAATTGGTTATGGTTTTGGTGGCGGATTGGCCATAAAGTGTCATTTTGGTGTTGTTAGGTGTGTTGTGAGACCATGGCTGATTTTTGGTATGTTATATGATTAAAAATATGTTAAAATGAGTTTGGTTATGATCATGAGCCATTCATTGCATGAAAAGACCCAAAATAGACCATTTCGGACCAAAATGGGCATCCGCCCCCGCAGACGGAGGCATCTGCGGGCGCAGATGCCAACGCAGATGGATCTGGCTACTGCCAAAGGCCATATGCGGGAGCAGGTGGATGACCTGCGGGCGCAGGTGGCAGTGCAGGTCAGCCCAGATTTGTGTTTTGCATGTTTTCGTATCCCTTTGATCCCCGAAGGCCCCGATACCCTTCTTGGATGTAATTATCAACTTGTGATGTTGTTTAAATGACTTTAAAGTATTGTATGGAGGGGTGTTGGACTGTATGAAGTATGGAAGGTTGTTCATATGCTGTGATAAATGAGTAAATGTGACGGAATGATAAAGAGAAAAGCATATGGGTAAGTGTGGTGTGAAATACTATCGATGTATGATTTTTGGTCAATGTGTGTAATGTTATGGTGTTGTTGATATGGAAATGCATTGGATTTTATGGTAAGGGGGTGAAATTATGTTGTATGGTAGTCATATAGTTCATTGTCATTTTATACTTTTGTACGGTAAATGATCGTTAACAAGAGTTTCACTGTGGACTTGTATTGTAGAGTGAAACATAAGGAAGGAGCTGGACTGTTGTGTTCATATATAGACTTGTGTACTAGTACTTGGAAGTAAAGTTATGTAAGGTTACTCTTTCTATATCCTTCTGCAGCATACAGTGTTCACATTGTCATTGTACTTATTCGATTCCTAAATGCTCTAAGGTATTTCATTTCCGGTTGTTGACTAGTGTTACTCACATGTTCCTTATTTCAATGGTGAATCATATGACTCATGTCCATGGGTTGAATTGTGTTCACTGGCTAATATGTCAAAATTTCCAAATGTTCTAAGGTATCCTATTTCCGGTTACCAAGGGTAATGGTCCCATATTTCTTACTCATTGATCACTTGTGAATCACATTTCTCATATGCCTTGATAATGTTCCGAAAGCTCAATAGTGGTTATGTTCATGTGTCTTATTTAGTGCTCATTGTCCTAAGGTTCCAAAAGTGTTCTATTCCAAAGGGGTTCGATAGTATTCCAATTAAGGTTGATATATATATTGTTATTCATATGTGTTTTAATCCTAGATGAATTATGACCCACCTAGTTCTTATTTATGGATGGAAGTTCTTAAGTTGTCATTTGTTGTAGATCCTAAGAGAATTATCCCAACAAGAGCGATGAGGTAAAGAGGGATTGTTTAGTTTGAATAGCATTATTCCAATCATGTCATGATCCAAGTTCCAATAGGGTGATATACATGTCTCATATTCATTAGTAATGTTCCGAAAGTCCAATGAGGTTATGTTCCAAGGTTTCAATAGTAGTTATACTCATGTATATTATTCATTGATTATTGATCCAAAGCTTCAAATAAAGTTATGACTATCATTGTATTAATCTCTCATAAGCAACAATACCAATCTCTCATAAGTGAATGAATCAATCTCTCACAAGCACATGTACCAATCTCTCAAAGTATGGAGTAAAGAGTAATGAAATTAAACAAGCAATGTTATGTAATGATTGCCCACAATAAAGTGGATGCCCACCAAGGGTGGATGACTACCCATAATAAAGTGGATGTCCACCAAGAGTGTATGACTACCCACAACAAAGTGGATGCCCACCAAAAGGTGGATGATCATAATAACCCACCAATAAGGTGGATGACTAATTAAGATGGCGAATGTAAGTAAGGAATATAATAAACGTAAGGTACATGGTTCCCCACATACAGAAAGAGAGTTTATTCCCACTTGCTATTTCTCTTATATTGATTCCACGGTTGTTGTTATGTATGAATGAGCATAAATGACAATAACAGGAGAAATGTACATAATTCCACAGCTAGAGTTTTTCTTATAATTATTTCCATTGAAGTTATTATGTATTGATGCATTGATGTCATTTTCTTAGGGCCTTACATACTCAGTACATTCTTCATATTGACCCCTCTTGGGGAATTACCTTACATGTGCAGGTGCAGGTATTAGTAGACCTCATCAGTAGGCTGCGGATCACATATAGGTCCTTGGTGAGCTCCAGTTGCTTCGGGGCTTCCAAAGTCACACGTGCATACTAGGTTTTGGTATTTTGTAAACATTGTATAGACAGTGCCATGTATCTATTAGAGGCTTTGTAGACATATGTGGGAAGATGAAAGTAAAAGATGTACATTCATTTTGACGTAATACCCCTAACGACCAAGTTTCATATATTGCACTTATTGCCATGACTTCCGCCATTGATATTTAATTATATGACATAAAATGATATGCATACGTGGACATACATATGAGAGTGCATGGACAACGATTGGTTCTCTCGGGCCATAACGGCTTCGGGTGCCAATCACGCCTCGATGGGAGTTGGGGCGTGAAAAAAGTGGTATCAGAGCAGTTCGTTCTAAGGGTGTCTACAAAGCCGTGTCTGAGTAGAGTCTTACTTCTGGATGTGTTGTGCACCACATTTATAAGTAGGAGGATACGGGACATTTAGGATGTTGTTTCTTTCCTTCACTTCCAGATCGTGCAATAGAGCCAGTGTTGTAAGTTCAATTGTATCTGACCATGGGAGAAAAGGTAAAGGCAAAGGTAAGCAGGTAGATATGTACTGATTAATCCGAGATCTACAATATAATGGGACATTGGGTTTATTAGCTAAGTTAATTAAAGTATTTCCACCTGTCAGTAAATTTATTATAGTGGAAAGAACATAGCGTGATGGTATAATAGATGTTTGTGATCATGTTATGATGGTTGATCTTATGGTGATGGAAATGAAGGATTTTTAATGTTGTAGTGGAAGTGAGGAAAGAATAAGCAAGTATCTATGAGTGTACATATAGATATAGTGATGGAAATATAAGGATGCGTGTGTTGTACATGAGACGATGCCGTTAACATTCAAGGACGAATGTTCCTAAGGGGGGGAGAATGTAACACCCCGTACGTTTTTGAGTTCAGTCGACAACCGTAACATTTAAGGAAAAATGGAAACATGAGAGAATTGATGAATTATGTGTCCATATGTGGGCATTTAAAAGTCTTGCATAGTTGGGCCCAAATATGAAGCC
The DNA here is from genome assembly GCA_031232105.1 of Capsicum rhomboideum. Taxonomy (NCBI): domain Eukaryota; kingdom Viridiplantae; phylum Streptophyta; class Magnoliopsida; order Solanales; family Solanaceae; genus Capsicum; species Capsicum rhomboideum. Next base: position 44,958,275 of record CP124716.1, read on the forward strand.
CAAAAATGAACAAGAAGACATGGCCCAATATGACAAGTTGATCCATTCTTCCAATCTTCCATTTGACTAAATCAACCATGCATTTAATGCCAAGAGATGGATAAGAGTGACTTGAAGGATACTATATGTATATATATATATATATATATATATATATATATATATATATATATATATATATATATATATATGAGGAATTATTCAATTGGTGGGCTCAATTAACAAATTGTCAATGAATTAAAAGAGGCCCAAATATTAGCATGCAAGACATGGCACAAAAAGGGCATTCTTGACTTCTTCTTGCAAGAACAAGTCCCTACATTATTATTGGACCAAGTGGTTGGATAAAGAGGGACTTAAAGGGGCTATAAATAGAGCCAAAGATCAGATTTTAATTCATTTGGCCACCATGCCTTTTCTAGAATTTTCTCCATATTTCCACAAACCCTAAGCCCTCATACTTTTGGCCAAAGATCATCACTTGGTGAGTATGGGTAAGTGTTTATTATTATGTTTTAATATATTTTATGCATGGAAAATGTTATATCTCATGTTGGTTATGTTGGTGAAGTATGAGAAGTTCACCATGTGTGTAAAGTTACATGTTTGCTAAATCGGAGGGTGGTTTTGCCTTGTGAACTTGACTATGGACATGTGATATTGAAGTAAATGAATTTGATGGATTCAATATTTGATATGTGAGATGTTATTACAGCCTTGAATTGTTTTATTCTTGTGTATAATGTTTGGAAAAGTTATTGTGAAATTGGTTATGGTTTTGGTGGCGGATTGGCCATAAAGTGTCATTTTGGTGTTGTTAGGTGTTTGTGAGACCATGGCTGATTGTTGGTATGTTATATGATTAAAAATATGTTAAAATGAGTTTGGTTATGATCATGAACCATTCATTGCATGAAAAGACCCAAAATAGACCATTTCGGACCAAAATGGGCATCCGCCCCCGCAGACGGAGGTATCTGCGGGCGCAGATGCCAACGCAGATGGCTATGGCTGCTGCCAAAGGCCATATGCAGGCGCAGGTGGCAGTGCAGGTCAGCCCAGATTTGTGTTTTGTATGTTTTCGTATCCCTTTGATCCCCGAAGGCCCCGATACCCTTCTTGGATGTAATTATCAACTTGTGATGTTGTTTAAATGACTTTAAAGTATTGTATGGAGGGGTGTTGGACTGTATGAAGTATGTAAGGTTGTTCATATGTTTCTATAAAGGAGTAAATGTGACGGAATGATAAACAGAAAAGCATAAGGGTAAGTGTTGTGTGAAATACTATCGATGTATGATTTTTGGTCAATGTGTGTAATGTTATGGTGTTGTTGATATGGAATGCATTGGATTGTATGGTAAGGGGGTGACATGATGTTGTATGGTAGTCATATAGTTCATTGTCGTTTTGTACGTTTCTATGGTAAATAATCGTTAACAAGAGTTTCACTGTGGACTTGTATTGTAGAGTGAAATATAAGGAAGGAGCTGGACTGTTGTGTTCATATATAGACTTGTGTACTAGTACTTGGAAGTAAAGGTATGTAAGGTTACTCTTTCCATATCCTTCTGCAGCATACAATGTTCACATTGTCATTGTACTTATTCAATTTCGAAATGCTCTAAGGTATTTCATTTCCGGTTGTTGACTAGTGTTACTCACATGTTCCTTATTCGTTGGTCAATGGTGAATCATATGACTCATGTCCATGGGTTGAATTGTGTTCACTGGCTAATATGTCAAAATTTCCAAATGTTCTAAGGTATCCTATTTCCGGTTACCAAGGGTAATGGTCCCATATTTCTTACTCATTGATCACTTGTGAATCACATGTCTCATATGCCTTGATAATGTTCCGAAAGCTCAATAGTGGTTATGTTAATGTGTCTTATTTAGTGCTCATTGTCCTAAGGTTCCAAAAGTGTTCTATTCCAAAGGGGTTCGATAGTATTCCAATTAAGGTTGATATATATATTGTTATTCATATGTGTTTTAATCCTAGATGAATTATGACCCACCTAGTTCTTATTTATGGATGGAAGTTCTTAAGTTGTCATTTGTTGTAGATCCTAAGAGAATTATCCCAACAAGAGCGATGAGGTAAAGAGGGATTGTTTAGTTTGAATAGCATAATTCCAATCATGTCATGATCCAAGTTCCAATAGGGTGATATACATGTCTCATATTCATTAGTAATGTTCCAAAAGTCCAATGAGGTTATGTTCCAAGGTTTCAATAGTAGTTATACTCATGTATATTGTTCATTGATTATTGATCCAAAGCTTTAAATAAAGTTATGACTATCATTGTATTAATCTCTCATAAGCAACAATACCAATCTCTCACAAGTGAATGAATCAATCTCTCACAAGCACATGTACCAATCTCTCAAAGTATGGAGTAAAGAGTAATGAAATTAAACAAGCAATGTTATGTAATGATTGCCCACAATAAAGTGGATGCCCACCAAGAGTGGATGACTACCCACAATAAAGTGGATGCCCACCAAGAGTGTATGACTACCCACAAAAAAGTGGATGCCCACCAAAAGGTGGATGATCATAATAACCCACCAATAAGGTGGATGACTAATTAGGATGGCGAATGTAAGTAAGGAATATAATAAACGTAAGGTACATGGTTCCCCACATACAGAAAGAGAGTTTATTCCCACTTGCTATTTCTCTTATATTGATTCCACAGTTGTTGTTATGTATGAATGAGCGTAAATGACAATAACAGGAGAAATGTACATAATTCCACAGCTTGAGTTTTTCTTATAATTATTTCCATTGAAGTTATTATGTATTGATGCATTGATGTCATTTTCTTAGGGCCTTACATAATGAGTACATTCTTCGTACTGACCCCTCTTGGGGACTTACCTTACATGTGCAGGTGCAGGTATTAGTAGACCTCGTCAGTAGGCTGCGGATCACATACAGGTCCTTGGTGAGCTCCAGTTGCTTCGGGGCTTCCAAAGTCACACGTGCATACTAGGTTTTGGTATTTTGTAAACATTGTATAGACATGGCCATGTATCTATTAGAGGCTTTGTAGACATATGTGGGAAGATGAAAGTAAAAGATGTACATTCATTTTGAGGTAATGGCCCTAACGACCAAGTTTCATATATTGCACTTATTGCCATGACTTCCGCCATTGATATTTAATTACATGACATAAAATGATATGCATACGCGGAGATACATATAAGAGTGCATGGACAACGATTGGTTCTCTCGGGCCATAACGGCTTCGGGTGCTAATCACGCCTCGATGGGAGTTGGGGCGTGACATAAGGATGGAAGTGTATTGTCCTTTAGACATTGTGGCCCCAACGACCAAGTCTTGAATATATAGTTTTAGGCTTGCCTACTTGGTTTATTTCCATTGGTGCATCATATCTATACCTAGCAGAACCTTTGATTATCATAGTTATATGCATAAGAAGTACTAGGCTATTGGTTTGTGCTCTTGGGCCTTTATGGCTACAGGTGTCTGTCCGCCCCAATGGGATTTGAGGTGTGACAAAAGTGGTATCAGAGTAGGTTATCCTAGGGAGTCTACAAAGCCATGTATATGTAGATTCTTTCTTATGGGTATGTTGTGCACCACATCTATAAACAGGAGGCTATGGGACATTTAGGAGTTATCTCTTTTCTTTCATTTCTTCGATCGTGCAGTAAAGCCAATGTTGTAGGTGGAGTTGTATTTAACCTTTGAATTTTTTTTCTCATTATAGTAAAATTCCGATTATAAAATGGAGTAGAGTACATGTAAGCAAGTAGATCTGGCTACTAGAGAAGGGACCAGCAAGTCACCACCTAGACAAGCTAATCAAAGTGAGGCTCAAGCTAAGTTTGCATCACAAACTGCTTCTACTCCTCCATCTCCAGAAGATCTAAAGAGGAGAGCAGCACCCTCAAAATCACCTATTAATGTTACTGAACAAGATTTAAGGAATGTGGTGTAATTGTTGACTCATATAGTTGCTGGAAAAGGTCAAGGACAAGCTAGTACAATTATAGGTACTAGTGGTGTGGATAGGGCAACTAGTCTACGGACACGGTATTTTCTTAATTGGATCCTCCCATATTTATTGGGTCAGATATTAACGAAGACCCACAAGACTTTATTGATCAAATCTAAAGGGCTTTGGATGACATGCATGTATCTGGTAAAGTGACAATTGAGCTAGCAACGTATAGATTAAAAAGGGAGGCTATATTATGGAGTAAAGATTGGAAATAATCTAGTGGTACAGGTGCACCTTCAGCTAGTTGGAAAGAGTTTAAATAGGCATTTGTTGATCATTACCTTCCATTTTAGATTTGGGAGGCTCATGCAGATCAGTTTTTAAATCTTCACCAAGGGAATATGAGTGTGAAGGAGTACAATCTTTGATTTAACTCTTTGGCTAGGTATGCTCCTAATGTAGCAGCTACTATGGATGATAGAGTTCATCGATATGTGGATAGATTGAATCTTTATCTAGTTAGATATTGTACAATTTCTGCTTTGAATAAGGACATAGATATAGAAAGGACACAAGCTTTTGCACAAAAAATGGAGGATCAAATGCAAAGAAGAAGAACACAAGAGTTAGAAAGAGGGCATCCCAAGAGGGCTAGATCTATGAGGTAGTTTATGCCATCCCAAAGTGATTTTAGGCCTTGATTTTCTAATGGACTGCCTAGGCCATCATTTTTCTACTCTACAACTAGTGCTCCACCCCGATTCTGGGGGTTTAGGGGCAACCAGTTTGGGCAAAGAAGTGAGAGCCAAGGTTCACGAGTAGCGGGGTACCAAAAGCAGGGAAGTATGAATCAAACAAGAGTTCCTTGGTACTCATGAAAACAATATGGAAAGCTTCATTTAGGTGCATATCAATTTGGGGTTGATGCTTGCTTTTGGTGTGGTACACCAGGACACATGAAGAGAGATTTCCCACAGAGGGGCATGGGTGGCATTCCACGACCTATTGGATCATCTATTATATCATCATCATCGGTTCCTTCTACAGGTAGGGGTATACAGCCTATAGGTTGTGGTAGAGGTATTAGAGGAGCAACTAGTTCTAGCGGAGTTCAGAATCATACATATGCTCTAGCAGATCAACAAAACTTAAAGGCTTCTCCTGATGTGGTTACAGTATGCATTAATTGATCCGGGCTCTACACTATTATATGTCACTCCATTGGTTGCTAAAAAGTTAAAAAGAACACCAGAATCACTGGTTAAGCCATTTGTAGTGTCTATGCCGGTTGGTGAGTCTATTATAGCTAGGAGAGTGTATCAAAATTGCATAATAACTGTTTGTGGTCGTGATACATTGGTTGACCTTGTTGAGCTAGGAATGGTAGATTTTGATGTTATAATAGGTATAGATTGGTTGGCTTCTTGTTATGCCACAGTAGATTACCGAACTTAGAGGTTGCATTTCTATTTTCCAAAAGAGGCAGTCCTTCAATGGAGGGGTAATATTGGTGCCCCAAGAGGTAAATTTATTTCTTATCTTAAGGCAAAGAAAATAATATCTAAAAAGTACATATGTAATCTAGTGAGAGTGAAAGATATAAATGCGGAGCCACCAATTATTCAAACCATTCTTATGGTAAATGAATTTCCCAATGTATTTCTTGAAGATCATCAAGGTTTTCCTCCAGGATGAGAAGTAGAGTTTGTTATTGATGTGATTCCATGTACTCAACCTATCTCTATTTCTACATATAGAATGGCCCCGGCAGAATTACGGGATTTGAAAGAGCAAGTAAAAGATTTGCGAGAAAAGGTATTAATAAGGCCTAGTATTTCCCCTAAGGGTGCACCAGTGTCATTTGTACATAAAAAGGACTGGCCAAGTCGTACAACACCTACGGAGGTTTATAGTTTTCTTAGGTTGGAAGGTTACTATAGAAGGTTTTTTGAAGGATTTTCTTCCATTTCTACACCTTTAACAAAGCCAACACACAAAGCAGCCAAGTTTCTGTGGAATGACTCATGTGAAAGGAGTTTCAAAGATCTGAAGAATAAATTGACTTCTACACTCGTATTGGTACTTCCAGAAGGCACAAAAGGGTATATTGTGTATTGTGATGCTTCAGGAGTTGGCTTAGGATGTGTATTGGTGCAGCATGGTAAAGTAATAGCTTATTCCTTCAAACAATTGTGGCCACATGAGAAAAATTATTCAATATATGATCTTGATCTAGCAACGGTTGTATTTGCTTTAAAGATATGGTTCCACTACATGTATGCGATTCATGTTGGCATATATACCGACCATAAGAGTTTGCAATATATCTTTAAGCAGAAGAACCTAAATCTGAGGCAGCGGAAGTGGCTTAAGCTATTAAAAGATTATGAAATTGATATTTTATATCATTCGGAGAAAGCAAATGTAGTAGCTGATGCATTAAGTCATAAGGCAATGGTGAGAACTTAGGGTCAGCCCACAGAAGGACAATGGATAATTAAAGATCTATGCCAACTGGCTAGCTTGGGGGTTCACCTTCTTGAATCTCCAAATAAAGGAGTTATTGTGCAAAATGCAGTAAAATCCTAATTAGTAGCTGAAGTAAAAGAGAAGCAGTATACAGATCCTATCTATTACCGATTTAGGATAATGTACAACAAGGTATGATAATGGTATTTGAGCTTACTCAAGAAAGAGTACTTCGATGCTAAAATAGATTGTGTGTACCTAATGTAGATAGTGTAAGAAAGAGGATTAAGATGGAGGCATATCATTCAAGATATTCTATCCATCTGGAATAAACTAAAATGTATCATGATTTGAAAGGAGTGTATTGGTGGGGTGACATGAAGAAGAATATTGCAGAATTTGTAGCTCAACGTCCAAATGGTCAATAAGATAAAGTAGAGCACCCAAAGCTCAGAAGCTATATGCAATGTATGGATCTTCCAATTTTGAAGTGGGACATGATAAACATGGATTTTGTTACTGGTTTGCCTCGTACATCTCGAAAGTTTGATTTCATATGGGTAATAGTTTATAGACTTACAAAATCAGCACACTTCCTACCGGTAAAGACCATATATATAGCTGAAGAGTTTGCGAAATTGTATATTAAAGAGATATTTTGGCTACACGGAGTCCTGATCTCTATTATATTTGATAGGGGAGCTCAATTTACGGTAAATTTTTGGATGTCTTTCCATAGGAGTTTGGTAGCACAAGTGAATTTAAGTACAACTTTTCACTCTCAAATGGATGGACAAGCAGAACGTACCACTAAAACACTGAAAGATATGCTGCGAGTTTGTGTATTAGACTTTAAAGGTAGTTGGGATGATCATTTACCTCTTATCGAGTTTGCTTATAATAATATCTATCACTCGAGTATCAAAATGACACCTTATGAAGCCTTATATGGGAGAAAGTGTAAATCACCAATTGGGTGGTTTGAATCGGGTGAAACTGTATTATTTGGACCAGATCTTGTTCATCAAGCCATGTAAAAAGTTAAGGTGATACAAAACCGGCTAGAAACAGCTCAAAGTCAAAATAAATCATATGCATACGTTAGAAGAATAGGGGTAGAGTTTACTATAGGAGATTGGGTATTCTTGATGGTATCACTAATGAAAGGGGTAATGAGGTTTGGTAAAAAGAGAAAACTAAGCCCATGCTATACAGGACCATATAAGATTATTCAAAGATTTGGCCAAGTTGCATATGAGTTAGAGCTACCCCAGGAACTTTCAATGGTTCATCCTGTGTTTCACGTCTCAATGCTTCAAAAGTGCATAAGAGATCCATCTCATATTACTCCTACTAACTACCCCAATAGTATTTCACCAACACTTTACTATTTGGTTACTACCTAGGAATTAACCTCCTAATTCCTACCACCTTTCAATAACTCTATTGTAACACAACATCATAATAACTCTACTTTGAGAATTGTATTAGCTACCTCTAGCTAACACTTAGATTTCACTAAAGAAACCACAAGAAAAATACCCACAAGAATCTCTAGAATGAGAATTATGTTTATAATCGTATGACCAATACAAGGACTCAAATTATCTAGAAGCTAATACATTTTTATTATGAGCATAAGAATATCTAGATTACTGAAACTTTGTCTTCAAGATGAAAGCCTTGGCATTTTTGCTGAAGAACACCAATTTCTTTTTGATCAATTTACAAAAATCATCTTTCCTTATTAGAGACAAGGAATATATATAATGGATGAAGGACAGAGAAATATTCTCATTGGTCCACTAGGAAGGACCACCATAGTGCATGTCCCATATTTTTTTTTTGTTGCTGCTTCCAGACAACACAAGACAACTGACATATAAGACAAATCTATACAACTGTATATATTGGAACATGAGTTGACTTAACTGGTCTTTCAACTAGGTTTGTCAATCATCAAAACATAAACACAACAAGAGGGTCCTAATCCCAACATTTTCCCTTTTTTTGATGATGACAAAAACAGACTCACACATTCCTTTCATCAGCATACAATATACCAGAAGGTCCCCCTTTCACCATGTTCCACCAGACTCCATTCCCAATTTATTCCACATAATTTACTAACAGTTCTATTGTTGACTGCTAGATAGTTCAACAATCGATGAACCTGGTCCCTCATTCTGGTACCTGTGAAATAAGATCTCCATACGAAATAGGTTTTCTTGAGTCTTGAGATCTTGATTCCCTTATTTCTTCTGAGATTGACCTAGTGTGTGTCTGGTCCTTCATCCGGTCCCTAAGTAGATTTGTCAAATCGTCAAAATAAAGCATAGTACTGTAGTAACTATGCATCATCATTTTCCTTTTTTTTTGATGATGACAACCTAATAACTGATGACAACCCTATAACCAATGTAGCAGCAGGTTCAAAGAGGTTCTCTATTATCAACATCTACCCCTTCTTCAGTTTCCCCTACCAGCTAGGAGCATCAGATCCCTTATTAGTTCTTCTAATCACCAACATATACCTTATTAGTTCCCCTTAGCATCAACATCTCCATAAAACATCATTTTATTTCTTTTCTGGTCCCTTTAAGAGTTTGTCAATCTTCATAACTAAGAATAAGCTTGCCAATCATCAAAACCAAGAATAGGACATTTTCTCCCTTTTTGATGATGAAAAACTTAAGCCATCAGTGGACCAAGATTACCCAGATTAGGATGTTCCCCTTGACACTAACACTCATTTCTCTTTCCCCTATCCCTGACACCACCACACATTTTTGTCTCCTTTGTAACTATGCTTGTTCTCCCTATCTGTTCCCCCTTTTGCTATGGCTATGGTTTCACATCCAGTTCTTTACTTTCATGGTTTTTTCCCCCTATTATCATCATCAAAAAGATTAACAGTAAACCAATTAAAGAGATTTATTTCAGGTTAACTCATGACCACTGGGGCAACAACAACATGAATAGAAGGTTAAGAGCACTAGAGCAAGAAGTAGGCAAACACTAGGTAGTACAACATGCAGTAAGAAAATTATCAAGCAAACAGTACAGATAAACTTATAAAATATAGGCAAGCACATACCACGACTAATCAGCACAGACTTTAGGAAATAAAGGTTAACAGATAAGAAGATAAGGGACTTAGAGAGAGACTGCGGAACCATAGTCAAGTGATCATAAACATCGACATGAGCCTTGAGGAGCTTGTTGGTTAGTTCATCAATACTTTTGGTGAGCTCAGCATTTTCTATTTTAAGAGCATCTTTGATACTAGGTCCTTCACTTGTTCCCGAGGAAGCTTGCTGCAAGACTAACTTTAGTTTAACAATCTTGGCATCCTTTTTGGTAAGCAAATCTTCTTCCACCTTTGCATTTGCTCATTCCTTGGAAGAAATTAGATCTGACACCACTGAGTGTTGAGTAACCACCTTTCTTCTTAATGATTGCATATTACCCCATGGTGGTAATGGTGAATATTTGCTTCTTGTTCTATGTGACCTCATTTTCAAGTGGTACTTTGAAAAAATTAACACTATATTGTGAAAATATCCATAGGGAAGTCCATGCTTACCTTTCTTAATATTTACCACCAAGATTTTTGAAGAATTACCTTTATCAACAGGTATCCCTTCATCACACAACTTTTCAATTGATTTCTCAAAAACCATTGCATCCCCAACATAAATTTCTTCACTCTAACTTTATCCATAGACATTCACGTTACCAGGTCTCAGGTTCAGGTGTTTTATTAAAGGAGATATTTAATTTTCAACAACAATAGAGGTACCTTCATATTCTTCCATAGAGACTATTGATGGAAAGTTTATTTAGGACATTTATGAGAATGAAGTCAATTGGTAAGAATGATTGATGAGGGTTTGAAAGAAGATTATAACACCCCATATTCTATGCATACTAGTTTTACTTATATGGCACTTGATATAGCCTCATGGTATAGGTAATGGACTCAGTTTCCTATATGATTAGTGATGGTAAGATAGGCTTGAAGAAACTACCCGTACATTTAAATGCAGTACGATCAAGTTACCATTGGTGAGAGTATTTAAACATGGGATCATATGTAGGTATTTGAGTCCAAAGTTTGAAGTGACCAAGGGTACATAAATTTTAAGTTAAATTAAAGGGATTTAGATTTGAAAATAGAATAAAATATTGAGGTGCTTGCTTGGCTTATTTAACCTAGTAGGTGAGTCACCTACTTAAGTTATATGGACCAAGTTAATACAGACAAGGCTAATGGATTAGATTTAGGTCTATATTAATGGACTAATTTAAGTCCCAAACTGAGTAAAATAATGGAGAAGAGAATGGGCAGCCCAACACCAAAATCTGTCCCAAAAGCCCAATAAGTTAAAGGCCTATTTTAGACATGAATAAAGCAAGTAGGTGAATCACGTACTTTGACCTTTTGAGCAACTTGAACTCCTTAAGTAGGTACATCACCTACTTGGACCAATTTAACCAATTTGTGGTAAAAAAAAATGGAACAAAAGAGGCATCCAAAATAGGGCATTTATAAGAACAAGTTGCTGGTTATTTCATTAATTATTAAGTTACAAAAATTAGATTTTCTCTGGCAAGTTATCTCTCTTTATCTCAAGGCTTAGTACCGCCACCTTAATTTTATCCTAGGGTTATTAAAGAAACCCTCACCTTTACTAGCTAAGGTAAGTGAAAATACTTATGGATTTAGCTTGATTCTTCTATTGGAAACTAGGAAATCATGTTGGTTATGGTTAAAAGTATAAGACTTACTTTCCTCCATGTTAGATGCCCCATTTCCCTTGGTTATTAAGAGACCTTATTCTTCTTGTTGGTTAACTTTGAAGGATAATTCAAGCTCTTGAAAGAAGTGCATATTTAGAGGATAAATTCCAGAAATTAAGGTAAGGCTTCTGCCAATTTTTGCTCCTCCTTATATATAAGATTGAATGGAGAATTCTATGGGTGTTTTGTCATGAAATCATGGGATGGTGATTGGAATCCTTGGGTCAATAATTCCCTAGAGTGATGATAGGATTCTGGGACTGTTATAGGGGTTGTTTTATGTGTATATGTTGGGGATAGCTTGGTTGATCTTAAAAAGGGATGTGAGTAGTTGGTATTGACATATAAAAGGAGGGTGTAATGATATACCACTTAATTAGATATTGTATAAGCTTCCTTCCTATCATACTTTAGGAACTGTTTTGTATATATTATGAAGTGAAGTGAGTTTCTGGGGATCTTATATAAATCTCTGTGCTGTACAAATGTAATTAGATGAGAACGAGTTGCAAGAACACCCTTGGTTTTCTAAATTACAGGCTTACTGCCCGACTACTATTTTGGTGAGGTTAAGTAGCCCAAATGTGTTAATCAGCTACCAATACTAGTTTTACCACTTAATTTATTATAGATAAGTAATCCAAAATGTAGTAGGTTAATTCGGGTTAATATTGAAGTTGTACAACAAGGTATGTAAGGCTAATTTGCTCCTTATTCTTTGGCATAAAATCTAACCATAGTGGCAGTGTATGATCTCCGATGTAGCTAACAACCTTGTTTCACTACCTAATGTGTTAAAATACTATAATACACGCTTATTATTAAGTCTGCGTGTCAACTTTCAGCGTGTCAACTTTCACTAGAATGTTTCAGGATTTCTCCTCTTAATAAAATAAGACCCATGTGTTATTTCAGCTCCTAAGCATTTCATTTGTGTACAAACTGCTCCCTACCTCATTGTTACTACATCAAGTGTTTATTCGTGTGTCTCTTGCTTGTGAACTATTGTCCCAAATCTCAATAATGTTATGAACACTAAAGTAACAATCTCAAAGATTAAATAAACTAAGGAATGCAAATATGGTTATGCTTGGGTGCAGCTTAGAGGGCGAAATCCTAGCATGGATAGATCCTAATCTATTTATATATGGGTGGCAGCTCAGGGTCATAAGCATAGAATGGACTGATCCCAACTTTGGTATTTACCGTTGATCAATTAGTCATTTGTATCACATGGTTCACAAAGATTATAAAGTAAAGAAAGGTAAAGTAAATAAAGGAATGGAATGTACACGATTCCATAAGTATATGTAAAGGTGGTCTATTAGCACTATCTATACACTTGTACCTGATTTCATTTGAGCTCTTGTGTTATGTATAGTCACTTTCAGCCTCTCATATTCAGTACATACTTTCGTACTGATGTCCCTCATGGGGGACCTGCATTTCATGCTACATCCACAAGTGTTTTATCTAATACATCTCTCTATTAGGAGCACAAAACATCCAGCGACTATTGGTGAACTCTAGTTTGATTCGGGGCTTTCTGAGTCTATTATAAATATTTTGGTATTGTATTATAGTTAAGAGTAAGGTAGGGGTTTGTACCGACCTTAACTAAGTCTATGTATCTCTTAGACGCTTTGTAGACCAATGTAAAGTTAAGCATAATAGTGTCTTGTTCTTTAGACGTTGTGGCCCTAATGACCAAGTCATGTATATATAGTTTTGGGCTTGTGTACGTGGTTTATTTCCATTGGTGCATCATATCTATACCTTGCAGAACCTTTGATTATCATATTTACATGCACAAGAAGTACTAGGTTATGGGTTGGTGCTCTCGAACCTTTATGGCTATGGGTGCCTGTCGCCCCAATGGGATTTGAGGTGTGACAAAGATATATGAAGAGACTTAGACATTTTAAAATAGAGGAATAATTGGGAATTGTGAATAAAGAGGAGGAACTTAGAAATAGCTTACATAGAAGTGCGAGTCAAATTTTGAACTTTCATAAGTAATGTAAGGCAGACTAACCTTTGAGGGAACTAGGTCCTTCGATGAAGTCTATGTTCCTGCCTTGTATTTAGCATGTCCTTCCTTCTCTTGTTGCTTTCCCATTTCTACCATGCATGTATACTTGTAAAGGTATGAGACTGAGTCAGACCTGATAAAAAATACATTCACCTGGATACATATAATGAATTTTCTAGCCAATTAGAAGATGTCTAAGTGCTATGGGGAGTCAATTCAATTTTATCGGCCCAATATCTAGATGATTCTTTTCAAACTAATCCCTGCTAAGTGGTTTGGTGAAGATATCAACAATCTGATCCTCTATGTTGTAAAACTTCTTACAAATACCACCATTTTTCCATATTATCCCTAGTAAAATAATGTTTGAAATAAATGTGCGTGGCCCTCTTTTCTTGTACTGGATTTTTGGCCATGTTGTGAGAACTGCGTTGTCACACATGAGGGGCACACAGTCAGTAAATACACCAAGGTCTTCAAGTTTTCCATCCTTGAGATAATTCTTAATAGGTACCAGGTTCTTTCGCCAATTAATTGTTTGTTGCTGATCAGCGAGAAGGAATATCTAAACTATTCCTTTGGTTCTTATGTTCTATGGGACCTTGATGGGAACCTGGTTCAAGGATATCAACTTGTTGATTCCTCTTTAGCACTCATCTTAATCAGATTAGCTCCTACTATCATTTGTATCTCTTAAATCTATAGCAATTCTTATAGGTCAATATCATCCAGTCTTCTTTTTCTGCTCAACTCATCAAGGACATGGACACTCTCTTCAAACAGCATGTGCCCTATTGTTTAGATTCTATATCTAGTTTGTTGAGAATACAAATAATGCTTTTTTGGGCTTGAGAGGGGACCTAGTTTGCTTTCACTTTACATAAGAGTCACAAGGCTAGTTGTCTACAAACTTTAGAATAGGCAACTCACAGACTAGGTCCTTAAGATCAGCTTCTATAGGAGAGAAGAGATGGCATGCCCTACATTCTTATGCCTCCAACAAGAGAGATATATATCATAAGCAAATGTTTTGAAAATCTTTCCAATGCCAAGAATATGTCATTTTTTCCATTTCAAGGGAGATTCTTCCCCCTTGATATGCCTTGAGTAAGAGAATATATTTTGTACTTAAATTTATATGCTTCGTGCAGCATAATTTATGAGCATATATTGGCTACTTTCTCTCACTCACCCCTTCTCAATAGGTCATTTTTTGTATTTGAGAACCCATTTCAACTTGAGTTCCCAAAAAGGATACAGAGGAAGAATCAGACTCTTCTTTGTCCAGGTTGGAAACCTAATCCTCTTAGGACTGGGACTAGGTACCCTTACTGTTTATTCTATTTCACTATGCTTCTGATATCTTCTTTCAATATAGCATTTTGCTGGACACACATTCTTCCATCATTCATTCTTATAATGATGCATCCTGAACCAATTGTTTGAATCTGATGAATGTTTGCTATTGAATTCAAAAGGAGCATTCTTCTTCTTCCTTTTCTTCTGATAATCATGACCTTCATTACTGATGGATCTCTCATCAGTTGAGCAATCCAGATCTTATGAGGATACTATCCATTTAAGAGACTTCTCAAGGTCTGTATTGATCTTGACCATGTCCCTTTCCAATTCTATGTTCCTCTCAAGAGAAGCTGAGAGATTTATTTGGGACCTGTTCAATTCTTTGTCAATTTCAAACTGAAGGAAGCTACTTTCATCCTTTCCCTTGACACCAAACCCAACTACATTTTTCAGTTTCAAATGTAGAATATCATTTTCAAATGACACTACATCACACTTTTCTTCCAGATCAGCAAGTTGAACCAACATAGCCACTTTGTCAGTTTCATATTCACAGAGATTATTGCTGAGCAATCTCTTTTCTTCCATAAGATCACGAAGGGAATCTATTAACATATCTTCTAGACATCTCAGTTTCTTTAGTGAATAATTCTTGAGATCTTTCTTAATATCTAAAAGAGTTACCTTTTCATCATTTTCATCATCTGTTTCAGCAACAAATTTGAGCACTTCATCTCAGTCACATTAAAAATCTCCCCAAGTAGCTACTACTGATCATAGCTTTGTTAGTTTCCTTCATTCTATACTCATCCGAGACCTGGTCGGATGTGCTTTCCTTAAGATATGATGGATCAACCATTGAGACATGATCCTTCCTAGGTGTTAGCCAGTTAGGAAGAGCTACTCAGATACCAATTAAAGAGCTACAATAGTCCACCATAACACAGGGGACCTGATAGAATACTAGGTCCTAGCAATCCTAATAATAGATAACAAATTGAATGGAAAATAAAGTAGAGTAAAGTAAAAGATATAGGAAATTTATGTGGAAACCTCCTTTCTCAAGAGAGTAAAACCACAACCTACCCTAGTAGGATTTCACCAACACTTCACTAAACTCTAAACAACCTTCGACTACAACCAAGGAATTAACCTCATAATTCCTACAACCTTGCAATAACTCTAATGCAACACAACATCAGAATAACTCTACTTTGAGAACTCCATTAGCTACCTCTAGCTAACACTTAGATTTCACAAAAGAAACCAAAAGAAAAACACCCACAAGAATCTCTAGAATGAGAAGTGAGTTTACAATTGTAAGACCAATACAAGAACTCAAATAATATAGAAGCTAATACATTTTTACTGTGAGCATAAGAAATTCTAGATTACTGAAGCTTTGTCTTCAAGATGAGAGACTTGGGATTTTTGCTGAAGAACACCAATTTCTTTTTAGGCAAGTTACAAAAATCATCATTCCTTGTTATAGACAAGAAATATATATATGATGGATCAAAGGGAGAGAAATATTCTCATTGGTCACCTAGGAAGGACCACTATAGATCACGTCCCACTCTTTTTTTGTTGTTGCGACCAGACAGTACAAGACAACTGGAATATAAGAAAAATCTGTACAACTACATATTGGGACATCATTTGACGAACTGGTTCTTCAACTAGGTTTTTCAATCATAAAAATATGAACATAATAAGAGGGGCCTAATCCCAACATTTTCCCTCTTTTTGATAATGACAAACACAGACCCACATATCCTTTTTCATCAGCATATAATATGCCCGAAGTTCCCTTTTACACCATGTTCCTCTTGACTCCATTCCTAATTCATTCCACATAATTTTATATATATATATATAAATCAAATAAGAGGAAAAACCTTGCATGTTTCTCATTGGTCGAGGTTGGAAAGTCTACTGCTCTTTTTTTCTTTGCCACCAACTTTCCTGCAAAAAGTACAACTAACAGTTGTATTATTGACTGTGAGAAAGTCAACAATCGATGGAACTGGTCCCTCATTCTGGTACCTGTGAAACAAGATCTCCATGATAAATAGGTCTTCTTGATCCTTGAAATCTTTATTCCCTTGTTCCTTCTGAGATTGACCTAGTGTGTATCTGGTCCCTCATCTGATCCATCGGTAGGTTTGTCAAATCATCAAAACAAAGCATACTACTGTAGTAACTATGCATTATCAAAGTCTTTCATATAGATGCGAATGCCTTGTTAGATCTAGGGTCCACACTTTCCATCGTGACCCCTTATGTTACAGTAAATTTTAATGTCAGTCCCAAAATTCTCTCAGAACCCTTCTCAATCTGTAGATTTGTTGGTGAGTAGGTTATAGACCAATGGGTATATAGAAATTACCAGTGTTAGCTTACCAGAAAATTTCCACTATTGATCTATTAGAGTTAGACATGACTTATTTTGATGTCATTCTTGGCATGGATTGTTTACACTTCTATTTTGACTCAATCGACTGTAGAACTAGAGTCATTAAGTTTCAGTTTCCAAATGAACCAGTCCTAGAATGGAGGGGTAATACCTCAGTGCCTATAGGTCGGTTTGTCTCTTACCTTAAGGTCAAAAAAATGATATCTAAGGGTTGCATTTACATCTAGTTCGGGTTAAGGATTATAAGTCTGAGGCTCAAACCCTTAGTTTTTAATGAGTATCCAGAGGTGTTTCTTGAGGATCTACCTAGAGTTCCCCCTGAGCAGGAGATCGACTTTGGGATATACCTTCTTCATGATACCTAGCCCATCTTAATTCTTCCTTCTAGAATGGCTCCAACTGAGCTCAAAGAATTGAAATATCAGTTGAAACACCTCTCATACAAAGATTTCATCAGACCCAACATCTCTTCATGAGGTGCTCCAATTTTCTTAGTACGTAAGAAAGATGGTTCGCTTAGAATGTGCATCAATTACTTCAGTTGAAAAAAGTTACAGTCAATAATAAGTATCCCATTCCTAGGATTATTAACTTATTCGACCAGCTTCAGGGTGTTAGTTACTTCTCAAAGATAGACCTCAGATCTAGCTATCATCAACTCAAAGTTAGAGACTGAGACATTCTGAAGACAACCTTCAGAACTCAGTATGGTCACTATGAATTTGTTGTTATTTATTTTGGAATAACAAATGCTCCTGTTGCTTTTATAAACTTTACAAAAAAGGTGTTCAAATAGTATTTAGACATGTTCACTATTGTCTTCATAGATGTCATCCTTGTGTATTCTCAGAATAAGGATGGACATGCATACCATTTGAGGATTTTTTTGCAGAGTTTTGCAGACCCTCAAGGATCGCCAAATATTTGCTAAGTTCAGCAAGAGTGAAGTTTAGTTGAAATCAGTGAAATTCCTTAGTCATATCATTTCCACTAATGACATTCAGGTCGATTCTCAAAAGACCAAAGCAGTTAGGAACTGTCCTAGACCTGTCTCTCCATCAAAAATTAGGAGTTTCTTGGCCTAGTATATTATGACAGGAAGTTCATTAAAGGCTTTTCATCCGTTGCTTATCCTATTTCTTGATTGAATTAGAAAAAAGTCAACTTAAAGTCAAGTTTCAGTGGTCCGATGGTTGCGAGAAGAGTTTTCAGAAGTTGAAGACTTGACTCACCTCTGCTCCAATTTTGACCCTACCATAGGGTACAAATGGGTTTGTTATGTATTATGATGCCTCCAGAGTTATCCTTAGGTGTGTGGTGATGTAGCATGGTAAGGTCATAGCTTATACTTTTAGACAGCTCAAAGATCATGAGAAGAATTACCAGACTCATAATCTTGAGTTTTCAGCAGTAGTTTTTGCCTTGAAAATTTAGAGGAACTATATTTATGGAGTTCATGTGGATATGTTTTCTAATCACAAAATCCTTCAGTATGTGTTTAGTCAGAAGGATCTGAATATCCATCAGAGGAGATGACTAGAATTGTGTAAGGATTATGACATGAGTTTTTTGTACCATCTGAGTAAAGCAAATGAAGTTGTCGTTGCACTTAGAAGACTTTTTATGAGTAGTGTTGCTTATGTAGAGGATAAAAATAAGGAGTTAGTTAGTGATGTTCAAAGACTTTCTCAGTTGGGTGTTCATCTTATTAATTCAGCCGACAGTGAAGTTATAGTTTAAAATGGTTCACAATCTTATCTATTGATGGAGGTGAAGACAAAACAGGATAGTGACCCTATTCTTCTTAAGTTGAAGTAAGTCAACAATCAGAACATAGAGGTTTTCTCCTAAGAGGGAGATGGTGTACTTTGCTATCAGAGTCATTTAAGTGTTCCAGATGTTGATGAATTGAGATAATAGATACTGATAGAAGCTCACAGTTCTTGATATTCTATTTACCCAGGTACCACCAAGATATACCATAATCAATGAGATGTTTATTGGTGGAATAGCATAAAAAAGGATATCATATAGTTTGTAGCAAAGTGTTCAAATTACGAGCACGTTAAGGTTGAGCACCAGATGGCATTCCTACTTGAAAGGGGGAAGATATAAATATAGACTTCATCACAAGGCTACCTCGTACGCATTGACAACATGATTTGATATGGGTTTTGGTAGACCGAATGACTAAGTCAGCACATTTTCTACTTAAGACTAAAGATTTAGTTGAGGACTATGCTAGACTTTACATTCGAGAGTTGGTCAAGTTGTATGGATTTCCCTTTTTAATCATCTCATATAGGGGTTCTAAATTCACATCGTAGTTTTGGAGATCGTTCCAGAAGGGTCTTGGTACCCATGTTAATCTTAACATAACTTTTCACCCGCAGACATATGGTCAGGCAGAGTGGACCATTCAAATCTTAAAGGATATATTGAGAGAATGTGTGACCAACTTTAAAAGTAATTGGGATGATCACTTACCTCTCATTGAATTTGCATACAATAATGGTTTCACTCCAGTATTTAGATGGATCCGTTTGAGGCCCTTTATGGTAGGAGATGTAGATCTTCTATTGGATAGTTTGAGGTTGGTAAAGCTACTTTTATAGGGCATAATTCAGTTCATGAGGCTATGGAGAAAGTTAAGTCTGAAAACTGTACAGAGTTATCAAAAATCATATGTAGATGTGAGGAGAAAAAAACTTGAGTTCGTAGGTGATAATTGGGTTTTTTTGATCCAACATTAGTTGTCCCATTAGAGAGTATTGGTATGAAAGATAGTTTCTCTTACAAAGAGGTCCCAATTGGGATTCTTGAACGTCAAGTTCATAAGTTGAGAAATAATGAAGCCGATTTGGTGGATGTTCTTTGGATAAACTAGTTAGCTTAGGGAGCTACTTAGGAATTAGAAGTAGATGTAATGGCCAAGTACCCTCACCTTTTTTCTTTCGGTTCGATACCAGCTTGTGGTAATAGTTTTCTTATTAGTATTCTTACTAGTTTCATGTCCTATCAGTTGTTGTTGTGCTCTCAGTATGCATGCATGTCTCATGAATTCAACTTAGTTTATATTTTAGTCAGAAATCAGTTACCATGTTATTTCTTCATCTTTTAAAACTCAGGTTTTGGGAGTGCGACTCTTTACCTACCATATCATCTTAGTTAGTATTCATTCGAGGATAAATGTTCCCATGGGGGAGATATTTTATCGCCCCAGAAGTCCCCAAGATCCTATCTCAGACTTAGAACAGTAAGGCCACAAGTCGAGGGATAAACCGTGGTAGGCATCCCAACAACTAGTTCAGTCCCAATACTCACAACTCAGACCACAAGTCATGGTTTGCTTAGTACGAATCATGTTGAGATTCATTCTAAGCAGTAAAATCAAATGTCCAAAAAAGGTGAAAAGTTTACCCAAGAGTTGCGAGTCCACTTCACGAAACCTAGGTTGGGTCCACGAGGTGTGGGTGGTCTTTTGGCCAAGACACCCATAGACCTTCTATGACACCACGACTCATCATGCGTGTCATGATTAGACACCAGGAATCTTTGTGAGACCCGTAGGGTCTGACTGTCTATAATTTAGATGATTTCCCCACCTTTCGGACCCATAAGGTCTGACTCGTAAGGTATTTTTGTACTTTCCCACCTTTATAACTCCTATACTACACCGTTTAGTATTGTTTTAAGTGATATAATAGGGAATTAGTCCACCCTTTTCCCTCATTCCATCAGAAACACTTAGAAAGAAAATTAGAGAAACGATTAAACTCTCTCAAGTCAAGAAAACTTAGGGTTCTTCTCTGGAATTTCAACAATGGGTATCTTTTCATCCATTGTGTCCCAAAATAACTCAGTAAATTGTAATTTCTCCAAGAATGATAATTTAGGGTTCATACTTAGTTTATGATTTCCCTTAAATTTCAGTCTTCTCATGATTTCTTGTCACGATCCAAACCCGTCGTGAGTGGTACCCACACTGCTCATTCGGTGGGGGAACCAACTACCCCAATGACTATCCCATAATCAACACTTA
Source organism: Capsicum rhomboideum (assembly GCA_031232105.1). Taxonomy (NCBI): domain Eukaryota; kingdom Viridiplantae; phylum Streptophyta; class Magnoliopsida; order Solanales; family Solanaceae; genus Capsicum; species Capsicum rhomboideum. The sequence goes on from CP124716.1 coordinate 44,979,321, forward strand.
AAATAAGTGAGCAGAACTAAACCATCAATAGAATAATATCTATTCTAAATAAAAAACCGTAAGTACAACTTAAGCAAAAAATGTACTTAGCAAAACATCCCTAGGACCTACCCAAAAGTCGTCTGTACCAAAACATCTACGAATGTCAAGAAGGGGATGTAACCCCGAACTAAGATAAACAAAAGTTTGGAAATAGAGAACTATGCCAAGAGAGAGAGGTTCCATGGTAGCCCGGATAAGCCGCTCACACTGAAATCTGGAATCAACGGCTGGAATCATAAGTGAGGTCTCGTAGGAGCTGCTGGAATATGCGCTGCACTCACAAAAGTAAATACAAGTGTAGTATCAACACACAAGAATAACAGTGTACTGGTAGGGTTATTTGGCCAACCCAAGATGAAAATATGAACACTTGACCAAATGATAGTATAACAAGCTAATTCATGCTGAAAACATCATACACTTAGCACGCAAACCCTAAAAAGATAGTTTAGGATAAACAACCAGTAAGTCACCAAATATCACTAAGTCAAGTACAGTCAAGACACGTATCCCATTATCAAGCATAGATAAATACATATTCCTCGGTTCACTCATGGAACCGTCAAACACACCTGAACCTAGTATATACACACAATGGGTTATACATCCACCCTTTAGCCATAACCTGCAAGGGACAAATACTGTCCATCTACTAAAACCCCAGACATAGGTGTCTGCCAATCTTATTTCACTAATAACCCATGAGAATGTCCCAAATACCAAAATAGTCCACATTTTAGAAATAAGGTAGGTCAAATCAATAAGCTAGTAAAATCATTGCATTGACCACACCAAACAACATGCATTAACCAGCCACACTAAAAAGTAGTTAACATGCACATATAGTACAAGTTGGATTAAACTACATTACCATCATCTACCTCGAATCAAGATTGCACAACTGTTTAAGCCGGAGCTTTGCCTTTTCGTGCTATTCCTGCTTGCTCGAGGTCTAGAACATGCATATAAATTCATGATTAAAGAAATGACCTTAACATGTCGGGACTTATAAGTTACACCCAACCCCTAAGGTCAAGTTCATGATCATTCCCTTCCCGTTCAAGGGCTTTTCTACCTTAATTCACCTAAAACCTAAAACTACAAATTCCATGGATAAATTAGTGAATTAACGGAATGCAAGGGTAAATTAACCGTTAATAAAAAAAAACTCATTAACTTATTCCTTAATTTCCCCCCTTGTTCGAGTAATTAACTAAAATATATCCTAAAACCCTCCCCAAACTCCATCAATTAACAATTCTAAGGCTTAATAATTAAATACGAGTTAATGGGGTGAATTCCTTACCTCAATGAAGCCAAACGAAGATTTCTGGTGTATTTCCCCCTAAATCGACCTTTCCTTTCCCCAAAATGAGTTTTAGAAAAATAAACTATTTTGGGAAAATATTTTAATAAATCTGTGGTTTTCACCGCTATAGCTGTTCCTAACCGCTATAGTGGTCGTTGACCGCCTTTGACCGCTGCTATAGTGGGAATTTCTCTTCTATAGTGACATTGATGGGATAAAATGTTCGTCTTTACCCAAAAATTACACTTTTCGTAACACACCTTGAACCTGGGACATTCCAAACAATGCCATTTACACTAAGATCAATTTCTGGAGCTCTACTTACCCAAATTCGATTCTGTAAATTCCTAAAGGTTTCTTATCATCTTAACTAATTTGAAATCAATACAATTACCATAAAACCGGTCTAAATAATTCCCAGATTTCCTAGAACACACCCTGCTCAGAATTCCATAGAAACTAGCCTAGCCCGAATTTTGTAACTTCCAAATTGTAAAGAATCTGGATGTGAAATTTTAAACGTAGGACTCATGCATAACGACGAAGAGGATCATTACAACAGATACTAATGAGAAAAATAATCTAAACGAAGAGAAAGGAAGAGAGTACCTGTATCCTCAAACAATTGATAGTACTTGTACCGCATGTCCTTCTCGGTTTCCCAAGTGGCTTCCTCAACTGGACGATGCTTCCATTGAACCTTTACCAAACAAATTTTATTTATCCTCAATTTTCAAACATCCCAATCTAGAATCGCTTCGGGTTTCTCCTCATAAGCCAAATCCTTATCTAGAAGTACTGAATCCCACTTAATGATATAGTCTCAATCCCCACGATATCGTTTCAGCATAAAACATGAAATACTGGATGGAATCCTGACAAACCCGACAGTAGAGCTAACCTGTATGCAACAAGACCTACATTCTCAAGAACCTTGAAGGGACCAATATACCGAGGGCTAAGCTTGTCTTTCTTACCAAATCTCATGGCCCCCTTCATGGGAGACATTTTAAGAAAAACCTTCTCCCTAACCTTGATGTTCATGCCTCTTACCTTGCGGTATGCATACTTTTTCTTTCTACTTTGAGTATCCAAAAACTTGGTTTGAATGAACCTTAAATTTTCTTGAGCCTTCTTTACCAAGTCTATGCCCAAAGGCTTGACATCTCCCACCTCAAACCACTTAATAGGTGACCTACACTTCCTTCCATAAAGTGCCTCAAATGGTGCCATATCAATACTGGAGTGATGACAATTGTTCAATGAAAACTCACACAACGGAAAAAGCCCTCAACATATCTTCTAACACCTAAATTATCCTCTCCAAATACCCATCAGTTTAAGGATGAAACGTTGTACTAAAAGTGAGCCTAGTGCCCAACTCCTCATGCAACCTATCCCAAAAATTAGAAGTGTACTTTGCATCCCTATTAGAAATGATAGTAAGTGGCACCCCATGAAGTCTGACAATCTCCTTGACATAGATTTTAGCTAACCGCTGAGAGCTTTAGTCCACCCGAACTGGCATAAAGTGAGCTGATTTCATCAGCCGATCCACTATCACCCAAATGGAGTCATACTTTGCCAACATCTTAGGAAGACCCACCACAAAACCAAGGGCAATATCCTCCCATTTCCACTCAGGAATAGGCATCCTCTAAAGTAAACTCATAGGTCTTTGGTGTTTGTAAACCCGTAGGTCTTTGGTGTTCATACTTCACTTGCTGACAATTGAGACACTTGGACACATAATCCACTATGTCCCTCTTCATCCCGAGCCACCAATAAAGCTACCTCAAGTCATGATACATCTTGGTCGTACTCGGATGAATAGAATAACGTGAACCATGGACCTCTGAAAGTACATCACGAATTAAATCATCAACCTGAGGAACACATAACCTTCCCTTAAACCACAACACTCCATCCCATCAAGAGTGGCATTCGCCACCTCCCCACTCACCACTTTATTCCTAAGTGCATTCAACTTTTTATCCACAAATTGCTTGGCCTTGATCTGTTCCACAAATTTCGACTTTACCTCAACACTAGCCAATATACAATCACTATATGAGACCCCAAATTGCATGCTCCAATATGCTAGAGTTTGAAACTCTCTAGCTAATGGTCTCCTGGACACTCTCAAGAATGAGAAACTACCCATACTTATGGCTCAATGTGTCTACCACCATATTGGACTTACCCGAATGATACTAAATGGTTACGTCATAGTTATTCTAAAATTCTATCCACCTCCTCTACCTTAGATTCAAATCCCTTTGACACATGCTATAGGCTACGGTGGTCTGTGAAGACCTCACACTTGACACCATAAAGTTAGTGTCTCCAAATCTTTCATGTCAATACTACCACTACCAACTCTAAGTCATGGGTTGGGTGAATCCTTACATGAGGCTTCAACTACCTCGAAGCATAAGCAACAACATTCCTATCCTGCATCAACACAACACCCAAGCCCAAAAGTGAAGCATTACAAAACAAAATGAAATCCTTACCTTCAACCGGCAATGAAAGTATAAGCACTGTAGTCAAGAGTGTCTTGAGCTTTTAGAAGCTCTCCTCACATTGGTCTGACCAAACAAATGACACTTCCTTTAGATTCAACCTTTTCAAGTGCGTTGCAATGGATGAAAAATTCTTGACAAACATACAAAAATAACAGGCAAGACCCATAAAGCTCCTTATCTCGGTCACTGAACTAGGCTAAGTCTAATTCTTTACTGCCTCAATCTTCTGGTAATCCATCATCTCTCCTTTTTCAGAAACCACATGCCCCAAGAAGGCAACTGAAGACAACTAAAATTCACACTTTGAGAACCTAGCAAATAACTGCTTCTCCCTTAGAATTCCCAAAACTATGCGAAGATGGCATGTATGTTCTTCCTTACTCTTGGAGTAAACAAGAATATCATCAATAAACACAATAACAAAAGAGAGTAACAACGACTTAAATATGCCATTCATCAAACTCATGAAGGCTGCAAGTGCATAAGTCAACCCGAAAGACATCACTAGAAACTCATAGTGTCCATATCGAGTTCTAAAAGTTTTCTTTGGTATATACGCCGGTATTATTTTCATCTAATGATAACCCGACCATAAATCAATCTTTGAAACTACTAACGCACCCTATAACTGATCAAATAAGTCATATATATGAGGTAAGGGATATTTATTTCTGATAGTGACCATATTCAGCTGCCTATAATCAATGCACATCCTCATGCTACCATTCTTCTTCTTAACAAAAAGGAGAGGAGCACCCCTAGGTGAAGCACTTGGACGAATAAAACCTTTGTCATGCAGTTCCTGCAGCTGAGTCTTGAGTTTCCTCAACTCTACTAGAGCCATTCAATAAGGTGGAATGGATATAGGGTGAGTGGTCGGCTCTAAATCAATACATAAATTAATATCTCTATCTGAAGGTATATCCGATAAATCTAAAGAAAACACTTCCTAAAACTCGAAAACTATCGAAACTAACTTAATAGAAGGGGGCCCACGTCTATATCCTAAATATGGGGTACGAACGCTAAAAACCCCTTCTTCACTAACCTTTTAGCCCGGACAAATGATATAATTTTTACTGGTTTAGCCTTATACACTCTCTCCCACTCTAGTTTATCCAATCCCGACATCGCTAGAGTTACTATCTTAGCATTACAGTTTAAAACAGCGTGATATGAAGATAACTAGTTTATATCTAGAATTATATCAAAGTCCAACATATCAAGAATAATCAAGTCTACCCAAGTCTGAAAACCCACAATAACACAGAACAAGCATGAAAAACATAGGTTACTACCACAGACTCACCAACTATAGTAGACACATAAATAGGTTGATCAAGTATATCACAAACCAGAGTCAGACCCATCGTAAACTTAACAGATACATAAGAATAAGTAGACCCCAGATCAAACAAGACAGAAACCATCTTGTCAAAAATAGAAATAGTACCTATGATTACCACATCAGAAGCCTCATCATTAATCTTTCTTGGATATGCATAACAGTGAGCCCAGTTATCAATTTGAGTTAACTCCCTTCCTGGATGTGCTTCTCCCCCGGCACTGTCATTTTATCTACCACCCCTACCACCTATCTAATTTCCCTATCCACCCTGTGGACGACCCCTACTATTACCTCATCCAACTCTTCCTGCTGGAACTATAGCCTGAGTCTGCTGCTGTGCCTGGCCATTTTCTTGCGTCAATGGATACTCTTTGTTAAAATGACCAATAACACCATAATAGTAACATTCACGCTCAAGAGAAAGATGACTGACAGAAAAGTAAGAAGCCCCTTGGCCCCTAACAACCTGTGTCAAAGAAGAACCCTTAGCTGGAACCACAATAGAAGCTGGCAAGGCTGAATAAATAGGACAGGGTGAATAGGCGTACTGACTGTGGCCCTTAGAATAAGATCTACTAAAATTCCCAACATTGCAGGACTTCTTGGCTAATATCTTAGCCTGACCCACTTGCATAACCCCCTACAACTTCTTCACATGATCTGCAACTTTATTGAACCCTTTCCCTGCAGAAGTTATATGAACAGTCAAAACCTGAAGATCATAGTTCAACCCCTTGACATACAGTTGAATCCTTTCCTCTTCAGAAGTCAACAACTGGGTACCATAGCTAGACAATGCTTGAAATTTGGCCTCAAAGGCCGCAATTGACATGTCACCCAGCTCTAATGCCAAAAACTCATCCTTCTTGCAATCACAAAGGGCCCGTGGCACATATTTCTCCAAGAACAAGGCATAAAATTGCTCCAAGTCAATGGAGGTAAAACTAGTGACTGCATTCAACATATGCCCTCCACCGTTGCTTAGCATTATTCTCCAACAGAAAAGTCACAAACTCAACCCCATGATGCTGAAAAATGCCCATTTTGTGCAACCTCTTATAGCAATCAATGATAAATTCAAAAACATCCTCAAACTCAGTACCCCAAAAAGTAGGTGGTTTCATTTTCAGAAACTTAGTCAGTAGATCATACTTCATACTTTTCATCACAGAACCTAACACCGGACGAAGAAAAGCATCAGTACCAGAAGCCTCATCCATCCTTGGAGTCATAGCAATAGTAGGGTGAACAACCGAAGCCTAGAAAGATAGTACAATAGGAGTGGATCTAGTCCCTGCCAACCCATTAAGAAATGCTAGCACCTGTTGTACAACCTCAGTAGACATATGAGGTAAGGATGCAACCCCAGCTGGTTCTGCTACCTCGTGACCCACTTTCTGCTCCTCTACTGCATCCCTCTCTCAAACTGATCCTGAGGTGGCGGAGGGGATACTAACCTTCCATGAGCATGGCCAGCAGCTGCTTGATCTCCACCCCTAGAAGGTTTGACTCATCCCCTTCCTCTCCTTCCTTTCCCCCTCACTCATCCTCTTCTATTTACGTCTGGCTCCTCAACTGGAGCGGCCAGTAAAAGGGCTGCTGCTCGGGTTCCATTGGGCCTAGTATTCACCAACTGTGGACAAAAGAGTGAAAGATCAGATACCAATTTGGATCACCAGATCCAAATTGGAATCAAGTTATAGCATGCAAAAAGCAAGAAAGACAAATTTCCTAAAGTCCTATAGCCTCCTGATGAAAAGTTTAGACGTCTTTGTACTATTACATAAGACTCTAGTGGACCCGTTTTGGTACAATACAATAGATGAACCTAGGCTATGATACAAACTTTGTCACAACCCACACGTGTTGTGAGTGGCACCCACGCAACTCATCTGGTGGGAGAACCAACTAACCCAAAGACCATCCAATAATCAACACTTAAAATAAATGAGCAAAACTAAACCATCAATAGAATAATATCCTTTCTAAATAAAAAATTGTAAGTACAACTTAAGAGGAAAATGTACTTAACAAAACATCCCTAGGACTCGAAAGTCATTTGTACCAAAACATCTACGAATGTCAAGAGTATGCAACCCCAAAACTAAGATAAACATAAGTTCATAAATAGAGAACTATAGTAAGAGAGAGAGATTCTATGGTAGCCCGAATAAGATGCTCACCCTAAAATCTGGAATCAACTGTTGGAATCACAAGTGAGGTCTTGTAGGAGCCGCTAGAATATACACACTCACAAAAGTAAATACAAGTGTAGTATCAGCACATAAGAACAACAGTGTATTGGTAGTTTCATTTGGCCAACCCAAGATGAAAATATGAACACTTAACCAAATAATGGTATAAAAAGCTAATTTATGCTAAAATCATCATACATTTAGCACGTAAATACCAAAAAAATAGTTCAGGATAAACAACTAGCAAGTCAACAAATAGCACTAAGTCAAGTTCAGTCAAGTCAAGTCAAGACACGTATACCATTATCAAGCATAGATAAATACATATTCCTCGGTTCACACATGGAACCATCAAACTCACCTGAACCTCATACATACACGCTATAGGTTATACATCAACCTTCTAGCCACGACCTACAGGGGATAAATACTGTCCATATACTTAAACCCCAGGCATAAGTGTCTGCCAACCTTATTTCACCAATAACCCGTGAGAACGTCCCAAATACCTAAATATTCACATTTTAAAACTAAGGCAGGTCAAATCAATAAGCAAGTAAAATCATTGCATTGACCACATCAAACAACATGCATTAACTAGATACACAACAAAGTAGTTAACATGCACATATAGTACAAGTTGGATTAAACTACAATACCATCACCTACCTTGAATCAAACTTGCACAACTTTTTAAGCTGGAGCTTTGCCTTTCCATGCAACTTTCGCTTGGTCGTGGTCTAGAACATGCATATATATACATAACTAAAGAAATGACCTTAACATGTTTGGATTTATAACTCACACTCAACCCCTAAGGGAAAGTTCATGATCATTCCTTTCTTGTTCTAGGTCTTTTCTACCATAATTTACCTTAAACTACAAATTCCATGGATAAATTAGTGAATTAATGAAATGCAAGGGTAAATTAACCATTAATAAACAAAACCCATTAACTTATTCCTTAATTTTCTCTCTTGCACTAGAAATTAACTAAATCCACCCTAAAACTCTCCCTAAACTCTGTGAATTAACAATTCTAAGTATTAATAATTAAATATGAGTTAACGGGGATGAATTCCTTACCTTCATGAAGCCAAATGAAGAATTTCTGATGTATTTCGCCCTAAATCACCTTTCTCTTGCCCCAAAATGAGTTTTAGAAAAATAAACTATTTTGGAGAAATATTTTAATAAATTTATGGTTTTCACCGCTATAGCAGTCGGTACCGTTATAGCGATCGTTGACCGCTGCTATAGCGAGAATTTCTCTGTTGTAGTGCTTACCACTATAGCAGTATGCCGACCTCTACAACGGTATTGACAGGACAAAATGTTCTTCTTAGCCCAAAAATTCTACCTTTTGCAACACACCTTGACCCTGGGATATTCCAAACAATGCCCTTTAAGCTAAGATTAATTTCGAAAGTTCTACTTACCCGAATTTGATTTCGTAAATTCCTACAGGTTTCTTATCATATTAGCTAACTAGAAATCAATACAATTTCCACCAAACTGATCTAAATTACTCTCATAGTTCCTAGACTACACCTCACTCTGAATTCGATCGAAACTAGCCTAGCCTGAATTTTGTAACTTCCTAACCTTAAGGAATCTGGACGTGAAATTTTAAACATAGGCCTCATGTGTAACGATGAAGAGGGTCATTATATTTCTACATTGTTATGACATGTTTTCCATGATTTTATATCTAGTATGATATAATCTTATACGTATTGAATACAAACATGATTTCAAGTAAATTTCATCTGTCTCAACTTTGTTTTCAAAGCATGTTTCAGTATATTAGCATCTTAGTATAAACAAGCATGATCCATTTTAGTATATAGTGTTTTAGAAATCATTCATATTAATTAGGTTCAGACTCAGTGTTCAAAACATCAATTTTATATGAGCTAATAGTATGTTATCAGTTTGGGAGTAGTACCTAGCATCGAGTTGAACTCGGGTCTTAGTTCACCCAAAGTTCTAGAAACATGTACCACTGTAGTTTTATTTAGACACCCTAGCTAGGCATCAATTTAGTGATCACGTTAGTCATGCCTTTATAACCTGGCAAGGTATATTGGGTCCTCCTGATGGGGTGTATACATTGGAGTCCATGTTAGCTCACATGGTTTATTTAGGTTAGTATACTCTCCCACAGACTCAGACTCAGTATATTTGTCTATGACCCTCAGTTAAAAGTTACTTGAATTGTATTATGGCTTTTTTCAGATTATCCTAGTATATTAGCTTATATGTACATCATTATTGGGTTATTATACTACAGTTCAGCTTCTTGCATTCAGTATAGTATATTAGTATTATAGTATGTTCAGCTTATTATGTATTTTCCATATCTCACATGCTCAGTACATTTAAAATATTGATTGCATACTTTTTTTTTGTTGTATGAAATTACGATATAGGTTTGGGTGCTCAATCTCAGCATCACAACTAGTACATTCCAGTGCCATATCAGTGACTACTAATAGTAAGTCCTCATCATTCGAGGATGAGTATTCATTATGTTTTCTTTAGTGTTTTTAGTTATAGTATTTAGAGTTAGCTGAGGACTTGTCTCAGCAGCTCATCAGTAGTAGAGGATTTTAGACATAGAGTCAGATATTCAGCTTATTTCAATTTAGTACTACTTTTCATACTTAGTTCATTATCAATTATTTTTCAGATTATTTCAAACCTTAGATTTAATTCAGTTTAGCTTCAAATCAGTCTTATTTATTTCAAAATATTTAGTGTTATGTCATGTCATGAGTTAGCTCAGAGTCACTTGTGTCTCTAAGCACCGTGTAGCATACAGGATGTTGACTTGGATAGTGGCACTTGTAAGACTTGACATTTTGACAAATGTCTTATGTGGCTTGATTGGTATTATATTGATATTGTCGTGATTGTGGAATTTGGACTTATGTTATGATACCTGTCGGTGATTCACATATCCTTATTATTAATATGGTATAGTGAATTTTAATATTGAGTTGGTTGGAGGACATCTTATTATGTGGGTAGTGATATGTGTATTTGTTTTATCTGCTTGTTAGGTTATTCTTGATGTTAAGATTTATTAAATAGACGTGATGTGGAAATATGGGATTGTTGGTTGGGTTATTAATTAACGTTATGTGTTCTTAAGTATGCCGCTAATAAATATGGAGCCAACGGTTAGTGGAATTTTCCTTAATGAAATCAAAATGTTTAGCATCACTGAAATGGTTAATAAGTTAAGAAGGAATAATTGGAAGCTTCTATAATATTGAAGGGTCTTAGTAAGTAATGTGAATGTTGGTGTTAAATTATTGTTTAAGATTGTCATGATTATCCTTCTGATTTCTATATGATGCTGCATGATGATGCTTATCGGTACGTGTGGTGTACTGATACTACTCTTGCTACATCCTTTTTAGGATGTAGGTGTGTGATATCACCCAAAATATACCTCCTAAGAAGTATAAAGTGGTTGCTGTATCAAATATAGAACCCAACTAGGTTAGGGTCGATCCCACAAGGAATATGATGGAAGTAGGTTGAGTTCTTGTTCGAGTAGTTGGTAAATAAGTAAAGAGGGGGGAATATTTGTAACAAGTAGTGATAGTAACGAGTGTTAATTCTTTGAGATTGTTTTCAATATGAGAAATACACTAGGACTGTGATCCCCAATGATTCCTTAACTCTACTGGTTATTGGTGCTGGCAAAACTGTCCCGCTGCGCTGCATGCAAAATCTGACAAGCTATGTTCGTCTAAGAGTCTCTCGACCTTGGTTAGATAAATTTACTCTTCTCCTCTCGATTTTTGAGCATCGCACTACTAACCCTTGTCCTGGATCTCAGATAACTATTCCCGCTAAGGCTCAAGTTATTAGATGAAGGTTGATAGCTTCAAATCTCTATTGTTATTTACTTTTCCCAATCTCTACCTCTCTCTCGAGTAAGTCTAGAATACATGCGAGTTTCTAACGTTTGCAACCGTTAGAAGATCAATCACAACGAAGAGAATAACAATACATGCATTCACACCGGTTCAGAATTGCTTTGCACTTAACCTGTTTTGTTAATTCCTCATGGTTCACACAACCCTAGTTAATGAGTTTAGCTACTCATGCTTGCAAGAGAACAATAAGAATTTGAAGATGAAGACATAATTGTAAACTCACAATAATGAACAAAAACTAAAATATCAATCATGAATAAAACTCTAGAGTCAATATCCTAAGATTACAAAACCAATAATGTGTTTCTGAACTCAAAATAATGAAAAACTATCTCAAAACAATGTACTGACTAACTCCTGAACATAGGACAATACAAGGGTATTTATAGATACAAAACCAATCCTATCCTAATCAAAACAGGAGAACAGAGTTGGCAATGTTCCACGGTATCGTGACTTGGTGTCATGGAACCAAGTCACGCCACGTAAGTGAGTGTCGTGGAAATCAGGCTCAAATAGACATCTTTAGAAGTTGACTCACGCCACTCAGTCACGCCACGTGAGTGTAGTCACGCCACGTGACTTCCTGTTGTGGGAATCAGACAATATTCAGCATCTCTGGAGATGACTCACGGAAGCCACTCACGACACGTGAGTGCTGTCGTGGGTCACTCTTCTCGGGCATGATTCTTCCTTTTTGATCATTTTTCTTCAAAACCTGGTTTCCTGCAATGTAGGAAAGAAAACACATCATACCAACCAAATACACCCAAGTTATTGCATATTTTCCTTGTTTTAAGCATCAAAAGTGCCATGTAACCATTGCTCATCAACAACCTTAACTTAGAACATTTGCATGTCCTCAGGCGAACAAAATAACACAAACATATATGATGCTTAATTAAGAGAAACCTAAGGGACCTACGGCAGTCAACTCATTGCTTTTGGCAAAACTTTTCTAACCCCTCCTTCTTGCAAATACAAAAACCACAGTGTGTATCCTTGCAACATATTATCATGACATAGAAGGGATCAAGTGATGGAATAAGATTATGAACAAACAACTAAGCTTACATACAAATGACATTATTCGAACAGATAGCAGCTAACAACACAACCCATGTACTCTCACAGCAAAGAAGTCCCATACACTCACAATATACTAATGAATCACAAACTAGGGACTCGGTCAAAACACTCTCTCTCACAAATAAGTTCAAACAGTGTGCATGAAATACCATAGGTTTGCCCTTATTTTCTATGCCTTAGTTGTTCGGACAGTTGGACTAGGATCACTATAAGACTTTCATTGGCTTGTAATGTAGGCTTAGGGACGGGTATGGTACATATGGGTATGGTGACTTAACCCTCCTTGACACTACACTATTTTTTACTCCAATTTCCTACCCTTCTTATTTTTTCTCTCCTTTTTTTTTCTTTTTTTTTCTTTTTCTTCACACCCAAATCTATTTTCTCTCTTTTTCTTTTTCTAACCACTTCTTCCTACCCAAATCAATCTACGTACCCATATACAATCCACCCTCAACTTAGACAATTTGCCTGCGTTGAGGTACACAATGTCCAATGAAGGACCAGGACCAATATAGGTTCATTATAATTCAAAAAGGGAAGGTGAATAGGCTAAAGCAAGAAACAGGTCAATTAAGGCTCTAAATCAGGATCAAGGGATACTTAATTCATTTGGTCAGGCATTTAGCCTAAATGTGGACTTATTCAAAAATGGCCTATGATGCTTTCCTAATCACTATCCTCTAACCTCGGAAAGACTAATCGGGCAAGTTCTGGATCGCACACACAAAGTTAACTAAGTAATGACATCACACACACAGCACAGGGTTACATTATCAACTACTACCTATCCAGTTCATGCAATGCTAGCTACAGTTATTTTGCCTATAATACTAATGCTATAACAAGATCCAACAGATATCACAAACTAACTTACTACACACACAATTCAAAGCAAAAATATTCAGGAGGGGTATCCTTTAGACAATCACAAAGCATCCTTAATATTCAAAATACGTTCAAAATTGGACTGCACTAAGGTTCCCCTATTTTTCTCCTAATTGAACACAAAAACACATAACAATATAAAATAACAACCTAAACATGCCGGTTCTACTATGATAGCACACTCGGGGGAAAAGAAACACGGCAATAAAAAACCCCAAGTGGTGGTACACCCCCACCCCCAACTAACAATGGTGCACTGCCCTCAATGCACAGCTATCAATATAATCAATAAAAGGAAGTGAAGACATACTGTAGCGCCCTAAGCGTCGGAAGTGGGCCGGCCCATAGCGGGATCATCAGTCTACCCTCTAGGCTCTCTGCTAGGTACATCCAGTAGAGGGGGTGCCTGACTGGAGGATGCACCGCGTGCCCTCTGCTCCTCCTCTATCTGGCTAGCATGGTACTCCATCCTAGAGGCCTTAACCACTCTTCAGAGATCACCCTCAAAATCATCACCACAATCCACCTGCTCCTCTGGACTACGTGGTTTTTTGCCTCTATCAATGGGAGGATCCTCATCCGTAAACAAATCCACCTCAAAGGTCGGCCTCAGCGGGGTTGGGACAGGTATAGGTGGTATAATAGGGGCACTGCCTGGTGCCAAAGTCCTGACCTCCTCTCTCAATAAAGCTACCTCCTACGTCAATGCTGCTATACCAGGACCATATACAGAACCCATCTGGGTGGCTATCTGTGCCTCAAAACTATCAATCCACCCATGCAGCTCTCGTATAAACCGATCCATAGCTGCAGTCATATGGGTCTCTACTTTAGCCTCAAAAGCCTCTATGGTGGTCCAAACCCATGGCTTAAGTTGGTATACCAACTTATCCATCTGGGCCTCAGTGTGAGCCTGTCGCTCAAATATCTTCGTCTGCCGATCAACCAGCTGCTGCAGGAAGTCCCTAGAAAATGAAACCATACCAGAAAGTGGCGGTGGTGCTGTAGAGCCGGGTACCTCATCATCAATAGGGCGTGTGCCCTCAGCAGGTATAAGAATAGTCTCTGGTACCCAAACCGAGACTGGAATAGGCATAGTCATACTAATCAGCTCATCTCTATCTCCAGGACTTTCAAAAAGGGCTGCTCTTGACGACCCAGAAGGATGAGACCTCCATGGAACACTGGGGATAGATCCCTGCTGTTGAACCAAACTAATGTCTGCTATGCGTGTTACCTCGATAAAGTGATCAATGGTAGGTAGCGCAACCACACCAACACTATCACACAGGCCCTGAATCAAGCAGGGGAAAGGGATACTGGTATAGTCATGAAAAGCAAGCTCATGTATCTCTCTAACAATGTACCTCATAATATGAATGTCATAACCGAAAATGATGATAGCAACCACAACAGCTCAATCCAAGGTGAGTGAATTATCCGCATTAGTAGGCCCCAACCGATGCCTAACAATCGACCACTAGAATCTGCCAGCAAAATAGAGCGTGGGCTTCTTTATATCCAGCTTCCCAGTCACTCAACTAGCATCAACTCCATCCTCCGCTATATAACCAGTTATCCACAGCAATAACTCTAATTTCTGATCAGTATCCCATATTTTAATCTGATTTCTGACAGTCTCCATGCGGTGATCAAACTCAGCCGTCATGGCTGGCAATGGACGGTCTGCACCAAATAAGAATCGGTGGATGGTCTGCTCAGATATGTCAACTCGAGTTCCTCCAACCAAAATGTGAGTCAAAAAAGGTTGGTCCCAGAACCGCTGCCCAACAGGTGTACTCAAATCAAGAGTCGCAGAATATGATGCATAAAGTTCTCGAACCAATTCTGAGCTATAGCGACCAAAAGGCTCGGCCATCCATCTAAACCCATACTGCTCAAACACAGGCCAAATATTAGGCAATGCCTTCAACTCCTCCAGACGGTATCGGGGCTCCTCCATAATACTTCTCTAACACACACCCCGCTCCGACAGCTCAGCATCCCTATCATAAAAATCCCATATGCCCTGAACACACCAGCGCTAGATATCCCTTCTCTGTGAGAGAGTCGGGGCATTCTATTCACCAAGGCCCAAAATAGATGTTGTAGCCTCTACCGCTGAAGTACCCTATCCTGTCGCATTATCTACAAAGCCTAAAACTGAAGCATCCTCCCCCTCTTCAGAATAGGGGGCGTACTCGGAAGACTGATCAGGAACAGATGGTTGGACAGGCTGTGGAATGGGCTGTAGTGTGGCCCGAGCAGCAGCTTGTGCCCAAGTTTGTAAACTTGTGGTACGAGGAATTGGTGCAGTATCATCAGTGCTAATAGTAAAAACCTTCTCGAACCTGCTTTTTTCTGATTCAGTCAGTTCATCACGCAAACAGGTCAGCAATTCTAAATTTTTGGTTCGAATTCGTGACGAAGAATCAAGGTGGTCACTTTAGGGGTTTGATTTGGGAGGCATGGTATCAGGTTTGGGTCAGATTTTGGGTTTGGATTTTTGGATATGGTTTGGATTTAATGAATATTTGGGTGTGTGGGTCTTATTTTAGGTGATGAGATTTGGAGAATTTTAAAAATTGGGGAGGGAGAAGATGATGATTTAGGAATTTGGTATTTGGGAATGTAGTGGGGATATGGATTTAAGGTTGATAATGTAGAGAAAGTTGGGAAATTAGGGTTTATGTGTTTAAGGGTTTATGATCGGGTATGAGGGGAAAGGGAATTATATGAAAAAGTTGGATCGGATCGGGTCTGGTCTCGGGTATCTGCATTTTCTGCTTTTCACGGAACCACCCTCGTGGTATGGGTTGAACTCATGTCACGTGGGTCCATGGTGTATTTCAACTTCCTGCAATGTGTAATGTCCTCTGATTTTCACGATACCACCCATGCGACGTGGGTATACCTAGTTTACGTGGGTACCTTATCGTAGGTAAGATTCATAAAGTGAGATTTTTGCTCTGATTTTCACTGTACTACCCACGTGACGTGGGTGTGCCTATGTCACATAGGTACCTGGCGTAGGTAGTACTGAACCTATTCAGGTAAAGCTTGTGAATTTCAGCTAACTACTCCTCCAATGCTCAGATCACTCCATCCTCACATAGTGGGTTGCCTCCCAAGTAGCGCCTGATTTAATATCGCGGCACGACATGGCTAACTTGGATACTCATACTTCACCAACCAGCCCATGGGTTGCCTCCCATGAAGTGCTTGATTTAACGTCGCAGTACGACATGGCTAGCTTGACTACTCAGACTTCATAAAGCTCAAGCTCCTCACAAGTCCTTACTTCTTCTGTGCTTCCCACATAATGCATAGAACATTATCAGCTCCTTTTAGCTCAATTGCTCCATGTGGGAATACCCTGACAACCGTGAATGGTCTGTACTGTTTGGACTTTAACTTTCCAGTAAATAAGCGAAGCTTGGAGTTATAAAGTAGCACTAAATCTCCCGGGTGAAACTCTCATTTCTCAATGCGTCGATCATGATATAATTTCATCTTCTCTTTATATATTGCTGAACTTTCATAAACCCGGAGACGAAATTCATCCATCTCATTCATCTGCTCAAGTCTCAATTTAGCCGTTTCACTCCAGTCCAAATTCAACCGTTTCAAAGCCCATAAAGCCCTATGTTCAAGTTCAACAGGCAAATGGCAAGACATTCCAAAAACTAACTGATATAGTGATGCACCAATTGGCATCTTGAAAGCAGTTCGATACTCCCATAATGCATCATCTAATCTTTGAGACCAATCAGTCCTATTGGCATTCACTGTTCTTGCCAAAATAGACTTGATCTCATGATTTGACACCTCAACTTGCCTACTTGTCTGAGGATGGTAAGGTGTTGCCACCTTATGTTTAACACCATATTTTATAAGCAGGGCCTTGACCAGACGATTGCAGAAGTGGGATACTCCATCACTAATGATAACTCGGGGTGTACCGAATTGTGAAAATATGTTCTTTTTCAAGAATGTCGTGACACTTCTTCCTTCGTTATTAGGAAGCGAAATTGCCTCCACCCACTTAGAAACATAGTCAACGGCTACCAAAATGTATTTCATCCCATGCGAGCTCACGAAAGGGCCCATAAAGTCAATTCACCACGCGTCAAACAATTCAAGCTCAAGTATAGTTGTCATGGGAAGTTCATGTCTGCATGAGATAGTCCCTTGCCTTTGATATTGGTCACAAGCTCGAGCGTAATCATGAGCATCTTTGTAAATACTAGGCCAATAGTACCCACATTGCAAGATTTTATGGGCAGTCCGCGCACCTCCATGATGACCCCCAACTGGAGATGAATGACATGCTTCCAAAATACTCATCATCTCGACCTCTGGAATACATCTTCGAATCATGCCATCTGCACATACCCTAAATAAATACGGCTCATACCAGAAGAATTTTTGCACCTCATGCATGAATTTCTTTCTCTGCTGATATGACATATCTTCCGGAACTACATCACTTGCCAAAAAGTTGGAAAAATCAACAAACCAAGGGATTAAGTCTTGCGATGCTGCCAATACCTGCTCATCTGGAAAAGTATCATCAATCTCAAGATCATCCCTTAATTTAAGCATGGCCTCCTCCTCAAGGTGTGATAGATGGTCAGCGACCTAATTCTTGGTTCCCTTACGATCCTTCACTTCAAAGTCAAATTCTTGCAGTAGGAGCACCCAATGAATCAATCTTGGCTTAGCATCCTTTTTTGACATAAGATACCGAAGAGCTGCATGGTCTGTATGCACAATCACCTTCGTACCAATCAAGTAAGATCTGAATTTCTCAAAAGCAAAGACCACAGCCAACAATTCATGTTCAGTCACAGTATAATTCTTTTGAGCTGGATTAAGTACTTTGCTAGCATAGTAAATTGGATGTAAAATCTTCTCACGTCTTTGTCCAAGGACTGCACCCAAAGCTACTCCGCTAGCATCACACATAACCTCAAAAGGCATCTTCCAATCTGGTGACACAATAATAGGGGCTGAAACCACCTTCTCTTTCAGACACTCAAATGTTTTTAGACATGCCTCATAGAACAAGAACTTCATCTCTTTCTCCAAAAGTTTGCATAAAAGATGTGCAATCTTAGAGAAATACCTGATGAATCTTCTATAAAAGCCAGCATGATCTAAGAAACTTCGAATCCCCTTCACGGAGATAGGTGGAGGTAACTTTTCAATCACCTCAATTTTTGCTTTGTCAACCTCAATACCTTTCTTTGAAATCTGATGCCCCAATACAATACCCTTGTTGACCATAAAGTGACATTTTTTCCCAATTTAGCACTAAGTTGCACTCCTTGCATCTTTGTAGCACATTAGCAAGGTGTGCCAAGCAATCATCAAATGAGTCTCCCACAACAGAAAAATCATCCATAAAAACCTCAATAGTGTCTTCCACCATGTCGGAGAAAATAGATATCATGCAATGTTGGAAAGTGGCCGATGCATTACATAGACCGAAGGGAATCCTTTTAAATGCGAATGTCCCGTATGGACAAGTGAACATGGTATTATCTTGGTCTTCAAGAGAATTAAAAGTTTGATTATACCCCGAATAGCCATCGAGAAAACAATAACATCCTCTACTAGCAAGACGGTCTAACATATGATCCATGAAGGGCATAGGAAAATGATCTTTTTCTGTCCAAGAATTCAACTTTCGATAATCCATGCAAACTCTCCATCCCGTAACCGGCCTAATTAAAATTAACTCATTCTTGTCGTTTGGAACCATAGTGATTCCTCCCTTCTTTGGTACACACTGAACGAGGCTCACCCACTTGCTATCAGTAATGAGTTAAACCACTCCTGCATCTAACCACTTAATGATCTCTTTCTTCACAACTTCTTGCATATGTGGGTTTAGACGACGTTGATGCTCAATGCTCGGTATGCACTCAAGAGTAAGTTGAATTTTGTGAGTGCAAATACCGAGTAGAATTCCTATAATATCAGTAATGGACCATCCAATGGCCCTCTTAAATCTTCTGAATACTAAAACCAGAGCCTCAACTTGCCAATCCACCAATTTAGCAGAAATAATCACAGGCAAGGTGTTGTTGGCTCCCAAAAATGTGTAGCGAAGGTGAGCCGGAAGAGACTTAAGCGCTAAAACTGGAGGCTCCTCAATAGATGGACGAGCTGGTGGGGTCATCCTATTCTTCAAATCGAGATAAAGTCTCTTTGGAGAATAAGTGTATGCTCCCTTACTAGTGAGTGCACCAACCATCTCATCGTATTCCTCAATACCGTTGCTATCAAAATTCATAATCACAGCTGCGAGAGCTTCTACGCCAAACCTTTCTTCAAGAGGCACGACAACATCATTATCCTCAATCGCATCTATTACTGAAATCACCCGCATATCTTTTGGTTGCTTCATGGAACGACAAACATTGAAAGTGACTTGTTCATCATTGAACCTGAATTTCATCTGCCCTGTTTCCATGTCAACCAATGCATGAACAGTGGCAAGGAATGGTCTTCCCAATATGATGGGAACCTCGAAATCAACTTCACAATCGAGGATCACAAAGTCAGTCGAAAATATGAAAGATGCAATTTTTACGAAAACATCATACAAAATGCCCATCGATTTTTTCACAGTTCTATCCAACATGAGAAGTCTCATAGAGGTTGGTTTTGGTGCTCCCAACCCCAACTGCTTGCAAACGGCTAACGACATTAAGTTAATACTAGCACCCAAATCACAAAGTGCTCTAGCAAAGTTGTAGGACCCAATAGTACAAGGAATTGTGAAAGCTCTTGGATCCTCCATCTTTTCAACTAGGGAACGCGAAGCAACTGCACTGCAATGATGTAAGTTATCTGCCGGCTCAAAACTGACAGTTCTCTTCTTTGTCACCAAGTCTTTCATGAACTTTGCATAACCTGGCATCTACTCCAATGCTTCAACAAGAGGGATGTTTACCGATAGCTCTTTCAACATTGTAATAACTTCTGATATTTTTCTTTCTCAGCCTTCTTCTTCAATCTTTGAGGAAAGGGAGGAGGTGGTCGTGGTATAGTCTTCACCTTTTCAGGTTCCGCCTTTTTGCTAGTCTCATGAGGATTTGGAACTATTTTGACCTTCGAATTATCCGGCTCTATCTCAGTTTCTACATCAACAACCATCGACTTATTTGTCTTACCACTATCCACAGGTATAGATGGGTCTGTGGTGCATTTCTCGCTTCTAGTAGTAATGGCCAGACAATGGCTATCATTCTTCGGATTCTGGACAGTGTTGCTTGGAAGGGTACCTGTCTGACGTTGGTTCAATGCTGCTGATATTTGCCCAAACTATTGCTCCAACTATTTAATAGCAGTCGAATGGGATTCTACTTTCTGACTTATTCCTGAGATGTCTGACCAAATATTCTTCAGGCACTGTTCTTGACTCTCTGACCCTTTCACCAGTTTATTTAGAAGGGATTCCATTCTTGAATTTCCAAAGTCAGCATCGCGGTTTCCAGGTGGAACATATACGCCACTCTTCTCTCTATAATCATCCTTTCTCCTCCAATCACCGTCACGATCTTTTTCTCTATATCTATAGCCTGACTTGTTGTAACTGTCCCCATAGTAGTTCCGACCTTGATTCCATTGCCTCTAGTTCAAGGAGTCTTGGTTAGCCCCTTGGCCTTTGGCTAGAAAACCCGCCACTTCTCAATCCAGATACTTCGCCTCTTCATCAGATTCATAATCTTCATGTCTAGATGTTTTACCTTGTGCACCTACAACATTCACCTTTTCAGCATCTCTAGCCAAAATCTGTTTATCCAGAAGACCAATTTCTGTCCTCAACTGAGCGACCTCTTGAGCTACAGATTCGTCCAAAGCCCGTTGTGCTACTGAGTCTCCAATAGCATATGTGCCAGTCGGCGTGTCTGCTTCCCGAGTATGCCATCCTCGATTAGTCTTAGTGATACGATCTAATATTTCTAAAGCTTGTTCCCACCTCAGACTCATAAATTCTCCACCAGCGATAGTATCTGCTACAGCCTTAGTATTGACGTTTAAAGCCCTATAGAAGATTTCAAGTAAGTTTCTACCACTCATCCTATGATTTGGCACATTCTGCAGCTTCTTCTTGAACCTTATCCATGTCTCATAAAGTGCTTTAGAATGTAGTTGTCTGAAGTTATAGATCTCATCCTTCAATTGTAGCATTTTGGAAGGTGGGAAAAACCTCTCCAGAAATTGATTTCTCAATTTTTGCCAAGTAGTGATGGATCCTCGGGGTAATTATACCAACCACAAAGTTGCTTCTCCTGTTAGAGAGAATGGAAACAATCTCAATCGAATAGCCTCTTGGTCAACTCCAGGAAAATTATATGAGGTCCAGACCCCCACAAAATTCATCGCATGCATGTTTGGATCATCAGTAGAAAGACCGACAAACACACCCTTCAAGTTTAGCAGGTGAATCATGGCACTGGTAATATCAAACTTAGTGCCCAGAGGTAGCTCAGGTGGAATAATGGCACTAGTCTCTATTGGCTCAAATTATGCCACATCTTCTTCCTCAGGATCAGCATAAACTGGCACATGCGGTCTTTGAAGTGGTTGTTGAGCTCTTATTCTTCTTTGTCTCTCTTCATCCTCAGCTAGTCGTTGAGTTGCCTCTTGCATAGCTCGATTATCTCTCTCTGCTTCACTAAGAGCAGCTTGTCTAGCATGCTCTTCTCATGTCAATCGAGCAGTAGTTTGATCCGCTGTTTCATGACCAACCGGATTAATTGGTTGATTATAAACGTCTCCCATGGGGGAAGTATTCTGAACTTCGTCGGTATTAACCATTCTTCGATTAGCCCTCAGAGTCCTTTCTATTTCAAGATCAAGTGGAATCAGGGGATTGCCTTGACTCCTAGTATTGGGCATACACCGGCGTGTGCCCTTAAAATTATAGAAAAACAATACCAATCATCTCCAACAAATAAACTAATCAACTCCGTAACCGTGTTCCCCGGCAACGGCGCCAAAATTTGATGTCGCCCAAAATATGCCTCTTAAGAAGTATAAAGCGGTCGTTGTATCAAATATAGAACCCAACTAGGTTGAGGTCGATCCCACAGGGAATAGGACAGAAGTAGGTTGAGTTCTTGTTTGAGTAGTTGGGAAATAAGTAAAGAGGGGGAAATATTTGTAACAAGTAGTGATAGTAACGAGTATTGATTCTTTGAGATTGTTTTCAATATGAGAAATACACTAGGACTGTGATTCCTAATGATTCCTTAACTCTACCGGTTATTGGTGCTGGCAAAGCAAAACTGTCCCACTGCGCTGCATGCAAAATCTGACAAGATATATTTGTCTAAACGTCTCTCAACCTTGGTTAGACAAATTTCACTCTTTTTCTCTTGGTTTTCGAGCGTCGTACTACTAACCCTTGTCCTGGATCTCAGATAACTATTCTCGCTAAGGCTCAAGTTATTAGATGAAGGTTGATAGCTTCAAATCTCTATTGTTATTTCCTTTTCCTAATCTCTACCTTTCTCTCGAGCAAGTCTAGAATACATGTGAGTTTCTAAAGTTTGCAACTGTTAGAAGATCAATCACAACGAAGAGAATAACAATACATGCATTCACACCGGTTCAGAATTGCTTTGCACTTAACCTGTTTCATTAATTCCTCATGGTTCACACAACCCTAGTTAATGAGTTTAGCTACTCATGCTTTCAAGAGCACAATAAGAATTTGAAGATGAAGACATAATTGTAAACTCACAATATTGAAGAAAAACTGAAATCTCAATGATGAATAAAACTCTAGAGTCAATATCCCAAGATTACAAAACCAATAATGTGTTTCTGAACTCAAAATAATGAAAAACTATCTCAAAAAAATGTACTGACTAACTCCTGAACATAGGACAATACAAGGGTATTTATACATAAAAAACTAATCTTATCCTAATCAAAACAGGAGAACAGAGTTGACAATGTTCCACGGTATCGTGACTTGGTGTCGTGGAACCAATTCATGCCACGTAAGTGAGTGTCATGGAAATCAGGCTCAAATAGACATCTTCAGAAGTTGACTCACGCCACCCAGTCACGCTACGTGAGTGCAGTCACGCCATTTGACTGCCTGTCGTGGGAATCAGACAATATTCAGCATCTCTGGAGATGACTCACGGCAGCCACTCACGTCACGTGAGTGGACTCATGGCACGTGAGTGCTGTCGTGGGTCACTTTTCTGGTGCATCCCCTTGTTCTTTTGTCTTTCGATACTTCGTTCTCGGGCGTGATTCTTCCTTTTTGATCATTTTGCTTCAAAACCCTTTTTCCTGTAATGTAGGACAGAAAACACATCATACAAACCAAATACACCCAAGTTATTGCATATTTTCCTTGTTTTAAGCATCGAAAGTGCCATGTAACCATGACTCATCAGTGTGTTGCAGGTTGACTTTAAGTCTCTTAAGTGGAATGGAGAGTACTCACCAACAACTTCTATATTTCTCTTTTCGGTGAAAGTTTTGTCTTTTCTTGTCTTGTTCCATATATAAGCTCTTGTACATATATAAACTAGGTTTTGGGAGTTTGTTTCATTTTGTAAAATTATTACTTGTAAAGGTCTCGGGTATTTATAATAATATTGGTATTAAGATTTTCTTGCTTATTATTTAAAGGTTGTTAATTTAATTTTTTTATATACTTGAGTGAGTGGTAAGGGTTCTCCTATCTAATTAAGAATAGAGTAGGTGCCCACATGATTCCGTAATTTGAATCGTAATGCTCAGTGCTATGTTTTTCTGTGTAGGCCAGAGGTGGAATCTTCAGATGTAATTCTCACAAGTATTGTCTCAGTATGCTATTGACCTACTTTAGTGTTATTTGATCCTTGTTCTACATTCTCCTACATGTTTGCTTATTTTGTGTCAAGTCTTGATATGATGTGTAAGTCTCTTATCGTGCCTATTTGTATTGCTATCCCAGTCAGTGATTCATTTGTGGTGGATCGGGTGAACCACTAAAGAATAGAGTAGGTGCCTGCATGATCCCACGATTTGGATCATGACACTCAGTTCCATGCTTTTTTAGGTAGAGATAGAGTCTTCAGATGCAATTCTCATAGGTATCATCTCAGAATGCCATCGACCTACTTTATTGTGATTTGATCCTAGTTCAACATTCTCCTATATGTCTATGATGAGTATAAATTATTCAGGTATTTTCGCTACATAAAATGAGATTTTAAATTAAAATATGAATAATTATATTCTATTCTCGCATTTTCTAACAGACCTTGCAGGAAGAAGAACACGTGAAAGAAAAGATAAGAAGTAGTAAAAAAATCAATGTCTAAAGGAAGAAAAGCTACTTTGGCTAAATGCAACTTCAATATTAGCCAAAGTATCTTTGGAGATTTCTTCTCATGACGTGCCAATAAAACGTGTAAGAAAATCAAAGGAGGAAGAAGCTACTTTGATCAACATGAAGGATGTCATCTTACCAATATGATATGTGGGAAATTAAAGGAAAGATTACTTTGGGCAAAGTAATCTCACTTACCTTTGGAAAAGTAAAAGCATTCAAGGATCATTTTGTTGCTATAAATAGACACTTTTTTGTTTTCTTAAAAGGCATCCAATTTTTAAGTAGACACAAGAACTAGCTTGGTCTCTCTCTTGGCTCTTTCTTGTAGTAAAATAATTTTGTCTTTTAAAATATTTGTGAAGTTTTCTAAATTCACCAATTAGTTTTTCTTACTCCATAATGGAGTAGTCTCTTTCTATTGGGATAGCTGTTGAAGCTTGATTGTCTCTTTCAATTAGGATAGCTGTTGAAGCTTGATATATTTATAATACTACCTCAGTTTTTATATTCTTAGTTTGAAACTTATGATTTATATCTCAATTCATGTTAGAATAATTGCTTTTAAAATAACTAACACTCGCACATCTGTATATTTTATCTATTAGTTATTTTTATATAAATTTTATAATTCTCACGGAGCAAAACTGATATATAATAACTAATGAGTAAAATAGTATAGAGAGAGTAATTTTTATCTATTATTCCAAAAATTTGTGACCTTGTTACTTTTAATCCTAATTCTCACGGAGGGATTAACTCAAGAAATATTACTGATTTGAATAATCTTTTTATTGTTTTCTTTAATCCTAATTCTCATTGAGGGATTGTTTTAAATAAATTTATTGATTTAAGGGCTAATCGCAAGAGATTTTTACTCATCTGAATCAAGCAAGAAAAGTATTCTGATTAATCATCACTAGTTTTAATTTAGTTAATTGACATAACCTCACGGAGTGTTAATTAATTAGTTAATTATTAGTGAACAAAATATAATTGTATTAGCTATAACCAATTACTGTTTAGAGAAATACATGTATAAACCGAGGTTTTGTTATATTAATATTATCAAGTGAATTCAACGATTCCCAACTCTTTTCTTTGATAAATAGATATTCAGAAATTCATTTATTTAATCTTAGTAGTTTACATTTTCAAAAATTCACCTTTCATCAATTGGAATCTCTCAAATAGTAGTCAAAATATTATAAATTTGTAGCATAGATTTTTCCAATCTCTGTGGGACTATATCTTAAAACTTTTTTATAATTTAATAGAGAACGAGCAGTGGAATCCTATATACATTTGTCTCGTTAAATTTTTGACTCCGTTGCCTGGGATTGGCATAAATCTACTGCAGATTAAATATTTTATTACAAATTTGAGAACATAATACTATTATTGTTGTTTATATTTTCCTTATCTATTAAGACAATTAACTACTGTTATTAATACTAATGCCTTTATCCATAGTATTATACTTTTTATTTAACTGATATCACTACTACCTTTTGTATTCATTAGTTTAAGTATTCTCTATAGTACTTATTTTATCATAGTATTACTAATTATTATTTCAATATTTTAATTTTTTATTTGCTACTATAGAAATTGACTCTGATTTCTTTAAATTAAAAATTTTCAGATAGTTTATGATCCGCTCTTCTATAAAAGAGTTGACTAATTATGATCCTGAAATTGAAAGATTTTTTCAATTTCGAAGGAAGGAACAAAATTGTCTCAAAGCCTAATTTCTGATAGAATGGAGCATCAATTAAGAGATGAAAATGATCCACCAGGAGTTCCACCACCAATTCATGTGGAAGATCAATTTGATGAAGTGGCACCAAGACCAGCAAACAGAATCCTAAGAGATTATGTTAGATCGGAATGTTTTAATTGTGAATTCAGTGTTTGAATGCCTCCGATGGCAGCAAACAACTTTGAAATAAGGATGGGTCTGAGTCAAACAACTCAACAATCTTGCACTTTTGCTGGTGATACAAGTGAAGATCCACACAGTCATTTAACTGATTTTCTGAAACTCGTTGAAACTGCTAAATATAATGGAGCATCTCATGAAGCAATCAAGTAAAGACTATTTCCGTTTTGTTTAAAAGGAGATGCCAAAACTTGATTGCGAAGTTTGCCTCAAGGGTCTATTACCACATGGGATCAAATGACACAAAAAAATTTAAAAAAATATTTCTCCCCTGCTAAAACCACATTAAGACAACATATTTCTAATTTCTTGCAAACTGACACTGAATCAGTTTATCAAGCCTAGAAAAGATTAAAAACAATGCTAAGAAAATGTGCACATCATGACATTCCTAAACATATGCAACTGTATATTTTTTATCATGGTCTGAAACCCTCTTTTAGAAATGTAATAGATGCAACTGCAAGAGGCTCTATAATGAAAAAAACAACAAAAGAACCATTGTTCTTATTGAATGAAATTTCTAAAATTGCCATCCAACAGCCATCCTGCCGTGTAATTATCAAAAAAGCTACTACAGTAAAACAGACAGATGCTTTAAATACACTGACACAACAAATAGCTTCTTTGGCACAAAAAATTGAATCTTTTCAGTTTGGTGCACAACAGTCAAGTCAGTCTAAAGTTTGTGACATGTGTGGAGGAAATCATTTAAATCATGAATGTCAAGAGACCAATCAAAATGATGAACAGGTTAATTCCCTCGGTTACAAGCCATATTCGTTTGGTAGTCCATTAGCCCAAAAGCATCCAGAATTTCAATGGACCAATCCAAGTGGTGTCGAAAATTCTCAAATCCTTCAAAAGCAACAGGTATAGGTTCCACCTGGATATTAGAATCAAAGTCATGGGCAATCAAATTTCAGATCTTATCAAAAAATAACTCCTTACCAACAAAGGCCTCAACAAGTTCATTGGGATCTTGATACCCTTTTGTACAACTACATTACAAATAATGATGAAGCAAATAAGGATCAAGATTCATCCATAAAGAATTTGGAAATTCAGCTAAGTCAACTGAGAACTCTTGTATCCAAAAAAATTCAAGGTCCCTTACCTAGCAATATAGAGAAAAGCCCAAAAGAGCACCTTAAGGCCATGGTCAAGTAAGAAACTCGATGAATCATATGCAAACAGAGAAGAAAAGCACTTGTCAGAACAACAGATAGACAAGGGTAAGAATGTTGAAGCACCATCTGAACCATCAAAAGAAAAAGAAGTGACTCGTCTCCCTGGGATGATTCCTTTTCCACAAAAATTAAAAAGAAAAAAGCTTGATAGTCAATTTTCTAAATTTTTGGATATTTTAAAACAGATTCATATTAATATTCTTTTCACTGATGCTTTATTGCAAATGCCTTCTAATGCTAAATTTTTAAAAGAAATTTTATCAAGCAAAAGAAAATTGGAAGAAGCTTCTGTTGTGATGCTTATTGAAAAGTGCAGTGCTATACTTCAAAATAATCTACCACAGAAACTTGGTGATCCAGGTAGTTTCACAATTCCATGCACTTTGGGAGGTACATATTTTGAAAAGGCACTTTGTGATTCTAGAACTTCAATAAATTTGATGTCATTTTCTATCTTTAGAGAATTGAATCTTGGTGAAATAAAATACACAAATATTTCTCTTCAATTTGCAGATCAAAGTACTAAGAACCTAAGGGAATAATCGAAAATGTACTCGTAAGAGTAGATAAGTTTGTCTTCGTTGTAGATTTTATAATACTTGAAATGAAGGAATGCCCTGATGAACCAATAATTTTAGGGAGACCATTTCATGCTACAGGTAGAGAAATCACAGATTTTCATCAAGAAAAATTAATTTTGAGAGTAGATGAAGAAAGAGTCATTTTTGATATGTAAAAGATGCTAAGATTTTAAAAAATGAGACATCATCTTCATGTTTTTCTATTAACATAATTAGTGATCTTGTAGATGAATTCAAAAATGATGAATTAATTTCAGACTCAATGGAAAGATGTTTGACCACATCAGGCACTTCACATGATGATAATCACACCATAAAAAGAGAAGCTGAAATGTTAAAAAAAGATTTTGAGTATGATGAGATATAACCTGAAGGGGTGCAACAGAAAAATGAACTCAAAATTCTTCCATCTCATTTAAAATATGTTTATCTTGAGCAAGAGTCATTTCCAGTAATTATTTCATCTTCTCTAACTTCAGATCAGGAAGTCAGTTTAATTGTACTTCGAGCACACAAAGGAATTTTAGGGTGGACTGTAGCTGATATCAAAGGAATTAGTCCAGTAATTTGCACACACATAATTCTTAAGGAGGATAGACACAAACCAATAATTTAACCTCAAAGAATATTGAATCCTGCAATGCAAGAAGTGGTGAAAAATGAGATAATAAAACTTCTAGTTGCAGGTATCATCTACCCTATTTTTTGACAGTCCTTGGGTAAGTCCTGTTCAGGTAGTACCAAAGAAGGGAGGTATGCCAGTTATAAATAATGAAAATAGTGAGATCATCTATTAATTGCAGTTATAATTGGAGATTCTATATTAATTTTAGACTTCTCAATGATGCCACCAGAAAAGATCATTTCCCTTTATCATTTATTGATCAAATGTTGGAAAGAATTGCAGGATATGATTTTTACTGTTTTCTTGATAGCTATTCAGGTTATAACCCGATACCTATTGCACCTGAAGATCAGTAAAAGACAACTTTCACGTATCCTTATGGAACATATGCATATAGGAGAATGTCATTTGGTCTATGCAACACCTCTGCTACATTTAAGCATTACATGTCAGAAATTTTTCTGACATGATAGAAAAAAAATTTATGAACGATTTTATACTTTTTGGTAGAATATTTGAGGATTGTCTGCACCACCTGAATTTAGTTCTTAAGAGATGTAAAGAGACAAACTTAATTTTGAATTGAAAAAAATGTCATTTTATGATAACTGAGGGATTTTTTTTAAGACATAAAATCACTACTAAAGAAATAAAAGTTGATAAGGTAAAAATTGATCTTATAGCAGGATTACCTCCTCCCACAACTATAAAAGGAATTAGAAGTTTTTTAGGTCATGCAGATTTTTATAGAAGGTTCATAAAAGACTTTTCAAAAATTTCAAAACCTCTAAGTAATCGTTTGATGAAGGATATTAAGTTTGATTTTTCAAGAGATTGTCTGAAGGCATTTGAGACCCTTAAGGAAAAATTATCAACTGCTCCTATAGTTATGTCCCCTGACTGGAATCATCCTTTTGAGGTCATGTGTGATGCTAGTGATACAACAGTGGGAGCTGTTTTAGGTCAAAGAAAAGATACGATTTTTCTTCTCATTTACTATGGTAGTAGGATATTGAATGAGGCTTAATAGAATTACACCACCACTGAAAAAGAATTACTAGAAGTAGTGTTTGCATTTGATAAATCTTGCTTCTATTTGATAGAAATCAAGATCACTATTTTACTGATCATGCAACTTTAAAATACCTCTTAGCAAAGAAAGATGTCAGACCTAGATTGTTAAGATGGATTTTAATTTTTCAAGAATTTGACCTTGAAATAAAGGATTGAAAGTGAACTGAGAATCATGTCGCTGACCACTTATCTAGACTAGGAAATCCTTCTCTTTAATCTTGTGAAATAAAAGAAGAGTTTCCTGATGAACATTTTTTTTATCAATTTAGTCATGACCCAACCGTCCTGGTTTGCAGACATTGCAAATTATTTGGTTGGAAAATGGATACCTCAAGATTTCTCTTACTAACAAAAGAAAAAACTTGTATCTGATGATAAATCTTATCTGTGGCATGAGCCTTCCTTGTTTAAATTTTATGCAGATAATATCATTAGAAGGTGTGTACCCGAGGAAGATATGAACCACATATTGCATCATTGCCATAATGGAGCGACTGGAGGACATTATGTGGCATATCGAACTGCATTTAAAGTTTAGAAGGTTGAATTCTTTTGGCCCACACTTTTTAAAGATGCACGTGCATATGTTGCAAAATGAGACAACTGTAAAAGAACATGTAATATAATCAAAATGGATGAAATGTCTTTACAATCAATTAAGGTATGTGAAATATTTAATTTTGGGGGGAATAGATTTCATGGGTCCTTTTCCTACAGCTCATTCCTTTTAATATATACTGATGGTTGTAGACTATGTTTTGAGATGGGTTGAAGCTATTCACATAAAGAAAAATGATGCTCGAACAGTGTGTGATTTTCTTAAAAAGAACATTTTTACCATATTTGGTACACCAAGAGTCATCATTAGTGACCAAGGAACCCATTTTATGAATAGACAATTTTCCTCTGCTGTCAAAATATGGAGTGACTCATAAAACAAGAATATCATATCATGCTCAAACTCAAGGACAAGTTGAGGTTTTCAATTGTGAGTTAAAAAAAATACTTGAAAATACAGTTGGAATCTCAAGAAAAGACTGGTCTCTGAAATTTGATGAAGCATTATGGGCTTACCAACGACGTTCAAAATCCCAATTAGAACATCTCCATATAAATTAGTATTTGAAAAGGCTTGTCATTTGTCAGTTGAACTAGAACATAAAGCTTATTGGGAATTGAAAGCATTAAATTTTGATTTGACCCCTACTGATAAAAAAAGATTTCTTCAAATTAATGAATTGGAAGAATTGAGGGAAGAATCCTATGAAAATGCCAGAATTTTTAAAGAAAAAACAAAGAAATGGCATGACAATGTAATCTGACAAAAAAATTTTTAAATTGGAGATTTGGTACTTCTCTACAATAGCAGACTCAGGCTTTTTCCGAAAATATTAAAATTCAGGTGGACAAGTCCTTACAGAGTTACAGATGTTACTCCATATGGAGCAATTGAAATTTAGCATACCAATGAAGAAAATAAGTTCAAGGTAAATGGTCATAGACTAAAATTATATTTTGAAGGAAATTTTGAGCAACAACCATCAATTATTCACATTGACTGAGGAAGCCCAGAACACTAAGTCGAGCTGGCGACATTAAACACAGAATTACAAATTTTACCCGTAGCCATTGAGGGGGAAGCAATGGAGCCTCATAAGTCCAACTTATATTTAAATAATTAAATGCTTAATCAATTAATTTTGTCAATATCCTGATTATTGTACAATCAGAACAACTCATGAAGGCCTCTACAAAAACAAAGTCACCTAAAAAGGAGTAATTCCATGGTGATCAATATGCCTGAGTAACTGATTGGTAACCATTATTGATACAATTTGTATGTTGGCACAGGTAAATTTTTTGATTTATATTTAAACCAAAAACCTGATGACTAATAAGGTCTTAAACTAGTCAGTCTATTGCATATCGAACATGTGTAGTCACAGTTTCTTTCAAACTTTCTTCTGTGATTGTATATTTAAAAGCCAAAAAAATTATATATATATATATATATATATATATTATTTTTAATTTTAATCTTTTTTTAAAAAATAGTGATTACAAAAATTTAAAATAATATATATATATATAGTTTTATATTTGCAGATATGTGTGTGCACGTGTGTGTAATTATATAGTAGCCTATACTATATTTTGACACTAGAAAAAGAAAAGTGAAGGAAGGAAAGTGGAAAGGTTCAATGTTTTTTGTTATCAGTTGTGTAAATAATATATAAAAGAAAAACAAGTAAGTAAATAGTCTTTATGTAATCGGCAAGGTTGTGAAAACCCTTTTGTGATAGAATTTTAATGTAAATATTAAGCTATGGCAATATGATTTCTCTCTGTGTTTGGTATAAGTATATACTAACATATGCAATTAAGTGATTTTTTTTTTAATGGGAGAAAGTTGCAATATCAATGCTAATGCAAGACCAAAGATACTTTCTACAAAATCCTTTATTTGCATATATGTGGCAACATTAAAAGATTTTTCTTTTATTTCTCTCAACTTATAGATAAAATATATGTTTTATGCATATAAATATTGACTTCTTGATCAAATTTTTTTTTTGGAGATAGTTAATTAACAAAATAAATTCTGTACAATATGCTCAATATTATTCTTTTATATTTACCATTGAATTTTTCTTGTCAATAATTCTAACTTTGTGAAAGCAGATGCAAGCATCTTTAACTTAAGAAATTTTTTTGAAATTGAGAAGAGTTATGATTGCAAAACAATTAAGAATCACAAAATTGGCTAGAACTTGCTCTAAATATTTTTCGAGGTGAAATAATAGATAACATGGATTTTTAGAAAAGAAAATTAGGCCTTCTTCTATACTCAATTTTAGCCTCTTTATTTCCATCCAAATATACATAATTTATCCCTTAGAACTATTCTTTGAGCCTTTATCCTATTTTTTTTTCTACACCATACAAAAATACTAATAATAATTTATATATGTGTGTGTGTGTGTGTGTGAATTCTTCCAAGCTAAGAATGAGAAAAAATTAATATTGTGAAAAAATAAAAATAAAAATTGTGCATATATATATATATGAAAAAAAGAAGAAGAAGAAAAGTACGATATTATGGAGAAAATAATGAGTCCCAAGGAATGTTTGCACCAAGCTGAAAAAGATGAAAAAAAAAGTCACTATAAATATATCTTTACCTTACCAGCCTGAAGCTTAACATTATCATCTATGAAAGTCCTAAAAGATTCTAGAAATCAGTGTTACATTCTATATTAGTGGAGATAAACATGAAGAGCAAGCCTATGGACAAAATTATGGTACTTAAAAGACAAGTAGTCATAATTTTAGCAATTCTAAAGGATTCAAAGATAAAAAAGATACAAGATCAAGGAAAAATTTAGAAACAAGGTAAAAGATTAGGTGGGTTAAAAAAACTAATTGCATTGAGCATAATGAAGAATGTTTATTTTGAATAAATTTCTTATCCTACATGATTCATAAACTTTGATTTATATATATTTATTTATTCCAAAAAAAAAAAAGGGTTTTCCTCGAGGCTACTTTGATCAACATGAAGGATGTCATCTTACCAATATGATATGTGAAAAATTGAAGAAAAGATTAATTTGGGCAAAGTAATCTCACTTACCTTTGGCAAAGTAAAAGCATTCAAGGATCATTTTGTTGCTATAAATAGAGACATTTTTGTTGTCTTAAAAGGCATCCAATTGTTAAGTAGACTCAAGAACTAGTCTTGGTCTCTCTCTCTTGGCTCTTTCTTGTAGTAAAATATTTTTGTCCTTTAAAATATTTGTGAAGTCTTGTAAAATCACAATTTAGTTTTTCTTACACCATAATGGATTAATCTCTTTCCGTTGGGATAGTTTTTAAAGCTTGATATATTTATAATACTATCTCAGTTGATATATTCTTAGTTTGAAACTTATGATTTTCATCTCAATTCATTGTTAGAATAATAGCTTTTAAAATAACTAAAACTCGCACATTTGTATATTTTATCTCTTAGTTATTTTAATATTAATTTTGTAATCACATAGCAAAATGTATAAATAAGAACTAATGAGTAAGTAGTATAGAGGGAGTAATTTTTAGCTATTATTCTAAAAACTTGTGACCTTGCTACTTTTAATCCTAATTTTTACGGATGGATTAACTCAAGCAATATTACTGATTTGAATAATCTTTATCTTATTTTCTTTATTCCTAATTCCCATGGATGGAATAATTGAAATAAGTTTATTAATTTAAGGGCTAATCACAAGAGATTTTTACTCATATGAAACAAGAAGGAAAAGTATTTTGATTAATCGTCTCTAGTTTTAATTCAGTTAATTGACATAACCTCATGGATTGTTAATTAATTAGTTAATTCTTAGTGAACAAAATATAATTTTATTAGCTATAAGCAATTATTGTTTAGAGAAATATATGTAAAAGCTGAGGTTTTATTATAATAATACTATCAAGTTAATTCAACGATTCCCAACTCTTTTCTTTGATAAATAGATATTCAGAAATTCATTTATTTAATCTTAGTAGTTTACATTTTCAAAAACTTACCTTTCATCAATTTGATTCTCTCAAATAGTAGTCAAAATATTATAAATTTGTAGCATAGATTTTTCCAATCTCTATGGAACGTACGATATCTTAAAACTTTACTATAATTTGATAGAGAATGAGTAGTAAAATCCTATATACATTTGTTTCTTCAGTCTGATTATTTTGTGTCAAGTCTTGATATGATGTGTGAGTCTCTTGTTGTGCCAATTCTTGTTGCTATCGTAGTATTTGATTCTTTAGTGGTGGATCAGATGCACGATCATGTGTTGTGACTCTTTTAGGGTATGATACTTGGGTAGACTTGATTATTCTGGATATGATAGATTTTGATGTGATTTTGCCGACTCAACTTAACACTATACAAATAGGCAACTTAAATGCAAGTAACAACAGTCAAAACACAACCCACAATTAGCTGGCAACCAAATACAATCATAACACTTTATCTCATCAGGAATACAAGTACACAAGTATATTAATTACACTTAGGTAGATTCTTCAACAATGGTCACTATATATATATATATATATATATTCAAATGAAATAATGGTTGCATGATTGCAAGATGTACACACATACTAGAGTCAGCAGGAACTTCAGATATGACCTACAGGGATGAGCCCAGTCCATGTACCAGTACCAGTGTGGTACCCAATCAAATAAAAGTGTAGGCATGACACTCAATTCATATAACAGTTTCCGCATGACACCTGATCCATTTATCATTTCAATACCATCTCAAACCATATGTTCAATGCATGATACAGTCAATAATCACAAGTAATGCCCGAAAGCAAATCACAAACACCCAACTCAGATATAAACACATAGTCAAGCAAATCTTTACTACTACTAAATCATAACCTACCTTGATTCCTCCCTCGTAAACACTATACAGCCACAAACTTCACCTTTCTTTCAATTTCAACCGGTTTTTGATCTATAAACAATAATTACATAGATTTAACATACCAATTCACCCTTTGTAATTATTAGGAACTTCACAATTAACAAATTAACTCATGAACTTAACATATTTCATCATCTTAGGATTTTCTACCCTTTAAACTCTTTGAAATCTTCATTATTCAACTAACAATCATGAATTCTACCATAGGAAGCATTTTTTAACACCCTAGAATCAATAACAACGGATAATAACATCATTACCCACCAATTCCCATCAGTTCATAAACTTAGGGCTAATTCCCAAATTCCACAATGGTTATGAATCTTACAATTTTAAGTATCTAAAGGAGTAATTCATGTTTGAAGTGTAAAAAATACTTACCTCAAAGATGGAAAACCCTAAAAGTTGATGAAAATTGGCGTTGCTAAGCCCTTGAATGTTTTTTAGAAAAGTGGGAATGAAAAATGGGTTTTCTTATTTAAAAACTGGAAAACTGTGTATTGACCGCTGTAACGGTACTTTTGTCGTTGCAGCATAGGATCTACCGCTGCAGCGGCTCCTAAGCCAATTAGGGTTTCCACTTTGGTGATACTTCTTCCACTGAAGCGGTACTTTTGTTGCTGCAGCGGTCTCAAAATAGTATCTTGGGACTCAGTCCCAGCTTTGTTTATTTCACAACACACTTCTCAAAAATCGACACTACGAACTGACCCTTTCACGATAATGGCTATAACCAGAGTTCTACTAACCCATATTATGCACTGGAAGTTTCTACAACTTTATA
Source organism: Capsicum rhomboideum (assembly GCA_031232105.1). Taxonomy (NCBI): domain Eukaryota; kingdom Viridiplantae; phylum Streptophyta; class Magnoliopsida; order Solanales; family Solanaceae; genus Capsicum; species Capsicum rhomboideum. Next base: position 45,015,705 of record CP124716.1, read on the forward strand.
AACTCATCAGTTAACACAAAATAGAATAAACACTCTAATAATTCCTAGATTTCTCTAGACCACCACACACTCAAAATATGCCTAAAACTAGGTCAGCCTAAATTTTCAAATTTTGGTCTAAGGGAAAACTAGGCAAGGATTTTTCTCCTTATTTCAGCATAACAATGATTTGGTTTGTTACAAATATAGATGGTTTTTGTAGGGTTTCTATACTGTTGAATCTTTTTTAACCAAGTTAACTCAAAAGAATGTTGTTTTTTAGTAGTTCGATGAGTGTGAGGAGAGCTTTTAAAAGTTCAAGGCATTGTTGACTTCAACACCTATTCTTACCTTACCTGTGGAAGATGAGGGATTTACCATTTATTGTGCTACTTTGGGAGTTGTCCGTAATGGTGTTTTGATGTAGAGAGGAAAGATTGTAATCTATGCTTCGAGACAATTGAAGACCCATATGAAGAACTACCCCACTCATGATTTAGAGTTGGCAACAGTGGTGTTTGTGTTGAATTTGTGGCAACATTACTATAATGGGGTTCATTGTGAGGTATTAACCTATAATCACATCATTCAATACGTATTTGTAATGATCCTCATAGTGAAATTTATAAATTTCTATGTTTTAACCATTTTGCTCTTCTCCATAGTTGCTTTATCTTTTTTATGAGTTTTGAAAATAGTTTGCACGGTCCTCGATGCAATCGAAAGTGTTTTATATGAGTTTGTAGTTTTGAATATCCTTAAAGGGATTAGTTTGACTTCCGTCTATATTTCGTGATCCAAGCATAGGGTGTTAATTTTTACAGTTCGTTTAGATCCAAAATTTTGAATTTGGGTTAATACAGGGGTTGGTTTGGGTTCGGAACCTTTATTTTGCATTTTGACCATCCGTTCGAAAACAAGTTAAAATAGCCTATAAAGGGTCCCAGGGTCAATTTGTTGTAAAAGACCTTTTTTCTTAATTCCAATGATTCCATTGGGAACGTAATGCATTTTATGATAAATTTGCACTATTAGTTCATGTTCATAGGATTCTGGATGAGTTCCGAGGGTCAAAAACAAGTTTGGAAAGTTGCTGATTTTCTGGTACGGAGGTTCTTCTTTGCGAACACGATGGGGGTCACGCAAATGAGGAGAACAATAATTTCACCTGGACAGTGCTTAAATTGGCAGATCATGAAGTTTTAGTATTTTGATATTTCGGGAGCTAGGAAGCTTCGTTTTGGGTGATTCTCGATGCTTTGTTCATGTATGGTCATTATCTGAGTGATTATACCTTCATATTGCTCATTTCCAAGAATATGCATTCTTTTTTTCATGATTTTTAGCCAAAGTTGAGGTTTGAAAACCCCATTCCATCATTTTCAAAGCGTCCAAGCTTGTTTTTGAGAGATTTAGCGTGGGTTTTCAAGATTTGGATTTTAGGTGAGCTTCTAAACTAGTATTTCATTATTTCCCATTGATTAATTCATGTTTTCATCTTCAACTCTTTGATTTTAAACTTGATTTTGGGGCTTTTACCCGGTAAAACACAAAATTAGGTTTTCTTCAATTTCAAGTTTGATTTCACCTCATTTTCACTTGGGTTTTCAACTGTAGACCCCTCTTGATATGGGAAAAATTATTATTAAATAAAATCTTGATTTTACTCTTGTGTTTTTCGAAATGATTTTTGAAGCAAATTTTTGACCTAGAATAAATATAATCGATATGGGTATTGTTGGACTCCTTTTGACCTGTAGATGTCATATTTATTTATATTGGATGTATTTGGTGTTGATTCAAGGGATTCAAGCTTCCGATTGAGACTTTGACGGTGTTTGGACTTGCAAATCTTCTTTTAAGAAAAGTTGAGATGTACCTTGACTTCTTCCAAAATGTTTATATGTTGTATGCTTGTTTGATTGTATTCGGTGATTCGTTTAGGATTGGGTGTCCCTCTTTGGTGAAATGGAGAGCATCCCCGTGGGTACTAGAGTGTTTAGGTAGATTGTAGTTGGATTATTGCCTTTCTTAGTTAGTATTATTATTTGTAAATATCCTTAGAGTAGAATAAAGATAGACAACTTAGTAATCTTGAATAATTGATATTGGCTGCCTATTTTAGAGCTTGAATCTTATTTAGTGGACTTTATTGTGACGATCGGGGATTGATTATTTTTAGAGATTACTTAGAGTATAAATGGACTTGTAATAGTGGATGAGACTTATTGTATGTAATAAGCTAGGTTTGGGTAGTTTTACTATGTATGTTGTTATTGGGATTGTTGTTAATTTTGTGTTACTCGTGTGGGGGCTTATGTGAACTTCACTATGGACTTGAGTAATTATTTATGATCGTGTGCCCGAGTGGGGGGCTTATGTGAATATTGCTTTTGAATTGAGAGGATATATTATTGTGATGCCTGAGTGGGGGCTTACTTTATATTATTAGTCATGTTTGTGCATTAAATTCCTTATCCATTATTGTGTCACCCGAGTGGGGGCTTGACTTGTCATTATAGGCCTTATCTGTACATTAGAATGTCGTATCTATGATTGTGTCGCCCGAGTGGGGGCTTGACTTAACATTGTAGGCCTTATCTGAGCATTTAATTGCATATTCATTATAGTGATGCTTGAGAAAGGGGTTGAAAATGATAATATTGATGACTACATGACTATTTATTCTGATGGTGCCAAGTGGAAACTGGTATCATGAATATTGATACATTGAGTTGATTCTGATCTCACTTATACATGTATTGAACGAAATTTGATCTTCATACTAATTGGTTGTGAGCATTACATCCTCATATCATGCATGCATATTCATGAGACATTTGTTACCACTGAGATATTCTAATTTTGTAAGAAAATGAGATATTTTATAAAATACTTATACCAAGGGATGTGCCGGTAAGTTTGATTTGAGATATGAGATTGACATTATAAGAGTATATGGGTTGCGCCCCCCCCCCCCATGGGTCCTACTTTGGTAGCAACGTTGCTCGATAGGTGTATACAGAATGCTATGCGATAACTTTCAAATATTCATCATCATCACTATATCATATTGCATCTTTTGCATTGTATTGACCTTTCTTGGGATGGTTTGATATTGTGTTAGTATTTACTATTGTATTATATTACCGTGATAGAACCATGTTTGTGATATTGTGTTTGAGTATTCATTTCACTTCATTACGTTATCTTATATTGGTTGGAAGGTTGAGGTATTATGAGATGTGGGGTGTGGTTGTGGCTTGATAAGAGGGATAATGGTGTAGCACCTTTTGGTAGCCTGTTATACACTTTTATATATACACTCTCCCTTTTACTATCTCATAGTATTAGTTGATTTTAATTGATTAAGCATGTTATATCATAGTGAGTCTTCTTTAAAAATGATTTTCCTTATTGTTGAATATAAAATTAATAGTGTTGACTCACCTAAATCAATATGCCTATCCTGTATTTGATACATCTCTTGAAAATTATGTTGGGTTACCCTGATAGGATAAGGTACTATAATTTGGCAGGTTATAGATGGTTTGAAAAACCTTGGGTAGTTGAGGTGGTGGTTCTCGCCATCGCTTTGGATTAGGGTCGGTTATCGATGATGCTTGCTGAGTACACGTGGTTTTGTACTCATCCTTGGTTTTCTTTCCTTTTTCTTATTTTCTGTACCCCATGCAAGTATTGGACTGAGTAGCAGCTTGTAGATTATTTTCTTCTGGTATTAACGTGTGCAGAGAATGAGGTAGTACTGACAGACTCCAAGCTTAGCCGGATCTCTCCTCTTTTTATCTTATGTTTTTCCTTGCATTTAATATACTTTAGATGATTTTTATTACTCGAAATATGTATTAGAGGCTTGTACTATTGACAACCAGACCTAGAATGTGTCTTTGAGTCTTTTGTCTTATGTATATATATTTGGGATTACATTTATTCTTCTGCTTCTACCTCTTTTTCCTTAAATTGTGTTCTTTGGGATGAGTTAGGCTTTCTTGCTTTGAGGGTGTGACAAGTGTCATCACGTGCCTATTTTTGGATCGTGACAAATGTGTATCAGAGCCCCAGGTTCATTAGTCTGCTTAGTACAGGCCGGATTTAGTAGAGTCTTATAGATCAGTGCAGATACGTCTGTTATCTATCTTTGAGAGGCTACATAAATTTAGGAGAAATCAATTTCTTTATGTTGTATCGTGCATTCATAGCTTTGTATAACTCAAAATATCTTATTCACTCTCTCTCAGATGGTAAGCACGCATTCTTCCTTAGCTAGAGATTTAGAGCCCGTGCTTTCTGTGCACGACAGGAGCAGGGTTTGAGGCAGTGGTTGGATTGGGGTATCCAGACGAGCTAGAGGCTAGGTTAGAGTTGCCTCTTCAGGTTATAGGGTTGCTAGTTGTGGTAGGTCTAATGAGTTAGAGGAGTTGAGGCCAGTGTAGACATCACCCGTGATCGTACCTATGCTGGAGAATTATTTGGTTCAAGTGTTGGGTTTCCTTCAGAGGGTGGTTCCTATTTTGATTCGTCATGCTACTTTAGGGCTTCAGACTCCAAATACTCATGTGACTACTACTGGTTCTCATAATGTTGATGAGGTATTACCAGGGATTGCTCAACATCCAGTGACTTTACCTTTTATGTTCATAAAAGGACATATTATATATGTAGAGTTCATAAGGACAGATCCTCCTAGATTTGATGAAGATCCTAGGGTGGATGCTTACATATTCTTGCTTGGTTGTCGTGAGAGGTTTCACGGGTTGGGTTTGTTGAATTCTAATAGAGTAGACTTCACTTTTTTCAGTTCTTTGGGCCAGTTAGATAGTGGTTGAGGACCTTTATAGAGAGTAGACCAATTGGATCACCTCTTTTTTTATGGGATCAGCTTCCTTGAGTGTTTTTAGAGGATTTTGTATGGAGATATGAGAGGTTTATGGGCTAAAAGGCCCAGGGATTAGACGATCATAGCGATATTCATGATGGAGGTTAGGGTTTTTATGGTTATGCTTGAAGAGGGTTAGATCAGAGTGGTCCTTTGGATACTTTAGGCCTAGTTCAGTGGGCTTCGACTTCCTTGGGTTGCTTCTTATATGGGGATCTTAGGCACTATAGGAGGGATTGCTCATAGGTTAGACAGAGAGATGCTTCACCATCTGCTTCAAGAGATGACAGATCCCAGTATCATGTTCCACAGAATGGACTCGAGGCAGGAGCTTCTAGTACAGTAGCCACATGTATGGTTCTTGGTGAGTATTTGTTATGCCTTAGTGGTATTTGACCGTGGTTCTACATTCTCTTATGTGTTTATCTATTCGGTATTGAGTCTTGAAAATATTCGTGAGTTTTTACTGGAGCTATTAATATTTGCTACCCATAGATGTTTCCTTAGCGGAGGATCGGGTGCGCCGATCTTATGTTGGGACTCGTTCAGAGTATATCACTGGATTTGACTTGATCTCTTTGTGTATTGTTGATTTTGGTGCATTTTGGATTTGATCCTTTCGAATAGTTAGGTCGTAGAATATTAGTGGATTGATTCTAGATTTTGTTACACCTTTAGATTGTTGAATGGATTGGTCTTGTGCTTTTGGCATTTCGGATAGTAGTATGCCTAGCAGTACTTATTAGTGGTAGACCTTGTGATAGACTAGACTTGTGGTATGATTGATTTGATAGGATTGCAAGTAAAGGATTCTAGTTGGATAATGGAAAATTTTCAAGTATTCTTACCTTGTGATTGTTACTCTCTTAGTGATTAGTTTTGCTTGTGTGGAAAGACTTATGGGTATGGATTGTTAGTTTTGAAGGACTCCAGCTTATAAGAAATCCTTCCTTTGAGTTGGAAAGAGTTTCAAATGGAAAGAAAAAATTAGTAATAGAGTTGCTCCTTAGTAGGTGAGTGGTTTGATGGAATATTCTTGTTCGTAAGTTTTGACTAGAGTATGTGTTATTCTCCATGGACTTTGTGTTAGGGAATTTTGAATGAGAATTAAGCTGGTTTAAGTTGTACCTTATTAGTCCATGACTCTGGTGTTAAGGAATATTGATTGGGAAGAGAGTTAAGGAAAAAGATAAGGATTTTTGTGCATATGGAAATTTGTTCTATTCAGAGTTTAGCCATTGGGCTTGAGATAGAAATTCAAAATCCTGATAGTGTGGTTCATCGGTAGCTTATGCAGAGTTTAGCGGTGATTTTTTTGAGTTTTGATTCGTGATTTGGGCATCCATGCGTGAGATATAGCGGTTGTTGCACTACTTCTATGGGTTGATTTTCCTATTACGACGGGTTGCTTATGTGTGCGGGATTGAAAAGAATCTTTGTTCTATTAGATTATTGGGGACTTCGGGTTGATTGATATCTCCTGGGTATTAAGGTTGCATGGGTTATTGCGATGGTCTGCATGAGAATTTATGGTTATTTTTGTGTTCATGTCTATGGTATATAATGTTTTATGGTGTTTCTTGACTGTGTCAAAAGGGTTGAGCATGAGGGTATGATGGTGGATTAGTGATCTGGTGTGCTAAGTGTGACTTTTGAGGTTTTGTGTAGTTTTGATACCGATTTCTAGCCTACTAGCTTTAGCCTGGGGCTATGGTGTGGTTTGATTTGATAGTGATAGTATCGGCCTTAGGTAGGTTTATTAAGTGTTTTGGTGGGTAGTGATGTGATTTATGGGTTGCTTGGCATTTGGTAGGTCCGAGGATGATTTTTTGTCTTGTGGTTGTAGTTTGTGTCTTCTGGTGCCTTGGTCAGGTTTAGATTAGCCGGGAATGTTCAGAACTTCTATTGTGTCTGACTCAGATTTTGGGTATAGAGGAAGTTCTGAAATATGAAAATTCGGCTTTATTGAGATTTTGTCCTTAGATGCTAGTGTTGTGACTCGAGGAACCCTTATGTGATAGATTTATGGTTTTATGGTGAGGGTAATAGTTCTATAGTTGTGACTCTGCGTTGGAGTGCTTGATTGATATTTCTCGAGAGTATTTTCTATCCTTTACCTATTTTGGCATTTTTCTGCTTGTACGTTTGAGGACGAACGTGAATCTTAATGGTGGATACTATATTGACCCTTATAGTGAAATTTAGAAATTTCTGTGTTTTGATCATTTTGCCCTTCCCCGTAGTTTTTTTATCTCATTTATGAATTTCGAAAATAGTTTGCACGGTCTCCGATGCATTCGAAAGTGTTTTATATGAGTTTGTAGTTTTGAATATCCTTAAACGGATTAGTTTGACTTCAGTCAACATTTTGTGATCTGGGCATAGGATGGTGATTCTGTTAGTTCCATTAGATCTGGAATGGTGAATTTGGGTTAGTAGCGGGTTTGGTTCGGGTTTGTAAGCTTTATTTTGCATTTCGATCCTCCATTCGAAAACTAGTTAAAATTGCCTATAAGGGGTCTCGGGGGTCAATTTGTTGTAAAAGACCTTTTATCATAAATTCGATGATTCAATTGGGTTCAGAACGTGTTTTATGATCATGCACTATTGGTTCATGTTCATAGGGTTTCGGATGAGTTTCTAGGGTCAAAAACAAGTTTTCAAAATTGCTGGTTTTTCGGTGCGGAGGTTCTTCTTCGCGACTGCAGTGGGGGTCCCATGAACGCAAAGAAGGATCATTTTTTTGACCATTCAATGCCAAAATTTGTTCTTCGCAAACGCGGTGGGGGTCCCATGAACGCAAAGAACATTAATTTCACCCGGATAGAGCTTAAATTGGCAGATCGCAAAGTTTTAGTATTTTTGACAGTTTGGGATCTAGGAAGCTCAGTTTTAGGCGATTCTTGATGCGTTTTTCTCATATGATCATTATCTATGTGATTATACCTTAATAATTCTTATTTTCCAAGAATATCCATTCTATTATTCAAGATTTCTAGCCATAGTTGAGATTCCAAAACTCCATTCCACCATTTTCAAAGCTTCCAAGCTCATTTTTGAGAGTTTTAAGGGTTTACAAGATTTGGACTTTAGGTGAGATTCTAAAATAGTATTTCATCATTTTACATTGATTAATTCATGTTTTCATCTTCAATCTTTGATTTTAAACTTGATTTTGGGGGTTTTACCCGGTAAAGCACAAAATTAGATTTTCTTTGATTTCAAGCCAGATTTCACCTCATTCTCTCATGGGTTTTGAATTGTAGAATCCTCTTGATATGGGGAACATTATTATTAAATAAAATCTCATTTTTACAGTTGTGTTTTTGGAAATAATTTTTTAAGTAAATTTTGGAACCGAAAGAAATATAACCTATATGGGTATCGTTGGACTCCTTTTGACTTATAGATGTCATATTTGCTTAGATTGGATGTATTTGATGTTTATTAGAGGGAGTTGAGCTTCCATTTGAGGCTTTGGATGGTGTTTGGGCTTGCAGATCTTCTTTTAAAGCAAGTTGAGATGTACCTTGACTTTTTCCAAAGTGTTTATGTGTTTTATGGTTGTTTGTTTGTATTTTGTGATTCGTTAAGGACTAGGGGTCCCGCTTAGGTGAAATGGGGAGCATATCCATGGGTACCAGAGTCTTTTGGTGGATTGTAATTGGATTATTGCCTTCCTTAGTTAGTATTAATACTTGTTAATAACCTTAGAGTAGATGTAGATAGATACCTTCGTGATCTTGAATAATTGATATTGGATGCCTATTTTAGAGCTTGAATCTTGTTTAGTGGACTTTATTATGATGATCAAGGATTAATGACTTTTAGAGAATACTTAAGAGTATAAATGGACTTGTAATAGTGGATGCGACTTATTGTATGGAATAAACAAGTTTTGGGTAGTATCTCTATATATGTTGTTATTGGAATTGTTGTTAATTTTGTGTTGCCCATGTGGGGGCTTATGTGAACTTCACTTTGGACTTGAGTAATTATTTATAATAGTGTGCCCGAGTTAGTGCTTATATACATATTGCTTTTGAATTGAGAGGATATATTATTGTGATACCCGAGTGGGGGCTTGACTTGATGTTATTGGTCATGTTTTCACATTAAATGTCTTATCGATCATTGTGTCGCTCGAGTGGGGGCTTGACTTGTCATCATAGGCCTTATTTGTGCATTAGAATGTCGTATCTATTATTGTGTCTCCCGAGTGGGGGCTTGACTTGACATTATAGGACTTATCTAAGCATTTAATTACTTATTCATTATAGTGATGCCCGAACAAGGGTGCGATGCTAAAGACAGTCATTTATATGCAACTTCACTAATGCAAAAAAGGCAATAAAGCTTGGATAATTGCCACGTGTTCGAAATGATCGAATGTAATGGAACCCAAATGGACCGTACTTGGTAATGAATGTGACTAGTTGTCCCATGTGAAGGGTCTGGCGGTTCGTACCTCTTTTCTAATCCAAAGGCAAACAAGTCCAAATAGCTAACAAAAGGCTCTAAGCAAAAGGTATTAGGCGCAGACCTTGATAAAGATGAGTAAATCGCAATGGATCAGTTCAAAATATGCCATATCATCATGCTAGCACCACCGCTGAGAAGGGCTTGAAAGTATTAGAGCGGAGGGAGTGGAAAAGTCCCTAAAGAAGGAAGTCCCACAACGTTGCCTAAAGGCAAGGACTTGAAAAGGCAAAATGGCCCCCATTGAGAGTGCTAGCATGGTGCCCCTTACAAGGGTGGAAATATTAGGCTTGACCAATAGGGACTCTAGAAAACCCCATTCCTTCATAATGATTTAGGGCAGCCCCCGAGCTAAAGCACCAAAGAGGTATGGCCCTAAGAAGGTCGTTTCGTATAACCAACATGTTGATACTATGAAACTCGAGTCCTATCATTAGTTTAAAGGCAGCCTCACCCAACGAGAAGTTCACTCGAAAGAAGTAAATGAACAAACATTAAAGAAGGTGTGAGAAAGATGAAAATATATTATTATTCCCCAAAAATGGGAAGAAGTTACATATTACAAGGCTTATAATTCTATTACGGAAAGAAAGAAAAAATAAAAAAGCATCCAAGCGCACTTCTGTCTAAGAACGACCATTATGTCTTCACCTCGATCAGTGAGAGGAACTTTCTTCAGATCGGTCCATCCTTTGGTAGTGAAGGGAAGTGTCTCAGATTACAATTCAAGAAGAATCTTTTGTACCATCTGAGAAGCGCAGGCCCCAACAAGGAGCTCTTGAAACCAACTTCATCAACTCCTCCTGACGGTGACAGTAGCTGACCAGTATCCTCCTAATAAGGAGGAAGAGTTGCTGACGGATGGGGACTCTCAGGATAGGCCCCCTACCATAATGTATCATCATCAACGTAGGTAAGGACGTAAATCTCCATACCTTAGGTCTTCTCATCGAAGCATGAAGAGAACCCACCAATGTATAAAGATTCTCGCTGGGGTCAGGAACCCTCAATAGAACTAACAAGTTCTTGCATAGAAGGTGGAAGCCATGGCTGCTGTATGGAAAGGTGATCGGCCAATGCGCTATGTACCACTCATGCCTCAAGCTTTTCCTATAGTCCCTACCTCACTCTCGTTAATAAACCGAGAAGAACCCTTAGGGGGGAATTACCAGGATAAAAAAAAAGAATGAGGCAAGGACTATATAGAATGCAAGGGGAAAATGCTTTAAAGTTGAAGTGATTTGGTATTTGAATAATTCAATATAGTTGAAATGGAGAGCTAGAGAAACAGCTGGGAAGAGGATGGAATTTATAGACCAAGGACTGTAGAAGAAGGATAATAAATATATTACACGTGGACGACCATCCACAAAAGGGGCTACAACATACATGAGCCAAAACATCAGGAGTCTTTTTATTCTTTTCTAAGGACGATATTCCAAATGGCCAGGGGAACAGTTGGATTACCCTTACAATTAATGAAGAGGGGAAAGAAAGGAAAGCTGCAAAATGGTGGAATGCACCTGTTCAATTGATGCGTCAAATTAAGGTCAAGGCCATAGTACTATCAGCACAGCCTTGGGATCATCAATTATTGGTTTGAGGCCTCTCAAGCAAAGTGTCTTTCATTTCTTTTAAGTTCCTGTGGAAAAATAAAAGGTTCTCATTTGTTGGAAGTGCCTCGGTCAGTCAGGAAGGAATCTCGTGGATACATTCTTTTTATTCTAAGTCCACAACGACGATGCACACATGGGGCGGAGGGACTATTTGTATAAGGTAAAATTGCTTGTAAAGACACTAGGTCAAGTCAGGTTAGGTGTAACTCGGGTCGACCCATAGAGGGGTCTTCTCGAGAGCGAGTCCAGCATAAGAAATGGCCACTCGAATAGAATCGTGAGTAACCTGGGACCAGCTAGGGATGGTGACTGGATATAAAAGACCAACAAAGAGGACGATGTGTCAGGCCATACAGGTGCTTAGGAAACTCTTGACGATACCGCATCAGACACGGAGTACTGTATTGGCACCCCCTCTAACGGCTTAAGGACAAGTGGCTAAAGGCCATTGGACGCGGTTCTATGGGCTCAGAGAATAACATTATCTGATTGGTCAAAGGACAATCTCTATACCCTATATATAGGTACCCTCTCACATTGTAAAGGATATGATTTTCGTTCATCCTTATTCATTATGTAGTAAAATATCTTAGCTTGTTCCTTAAGCATTAACATCTTTCTTATCTGTTCTTGGTTATTTATGTTGTAATCACCCGAGCTCGGACACTCTCGATCCTTGACTAATATGAACTAATGCTCGACTACGCATTAAGATTTGTTCCTAATCTCTACTAGTTTTATTTGTTTACTCTTTCGTTTACATTATTTATTTTCTTGCAAACGTTTACTACTAATCCGAAGCTAAGACCGTAATGCGTACTCTAGACTCACAAACAAATTTAACTATACCAAAAAGATGATAAATAGTTTGGATAATTATATTAATTATTAGATCGAGACTTTTCATATTAGTCAAGAAAAGGATTCAAGTCCATATGGGGGGTGGGGGTGGGGGGGTATATTAGGACTTAAAATAATTAAGGAAAATTGTTCATATTAGTCAAGAAAAGGATTTAAATCTATTGCCTGTAACGTTTAGGATTTGTTGTTATATCTGCGCTTCATTTATCTCAACAAAAGTATATACATTTTGTAAATAATGAATAAATATAATATAAATAAAAAAGAAAATATTGTAGGAATAATTTACCCAATTTTTAAAAAGACAAAAATACAAAAATTTCTGGTATACACATGACATATCACATAGGTGTCAAACAGCTGAATCAAATCGGAGAGAAGTACGACACAGTGAGCAACTAGCCCAAGTTCTGAGTCACTTATACACACATTCCGAGTGAAAACTATGGTGACAAACCGGTAAAATTTTCACTTTATCACCATCTTAAAAAAGACCTAGACATATACAACACTCTGCTTCTACTTCTGCCACACCAATCTTGCAGCTAGTAGTCCCGTATAATGTATTCAACAATTTATTGATAAATATATGGTCGAGACCTTGTTGATGTGAAAGCTGGAGAAGTAATGACTGCTGCCGTGGTCCATGAGAGGGGCGAGCGGCGGCATTTGAGATGACGGCCCCCAGACAACGGGATATCCAACAAGCATAGAGGATAAGAATGGCGAGTAAAAGAATTAAGGTGAGGAGAAGAACGACAAAGAAGAAAGCACCAACATGGATTTCGTTGTTTGCGTCTTCAAACTCAGCATAGTGCCACTGGAATGGTACAGAAGCCATTCTGAAAAATTCAAACTCTTGTTAGGGAATTTAAATATATATAGTATAATATTGATTGTGTAAAAATATTAATTATTCAGATAATTTTATTTGTTATTTTGAGTTTTCTGAAGACAGGAGCATAGATGAGAGAGTTGGTTGAGGTTATTTATAAAGAAATATTTGCATAGTAATCCTTTTTATACTACAAATGGGAGAGGAGAGATGACTCTTTTATTTATGGGAAGTCATTATTCTAAACAAATTTAGATAAAAAGGGGAATAGAATCTTAAAACAGAATGAGTTAGGGAACACAAATGGGAAATCACTCTTGTTCTTCTTCTTTTTCTCTTTTCTGTTTACTTAATGCCTCTTTGAACATTGAACAGTTTCAATATAAAAAGTTCATTCACATATACTACAAAAAGGAATAGTGTCATAATATGGGAAAGAGACAATACTTACTAATCTCTTTGATCATAATGTAACGACCCTCTTCGTCTTACACAAGTCCTACATTTAAAATTTCACGTCCAGATTCCTTACGGTTTGGAAGTTACAAAATACAGGCTAGGCTAGTTTCGATCGAATTGGAAGCGAGGTGTGGTATAGGAAATATGTAAATTATTTAGGCCTGATTGGTGGCAATAGTATTAATTTATAGTTAGCTAAGACGATATGAAACTCGTAGGAATTTACATAATCGAATTTGGGTGAGTAGAACTTCCGAAATTGATCTTAGCGTAAAGGACATTGTTTGAAATGTCCCAGGTTCAAGGTGTGTTGCAAAAAGTGGAGTTTTTGGGCGAAGATGTACATTTTGTTCCGTCGACACCGTTATAGCGGTTGGCACACCACTATAGCAGTATAAGCGCTATAGCGGAGAAATTCCCGCTATAGTTGCGGTCAAAGGCGGTAAACGACCACTATAGCGGTCGCTATCGCTATAGCGATCAGGTACAACTATAGTGGTAAAAACCACAAATTTGTTAAAATATTTCCCCAAAACAGTTATTTTTCTAAAACTCATTTTGTAGCAAGGAAAGGGTGATTTAAGGCAAAATACAACATAAATTCTTTGTTTGGCTTCATTAAGGTAAGGAATTCATCCATGTTAATTCTATTTAATTAACAAGCCTTAGAATTGTTAATTCACAGAGTTCGGGAGAGTTTTAGGGCGAAATTTGGTTAATTTTTGTGCAAGTGGGAAAATTAAGGAATAAGTTAATTTGTTTGGTTTATTAATGGTTAATTTACCCTTGCATTTTGTTAATTCACTAATTTATCCATGGAATTGACAATATTAGGTGAATTACGGTAGGAAAGCCCTAGAACGGGAAGGGATTGACCATGAACTTGACTTTCGGGGTCGGGTGTGAGCTATAAATCCCAACATCTTAATGTCATTTATTTAATTATGTATTTATATACATGTTCTAGACCACGAGCAAGTGAGAATTGAATGAAAAGGGAAAGCTCCGGCTTATAGGGTTGTGCAAGCTTGATTCGATGTAGGTGATGGTATTGTAGTTTAATCCAACTTACATTATATGTGCATGTTAACTATTTTGTAGTGTAGTTGGTTAATGCATGTTGTTTGGTGTGATCAATACAATGATTTTATTTTCTTATTGATTTGACCTGCCTTATTTCTAAAATGTGGAATGTTTTGATATTTGGGACATTCTCACTGGCTATTAATGAAATAAGGTTGGCAGACACTTATGTCTGGGGTTTTAGTACATAGACGTTATTTGTCCCCTGCAGGTCATGGCTAGAGGGTGGATGTATAACCCATAACATGTATGTACAAGGTTCAATTGAGTTTGACGATTCCATGAGTGAACCATGGAATATATATTTATCTATTCTTGATAATGGTATACGTGTCTTGACTTGACTTGACTGTGTTTGGCTTAGTGATATTTTTTGACTTGCTGGTTGTTTATCCTGAACTATCTTTTTGGTGTTTACATGTTAAGTGTATGATGTTTTTAGCATGGCTTAGCTTGTTAGACTATCATTTGGTTAAGTGTTCATATTTTCATCTTGGGTTGGCCAAATGACCCTACCAGTACACTGTTATTCTTATATGCTGATACTACACGTGCATTTACTTTTGTGAGTGCAACGCATATTCCAGCAGCTCCTACGAGACCTCACTTGTGATTTCAGCCATTTATTTCAGATTTCATAGTGAGCAACTTATCCCTGCTACCATGGAATCTCTCTCTCTCTTGGCATAGTTCTCTATTTTCGGACTTATGTTTATCTTAATTTTTGGGTTGCATCCCCTTCTTGACATTTATAGATATTTTGGTACAGATGACTTTCGGGTCCTAGGGATATTTTTCTATTTACATTTTTCGCTTAAGTTGTACTTATGGTTTTGGATTTAGAATCGATATTATTCTATTAAAGTTTTAGTTCTGCTCATTTATTTTAAGTGTTGATTATGGGATGGTCTTCGGAGTAGTAATTTCTCCCATCGAATGAGTAATATGGGTGCCACTCACGACGGGTTTGGGTCATGACAAAGTTGGTATCAGAGCCTAGGTTCGTCGATCTTGCTGTACCAAAATGGGTCTAGTAGAGTCTCGCAAAATGGTACAGAGACGTTTGTACTTTCCTTCGGGAGGCTATAGGACTTTAGAAAATCTGTCTTTCTTACTTTTTTCGTGCTATAACTTGATTTCAATTGGTATCTGGCAATCCAAATGGGTATTTGATCTTTCACTCTTTTATCCGCAGATAGTGAATACTAGGTCCAACGGAACCCAAGCAACAACCCCTGCACTGGTCACTCTAGTTGAGGAGTCAGCCATAAGGGGGAGAGGATGAGTGGGGGGCAGAGAAAGGAGAAGAAGGAGAGGAAGGGGACGAGCCACACCTGCTAGGGGTGGAGCTCAAACAGCTGCTGGCCATGCTTATGGAAGGTCAGCATCTCCTCCCCCACCTTAGGATTATTTTTAGGAGAGAGAAGCAGTAGAGGAGCAAGAAGTGGGGCCTAAGGTGGAGGCACCAGCTGGGGTGGCAGTCTTGCCTCATATGTCTGTTGAGGTTGTTCAACATGTGTTGGAATTTCTGAGTGGGTTGGTAGGGACTTAAGACACTCTTACTATACTGGCTTTCCAGGCTCTGATTTTTCACCCTACTGTTGCTATGGCTCCAAGGAAGGATGAGGCTTTTAGGACTGATGCTTTTTCTCGTTCGGTGTTGGGTTTTGTGATGACGGGTACTTAGCATGATCTACTGACTAAGTTTCTAAAAATGAAACCACCTACCTTCTAAGGTACTGAGTCTTATGATGCTTTTTTAGTTTATTATTAATTTCTATATGAGATTGCACAAAATGGGCATTGTTCAGCAGCATGGGGTTGAGTTTGTGACTTTTCTATTGGAGGAGGATGTTAAGAAATGGTGGAGGGTGTCTATAGAATGTCGGTCACCGATTTTACCTCCATTGACTTGGGAGCAGTTTCATGCCTTGTTCTTAGAGAAATGTTTCATGGGCCCTCCATGATCGCAAGAAGGATGAGTTTTTTGCATTGGAGCAGTGTGACATGTTAGTTGCTACCTATGAGGCCAAGTTCCATGCATTTCTCGCTATGCTACTCAGTTATTGACTTCTGAGGATAAGAGGATTCGACTGTATGTCAAGGGATTGAATTATGATCTTCAGGTTTTGACTGTTCATATGATTTCTGCAGGGAAAGGGATCAATGAAGTTGCAGATTATGTGAAGAAGTTAGAGGGGGTTATGCAAGCGGGTCAGGATAAGATGTTAGCTAAGAGGTCCCACAATATTGGGAATTTCAATGGATCTTATTCTAAGGGCCACAGACAGCAGGCCAATTTAGTCTGTCCTATTCAGTTAGCCTTGCCAGCTTCTACTGTTGTTCAGCTAGGGGTTCTTCTCAGACATAGGTTATTAGGGGCCAAGGGGCTTCTTTCTCTTCTGCCACTCGACCTTCTCTTGAGCGTGGATGTTACTATTATGGTGTTATTGGTCATTTTAAGAGAGAGTGTCCATTGAGGTATACAAATGGCTAGACACAACCTTAGACTCAGGCTATAGTTCCAGCAGGAAGAGGTGGAGGAGCTAATGGCAGGGGTCGTCTACAGGGTGGGTGGGGAAATCAGACAGGTGGTATAAAAAATAGCGGCGTCGGGGGAGGAGAGTATCTGGGAAAGGAGTAAGCTCAGAGTGATGATCGGGCTCACTGTTATGTATTTTTGGGAAAGACTTATGCCAAGGCTTCTGATGCAATGAACATAAGTACTATTTTTATTTGTGACTGGATGGCTTCTGTCTTGTTTGATTCAGAGTCTACTTATTCTTGTGTATCTGTTAAGTTTGTGATGGGTCTGACTCTAGTTTGTGATATACTTGATCATCCTGTTTATGTGTCTACTCTGGTTGGTGAGTCTGTGGTAGTAACCCATGTTTTTCATGCTTGTTCTATGTTATTTGTAGGTTTTCAGACTTGGGTAAACTTGATTATTCTGGATATGTTGGACATTGATGTAATTCTGGGTATGGCCTAGTTATCTCCATAGCACGTTGTTTTAAACTATAATGCTAAGACAGTGACTCTAGAGAGGCCGAGATTGGATAAACTTGAGTGGAAAGGAGTGTATAAGGTTAAACCAGTAAAAATTATATCATTTGTTTGGGCTAGAAGGTTAGTGGGGAGGGGGTGTTTAGTGTTCCTAGACCATATTCAAGATGTAGATGCGGGGTCCCCTTTTACAGTTCTGGTAGTTTTCGAGTTTCAGGCAGTGTTTCCTTTAGATTTACCAGGTATTCCTCTGGATAGAGATATTGATATCTACGTTGATTTAGAGCTGGGCACTCACCCTATATCCATTCCACCTTATCGAATGGCTCCAACAGAGTTTAGGAAACTCAAGACTCAGCTGTAGGAATTGTTTGACCAAGGTTTTATTCATCCAAGTGCTTCACCTTAGGGTGCTCTAGTCCTTTTTGTTAAGAATAAGGATGGTAGCATAAGGATGTGCATTGATTATAGGCAGCTGAATATGGTCACTATAAAAAATAAATATCCCTTATCTCGCATAGATGACTTATTTGATCAGTTACATGGTGCGTCAGTATTTTCAATGATTGATTTGTGGTAGGGTTATCATCAGTTGAAAATAAGACCAGAGGATATACCAAAGACAACTTTTAGAACTCGGTATGGCCATTCTGATTTTCTAGTGATGTCTTTCGAGTTGACTAATACACTTGTAGCCTTCATGAGTTTGATGAATGACATCTTTAAGTCATTTTTGGAATCTTTTGTTATGGTGTTTATTGATGATATTCTTGTCTACTCCAAGAGTAAGGAAGAACATGCAGGCCATCTTCGCATAATTTTGGGAATTCTAAGGGAGAAGCGGTTATTTGCTAAGTTCTCAAAGTGTGAATTTTGGTTGTCTTCAGTTTCCTTCTTAGGGAATGTGGTTTCTTCTAAATGGGTGATAGTGGATCCCTAGAAGATTTAGGAGGTAAAGAATTTGACTCGGCCTAGTTCAGTGACTGAGATAAGGAGCTTTGTGGGTCTTGCCAGTTATTATTGCAGGTTTATCATGAACATTGCATCCATTGCAACGTACTTGACAAGGTTGACTCAGAAGGAAGTGCAATTTATTTGGTCAGACCAATGTGAGGAGAGCTTCCAAAAGCTCAAAACACTCTTGACTTGAGCGCCTATCCTTTCATTACCGGTTGAAGGTAAGGATTTCATTGTGTTTTGTGATGCTTCAATTTTGGGCTTAGGTGTTGTGTTGATGCAGGATAGGAATGTTGTTGCTTATGCTTCGAGGGAGTTGAAGCCTCATGAAAGGAATTACCCAACCCATGACTTAGAGTTAGTATTCATATTAAAGATTTGGAGACACTACCTTTATGGTGTTTAGTGTGGTCTTCACAGACGACCGTAGCCTGCAACATGTGTTTACCCAAATGGATTTGAATCTGAGGCAGAGGAGGTGGATGGAATTGTTGAAGGACTATGATTTGAAAATTCAGTATCATCCGGGTAAGGCCAATATGGTGGTAGGCGCATTGAGCTAAAAAGCTGTAAGTATGGGTAGTTTGTCATTCTTGAGAGTGTCCATGCGACCGTTAACTAGAGAGTTTAAAACTCTATCATCTTTAAGCATGCAATTTGGGGTCTCAGACACGGGTGGTATTATGGCTAGTGTTGAGGTAAAGTCTACATTTGTGGAACAGATCAAGGCCAAATAATTTGAGGACAAGAACTTGAATGAACTTCAGAATAAAGTGGTAAGCAGGGAGGTGGCGGATGCCACTCTCGATGCGGATGCAGTGTTGTGGTTTAAGGGAAGGTTATGTGTTCCTCTGGTTGGTTATTTGATTCATGATGTACTCTCAGAGGCCCATGGTTCATGTTATTCTATTCATCTTGGTATGACCATGATGTATAGTGACTTGAGGTAGCTTTATTGGTGGCTTGGGAAAAAGAGGGACATAGTGGACTATGTGTTCAAGTGTCACAATTGTCAACAGGTAAAGTATGAGCACCAAATGCCTGCAGGTTTACTTCAGAGGATGCCTATACCCATGTGGAAATGGGAGAACATTGCCATGTATTTCGTGGTGGGTCTACCTAAGAGCTTGGGTAAGTATAACTCCATTTAGGTGATAGTAGATCAGTTAATGAAGTCAGCTCACTTCTTGCTGGTTCGGGAGACTACAACTCTTAGTAGTTAGCTAAAATCTATGTTAAGGAGATTGTCAGACTTCATGGGGTGCCACTTACTATCATTATTGATAGGGATGTGAAGTACACTTCTAAATTTTGGGACAGGTTGCATGAAGAGTTGGGCACCAGGCTTACATTTAGCATGGACTTTCATCCTCAAACTGATGGTCAGTCGAAGAGGACGATTTAGGTACTAGAGAACATGTTGAGGGCCTATGTGATTGATTTTAGTGGTCATTGGGACCAGTTTCTTCCGTTATGTGAGTTCTCCTACAATAATAGTTATCACTCCAACATTAATATGACACCAATTGAGGCACTTTATGAAAGGAAGTGCAGGTCACCTATTAGGTGGTTTGAGGCGGGAGATGTCAAGCCTTTGGGCATAGACTTGGTGAAGAAGGCTCAAGAAAAAGTAAGGTTCATTCAAACCAAGTTGTTGTCTTCTCAAAGTAGACAGAAGCAGTGTGCGGACTGCAAGGTAAGAGACATGGACTTCAAGGTTGGGGAGTAGGTGTTACTTAAAGTGTCTCCTATGAAGTTGGTCATAAGATTTGGTAGGAAGGGAAAGCTCATCCCTCAGTATATCGGTCCCTTCGAGGTTCTTGTGGATGTAGGTCCGGTTGCATATAGGTTAGATCTACCGTCGGGTTTGTTAGGAGTCCATCTGGTATTTCATGTTTCTATGCTGAAATAGTATCATGGGATGGAGACTACATCATTAAGTGAGATTCAGTACTTCTTGATAAGGATTTGGCATTTATGGAGAAACCAGTAGTGATTCTAGATTGAGATGTTTTGAAATTGAGGATGAAGGAAATTTTTTTGGTAACGGTTAATTAGAAGCATCGTTTGGTTGAGAAAGCCACTTGGGAAATCGAGAAGTACATGCGGGATAAGTACCCTCAATTTTTTGAGGATACAGGTACTCTCTTTCTTCCTCTCTGTTTAGACTATTTTTCTCTTTTGATCGTTCAAGGACGAACGATGGGTAAATTAGTATATGTTGTAACGACCTTCTTCATCATTACGTATGAGTACTACGTTTAAAATTTCACATCCAGATCCCTTACGATTTAGAAGTTATAAAACTCAGGCTAGGCTAGTTTCAATCCAATTTGGAGCAAGGTGTGGTCTAGGAAATTTGAGAATGATTTAGACCGGTTTGGTGGCAATTATATTGATTTCTAGTTAGCTAAGATGATAAGGAACCCATAGAAATTTACGAAATTGAATTGGGGTAAGTAGAACTCCCGAAATTGATCTTAACTTAAATGGCATTGCTTAGAATGTCCTAGGTTCAAGGTGTGCTACGAAAAGTGGAATTTTTGGGTGAAGACGAACATTCTGCCTCGTCGACACCGCTATAACGGTTAGCACACCACTATAGTTGTACGTGCTATAATGGAGAAATTCCCGCTAAAGCGGTGGTCAAAGGCGGTCAACAACTGCTATGGCGATCGGTACCACTATAGTGGAACCACTATAGCGGTCAGGTACCACTATAGCAATGAATACCAAAGATTTATTAAAATATTTCCCCAAAATAATTTATTTTTCTAAAACTCATTTTGGGGCAGGGAAATGGCGATTTAGGGCAAAATACACTAGAAATTCTTCGTTTAGCTTCATTGAGGTAAGGAATTCATCTCCGTTAAATCGTATTTAATTATTAAGCCTTAAAATTGTTAATTCACGGTGTTCGGGGAAGGTTTTTGGGTGGATTTTTGTTAATTGTTGGTGCAAGGGGAAAAATTAAGGAAGAAGTTAATGGATTTTGTTTATTAATAGTTAATTTACCCTTGCATTTGTTAATTCACTAATTTATCCATGGAATTGGCAGTTTTAGGTTAAATACTATATGAAAGCCCTAGAACGGGAAGGGATTGATCATGGAATTGACCTTAGAGGTCGGGTGTGAGTTATAAATCCCGACATCTTAAGGTCATTTCTTTAATTATGTATTTATATGCATATTCTAGACCACGAGCAAGAGGGAATTGCACGGAAAGGCAAAGCTCCGGCTTAAAGGGTTGTGCAAGCTTGATTCGATATAGAGGATGGTATTGTAGTTTAATCTAACTTGTATTATATGTGCATGTTAACTACTTTGTAGTGTGGTTGGTTAATGCATGTTGTTTGGTGTGGTCAATGCAATGATTTTACTTGCTTATTTATTTGATCTTCCTTATTTCTAAAATGTGGAATGTTACGACATTTGGGACGTTCTCACGGGCTATTGGTGAAATAAGATTGACAGACACTTATGTCTGGGGTTTTAGTATATGGACGGTATTTGTCCCCTGCAGGTCATGGTTAGAGGGTGGATGTATAACCCATAGTGTGGATGTATAAGCCATAGCGTGTATGTACGAGGTTCAGGTGAGTTTGGCGATTCCATGAGTGAACCGGGAGTACGAAGACAAAAAAACAATCCACACAGATCTATTTACATTTAAAAATTTTTAACATCTAAAGATTAGGTTTCAAGACAAACCTGGTGATGAAAGTCGTACCTAAGAATTTCTTCGATAGTACGAAGACTCTATGCGTATCCACAATAAGATCGATCTTTGTTATCAAGTGCTTGATCAACAAAACTTGCGAATAATTGAATTACGAAAATTGTGTTGAAACCTTTCTCAAATCACAATAAACGGAATAAGAAACACTTTTCTTGTCAATTATATATTCTCTCTTGATTTGGTATTGGACTCACTCACATTCAATAAAGAATTGGACATACACTTTCAATAAAGTATTTTTCTCATAAGAAGTATTATCGTAGTAAAAACTTTTTTCATGATGAAATTTTTTCTCATGGTGAAAAACCTTTTTCATAATTAAAATTTTTTCTCAGAATGAAAACCTTTTTTCATGAACCAAAAACTTGTGTTATAGAATTTTCCCATAACCCTTTATATAGAATCACCTATAAACCTTTTCATATTTGGTCAAGGTAATAATTTACTTGGTGTAAAAATTTAATACCATAATTAAGCTTTATGAAAATTCTCCATAATTTTTCATTGGAAAATCGAATTCTAAGGTTAAGGAATTCTCGTGGACAACAAGTATTGAATCCAAATCTTATTTGGATTTCACGTTATGGTGCAGCAAAAGTGAACATCCAATTTTAAATTGGATTTCATTATAAATTATTATTTTATGGAACTTTTTCCATCCAATTTAAAATTGGATTTTGCCATAACTTTTGAGGTTACGTGAGTCTCACGTCCAATTCAAAATTGGACTCACTTTATAATTTCCCTTATTTAATAATATACCAAATATATATCACATATATATTTCAATCAAGAGATATAATTTAATTTTATATTTTTAATAGAAAATTCTAGTTTGCTCACAATATTAATTGTATTCTCGGTGCTAGCAAAAGAGACAATAATATTCCGTTTGGAATAATACTTATTTATTTGACTAACTGAATTCTCAATTTAATTATCAAACAATAAATAATTAATCCATTAACAAAGACCAGAAAACTCATTAGTGTGCGACCCCATAGGTTCAAAACTAAGCCAGTAGTAAATTGATCATATCAATATACTTATCAAGGTTGCCATCTAGCAACACTCCTTAACAACCGGATAGCATGAAGTATACAATTTACTCTCAAGAACCCGTAGAAGAATAATGTAGTATTTCCTTCTATCCTTATAGCTCCGGATCACCCTAAGATATGGTCTAACTATCAAATCTCAATAGGTGATCAATTATGTGTGCATGTCATATTATAATCGACTATTGAATGACCCAAGAAACTCCTTTCTTCTTTCATTCAATTGCCCCGGCCAAGGTATTGATTAGTCGTTTATAATACATGACAACATAGAACTTAAACTCATTGCCAAAATTTGACAGATTTCGTCTTGCATCAATCATTAATTCTACGAGCATTTAATCAAACTCAACATCCTTTCAACCATTTTCGCATGGACATGGGTGTCTGGTGTCAAAGTATAATAAATAACTTGTTAATTACTATGATGATCACTAGTCAAAGGAAACTCTCACATCATATTCTTCAAGATAATATCCTAGTGACAATTTATGGTAATTTTAACCATTAGGAATTATCCAGTGAGTCTATTCAATGATCATGTCTCCATATGCACCATCTATGTATGTGATTTAGTTAATGAGATCAACTAATCTTTATCGTATAAAGACCACCACATACATATTGATCTAACCGGATCACTAATGTCCTAATTAGTAATCCTACGATCAAGAACAAGTTTAGATTAAGTTAAAAGAAACAAGACTCTCTCATTATCAGGATCTCCATCATGATGTCAAGTTCCAAAACTTAATCAAGGACCTAATCATATTAATCAAACAATTTGATATAACTATGAAAAAGAATATTAGATGCCATATATTTATATCAAATTTTGTTTATAGAAACATGTTCAAATCATCAAATGTGAGATTGAATCTAGGGCATATTACTATATCCCTTACAATCTCCCACTTGCACTAGAGCCAATCGCTAATGTACTTTATTCTCAATTTTTCACTTATGCCTGGTCAAACTCCTTTGCGCCAATAGGTTTAGTGAATAAATCTGCTAGGAAAACTTAAGTAGCTTCTTGTATCTATCACTCTAGATCATCTATCTCCATAGATCTTTATTCTTAATAAATAAGCCACTTCTTTCAAATTTTTCATTAAAAGCTATTTAGATAACCAAATTTCGGTAATGCTGGTATATCAATATATAAAATTCATATATCATCAATATATGACACTAAAAAGATAATTATGCTCCCACTAACCTTTTTTTACATACAAAGTTCATCTTTAAAAAATTGAACTTTTCAACTGTCTTGCTAAAGTGAACATTTCAACTTCTGAAACGTTTGCTTTAGTTCACAAATGGATCTTTTGTAACTTAGCAACTTTCATAAATGGAACTTTGTATCACCTCTTCATAACTGCCTGAATTATCATCATTCTGATCAATCTTATCTAAGACATAATCTTAACCATTATATCCAATCTATTTGTTGCATAATATTGTCTATAACTTTTAAAGAGTTTTGCGTACAACTTACTCACCTTTATATTTGATTTGGTTGTTGTTCAATTTGATTTATAACTGGTTCATTAACGTGTTTATGAACTTCATTAAGGGTCTGTTCGGTATGAAGGAAAATGTTTTCCTATTTTCTCATGTTCGTTTGGCCAAAAGATTTGGAAATATTTTCCCTAGGAAAACAAGTTCCTTCAAATTAATGAAAATGACTTCCTTAATCAAATAAGGGAAAACAAGTTATAACCATTCTCAAAATCACTCACCCCCCTCCCTACCACACCCTCCAAAAAATTGTTGTAATTTGTTTTTTTTGTTAGATTTCAAAAAAAAATTCTTACCCCCTACTGTAATGACCCTCCAGGGCATCTTCTACATTTTCACATTATTTTGATGTTTATAGATTTCCCATAGCTACTCCAAGTCATTTATGACTCGCTGGAGCCGACAGTTTGGTTACAGGGTAGTTCATTTGATTTTTAGAGCAAATTCCCTGTTTTGAAGTCGATGCTTTTCAATTTTGGCTACAGGGCCTAAACTCCAGTTAAATGACCTCGTATACCAATTTTGACAGTTCCATCAGCTCCGAAACATTAATTTTAGGCTAGGGAGACCCTTGGTCCAGGTTTTGAGGCTTTCAAACTCGTTTTGGGATATTGGGTGGAAAGTGATGAAAATGACTATTTAGGTGTAGGACCCATATTTCATTGAAATGACCCCAGATGGAAATTTCAATTGGGTCATTTAGTCCGTAATGTTGAATTTGATAGGGTAGCATAGTTCATTTGCGTTCACGGGGTTCTGAACGAATCTCGAGGATCAGATCAGAAACTTAGCAATTGCCAAGTTTAGCTGATGTAGCATCAACTAGTGTTGGCCAAGAATGGCCTTAGCATTCGTAAGGCCTTGGCCGCGTTCGCGAAGGCCAAACCGTTAGGCCATCACATTCGCGAGGCCTTGGCCACGTTCGCAAAAGCCAAGCTTTTAGGCCATCGCGTTCTTGAGCCGGCCTTCGAGTTAGCGAAGGGTCCTTCTAGTCCAGGTCACGTTCGTGATGGTGTCTCCACGTTCATGAAGAAGGGACCCCTGGCAGTATAAATACAAGCCAAAACCCTATTTCTTCATTTTATAGAAGTCCCAAACACCATTAAATGCTTTAGATAGCTAAGAGAATGAGAAGGTCGATACGTGGTTGTTCAGGGTGAGTTGGAAAGTGCATGGGAACGTTTCCTCATCAATATTATCGTAAGTTTTATTTAATTTATCGGTATTTTCCCCGTTTTAAAGTTTTAACCCTAGTGTATTGATGGGTTGATTTTGAATGTTATTGTGCTCAGAATTTATCTATTATTTAGGGTAAATGATCCTTGAGCCTTGAGGGATGTTTTGACGATTTCAAATTTGTGATTCTATAAGTGGGCCCCACATAGGATTTTCAGCTCGATTTTGGACCCAATGCATTTCTATGTAATATAGGTATTTTTGTTCTCGTATTGATGAGTAGATTGTTATTTTGATAGAGTGGCATTATGCGGAGACTTCTCGGAAGGGAAAAGCCCCACTTTAGCGGACTTTATCGAGCTTTCTTTGGCATCCAGGTAGGCTAGGTTTACCCTACTTATAAATTGAGCTTAATTATGGTGTTAGTATAATATTATGGTAGTTTGGGGTTGGAATTTACGGTTGGTTGCTTAGCTAGTAAAAATTGAATTATTTGGCCGATTTGAGAGTCATTTCAGAGGTAGAATCGACCCAGTTACTTTTTACTTAGGTAAATTGATGCTTTGGGGTTGTGATATCGTCGTTAGCTCCTTGTAGACTTAGGAGGACTTCTTTCATGATGTTATCCTTAATCTTGAGCCTTAGAATACATAACATATACCTAGTTTGGGGCTAGATTAATGATCTTGATTTATGGAATTTAAAGACCGGTTCGTGTCCGGCATATTCTGTCAATTTATGGTATTTAAAGACCGGTTTAATTTTTGCATATTCTATTAATTTATCGCATTTAATGACCGGTTTGAGTCCGACATATTATTTCAATTTAAGGCATTTAAAGACCATTTTGAGTCCGATAAAATCTATCAATTTATGGCATTTAAAAACCTATTCGAGTTCAGCATATTCTATCAATTTATGGCATTTAAAGATCGATTTGATTTCGACATTTGCGGTGAGTTACGAGAAGGAAATTCCGGTTCAAGTTCGGTGTTTAGAGGTTACTTCATGGTATTATGGTACTAGTTCGAGTCCGGCGAGTTGTGGTACGGAAGGGGTCATTAGTATGGTAATGGTTTATTCCTTGACTGCATCCATTGGGTTTATGGGGGTTCGTTTGGATTACCTTCTCTTGTTTGTACCCTCTAGGCTTATGGGGGCCTGGTTGGGTTGTAGTAGCTACTTTAATTTCGGCATCGCGTGTTTCTTTCTTTCTTTATCTATGTCAGAGCATATTCTCAGGTTTTCCCCTCTCCCTTGACTTATTTTACATCTTCACATTTTATTATACTTTTATTACGATTTAGCTCAGTTGGTCGATGAAGTCTACTAAGTACATGTTGTTTTGGTACTCATACTACACTTATGCATCTTTTCTGGTGCAGATCTGAGTACTAGCCAACATCGTTGAAATTCCAGCCAGCTTGCTCACAGGATCCGTAGATAGGGTGAGCTTTCAGAGCCAGAACAGATCCCCTCTCCTTCCTTTATTTTGGACAGTCTTTACATTCGAGACTATTTATATATCGATACTACTAGTACTCTTATTCTTTTGGTTAGTGGATCTTGTACCAGCCATACTAGGTCGTGGGATATTCTTTTGCTCCTTCCCTATTTTATCTATTTATATGTTATTTTCTGGTAATTTCTTTATCTTTCGTCATTTAGCCCATTACTTTTAGTTTCGGGCTATGGTTTGGCTTATCTACTGGTGGGACATGGTAGTTACCATCATGATACAGAACTTGGGTCGTGACAAATTGGTATCAGAGCCAAGGTTCACTGGTATTGTTGGTACAAGAGTAAGTGTCTAGTAGAGTCACGCGGATCAAAACGATGACGTCCATATCTTATCTTCGGGAGGCTATAGGACATTTTTAGGATGACTTCACTTTCTTTATTCATTTTGTGCGCCGAGTTTGTGTTGGTTTCTAAGGTTCATATTGTTTCATTCTTTTGCAAATGGCTAGGACACGAGTTACGATGACGGGTGACGGTGACCCCGAGACAGCTGCTAGGGCATCTTCTAGAGGCTGCAGCCGACCCATAGGTCATGGCCAGGGTAAAGCTGCAGCTCCAGTTAGAGGGTCGAATAGAGAGCCTTCGCCAGATCCAGTTATTGCTTCAAAGACAGAGGTTGCTCCATAGGTTTAGCCACCCCAGCCATTGGTAGGCCCAGGGGCAGCCCAGGCTCCATCAGGGTTTATTTCTTCATCATTGCTCAGAGATGCCTTAGTCCAATTTTTGGGATTAATTGGTGGTGCACCCTATGATGGTGCACAGTCTGCGGATCAGAGTGATACGAATGTAGAGGCGCAGCCTGTAGCTGCAGCCCCTAGAGTTCAGGTTCCCCTAGCGCCAGTAGTTGCTCAGCTGGTGGTCGACCAGCCTGTTATGTCTGTTGAGGAGCAGATGATGTTAGGTATATTTCATAGACTGACTCCTCCGAGGTTTACAGGGGCTCCAGTCGAGGATGTATTTGAGTTCCTGGCTGTTGAGGTTCATGGGATCGATTACACAACTTTTTAGTTGGACTTGGCTGCTAGACATTGGTGGAGAGGTTTTCTTGATTCCAGACCAGCTAGATCTCCCCCTTTGACCTGGACTCAATTCTCTGAGGTCTTCTTGGCGAAGTATATACCCCACAGTCTTCGTGATCCCTTGAGAGATCAGTTCACAGGGTTACAACAGGGTTCTATGACAGTTCTTGAGTATGAGGTACGATTTCACGAGTTGGCTAGACATACTACGGTGATTCTTCCTACCGAGTATGAGAGGATTTGGTGTTATGTTAGGGGACTGAGACTTCCTCTTAGTATGGCTACTCAGACTTTGGTTACTACTGGTAGGTCTTTCTTTGAGATTTCTGGTTATTCCCATACTATGGAAGAGATGCATCGCGAGGCCCGAAGGGGCAGCTATAAGAGACCACATCATCAGGGCAGTTTCAGTGGGAGCCATAGAGGCTCACAGTTCAGAGGCAGAGGTCCTTAGGGTAGGTACCCTCCACGTCAGTCATATCAACACTAGGGTCACTCCAGTAGGCCTGTTCAGTTAGCACTTTAGATCTTTGATAGAGATCAGTCCAGTTTCAGTGATTCTTACGGCCAGAGTAGTGGCCAATCTCTGAGTGGTGCATATTCTAGGTCTTCTATCCAAGGTGGCTATTTTGGGTCAGCCGAATCTTCTAGGTTGAGTAGTATTATGGGGCCTTGTTATACTTGTGGAGTGTTTGGCCATTTCTCTAGAGAGTGTTCCCAGTGTGGGATGATTCAGCCTGTAGAGCAGATTGTTCAGCTGATGAGATCAATTTTGCCTCCAACTAGAAGTGGTGTTCAGGGTTGCATGGGTGGTCCCTTTGGTTCTCGAGAAGGTTTTTAGGCAGGCAGGATGGGTGGAAGGTCAGACGCCCAGCCAGGCAGGGGGCGAGGTTATTTATATATTGTACCTAGTAGACCAGAGGCAGAGTCTTCCGATGTTGTTATATAGGTACAATTTCAGTGTCCCATCAGCCGGCTATTGCTTTATTTGATCTAGAATCCACTTATTCATATATTTCTGCTTATTATAAACAACGGTTAGAGTTGTCTAGGGAGACTTTATCTGTGCCATTATGTGTATCTACTCCCGTGGGTGATTCTTTAGTAGTGGATCAGATTTATAGATCATGTATGGTGACCGTTTGAGAGTTTGATACTCTGGCCGATCTTATTGTATTAGATATGGTGGACTTTGATGTGATTCTAGGTATGGACTGGTTATCCCGTTATTACTTCGCCAACACCGTTACCTTAGCCATACCTGGCATACCCCGGTTGTGTGGTAGGAGCCAAGCACCGACGGGGATTATTTCTTATATTTTGGCTAGGAGATTGGTGTCGAGGGGTTGCGAGTCTTATCTCACTTATATTCGTGATGTTAGTACTGAGAGTCCTTCATTTGATTATGTTCCTATTGTTCATGAGTTTGCTGATGTTTTCCATACCGACCTGCCTGGCCTTCCTCCTGAGTGCAATATTAAGTTTGCTATTTATCTTGAGCTGTGCACCCGACCTATTTCTATGGTACGTTACCGTATGGCTCCTGCAGATGTTAAGGAGCTGAATTCTCAGCTTCAGGATCTTTTGGGTAAGGGTTTCATTTGGCCTAGTGTATCGCTTTAGGGTGCTCCTATCTTTTTCGTAAAGAAAAAGGATAGCTCTATGCATATGTGTATTGACTACAGGCAGCTGAATAAGGTTACAGTGAAGAATAAGTATCCTATGCCTCATATTGACTATTTGTTTGACCATCTTCAGGTTGCGGGAGTGTTTTCTAAGATTGACTTGAGATTGGGTTACCAGTTGAGGATTTGGGCTGAGGACATCCCTAAGACAGCCTTCAGGACTCGGTACGGCCATTATGAGTCCTTGGTGATGTCTTTTGGGTTGAACAATGCCCCAGCGGTGTTTATGAATTTGATTAATCGAGTTTCCAGGCCCTATTTGGACTCCTTTGTTATTATTTTCATTGATGACATTCTTGTATATTTGAGTAATGGGGTGGAGCACGAGCAGCATTTGAGGATTATGCTCCACACTTTGAGAGATCATAGGCTTTATGCCAAATTCTCAAAGTGTGAGTTTTCACTCGATTCTGTTACATTCCTAGGGCACGTGGTGTCTAAGGATGGGAATATGGTAAATCCAGAAAAGATTGAGGCAATTCGTGATTAGGCCAGACCTACATCTTTGACTGAGGTTCGTAGCTTTATTAGCTTGGTGGGTTACTACCGATGATTTGTTGAGGGTTTTGCATCTATTGCATCACTTATGACCAGACCGACTAGGAAGGAAGTTTCATTTTAGTGGTACAAGGATTGTGAGTTGATCTTTCTGAAGCTCAAGAGCTTACTCACTTCAGCTCCGATATTGACCTTTTCTGTTGAGGGCGAGGGTTTTACAGTTTATTGTGATGCTTCTGGTGTTGGTTTGGGTTGTGTTTTGATGCAGCAGGGCCGAGTTATTGCTTGTACATCGTGGCAGCTTAAGATTCACGAGTGCAACTACCCCACTCATGATTTGGTGTAGGCGGCGGTGGTTTTCGCGCTTATGATTTGGAGGCACTACTTGTATGGTGTTCATTATGAGATCTACACTAACCATCGTAGTAGTCAGCATCTTATGACTAAGAGAGAGCTAAATTTTAGGCAGCATAAGTGGATTGAGTTGCTGAAGGACTATGATATCTCTATCGTATATCATCTGGACAAGGCGAACGTGGTAGCGGATGCCTTGAGCCGGAAGGCAATGAGCATGGGTAGTTTGGCTTCTATTTCAGATTCATAGCGGCTGTTGGCTTTGTATGTTCAATTCTTAGCCAACTTGTTAGTTCGACTCAAAATTTTGTACTCCAGGAGGATCTTTGACAGTGTCGAGGCTAGGTCTACCCTATTTGATAGATTTAGAGTCGCCAGTTTGAGGATAGTAGGTTAGTGACATCCATGATTAGGTGGCGAAGGGTGAGTCCAGTCGGGCTACCCTAGATTTAGAGGGTATTTTGAGGTTTGAGGGTCGCATCTATGTTTCGAGGGTTGGAGACTTGATTCATTTGATACTGCGAGAGGCTCATAGCTGCAGATATTTTATTCAACCTGGGACAACAAAGATGTATGGAGATTTGAGGCAGCATTACTGGTGGAGTGGTATGAAGAGAGATATAGTGGACTTTGTAGCTCGTTGCATTTGTTATCAGCAAGTAAAGGTGAGCATCAGCGAACAGGTGGATTGCTTCAAAGGCTACCCATTCCTGAGTGGAAGTGGGAGAAGATTACTATAGACTTCATGATCGGTTTACCTCATTCTTTGTGTGGTTATAACAATATTTGGGTTATTGTGGATCGGTTGACCAAGTCGGCTCATTTTATCTCGATTCAAATTTCTGTCAGTGTCGAGAGGTTAGCCCGTATCTACATTCGAGAGATAGTTTGCCTTCATAGAGTACCCGTATCCATTATTTCTGATAGAGGCTCAGTGTTTACTTTTAGATTCTAGAGGACCTGTCGAGAGGAGTTGGGTACTCAGGTCGATCTTAGAACCGTATTCTATCCTCAGACCGATGGTCAGTCAGAGCGGACCATTCAGGTTCTTGAAATATGCTCCGCGCACGCGTTATGGACTTTGAAGGTTAGTGGGAGCAGCACTTAGCTTTGGCAGTGTTCGCGTATAATAATAGCTACCATTCGAGCTATGAGATGGCACCATTTAAGGCATTATATGGTAGGCATTGTCGATCTTTGATATGTTGGTTTGAAACTTCAGAGATTAGCCCTTATGTCACTGACTTGCTTCGTGACTCCTTGGACAGGGGGCGGGTGATTCAGGATAGGTTGAGGGTAATTCAGAGTAGATAAAAGAGTTATGCTGATCGTAGACTTCGTGCCTTGAGATTTGGGGTTAGTGATCGAGTTTTCCTTCGAGTATCACCAATGAAGGGCGTGATGAGGTTTGGGAGGAAGGGTAAGCTCAGCCTTAGGTATATTGGTACATTCGAGATACTTCGACAGTTGGAGAGGTAGCTTATGAATTAGCCTTGCTCCTAGATTTCTCAGCTGTTCATCTAGTTTTCCATGTCTCTATGTTACGACGTTACATCCAAAATGAGTCTCACGTGCTTCGGTGGGACTGGTTCAGTTGGACGAGAGGTTGGCATTCGTAGAGGAGTCAGTCCTCATTTTAGCGAGGAATATTAGGAGGTTGCACTCCAGAGAGATTCTAGTGGTTAAGGTATAGTGGAGACACCATCCAGTTGAGGAGTCTACTTGGGAGATCGAGAGTGAGATGCAGACTCAGTATCCCCACCTGTTTGAGCTATCAGGTCATCTTTACCCTTTACTTTTGCGGACGAAAGTCCTTTTAGTAGTGTATATTTTATTGACCCTCCAGGTCATCTTTTGGATTTCCACATTATTTCGACTTTTAGAGCTTTTCCATAGCTTCCCCAAGTTATTTATAACTCCTTGGAGCCGACAGTTCGATTATCGGGCAGTTCAATTGGTTTTTAGAACAAATTCCCTATTTTGAAGTCGACGTTTTTCAATTTTGGCTACCGGGCCTAAACCCCAGGTAAACGACCTCATATGCCAATTTTGACAATTCTATCAGCTCCAAAACGTTGATTTTAGGCTAGGGGGACCCTTGATCCGGGTCCAGAGGCTTCCGGACTCGTTTTGGGCTATTGGGTGGAAAGTGATGAAAATGACCCACATTTCATCGAAACGACCCCGGATGGAAATTTCGATTATGCCATTGAGTTCAAAATATTGAATTTGATAGGGTAGAATAGTTCATTGGATTCATAGGATTCCGAATAAATCCCAAGGGTTCGGTCGGAAACTTGGCAATTGCCAAGTTTAGCTGATGCAGCATCAGCTGGTGCAAGCCAAGAATGGCCTTCGCGTTCGCGAGGCCTTGACCGCATTCACGAAGGCCAATCTTTTAGGCCATCGCGATCATGAGCTAGCCTTCGCGTTCGCAAAGGGTCCTTCTGGTCCAGGTCGCGTTTGCGGTGGGTTCCCCGCGTTCGCGAAGAAGGGACCCTTGGCAGTATACATACATGCCCAAACCAATTTCTTCATTTTCCACAAGTCCCAAACACCATTAAATGTTCTAGAGAGCTAAGAGAGTGAGAGGTTCGATACGTGGTTGTTCCGGGTGAGTTGGAGAGTGCGTGGGAATGTTTCCTCATCAATATTATCTTAAGTTTTCTTTAATTTATCGGTATTTTCCCCGTTTTAAAGTTTTAACCCTTGTACATTGATTGGTTGATTTTGAGGTTAAATGATTCTTTTGCCTTGAGGGACATTTTGAAGGTTTCAAATTTGTGATTCCGTAAGTGGGGCCCATATGGGATTTTCTGCTCGATTTTGAACTCGATGCATTTCTATGCAATATGGGTATTGTTGTTGTCGTATTAATGAGTAGATTATTATTTTGATAGTGTGGCATCTTGCGGAGGCTTCTCGTAAGGGAAAGGCCCCACTTTAGTGGACTTTATCGAGCTTTCTTCGGCGTCCAGGTAGGCTAGGCTTTCCCTACTTATAGATTGAGCTTAATTATGGTATTAGTATGATATTATTCTAGTTTGGGGTTGGAATTTACTGTTGGTTGCTTAGCTAGTAAAAGTTGGATTATTTGGCCAATTTGTGAGTCATTTCGGAGGTAGAATCTACCCATTTACCCTTCCCTTAGGTAAATTGATGCTTTGGGGTTGTGATATCGCTCTTAGTTCCTTGTAGACTTAGGTGGCCTTCTTTCGTGATGTTATCCTTAATCTTTACCCTTAGACTACATAACATATACCTAGTTTGGGGCTAGGTTAATGATCTTGATTTATGGAAAAGATCGGTTCGTGTCCGACATATTCTATCAATTTATGGTATTTAAAGACCGGTTCGAGTCCTGCATATTCTATCAATTTATGGCATTTAAAGACTGGTTCGAGTCCGACATATTCTTTCAATTTATGACATTTAAAGATCAGTTCGAGTCCGACATATTCTATCAATTTATGTCTTTTAAAGACGGATTCTAGTCCGGCATATTCTATCAATTTATGGCACTTAAAGATCAATTCGAGTTCGGCATTTGTGGTGAGTTACGAGAAGGGAATTCCATTTCAAGTCCGGTGTTTATGAGTTACTTCATGGTATTATGGTACCAGTTCG
Organism: Capsicum rhomboideum; assembly: GCA_031232105.1. Lineage (NCBI taxonomy): Eukaryota > Viridiplantae > Streptophyta > Magnoliopsida > Solanales > Solanaceae > Capsicum > Capsicum rhomboideum. The sequence goes on from CP124716.1 coordinate 45,050,076, forward strand.
AGTCCGACGAGTTGTGGTACGGAAGGGGTCATTAGTATGGTAATGGTTTATTCCTTGACTGCATCCATTGGGCTTATGGGGGGTTCGTTTGGATTAGCCTTCTCTTGTTTGTACCCTCTAGGCTTATGGGGGCCTGGTTGGGTTGTAGTAGCTACTTTAATTTCGGTATCGCGTGTTTCTTTATTTATTTATCTATGTCAAAGCATATTCTCAGGTTTGCCCCTCTCCCTTGACTTATTTTACATTTTCACGTTTTATTATACTTTTATTACGATTTAGCTCAGTCGGTCGATGAAATCTACTAAGTATATGTTGTTTTGGTACTCATACTACACTTCTGCATCTTTTCTGGTGCAGATCTGAGTACTAGCCGACGTCGTTGACATTCCAGCCAGCTTTCTCACAAGATTCGGAGATAGGGTGAGCTTTCGGAACCGGAGCTGATCCCCTCTACTTCCTTTATTTTGGACAGTCTTTACATTCGAGACTATTTGTATGTCGATACTACTAGTACTCTTATTCTTTTGGTTCGTGGCTCTTGTACCAACCTTATTAGGTCGTGGGATATTCTTTTGCTCCCTCCCTATTTTATTTATGTACATATTATTTTATGGCAATTTCTTTATCTTCCAACATTTAGCCTATTACTTGTAGTTTCGGGCTAGGGTTTGACTTACCTACAGGTGGAACATAGTAGTGGCCATCATGACTCAGAACATGGGTCGTGACACCTACCCCAGCCCCAACCCCTAACAGACCCCCTCCCCCCCTCCCCACCCTGAAAAAAAATGTTTCTTTCTTAATTTTTTTAAAAAAATTGATTTTATAATAGATTTCACATTTTTTGTTTTACACCACTCCTACGCCCACACCCCTACCCCTACCCCCCCACCCCAACCCTTACCCTGACCCTCACCACCCCACCCCTACCCCAGTACCCCACCCCCTACCAGCTCCCTCCCCCCTAAAATAAATTTTTTAAAAAAAATTATTTTATAAAAAATTTCAAATTTTTGTCTTACCCCCCCCCCCCCCATCTCCCCCCCCCTCAAAAAAAGAAGTTTCTCAAAAAAAATTTAAAAATTGTTTTTACAAAATTTTTTTTTTACCCCACCCCTACCCCGATGCCCCACCCCTACCAGTCCCCCTCCCTCTCCCCCCCCAAAAAAAGTTTTTTTAAAAAAAATTCAAAATTTTTTCTTACCGCCCCCACCTACCCCTCACCCTCTATCCTCCCCCCCTCCCCCCTCCCAAAAAAAAATTTTAAAAAAAAATTAAAATTTATTTTTTAAAAAGTTTCAAAAAATTTTTCCTTACACCACCCCTACCCCGACAAACCACCTCCCCCCCAATTTTTTTTTTTTTTTTTTTTAAATTTCAATTTTTTTTCTTACCCCATTCTTTCTCATTGTTTTGTGTTAAATATAAATGTTTTTAGAAAACATTTTCTATTTACGTAACGAACACAAGAAAATAAGTAAGAAACAACTTGTTTTCCTAGAAAATATTTTCCTCCATGCCGAACACACCCTAAGTTCTTGAACTTCAGCCATTGAATTTTACAACTTTCTTTCAATTTCAAGACATTAAATAAAGGTTCTCAACTTGTAGATCGCGTTCTTGATCTTATATAGGTTCATTAGTTTCTTGAACTTAACCAAGTTCTATTTCTACACCATCATTTTCTTTTAAACGAAACTCCTTTTCCTAAAAGGTTGTTCCTCTTTCCATAAACAATTTATGGTAAGAGAGGTGATAGAATTCATATCCCACAATCTCTTTGGATATCCAACGAATTCACACTTATCAAATCAAGAGTCAAGTTTATTAGATTGCAATCTTCTAATTTAAGAAGGACAACTCCAAACTTTAACTTATTAAAGTTAGGCTTATGTTTCTTCCATATCTCATATGGTATTGAAGAGACTGACTTAGTGAGCCCGTTATTATTTAAGCATATTGTTGCTTCTAAAGCATATTCCCATAAGTTTAGTGGAAGATTAGTGAACATGATAAGGATCTCACCATATCTAATATGGTTCGATTTTCTTCTCTCATATACACCAATGTTGTGTGGTATTGTTGGAGGAGTTCACCTAGAGAGAATCGTAATTCTCTTCAAGATATTTAGTAAATAATCAATAAGATATTCATCACATCTATCAAACTTTAGTATCTTGATACTTTTACAAGTTTATTTTCAACTTTACTATGAAATCTTTTGAACTTTTCAAGAGATTCAGATTTGTGTTTCATAAGATACACAATTCATATATCATCAATGAAGGTGATAGATTAAGAATATTTATCTTTGGCTTGAATTCTCATGGACCTATAAACATCTATATGAATTAGTCTAAATAATTCAGAAGCTTTATCTCCAATTTCAATAAATTGAGATTTGGTATTTTTTTTTTTGCTTTGAGATGAGATTTCACAAGTTAGGTATGATTCATAATCATATTTTTCAAGGTAAGGTTTCCTGTGCAACTTGTTAAATCTCTTCTTTGCAATATGACCAAAAGCTTACTATACAAAGATTTATATGACTTACTTGATCATCTCCTTTAATTTCCTCTTAAGATTTGAAACATGCATAATCGAACTAGCATTCACGTTAGGTAAAATATAAATACTATGTTGAAAATAGCTATTCAAATATAATGTCATCATTATGAAAAAAGTGAATGTACTATTATTAAGAGTAATGCAACCACTTTACTTGTCTAACATAAAACTGAAATTATGTTTGAAACAAATTTAAGAACATAAAAACAATTTTCCATCATAAGTATTTGATGTCACAACCCAAAAATAGGCACATGATGACACTTGTCACACCCTCCGGACAAGTAAGCCTAACACATCCCAAAGAACACAATTTAAGAAAAAAGAGGCGGAAGCAGAAGAATAGAAGTAATCCCAATTATATATATACGAGACACAAGTCTCAAAGATACATCCTAGGTCAAGTTGTCACTAGTACAACCCTCTAATACAGATTCAGAATAATAATAATCATCTAAAATGTCTTAGATGCAAATAAAACATAAGACATAAGTAGAGAGATCCAAGAAATTCCGAAGTCTGCCAGCCACTACCTCGATCTCAGCAATATCCAAAGCCGAAGGAACACAATCTACAATCTAACACTCTAACCAATACCTGCACAGGGTGTAAAAAATAAGAAAAAAAGAAAGAGAAGCAAGGGTGAGTACAAAAACCCGTGTACTCAACAACACTACTAAAACAAGGCAAAATAACGTCGGACAAAAAAGCGACGGACATCGTCGCTCTAGAAAAACGAAGAAAAAAGCGACGCTGTCCTTCAATTTTTTTAATTTATTTTTAATTTTTATTTATTTATTATTAAAATCGACGGACTACGTCTCAATGTCCGTCACTTTTTTTTTTTGGCGGATTATTGTGCGAAATAATTAATAAATAATTTATAATTCTTTTTTATAACTGAGATGGACAACGTCGCTATTATTTAAAAAAAAACTAATTTTAGAAAAGCGACGCTATCCGTCGTTTTTTTAATTTAATTTTAATTTTTATTATTTTTTACTATAATCGACGGATTATTTTTTTAGAAAAAGAAAATTAATTTTAGAAAAGCGACGGATAGGGTCGAATTTGTTAAAAATAAATAAAAACTAATTTTATAAAAACGACACTGTCCGTCGGTTTTTTGTATTTTTAATTTATTAATAAATAAATGATTTTTATATTTTAAAAATTAAATTATATATATAATTTTTTTAAAAATCGACGGACATAGTTGATTTTGTCCGTCGCTTTTTAGTCAAATTTTTAGTCAACATTTATTAGGGAAACACTCCAACTTTCTCCTCACTTTCTCTTTTCCTTTCTCCTTTCATCAGCCGCGTTTCTCTCTCTTGTTTCCTCTCTCCTCTCTTCTCCACCTACTGCTCCCATCGCTGCTTCCTCTGACCGCCGCCGCCGCCGCCCTGGTAAGTCTCCTCCCCTCTCATCTTAAAAATCTTTCCTCTAAACTAAAAACCTAACATAAACATATTATAAAAAAAATACAAACTTTATAAACTAACATGATATACAATACAAAATATTGTTCACTTAATCATTTGATCTTTACAGGGAAGTTTATGGTTACACTTGTGAGTTTTAATTTCAGTCATTTGTATATACAACATTACTTTAGAGGTTGCTTTTAGAGGAAAAATTTAATAAGCCTACTAAATGTTTGATAAAATGTCACATAGAGATGTGCTTTAATTCAATTTACCAAAACATTAGTGTAGATTGTTGTATAGATTTCAACACTTGTATAATTTAACACTTGTGTGTACATTGTTGTATAGATTTTTGGGTAAATGGATTGGAGTTGAATTGGAACTCCAAGTTCTCCTTCTGCTTCTCTTCAACTCCGGTCAAACAAAGGTAAGTTAATTTCCCTCTAGTTTGTTATATTTGATCGTGGATTATAAATGTACATAGTAGTATTGTGAATCTCACTTGGGTATGGTCTTATTTGAAATTTATGGTGTGAGAGGGACATGCGGCGCCTCTACTTATTTGATTGAATTGTTTGAGTTGTACTAGATATGAATAATTGGAATACTTGTTTGACATGTGAATTAGTGAATAATTGAAATTTTGAAATTTTTGTTATGATTATGTGGTGTGAGAGGGACATGCGACATCTCTACTTATTTGATTGTTTGAATTATACTAGAATTTATTTACTGAAGAAACCATGACTCTGTATTGACTTGGAATTAGTGAAGTAGTGACTTAAAATTGTGAAGTGTTTAGTGAATTAAAATTGTGAACTATTGACTTGAAAATATAAACTAGTGACTTAAAAATGCTAACGAGTGACTTAATAAATATGAAGTATTTAGTGAAATTAAAGTTGTGGAATAGTGACTTGGAAATATTAACTAATGACTTAAAATGTTAAGTAGTGACTTGAAAATGTTAACTAGTGACTTAAAAATGTTAAGTGTTTAGTGAATTGAAATTGTGAACTAGTGACTTAAAAAATGTTAACTGTTTAGTGAATTAAAATTGTGAGCTAGTAACTTAAAAATATTAAGTGTTTGGAGACTTGAAATAGTGAAGAAGTGGCTTTGTATTGACTTGAAATTAGTGAAGTAGTGCTTAAAATTGTGAAGTGTTTAGTGAATTCAAATTGTGAACTATTGACTTGAAAATGTTAACTAGTGACTTACAAAATGCCAACTAGTGACTTAATAAACATGAAGTGTTTAGTGAAATTGAAGTTGTGGACTAGTGATTGTTGAAGTTGTGAACTATTGACTTGGAAATGTTAACTAATGACTTAAAATTGTGAACTATTGACTTGGAAATGTTAACTAATGACTTAAAATGTTAAGTAGTGGCTTGAAAATGTTATCTAGTGACTTTAAAAATGTAAGTGTTTAGTGAATTGAAATTGTGAACTTGTGACTTAAAAAATGTCTAATGTTTAGTGAATTGAAATTGTGAATTAGTAACTTAAAAAATGTTAAGTGTTTAGTGACTTGAAATAGTGAAGAAGTGACTTTGTATTGACTTGGAATTAGTGAAGTAGTGCTTAAAATTGTGGAGTGTTTAGTGAATTAAAATTGTGAACTATTGACTTGAAAATGTTAACGAATGACTTGCAAAATATGAAGTGTTTAGTGAGTTAAAGTTGTGGATTAGTGACATTAACTAGTGAATTAAAATTGTGACTTGAAATATTTAAGCAATGAATTGAGAATGTTAAGTAGTGACTTGAAATAGTAAAGTGTATAGTGGATTGTAGTTGTGGACTAGTGATTGTTGAAGTCGTGAACTATTGACTTGGAAATGTTAACTAATGACTTAAAATTGTGAACTATTTACTTGGAAATGTTAACTAGTGACTTAAAAAATGTTAACAAGTGCTTAAAAATTGTAAAGTAGTGACTTGAAAATGTTAACTAGTGACTTGAAATATTTAAGTAATGAATTGAGAATGTTAAGTAGTGACTTAAAATAGTGAAGTGTATAGTGAATTGAAGTTGTGGACTAGATGTTACCAATTATCAAAAAATTGAAGTTGTGGACTAGTGATTGTGGAAAAGGTTAAGTAGTGACTTGAAAATGTTAACTAGTGACTTAGAAAATCTAAAGCGTTTAGTGTTGAAATTGTGAACTAGTGACTTAGAAAATGTTAAGCGTTTAGTGAATTGAAATTGTGAACTAGTGACTTAAAAAATGTTAAGTGTTTAATGAATTAAAATTGTGAACTAGTAACTTAAAAAATGTTCAGTGTTTAGTGACTTAAAATAGTGAAGAAGTGACTTTGTATTAACTTGAAATTAGTGAAGTAGTGACTTAAAATTGTGAAGTGTTTAGTGAATTCAAATTGTGAACTGTTGACCTGAAAATGTTAACTAGTTACTTAAAAAATGCTAACTAGTGACTTAATAAATATGAAGTGTTTAGTGAAATTGAAGTTGTGGACTAGTGATTGTTGAAGTTGTGAACTATTGACTTCGAAATGTTAACTAATGACTTAAATTTGTGAACTATCGACTTGGAAATGTTAACTAATGACTTAAAATGCTAAGTAGTGGCTTGAAAATGTTATCTAGTGACTTAAAAAATGTTAGTGTTTAGTGAATTGAAATTGTGAACTAGTGACTTAAAATATGTCTAGTGTTTAGTGAATTGAAATTGTGAACTAGTAACTTAAAAAATGTTAAGTATTTAGTGACTTGAAATAGTTAAGAAGTGACTTTTTATTGACTTGGAATTAGTGAAGTAGTGCTTAAAATTGTGAAGTGTTTAGTGAATTGAAATTGTGAACTATTGACTTGAAAATGTTAACTAGTGACTTAAAAAATATGAAGTGTTTAGTGAGTTAAAGTTGTGGATTAGTGACTTAGAAATATTAACTAGTGAATTAAAATTGTGACTTGAAATATTTAAGTAATGAATTGAGAATGTTAAGTAGTGAAATGAAATAATAAAGTGTATAGTGAATTGAAGTTGTGGACTAGTGATTGTTGAAGTTGTGAACTATTGACTTGGAAATGTTAACTAATGATTTAAAATTGTGAAATATTGACTTGGAGATATTAACTAGTGACTTAAAAATTGTAAAATAGTGACTTGAAAATGTTAACTAGTGACTTGAAGTATTTAAGTAATGAATGAAAATGTTGAATAGTGACTTAAAATAGTGAAGTGTATAGTGAATTGAAGTTGTGGACTAGTGATTGTGGAAAATGTTAAGTAGTGACTTGAAAATGTTAACTAGTGACTTAAAAAATGTTAAGCGTTTAGTGAATTGAAACTGTGAACTAGTGACTTAAAAAATGTTAAGTGTTTAGTGAATTGAAAGTGTGAACTAATAACTTAATAAATGTTAAGTGTTTAGTGACTCGAAATAGTGAAGAAGTGACTTTGTATTGACTTGAAACTAGTGAAGTAGTGACTTAAAATTGTGAAGTGTTTAGTGAATTCTAATTGTGAACTATTGACTTGAAAATGTTAACTAGTGACTTAAAAAATGCTAACTAGTGCCTTAATAAATATGAAGTGTTTAGTAAAATTGAAGTTGTGGACTAGTGACTGTTGAAGTTGCGAACTATTGACTTGGAAATGTTAACTAATGACTTAAAATTGTGAACTATTGACTTGGAAATGTTAACTAGTGACTTTAAAATTGCTAAGTAGTGACTTGAAATAGTTAAGTAGCGACTTTAATGAATCTTGCAAATTTATGATTGAATATCTTTATTTTTGTAGATGGATCATCATTTGTTGATGTATTATATGGATTATGAAACTGGTGGGGATTTAAAACCCGAATATCTTAATGGTGTTAGAGGTTTTATCAATCATGCAATGTCACTAGACACAGAGAGTGGCGAGGATTTAGTTGGGGTTACTCCTTAGTGTTGTTGGATTTGATGCTTCTAAATACTTTTTAGACATTCTTGAACTGAACTTTTAACTTTTGGAAAATCTTTAGGATTTTTTAAGTGTTTGGGATGTTGTTGGATTAATTGTTTAAGTGTTTTGGACGTTGGATTGATTGTTTAAGTGTTGTTGATTTGGATTGCTTAAATGTTTTGATAATGTAGTGTATTATGTGTTATATGATTGTTTTAGCAGTAATGTGTGTTGCTTGAGATTGTATATATTGAATTGCATTTTCATTTGGCAGGTAGGATTCAGAAAATGCAAATTTCTGCATCCAAAAAAATGTAGAAAAGTGACGGACAGGGTTACTTTTGTCCGTCGCTTTTCTAAAAAAATTATTTTTTTTCAAAAAACGACGCAGTCCGTCGCTTTTTTGCTTCATTCTGAAGAACAAAAAGCGATGAACAACGTCGCTTTTTTTAGATTTTTTTTTTTCAAAAAGAGACGTTGTCCGTCGCCTTGTTTGAAAAAAAATAAAAATAAAATTCAAAAATCGACGTTGTCCATCATTTATGTTCATCATTTGTTCTTCATATGAAGAACAAAGAGCGACAGACAACTTCGTTTTTGCGAAAAAAATTAAAACTTTTTTTCTCCAGAAAACGACGATGTCCGTCGTAAAAAACCCGACTCAGTCAGTCGTTTTGAAAAAGCAACAGGCCTTTTTACGACGCAAGTGACCGTGTCTCTTTTCTGTCGATTTTGACCAAAAAAACGATGTTGTTTTGGCTGTCGTTTTTTTGTATTTTTTTAGTAGTGCAAGAACCGTCGATTCCGACCCTAATCCAAAGTGATGACGAGAATGACCACCCTAACTATCCAAGATTTCCCAAACAGTCTATAGCCCACAATTACAACACTTCATCCTATCGGGGTATCCCAACACAATGGTCCACAGATTTACCAAAATAAGGTAGGCACATTAATCTAGGTGACTCAACAATAATCACTTCATGATCAACAAATAAGGAAAGTCATTTATGAAGAATACTCACTAATACAATAAATCAGGCTTAATCAAGGATAATCCACCAATAATATGGGATCAAAATAGGGAGAGTGTACATATATAAGAGTGTATCTCATGCTACCAAAAGTGCAACACAACTATCTCCCTGATCAAGCCAAAACCATACCCCACATCTCAAAATACCCCAGCCTCCCAACCAATATAAGATGATATAAGGTAATGTAATGAAATGAAACGAATGATCAAACACAATATCACAAACAAGTTCTATCACGGTAATACAATCCAAGAGTAAATACTAACACACTACTAAATCATACCAAGGAATGTCAATGCAATGAAAATGATGCAATGCAATGTAGTGATGATGATGAATCTTTGAAACTTATCACAGAACTTTCTATATACACCTACCGAGCAACGATGCTTTGTGAGTAGGACCTATGGGGGGGTTCGCAACCCTTATAATTCCATAATCTCAATCTCATGTCACAAATCAACCTTAGCATCACATTCGTTGGTATATGCATTTTATAAAGTGTCTCATTTTCTTTCAAATGGGGAAAAACTCAGTGGTATCAATCTCATGGACATGTATGAATGATATGAGGATGTAATACTCACAATCAAATTAGTATGAAGATATTAATCAATTCAATACAAGTATAAGTGAGCTTAGAATCAACTCTATAGGACAATGTTCTATAATGTAAGTCGTCGTAGGGTACCACTTGTACAAATAGTCATGCATGACATCAATAATATCATATAAAGTCCCTTATTCGAGTATCATCAATATGATAAAGGCAATTTAATACACTAGCATGGCCTATGATAACAAATCAAGCCTTTCCTAGGCGACACAATGATAAATATGGAAATTAAATGCACAATCATAGCCAACAATATAAACTCAAGCCCCCACTCGGGCATCACCACCATACATATACTCCAAATCAATATTTAATATGCACATAAGCCCTCACTCGGGCACACAATAATAAATAGTTTCTCAAGTCAATAATAATGTTCACCTAAGTCCCCACACAGGCAACACAAAATTAACAACAATCTCAATAACAACATATATAACGAAACTACCCAAACCTAGCTTATTCCATAGGTTAAATCTCATCCACTATTACAAGTCCATTTATACTCTATGTATTCTCTAAATGTCATTAATCCTTGATCATCACAATAAAATCCGCTAAACCAAATTCAAGCTCTAAAATAGGCATCCAATATTAAAATTTCAAGATCACTAAGTTATCTATCTACATTCTACTCTAGGGATAATTACAAGCATCAATACTAACTAAGAAAGGTAATAACCAAACTACAATCCACCAAAAGACTCTGGTACCCGTGGAGATTCTCTCTATTTAATTTAAGTGGTACCCCCAATCCAAAACGGATCACAAAATACAAACAACAAGCATACAACACATAAACATTTTGACAAAAGTCAAGGTATAGCTCGACTTGCCTTTAAAGAAGATTCGCAAGTCCAAACCCTCAAAAAGAAGCTTGAATCCCTCGAATCATCTCCAAACATGACCAATCTAATCAAATACGACATCTACAAGTCAAAAGAAACCTAATGATACCCATATCGACTATATTCGAGATGGGTCTAACACGGACCCCAAAAATGAATTCAAAAATAAAAGAGGTAAAATCAGAATTTTATTTAGAATAATGTTCCCCATATCAAGAGGAGTCTATGGTTGAAAATCCATGCAAAAATGAGTGAAAAACAAGGTTCAAATTGAAGAAAATAATTTTAAGCTTACCGTCAAAACCCCCCAAAATCATGTTTGGAATAAAGGATTTGAAGATGGATTAGTGAAGAAATCATTGGGAAATGATGGAATAAAGGTTTAGAAACTTACCCATGAAAGAAATCTTGAAATCTCCTTTGAAATTATTGTAATTCGAGCTCTCTAGGTCCAAAAAAAAAGGAGAAATGGGGTTTTGGATCGAGATTGGGAATTAAATCTGCCCAGGCATACATTGCCTTTCATGAACGTGAAGGACAACCAGACCTAAGTCCCGCATTCACGATCAAGACTTCACAAACATGATGAAGGCCGACCCAAACCGGACTAACTTAACCCTTCACGAATGCGGTCCCACCATCGCGTTCGCTATTCCTAACATCTTTCTTCTCTGTGAACACAACCAGTGGCCCGCGAATGCGAAGAAGTACTAGTAGCTGCACCACAAACAGCTGCATCAACAACATACTTGGCTCAAAAACACTTCGAAAATACCCTCGAAATTCATTCGGGACCCCACAAAAACAAACCAATAATGCTACTAGGCTGACTTCGACGTTCTAGACTCAATGGTGACATAAGATTTTTGAAAAAGGACCACTTTTTAATAAATTAGACCCTGGGACCCCGTTTAGGCCAAATTTAACTAGTTATTCAAATGGAGGGTCAAAATGCAAAATAAAGGCTCGAGACCTGGACTAACCCAAAATCGACATTTTGGATCTAATGAAACTATCAAAATCATCATCCGAGATGCAGATCACAAAATGTTGACCAAAGTCAAACTAACCCTTTTAAGGATGTTCAAAACCACAATTCATTTAAAACACTTTTGAACACATCGATAATCGTGCCAACCATCCCCACAACTTATAAACAAGATAAAGCAACTACAAGGAAAGGCAAAATGGTCAAAACACAGAAATTTCTAAATTCCAATATGAGGGTTATTACAGTATCCACCACTAAGATTCATGCTCGTCCTCGAACGCACAAGCAAGAAAATGCCAAAATAGGTGTAAGATAGAAAAACGCCCTCAAGAAACACTAAGTAAGCAATCCAATGCGGAGTCACAACCATAGAACTATTGTTCTCACCATAAAACTAGAAACCTACCACATAAGGACTCACCAGCTTACAACACTAACATCTAAGGCCAAAATTCTCAATAAAGCTAAATTTCTATATTTTCGAACTTCCTCTATACTTAAACTCTAGGTCGAACGCAACAGAAGTTCTAAACATACCCGGCTAACCTAAACCTGACCAAGGCACCACAAGACACTGGCTATAACCACAAGACAAAAAATGTTCCTCGGACCCACAAAAGCAAAGGAATCCATAATTCACATAACTACCCACGAAAATACCAAATCGATCTACCTAAGGCCGATACTATCACTACCAAAACAAACCTCACAATAGCCTCATGCTAAAGATACCAGGCCAGAATTCGGTATCAAAGTCACCTACAACATCAAAAGTCACACTTAGCACACTAGATCACTATCCAATAGTCAAAACCTACTTCTTAACCCTTGAGGCAATCAAGAATCAACATAAACTCTATATACCATAGACATGAAGTCTCTAAATAACACTAAAAACCCAAGTTACTCATCATAATAACACGTGCAACCCTCAATACCCAAAGTCATCAAATAACTCGAAGTCCTCAATAATCTGGTAGAACAAGGAGTCTTCTCAATCTCACACACATAAGCAACTTGTTGTGACCAAAAAAATTAACCCATAGAAGAAGTGTAACAACCACTATATGTCACTGATAGACACCCAATTCACGAATCAAAACTTGGAAGAATCACCGCTAAACTCTGCATAAGTTACCGATGAACCACACTATCAGGACTTTCTATTTCTAAATCGAACCCATAGACAAGTTCTGAATGTATCAAATTTCCCTATGCACCAAAAAATCGTATATTTTCCCTTAACTCTATTCACATTAAGTAATCTTTAACACAAGAGTCGTGGACTAATACGGCACAGCCGATCCACCACTAAGGAAACATCTACGGGGTAGCAAATATCAATAGATCTAGCAAAACTCGTGAATCATATCAAGACTCAATGCCAAATAGATAAACACATAAGAGAATGTAGAACCACAGTTAAATACTATTAAGGTATGACAAAGGTGCACCAAGAACCATACTTGTGGTTACTGTACAAGAAGCTCCTGCCTTGAGTCCATCCTATGGACCATGATACTGAGATACATCATCTCCTGGAGCAATTGGTGAATCATCTTTCTGTCTAACCTGTGGGCATCATCTCCTGGAGCAACTGGTGAAGCATCTTTCTGTCTAACCTGTGGGAAATCCCTCCTATAGTGCCCAAGATCCCCACATAAGAAGCAACCCAAAGAAGTCGAAGCTCGCTGATCTAGGCCTGAAGAACCAGAATGACCACCCTGATCTAACCCTCTCTAAGTGTAACCATGAAGGTCCTGACCTCCATCATGCATATCACTATAATTATAAAATTATTGGGCCATTTGGCCTACAATCCTCTCATATCTCCATACAAAATCTCACTAAAAACACTCGAGCAAACTAATCCCACAAAAAAGAAGGTGATCCAACTGGTTTACCCTCTACAAAGGTCCTCCACCACTATCTAGCTGGCCCAAAGAATTGAAAGGAAGTGATATGTAGTCCATTAGAATCCACCAAACCAAGAACATATAGGCATCAACTCTAGGATCTCCATTGAATAGAGGAGGATACGTCCTCATGAACTCTACATTTCTAATATGTACTCCATGGATATAAAGGGTAAAGTCACTAGATGTGGAGGAATCCTTGGAAATATCTCAATAACACTAGGAGAACCAGTAGTAGTCACAGATTCATCTAGAGTCTAAAGCCCTGAAGTAGCATGCTGAATCAAAATAGGAGCCACCCTCTGAAGGAAACCCAACACTAGAACCAAACAATCCTCAAGCATAGATATGGTCATGGGTGGTGTCTGAACTGGTCTCAAGCCCTCTAACACACTAGAACTACCAGCTCTAGCAACCCTAGAACCCAAAGACGCAACCCTAACCTGACTTCTAACTGGTTTAAGCATGCCAAACTAACCTCTACCTCGAACCGTGCTTCTTTTATACACTAAAGGTACGGGCTCTGAATCTCTACCTAAGAAATAATGCATGTTCACCATCAGTAGGAGAGTGAATAAGAGATTTTGAGTTATACAAAGCTAAGAAAGCATGAAGTAGAATGAAGAAATGGATTTCTCCTAAAGTCATGTAGCCTCTCGAAGATAGATAATGGACGTCTTTACACCGATCCACAAGAATCTATTAAACTAGGCTTGTATAAATAAGACCAATAAACCTGGGCTCTGATACCAATTGTCAACCCAAAAATAGGTACGTGATGACACTTGTCACACCATCCGGACAAGTAAACCTAACCCATACCAAAGAACACAATTTAAGGAAAAAGAGGCGGAAGCAGAAGAATCGATGTAATCCCAATTATATATATATATATATATATATATATATATATATATAAGAAAAAAGTTTCAAAGATACATCCAGGTCTGGTTGTCACTAGTACAAGACTCTAATACAAATTCAGAATAATAATAATCATCTAAAACGTGTTTGATGCAAATAAAACATAATACATAAGTAGAGAGATTCAAGAAATTCTGAAGTCTGTCAGCCTCTACCTCGATCTTAGCAATATCCAATGCTAAAGGAGCAAAATCTACAATCTACCACTCGAACCAATACCAACACAGGGTGCATAAAATAAGAAAAATGAAAGAGAAACAAGAGTTAGTATGAAACCACGTGTACTCAGCAAGCATAGTCGATAATTAACCCTAATCTAAAGCAATGACGAGAACCACCACCCCAACTACCTTAGGTTTCCCAAACAGTTGATAACCCACAATTACAACACTTCATCCTATTGGGGTATCCCAACACAATGGTCCACAGGTTTACCAAAACAGGGTAGGCACATTAATCTAGGTGAATCAACACTAATCACTTCATGATCAACAAATAAGGAAAGTCAGTTATGAAGAATACTCACTAATACGATAAATCAGGATTAATCAACGATAATCCACCAATAATATGGGATCAAAACATGGGGAGTGTACATATATAAGAGTGTATCTCATGCTACCAAAGGTGCTACATAACTATCTCCCTAATCAAGCCACAACCATATCCCACATCTCAAAATACCCCAGCTTCCCAACCAATATAAGATGATATAAGTAATGTAATGAAATGAAATGAATGCTCAAACACAGTATCGCAAACAAGTTCTATCACGATAATACAATACAAGAGTAAATACTAACACAATACTAAATCATACCAAAGAATGTCAATGCAACGCAAATGATGCAATGCACTATAGTGAGGATGATGAGATGATGATGAATCTTTGAAACTTATAGCATAACTTTATGTATACACCTACCGAGCAACGTTGCTTCTCGAGTAGGACCCATGGGGGGGTAGCAACCTATATACCTCCAGAATCTCAATCTCATGTCTCAAAACAACCTTAGCATCACATTCCTCAGTATAGGCATTTTATAAAGTGTCTCATTTTCTTTTGAATTGGGAAAAACTTAGGGGTATCAATCTCATGGGCATGTATGAATGATATAAGGATATAATGCTCATAATCAAATCAGTATAAAAATATTAAAGAAGTCACTACAAGTATAAGTGAACTCAGAATCAACTCCATATGACAATGTTCCATGATGTAAGCAATCGTAGGGCACCACTGGTATAAATAGTCATGCATGCCATCAATAATATAATTAAAATTCCCTCATTTGAGTATTATCAATATGATAAAGGCAATTTAATGTACTAACATGGCCTATGATAACAAGGCAAGCCCTTACTAGGTGACACAATGATAAATATGGCAATCAAATGCACAATCATAGCCAATAATATAAACTCAAGCCCCCAATCGGGCATCACCACCATACATATACACCAAATCAATAATAATATGCACATAAACCCCCACTCGGGCACGCGATAATAAATAGATTCTCAAGTAAATAATAATGTTCACCTAAGCCCCCACACGGGCAACACAAAATTAACAACAATCTTAATAAAAACATATATAGCGAAACTAGCCAAACCTAGATTATTCCAAAGGTTAAATCTCATCCACTATTACAAGTACATTTATACTCTAAGTATTCTCTAAATGTCATTAATCCTTGATCTTCACAATAAAATCCGCTAAATACAATTCAAGCTTTAAAATAGGCATCCAATATTAATATTTTAAGATCACTAAGTTATCTATCTACATTCTACTCAAGGGATAATTACAAGCAACAATACTAACTAAGAAAGACAATAATCTTACTACAATCCACCAAAATACTCTCGTACCCACAGAGATGCTCGTATTTTACCCTAAGTGGGACCCCCAATCCTAAACTAATCACAAAATATAAACAAACAAGCATACAACACATAAACACTTTAGAAAAAGTCAAGGTATAGCTCAACTTGCCTTTAAAGAAGATCCGCAAGTCCAAACACTGTGTAAAGCCTCAACCAAAAGCTCTACTCCCTCGAATAATCTCCAAACATGACCAATCTAATCAAATATGACATCTACAATTTAAAATAGATCCAACAATATTCATTTCGACTAGATTCGAAATGGGTCTAACACGAACCCAAAACATAGAATCAAAAATGAAAAGGGTAAAACCAGAATTTTATTTAAGAATAATGTTCCCTATATCAAGAAGAGTCTATGATTGAAAAACTATGTGAAAGCGAGTGAAAAATAAGGTTCAAATTGAAGAAAATTATTTTTAAACTTTACCGATAAAAACCCCAAAATGATGTTTGGAATTAAGGATTTGAAGATGGATTAGTGAAGAAATCATTGGAAAATGATGGAATAAAGTTTTAGAAACTTACCCATGAAAGAAATCCCAAAATCTCCTTTGAAATCGCCCTAATTCGAGCTCTCTAGGTCAAAAAATAAAGAAATGGGGTTTTGGGTCGAGATTGGGAATTAAATCTGCCCAAGCATACATTTCCCTTAGCGAACGCAATCCAGTAGCTGCGAATGCAAAGGTCAACCTGACCCGAGTCCTATGTTCGCGGTCAAGCCTTCACGAACGCGATGAAAGCCGACCCTAACCAGACTCACTTAACACTTCACAAATGCAGTCCTACCATCGTGTTCGTGATGCCTAAAATTTTTCTTCT
The DNA here is from genome assembly GCA_031232105.1 of Capsicum rhomboideum. NCBI lineage: Eukaryota > Viridiplantae > Streptophyta > Magnoliopsida > Solanales > Solanaceae > Capsicum > Capsicum rhomboideum. The sequence continues at coordinate 45,067,037 of CP124716.1, forward strand.
CCGCAAATACGGCCAAGGGCCAATGAATGCGAAGAAGGACTAGTAGTTGCACCAGAAACAACAACTTAAACAATATACTTGGCTCAAAAACTCTTCGAACAGACCCTCAAAATTCATTTGGGACCCCACAAAAATAAACCAATAATGCTACTAGATTGATTTCGACGTTCTAGACTCAATGGTGACATTAAATTTTTGAAAAAGGATTGTTTTCAATAAATTAGACCTCGAGATCCCTCTCAGGCCAAATTTAACTAGTTTTTCAAATAGAGGGTCGAAATGTGAAATAAAGGCTTGGGACCTCAACTAACCACACTACTAACCCAAAATTGATATTTTGAATCTAACGAAACTGTCAAAATAATGATCCAAGGCTCGTATCACAAAATGTTGACCAAAGTCAAAGTAACCCCTTTAAGGATGTTCAAAACCACAAATTCATTTAAAACACTTCTGTACGCATCAAAAATCTTGTAAACTATCCCCACAACTCATAAACAAGATAAAGTAACCACGGGCAAAGGAAAAATGATCAAAACATAGAAATTTCTAAATTTCAATATGAGGGTCATTACATTTTTCTTTTAGGCATTACAAGAGAAATTCATCATACAACTAATGTTGCAATTCTTGCATCATTTTAAACTTTTATATTAACTTCTGTTTTAAAAAACCTTCTACTTATCTTGAATACTTTCAACATATTATAGATCTTATAGTTACTATTGGTATCTAATACCTATAGTGAAGAATCAATAATGGTTAAATAAATCATGAAAATAATTTTCATTAAAGTCTTACTTTGTTTCTTGTCCTTTAAAGTTGAAAGAAACTCCTTGCAATTTCTCTTCCAATGTCCTTGCTTCTATCATTGAAAATATTCTACTTCAAATTCAGAGTGACTAAAAAATCAAATCTTGAGAAACTCTTTTCTCAATTTACACCTCAACTTCTCCAGTTGTTCAACAATATCATCTATATGATTGATACATGCTCGATTGAAGAATTTATAGTCAAATAGAGTCTTAGATAACCAGTATCTAATTATTTTACTTTGTGTACCTTACACTAATTAAACATTTTCTTAAGATGTTCATCAATTTATTTTGAATCCAAATCCTAATGTTTTCCCTGAAGTTCAAAAGTTATAAAAGCAAGGATGTTGCACTTGGAAAGAAGACATTCTTCAAATTATTTTTGATAAATCCTTATACCCTAACATCATCCTAAAATGGGATAGTTTTGTTAAGATTATTGATCTCATCAATTAGCTTTTCATGCATGAGAACAATTCTCAAGTTTATATACCAATCATCCTGGTTTAGTCACACCAACTTATTGGCATCAAGTGTGCCATGTAATAATAACTCGGACATATTGAGAAATTAAAAGTACAAAAGTAAAAGCAGTAATGCAAGAACATATTTATATTTAACATAAAGACATGGACTTTTTTCTAAATGATATTTTCACTAATTACCATATACCCTCATTATGGTGTGAGAAATATCTATTTCTTTTAGTAGATAAAAGGAATCCTTCAATAATATGTGTGAGCCCCCCGGTAGTCAGGTCATTTCTCACATATACTTTAAAGGTAGGTACTCTTACCAATTGTATCTCTATACAAATTCCTTAAATAGCTTTATGTCAAATGGCCCCCTGGTAGTTAGGTCGTTTCTACTAAGATAGTTGAGTTCAACAATCATGATAACAAAGAATCAATTACATCTCATACTTAAATAATTCTTTTCATCCACGCATCTAATGCAATAAATAATTTTAATTTATTCTCACACTACAAGCCTCCTGGTAGTCAAGTCGTTCCTTGTAAAGAAGAAATAAATAAAAAGTATTTATTTTGATGGATAACTGTAAAATAAAATATCTTATATTTTATTATTTAAGAACTCAAATTTTTGTCGGATAAAATTATTATTAAAACAACTTTTAATAACATGGCGATCAAATTACTAATAGCATGTGAATTTAGTTTAAATTATATGTATTCATAGTCCTAATCTACATATATTTATATTATTAAAAGAAGAGGTCAAAGCCTCTACATTAAGCCAAGTGGTATCTCAAGAATAAGCCACTTGGTAATTTGGGTAGCTATTAGTTACTACTATTTTTAATTTGTTTTTAACATTTTTTAAATAAATTTAAATTTTGACAGATAGTTTCCAAATTTTATAAAGTTCAAATTTTAAAAATTATATAGATGAGTTTGAGTCCTAATATACTGCTAACCTCCATCTATTTTTTTAGTTTTAAACTTATACTTCTTACACGATAACTACTACAGAAATTAGTTTCTCTCTTCTCTAATTCGTAGAAGTTTACCTCTCATATGTGAAATGTTTCAAATAAAATTATCCATTAAAATAGCACAAAAATAAAGAGTAAAATCAGAAAAGGATAAAAATTCACCCAAACACCCATATCAAACAAAAACTGCAGATACATTTTTATTCAAGGTAGAGATGAAATCACTATGGGAGAAGAATTTTATCATTGGTGAGAAAGATTTAAATGTAACGACCTTCTTGGTCATTATTTAAAAGTCTTACGCTCCAAAATTTCATGTCTAAATTCCTTCCGACTTAGAAGTTACAAATTTCACGCTAGGCTAATTTTGCTCTGTTTTGGAGTGAGGGGTAGTCTTGCAAAATCTAGGAATAATTTAGACCAGTATTGTGGGAATGGTGTTGATTCCTAGTTAGCTAAGGCGATAAGAAACCCGTAGAATTTTACGAAACTGAATTTGAGTTAGTAGAACTCTCAAAATTGACCTTAGCATAAAGGGCATTTTCGTAATGTCCCAGAATCGAGGTGTATTGTAAAAAGGGATATTTTTGGATGAAAATGGATATTCTATCCTTCGACACCGCTATAGCAATTGACACACAGCTATAGCGGTGACCGCTATAGCAGAATAATTACCGCTATAGCGCTGGTTAAAAGCGGTCAAGGCCACTATAGCAGTGGCCTACCACTATAGCAGTACTGCTATAGTGGTAGAGACCATAGATTAAAGGGATTAAACCCTAAAAAATTTTATTATTTTATAAACTTATTTTGGGGCAAGATGAAGACAATTTAGGGCAAAAATCACCGGTTTACCTATGTTTAACTTCATTAAGGTAAGGAATTCAGTCCCTTTAACTTGTAATTACTTCTTAATCCTTAGAAGGTGTAAATTATGGAGTTCAGAGTGGGTTTAGGGTGGATTTTGGTATGTTTGTTGGTGCAAGGGTGAAATTGACCATTAGGTTAATGGGTTTTGTTTATTAATAATGAAATTGGCCTTGCATTCCATTAATTCTCTATTCATTCCATGAAATTTGTAGTTTAAGGTGAATACGGGGGAAATATCCCTAGAACGGTTAAGAATGATTATGAACTAACTTTAGGGGGTTGGGGGTGGCTTATAACTCCCGCTATGTTAGGTCATTTCATTAGTGCGGTGTTTGTATGCATGTTTTAAAACATGATCAAGTGGAAAAGGTATGGGAAGGGAAAGCTCAGGCTTAAAGTTGTGCAAGCTTGGTTTAAGGTAGGTGATGTGGTGTATTTAATCCAATTTGTGTTATATGTGCATATTAACCACTTTGTAGTGTGATTAGTTAATTCTTGTGGTGTGCTTGGTCATTGCAATGTCTACTTGTTTTATGACTTGGCCTCTTTATACTATAAATTATGGAATGTTTCGCTATTTGAGACATTCTCGTAGGTTGCTGGATTAAAGATTACAGACACTCATGTTTGGGTTTTTTAGTACATGGACGGTAATTGTCCCTTGCAGGTCATAGATAGAGGGTGGGTATATAAACCTTAGCATGTGTGTATGGGTTTCAAGGTATGTATTAGTATGACAGTTCCTTGAGTGAACTGGGGAATTTATATTTTTGTGCTTTTCTTTGTTGGTTGTCTTGAATTGAGTTGTATATCATTGCCTTAATGACACTTATTGACTTGTTGGCTTATCTCTTGAATGCTACTTATACATATATATTGAAAGTTTGATGTGCAAACATGTGTTATCTAATTGTACTATATTTTGGTTAAGTTTCCATATTTCTATCTTGGGTTATTCAAATGATCCTACAAGTACACTGTGGTTTGTTTGTGTACTGATACTACACCTGCATTTATTTTTGTAAGCGCAGCACATATTCCATCTGATTCATTGAGACCTCAGTTGTGATTTCAGTAGTCGATTTTAGATTTTAGGGTGAGCAGCTTATCTAGGACACCATGATATCTTTCTCTTATTTAGACGTTGTCCTTTGTTTGGACTTGTTACCTTTTATAGTTTTGGGGTTGCATCCCCACTTGATATTCTTAGTATGTTTTGGTACACCGACTTTTGGGTCCTAGGGTATTTTTGTTTGGTATTTTATTTCCGTACATTCTTAAGTTGTTAGATTGAATAGTTATTACACTATTTATGGGATAGTTCTTGTACTTTTACTTGAGTGTTGATCAATGCTTTCTAGTTTATTGGTTATCCCATCGGGTGACTAGTGTGAGTACCACTCATGATGGATTTGGTTCATGACAAATTTGGTATCAGAGCTTAGGTTTCGTCGATCTCTTTGTACCAAAATGGGTCTAGTAGTGTCTCACAGAACGGTACGTAGACAAATGTACTTTTCTTTGAGAGGCTATAGGACTTTAGTAAATCTGTCTTTCTTGCTTCTTTTGTGCTATGGCTTGATTCTAATTGGTATCTGGTGATCCAAATTGGTATCTGATCCTTCACTCTTTTGTCCGCAGATGGTGAATACTAGGTCGATCAGAACTCGAGCAGCAGCCCCAGTGCTGGTCACTCCAGTTGAGGATCCAGCCGTGAAAGAAAGAGGAAGGAGAGGACGAGGACGAGCCACACCCGTCAGGGGTAGAGCTCAAGCAGGTACGGGTCAAGCTAATAAGAGGGAAACATCCCCTCCCCCACCCCAGGATCATTTTGAGGAGAGGGAAGTAGTAAAGAAGCAGGAGATTGAGCCTGAGGTGGTGGTACTAGTTAGGGTTTTAGCTCTACCTCCCATGTCTGCTTAGAAAGTTTTGGCTTTTCTGAGTAGGTTGGCGGGGACTGGAGCCACCTCCACTATTCTGGCTTATCAGGCTCCAGTTGTGCACCCTACTATTGCTATGGCTCCTAGGATATATGAGACTTTAGGCATGGATGTTTTTCCTCATTCGATTTTAGGTTATGTGATGACTGGTACTGAACATAACCTACTGACTAAGTTCTTAAAGAAGAAACCTCCTACTTTTTAGGGTACAGAATCTGAGGATGCTTTTGAGTTTATTATTGATTTTTATGAGAGGCTACATAAGATGGGTATTATAAAGTAGCATGGGATTAAGTTTGTAACCTTTCTACTAGAAAAGGATGCTAAACAGTGGTGGAAAGCATATGTTGAGTGTCGGTCACCTATTTTTCCTCCTTTTACTTGGGAGCAATTTTATGCTCTATTTTTGGATAAGTATGTACCTCGTGCCCTCTATAATCGTAAGAAGGATGAGTTTTTGGCTTTGGAGTAGGGTGATATGTCAATTACATCTTATGAGGCTAAGTTTCATGCCTTGTCTTGTTATACTACTCCACTGTTAACTACGGAGTAAGAAAGGATTCATCTCTTTACTAAAGGTTGAATTACGACCTTCAGGTGTTGACTATGCAAATGACTTTTGTGGGAAAAAGGTTTAATTATGTGTTAGATTGTGTGAAGAAGTTAGAAGGTGTGGTGCAGGTGGGACAGGCTAAGATGCTAGCCAAGAAGTCTCCAAATATTGGGAATTTCAGTGGATCCTATTCTAAGAGTCAGTAAGACTTTTCAGCTCGCTCGATTCAGTCAGCTATGCTAGCTTCTACTGTGATACCGGCTAAAGGACCTTCTCAGACTCAGGTTGTTAGAATCCAAGGGGCTTCTTATTCTTCTGCCAGTCGGCCTTCTCTAGAGCATGGGTGTTATTATTGTGGTGTTGTTGGTCATTTTAAAAGGGAGTGTCCAGTGAGGTAAGCGAATGGCCAGACACAGCAGCAAGCTCGGGCACTGGTTCCAGCAGGTAGAGAAGAGGGAAATGGTAGGGGTCGTCCATAGGGTGGATGGAGAAATTAGGCAGGGTGGTCGTGGTAATGCACCACATAAGCGCAGCTGGGTAGAGAGTTAGCTCAGATTAATAACTTGGCCGATGGTTATTTATTTTTGGAAAAGACTAATACCGAAGCTTCTGATACAGTGATCACAGGTACTATTTCTGTCTATGACAAGATGGCTTCTGTCTTATTTGATCTGGGGTCCACTTATTCTTATATGTCTATTTAGTATGTTATGGGTCTGAGTCTAGTTTGTGATATTCTTGACTATCTTGTGCATGTGTCTACTCTGATTAGGAAGTGTGTGATAGTTGCGCATGTTATCGGTCTTGTTCTATTTTGTTTGTGGGTTTTTAGACTTGGGTAGACTTAATTATCTTGGATATGTTGGACTTTGATGTAATCTTGGGTATGACCTGATTTCTCTGTATCATACTGTTTTAAATTGTAATGCTAAAAGAGTGAGTCACTCTAGCTATGCTTGGGATGAGGGAACTAGAGTGGACGGGAGTGTATAAGGCCAAATAGATAAGGATCATATCATTTTTCCGGGCTAGAGGGATAGTGGGGAAGGGGTGTTCAACATTTCTAACTAATCTTTGGGATGTGGGTGCAGGGTCCCCTTCTATTGAGTCGGTTTCTATCATTTTTGAGTTCCAGGATATGTTTCCTTTACATTTACCGGGTATGCCTCCAAATAGGGATATCGACTTCTGCATTGACTTAGAGCTGGGAACTCACCCCATTCTATTCAACCATATCGAATGGCACCTGCAAAGTTGAGGGAACTCAGGGCTCAATTGCAGGAACTACTTGATAAGGGTTTTATTAGTCCAAGTGCTTCACCTTGGGGTACTCTAATTTTTTTGTTAAGAAGAAGGATAGTAGTACAAGGATGTGCATCAATTACGGGCAGTTGAGTAAGGTCACCATCCACAATAAATATCCTTTACCTCGTATAGATGACTTGTTTGATCAGCTACAGGGTGCAACAGTTTTTTCAAAGATTGATTTGCGGTCGGGTTATAATCAGTTAAAGATTAGATCCGAGGATCTTCCAAAAATGGCTTTTAGAACTTGGTATGGCCATTACGAGTTTCTGGTAATGTCTTTTGGATTGACTAATGCACCTGCAACTTTCATGAGTTTGATGATTGACATCTTTAAATCCTCTTTGGATTCTTTCGTGATTGTGCTCATTGATGATATTATGGTGTACTCCAAAAATAAGGAAGAGCATGCAGGCCATCTCCATATAGTTTTGGGAATTCTGAGGGAAAAGCATTTATTTGCTAAAGTTTTCCAAATGTGACTTTTGGCTATCTTCTGTTGCCTTTTTTGGGAACGTGGTTTCAAAGGAGGGAGTAATGGTGGGCCTTCTGAAACTTAAAGTAGTTAAGAGTTGGATTCAACCTATAACCAAGATAAAGAGTTTTGTGGGTCTTTCCAGTTATTATCGCAGGTTTGTCAAAAACTTTGCATACGTTGCAACTCACTTGAAAAGGTTGACTCAAAAGGAGGTATCGTTTGTTTGGTCAGACCAGTGTGAAAAGAGCTTCTAAAATCTCAAGACACTTTTGACTAAAACACCTATTCTTTCACTACCGGTTGAAGGTAAAGATTTTATTGTGTATTATGATGCCTCACTTTTAGGTTTTGGTGCTGCGTTGATACAGGATAAGAATGTTATTATGCATGCTTCGAGGCAGTTGAATCCTCAGGAAAGGAATTACCCAATCCATGATTTAGAGTTAGCAGCGATGGTATTTGTATTAAAAACTTGGAGACACTATCATTATGGTGTCAAGTGTGAGGTCTTTACTGACCATCGTAGTCTGCAATATGTGTTTACTCAAAGGGATTTGAATCTAAGGCAGAGATGATGGATGAAATTATTAAAGGACTATGATTTGACCATTCAGTATCATCTGGGTAAGCCGAATGTGGTGGCAGATGCATTAAGCCGAAAGGCCGTAAGTATGGGCAGCTTTTCATTCTTGAGAGTGTCCAGAAGATCATTAGCTAGAGAGTTTTAGACTCTAGCATCCTTGAGCATGCAATTTGGGGTTTAGAACAGGGGTGGAATATTGTCTAGTACCGAGGTAAAATCAACCTTTATGGAGCAGATTAAGTCCAAGCAGTTCAAAGATAAGAAGTTGAATGTACTCTAAGACAAGGTAGTGAGTGGGGAGAGATCAGCCACCACTCTTGATGATGGAGGGGTATTGTAGTTTAAAGAAATGTTATATGTTCCTCGGGTTGGTGACTTAATTAGTGATATACTTTCAGAGGCCCATGGATCGCGTTATTCTATTCATCCGGGCACGACCAAAATGTACGACGACTTGAGACAACTTTATTGGTGGTGGGTGATGAAAAGGGACATAGTGGATTACGTGTTCAAGTGTCATAACTATCAACAGGTAAAGTATGAACATCAAAGGCCTGCGAGTTTACTTCAGAGGATGTCTATACCTATGTAAAAGTGGAAGCATATTGCCATGGACTTTGTAGTGGGGCTCCCTAAGACATTAGAAAAGTATGACTCTGTTTGAGTGATAGTTGATCGGTTAAAGAAATCAGCTCACTTCTTGCCAGTTCGAGTAGATTATAGATCTCAGCAATTGGCAAAAATATATGTCAAGGAGATCATCAGACTTCATGGGGTGCCACTTTCTATCATTTCAGACAGGGATATAAAGTTTACTTCCAAATTTTGGGACAGGTTTTATGAGGATTTGGGCACCAAGTTTGATTTTAGTACTGCCTTCCATCCTCAGACTGATGGTCAGTCAGAGCAGACAATTCAAGTGTAGAGTATATGTTGAGAGTCTACATGATTGATTTTTGTGGTCATTGGGACTAGTTCCTCCCGTTGTGTGAGTTTTCATACAATAGTAGCTACCACTCCAACATTGATATGGCTCCATTTGAGGAACTTTATAGGAGAAAGTGCAGGTCACCTATTGGATGGTTTGATATGGGAGATGTTAAACCTTTGGGCACCGATATGGTAAAAGATACTCAAGAAAAGGTAAAATTTATTTAGACTATGATGTTGGCTGCCTAAAGTAGACAAAAAAAGTATGCAAACTGAAAGGTGAGGGACATGTACTTCAAGTCTGGGGAGCAAGTGTTTCTCAAGGTATCTCCTTGAAGGGAGTCATGAGGTTTGGTAAAAAAGGCAAGCTCAACACTTGATATATTGGTGCCTTCGAGGTTCTTGAGAAGTGGGTCCAATTGCGTACAGGTTATCCCTATCACTGGGTTTGCCAGGGGTTCATCTAGTATTTTATGTTTCCATGTTGAGATGCTAGAGATGGAGACTACATTATTAAGTGGGATTCAGTGCTTTTGGATAAGGATTTGACTTATGAGGATGAACCGATAGCGATACATGATCATGACATTCGTAAGTTGAGGATGAAGGAAACACATTCTGTTAAGGTTCAATGTAAGCATCGTATGGTTGAGGAATCCACTTGGGAAATCAAGAACGACATGCGAGATAAGTACCATCAGTTGTTCGAAGATACAGGTACTCTTTTTATTTCTCATCCTGCCCTATTTTTCTAGTTTGATTATTTGGGGATGAACGATGGGTAAATTGGTATCTTTTGTAATGACCCTCTTGGTCGTTATATAAAAGTCTTACATTCCAAAATTTTGTGTCTAAATTCCTTCCGATTTGGAAGTTACAAATTTTAGGCTAGGCTAGTTTTGCTCTATTTCAGAGCGAGGGGTAGTCTTGGAAAATTTGGGAATAATTTAGACCGGTTTGGTATAAAAGGTGTTAAATCCTAGTTAGCTAAGGCGATAAGGAACCCGTAGGATTTTATGAAGCCGAATTTGGGTTAAGTTTGCTATAGCAGTGGACTACCGCTATAGCATACTGCAGATTAAACGGATTAAACCCCAAAGTAGTTTCCTATTTTATAAACTCATTTTGGGGCAAGAGGAAGGCTATTTAGGGAAAAAGTAACTGGTTTACCTTCGTTTAACTTTTGTAAGGTAAGGAATGCACTCCCTTTAACTTGTAATTACTTCTTAATCCTTAGAAGGCATAAATTATGGAGTTCAGGGAGGGTTTTAGGATGGATTTTGGTATGTTTGCTGGTGCAAGGGTGAAATTGAACATTAGGTTAATGGGTTTTGTTTACTAACCATGAAATTGACCTTGCATTCCATAAATTAACTAATCATTCCATTAAATTGGTAGTTTTAGGTGAATTGTATGGGAAATAGCCCTATAACGGTTAAGGAATGATTATGAACTGACCTTAGGGGGTTGGCGGTGACTTATAACTTCCTTTATGTTAGGTCATTTCGATAATGTGGTGTTTGAATGAATGTTTTAGACCACGAGCAAGCAGAAAAGGCATGGAAAGACAAAGCTCAGGCTTAGTGTTGGGCAAGCTTAGTTCAAGGTAGGTGATGGAACTTGTGTTATATGTGAATATTAACTACTTTGTAGTGTAATTGGTTAATCCGTGTGGTGTGCTTGGTCATTGCAATGTCTACTTGTTTTATAACTTGACCTCTTTATATTGTAAATTATTGAATGTTTCAGCATTTGAGAGGTTCGCACAGGTTATTGGATTTCATGTCTGGGATTTTTTGTACATGGATGGTAATTGTCCCCTACAGGTCATAGCTAGAGAGTGGGTATATAATCTTTAGCATGTGCGTATGGGTTTCAAGGTATGTATTAGTATGATGGTTTCTTGAGTGAATCGGAGAATTTGTATTGTTGTGCTTGTACTTGTTGGTTGTCTTGAATTGAGTTACATATCATTGCCTTAATGACACTTGTTGACTTATTGACTTGTCTCTTGAATGCTACTTGTACATTTATGTTTAATGTTTGATGTGCAAGCATATGTTAGCTAATTGTACTCTATTTTGGTTAAGTGTCCATATTTTAATCTTAGGTTATTCAAATGATCCTACCAGTATACTGTGGTTTATTTGTGTACTGATACTACGCCTGCATTTACTTTTGTAAGTACATCACATATTCCAGTTGATTCACTAAGCTCTCACTTGTGATTTCAGCAGTCGATTTTGGTTTTCAGGGTGAACAGCATATCTGGGATACCATGAGATCTTTCTCTTATTTAGACATTGTCCTCTGTTTGGACTTGTTACCTCTTACAGTTTTCGGGTTGCATCCCTACTTGACATTTTTAGTATGTTTTGGTACACCAACTTTTGGGTCCTAAGGGATTTTTGTTTGGTAGTTTGTTTTTGCACATTCTTAAGCTGTTAGATTGAATGGTTATTACACTATTTATGGGATAGTTCCCATACTTTTACTTGAGTTTTGATCAATGCTTTCGGGGTTATTGGTTCTTCTACCGGGCGAGTAGTGTGGGTGCCACTCACGACGGGTTTGGGTCATGAAATTAAAGGTACAAAACTTCATGCTTGGTTTGTCTTTGATTTCACACTTCTGTGTATCAAATGCTCAATGTTTGTATTGGTGTATTAAAAATGTTAATTTTTAATAATTGCTTGCACCCATAGATTTATTAATGTTTTTTTTTCAAACTGCAAAAGTTCAATGCTTTTTATTAACATTTTTGCAATAATTTATGAAAGCAATCATAAATACCAAGCAAATGTGTCCAAAAATAAACAAGAAAGACCACTAAATCACTCTGCTTTGGTTGTATTCTGCTTCAAATATCCTTGAAATTTTGCCTAATGTGATAGTTGATACAGTTTCACTAACTCATTCGATGCATGATAAGCCAAATAAAAAAATGAAAATTTGAGGCTGAACTATCCATGCAAATCTCATGATCAACGCATAATACTTACACATTACTGAGTCATGTTGCCTGATATCATCTCTAGTGGTTTTTTTTGGTCGACCAGTCCATCAACGACATATCCTATAAAGACCTATTTTTGTGATTTTCCATTTTTATGTGTTTTGACCATTTTTCCCTTCCCCATAGTAGCTTTATGTTGATTTTGGGGTGAGATTCTTCAGATTATTGGGGTGGTTGCTTTTGAGTTAGCCTTACCTCCAGATTTTTTAACTGTTCATCCAGTCTTCCATGTTTCAATGCTCCGATGATATATTCTGGATGAGTCTTACGTGCTTAATTGGGATTCGGTTCAGTTGGATGAGAGGTTGACCTTCATCGAGGAGCCAGTCTCCATTTTAGCCACAGATGATATTGTGTTCTAGAGATGTCCCTGTAGTTAAGGTTGAGTGGAGACATCATTCAGTTGAGGAGGCTTCCTGAGAGGTCGAGTCCGACATGCGTAGTACTTACCCTCAGCTAATTGTCGATTCAGGTACTTCTTTGCCTTTTAGTTTGAGGACGAACTAGAATCTTAGTGGTGGATATTGTAAAGACCTATTTTTGTATTTTTTCCATTTTTATGTATTTTGACCATTTTGCCCTTTTTCCGTAGTTGCTTCATATTAATTTTGGGGTTCAGGGATAGTTGGCATGGTCCCAATGTGATCGGTAAAGTCTTGTGCGAGTTTGTAGTTTTTAGAGGTTTGAAAAGCCTCATTGTTGACTTTGGTCAACCTTTTTGATTCGAGTGCCAGACGCAAATCAAATTACGCTAGCAGATCCAGAGCATCGAATTTGGGTTAGTAGCAGGGTTGGTTCATTTTCATGGCTTTTATATCTCTTTTTGACCCTTCATTTGGAATATAGTGAAATAGAGTCTCGGGGGCTAATTAGTTGAAAACGATCTTTTTTTAAAAATTCGTTTCGCCATTGATTTTGGAACGTCGAAAATAGGCTAGTAGCATATATGAGTTGTTTCTGTTGGATCTCAAATGAATTTCGAGGGTCCTTTTGAAGGTTTTAGGACTTGGCCTTAATTGTTGATGCAACATTTTCTGGTGCATCATGGCCTCTATCGTGATTACATGGCCACGTATCACAATCGCGATGACCAAACTTATGTCCTGGTCAAAGTTGACCCTCGCGATCGTGAGGTGGGGTCCGTAATCGCGAGGCATTGTTCACCTGGATAGTATATAGGTCCCATCTCTCAATATTTCCTCTATTGTTGAATATTTGAGCAAGGGTTTGAAGGTTTTGGGGGCAATTTCTTCACTTCTCAAGCGTGGGTAAGCTCCATAATCCTTTTCCCACCTTTTTATTTCGATTATACCTTCTAAACACCGTTTAAATTGTGATTTCAAAATGGATTTTAGGGGGGGTTTGCTCGAAAAGTTTAAGAAGAGTTTTTCATCAATTAATCACTAGTTTTTAATCTGATCTCACTTGGGTTTTCTTCTATGAGATCCTTTGATCATGGATAATGGTTTTCTAAACAAAAATTCTGATTTTACCCCTTCATTTTCAAAATCATTTTCGAGGTCCATTTTGGAATCGGTTTAGATATGGGCAATATGGTATTGTTGGCTTTCTTATAATACCTAGATGCTATATTTGTGTGTTTTAGTTGATTTCGAGGTCGTTCGAAAGGGGAAGGCTCTGTGTTGAAGCACTTTAGGCCCGAATTTCATCGTTTTGAGGTAGGTTATGACTTAAAATCTTTCAGATTGAGTTGGGTAGTTAATATATAGGTAAAGCATACTATGGGTTGGGGAAAATGGCTATGGGGTTTATATTTTGAGACTACATTTATTGTTGTGTGCCTGTGTGGGGGTTTATTTTGTGTGAATATTGACTTAAGATATTTGATATTATGTGTAGCCCATGTGGGGCCCTTATTTGACATCATCTGGCCTTATTTGTGCATTTAAATGCCTTATTTTTAGATATGATGCCCTTGCGGGGGCTCAAATTGTTATTATAGGCCTTATTAAGCATTGATTGCTTTATCATGATTGAAATACCCAAGTTAGGGGTTGATATGATATTTATAATGTCATACATGCATATTTATTCCAATGGTGCCCATTTATAGTTGAAGAATCATGAATTATAGGCATATTAAGTTGATTTATGAGCTCACCTACATATATACATCATATTGAATTGATTGGATATCTTTTTACTGATCGGATTGTGAGCATTATATCCTTATTCCATACATATACATTCATGAGATAATAGTACCATTGAGGAACACTGTTTTTGAAATAAAATGAGACATTTTTACAAAACCCTCTCCGTGAACACGAGCCAGAGAAGTGAGTTGTGTTGAGATTTAGACTGAGATATGAGATAAAGTATATAGGTTACGAACCCCCCATGGATCCTATTACGGAGCTGTGAACTCGATAGGTATGTACTAAAAGTCATGCGATGACTTTCACCATTTCACCCCATTGTATTGCATTACATTCCATTCGTATATTCTGTGGTTTCAGTGTTCTTGACTTGCCTTCTTGTATTTTTGTGTTTACTCGTGTTGTTTATCTCATTATTATATTAGAACTATTAGTGGAGACGGTGTGAGCTACAATTTGGGAAATATTTTGCATCCAGGTTTACGTGCTCATAGTTTATTTTTATCTACGTTATTTTCTACTTTGCTTAGTCGGCCTATGATACCTACTGTGTACAAATGGACCCGTACTTATCCCTACTATGCCCTTACAGATCTTAGTACGAGCGCTGTCCATGGAGGCTGATTCGTGTCGTGGAGTATGGTGATTCGAGGTACTGGCACCCTCTAGGCCTTCAGAATCGATGTCATGACCTCTTCTATCTTTATTGTCTTTATTTTGGATTAAGAGACAGAGTTTGTATTGTTCAATACTCGGATGTATATTCATATGCTCTACACTTGTGACACCAGGTCTTTAGGATTTATGTATTTCTTTGGATTTCCGCTAAATGTTTGTGTATGAGTTGGTCCGACTTTGTTCTAGAAGTCTCGCTTGTTCTATTTTCCTTATTTCTATCGTTATTATTTCTTTTGGGATGATTGGCTTACTTATCAAGGTTGAGCCGCGATAAGTTCCATCATGACCCAATTTTTGGGTCGTGACAAATTGGTATCAGAGCACCAGGTTTCACCAATCTCATAAGTGTAAGAGCAGGATGTCTAGTAGAGTCTCGCGGAATGGTATGTAGACTTCCGTATGTATCTTTAAGAGTCTATAAGATATCTTTAGGAAAAACTTCTCTAATATGATTCATTATTGGGCGGGTTGTTCTTACCCAATATTCTAAGTTGTGTTCCATTCTTTTGTGTGCAGATGGTGAGGACTAGATCTTTAGAGGCTATGGATGTTGAGCCAGCACTCGAGGATGGAGCCCAGACTAGGGGGCGAGGTAGGGGTCATGTACAACCTTAAGGTAGAGAAAGGACATAAGGAGCTACCCCGGTTAGAGGTAGTGCTAGGGGGATCTCCCCAGACCCCGAGGTTGGGCATGCAGAGAGTATGGGGCCAGCTCAGGCTACACAGGGTACTGCTACCCTTGTATTGGAGTGCTTATTGATTCATTTGTTGACCCGTTTGGAGGGTGTTCCTTTGAGTGTATCAGGTGTTCCTTCAGTTTTGAGTGTTGTACCGTCGTCAGTGCCAATGCCTTCTTATGGTATTCCTCCAACTCCAAGCGTTATTCCTCCATTGGTACCAATATCTACTCATGATATTCCATAGACTTCGAGTGGTGCTCCACCTTATGTACCAGTATCTGATTATGGTATTCCAATTTCACGGGTACAACCATCATCTATGGTACCCCCACGGGTAGATTCACAGCCTATCAGATTTACTATCCCTCTGGTTACTTCGGGTGCAGTTATGTTTTCTGAGGATCAGAAGAGATTTGAGAGGTTCATTCTCTTGGGTCTGTGTTGTGTCCTTTCGCACACGCAAGTGTACGTGGTCGTTCAAGTAATAAAGGCCGAAAGTTCAGATATCGTACCTACAGGGATTTGATGAATTGATTTCTAGTTTGAATTCTTATATATGTTATTCAGTAGGTAACCAATAATAAAGAGTGATTTGTGTTTCTTGAATAAATAAAAACAATTGTAAACATGTCACAGATTAGTTGTGTTGTAATTAAGATTTGAGAAAAGATCTAGGGTTGCGGAGTTTTGACAATCCAGTAGCGCTATCCAATCATTCATCTAATTTGCTTTCCTGAGTTACTAGTTGCAGGTTAATTGTAGCTTTATTGAGCGTTTTTCCAATAACTCTAAGCCTACTCGACTATCCCTAATGCCTATATTTCTATGGTCATCGGTTAATAGTTAAGTGCATAAGGATATCCTCTATATCAACTAAGCTAGGTCACAGGGTATATTTCTATACTCAGTGACGAATTGATTCCCTTTCCTTATAAGTTTCACAAACTAGCCCTATTTCCTCTTTTTCCACTTGTTGTTCCCTTTTTCAAGTCCAACAAACAAGCCCTAGATAATATTGCAAGGTGATCAATCAAACGAATAATTGAAAGCAAGAAGAAATAAATAACTCAATATGTGGAAATAAAAATAGATAATATGATGTTCAAGCCACAACCTTTATGTTGAACCACAATCCTAGAAATTAAGAGGTTTAGCTACTCATGAATCTCTTTGGAAGAAGAGATTTCATGAGTTTACAAGGTAGAAATCGAAAATAAAATAAGAAAATAAAATTAAACCTTGTTCTTGTGCTTTGCCTTAGCTTTTGGCTTCCCCAAATCATTTGTGTATGATTAAAAACGTGGGAGGGGGGTTTATATAGAATTTAGGAACCCTTAGAATGTTTAAAACTAATCCCATTCGAGTTAGGATAAGTCCCGAGTCGCACCACAGCCCAAAAGCAGAGTTGTGGCGCAGGGAACAACTGAATTTTCAGAATAGTAGCCAAACTCGCGCCATACCTTGCTTTGGTGGGTGTGGTGAAATCCTTCAAGTTTCTAGATAGCAGTACAAATCCTCGCCACTGCTTGCTTTGCAGCAGTGGGGCAACCCTCTTCCCCCTGGCCATTTTTCGCTCGTTTTGCTATGTGTTGCGACGTTGATCCTTTCGTGGTTTCTTTTGGTTACTTGTTGCTCCTTTTCTTCTTGTTTAAGCTCCAACTACCTCAATACATTCCTATATCAGCAAATCATCAAACACAAGTAAATCACATCATTTAAGCTCAAGACAACATCAAAAAGAGAACAAATGTGAGGCAAAAGATGGTAAAATTAGGTGGTTTTCAGCCTCGCATCAACACCCCACACTTAAACCCTTACTCGTCCTCGAGTAAGCTATACACACATGACATAAACTCTACTACAACTAAACCAATTGAAACAAGATTACTCAAGCTAAGACTACAATGACTATAATAGATGACAAGTTCTTATTAAGCAAGCTTCAATTGTTCAACACATTTAAACAATACTCAAGACCTCCTAGCCTTAAGAACCTACTCTATGATCTTTGCAAACTCATATAATTCACCCAATTAAGAGATCAAATACTTCACCTTTATTTCATCAACCATGTGCCCTCACAACAAGAGAATTACCCATATTTACTCACAAGTATACAAATTAACATAAGAATGGGTATAAGAATTTACTCAGTCTCAAAAAGAATTTCACATGCAATATATGATGAAACATAGGCTTGCCCTTAGTGTACTACTCCACTAATATAAGAACGTAAAATCTAAGATCAAATAGGAATTTTTCGGGTTGTAACGTAGGCTAAGGGACTGGGTAGGAACTATTTTGGCTCAAATAGTGACTAACTTTCCTAAGCACTTTAATCCATCACAAATTCTCCATTATTCGCACACTCTTCAATCAATCAACACTTTCTTCTACTCTTCTCACCCATAGATTTCTTTGATTTTCCATCTCTTTAAGCAAGTTCACATGCCACCAGTAAGGAGTACTCATTTATCAAACACATTTTTTTCATTTTTCTTTTGTTCTTTTTCTACTCCCTACCAACAACATATAGATTCTTTATTTTAATCACTTACACCATTAGCTGTTTCTACATGCTTTTCATCTCAACTATCTCTTTTTTCTTAATTCTCACTCCTTTTAACTCTTATTTCTTAATTAAAGTGCTTAGGAGTTTTGGATCAAGTTAAAGGTCTATTGAAAGAAAAGTATTAAGCTTCATATGTGGCTACCAAATAATGGGCTAAAGGATCAAAGGCGCTAACAAGGATCATCCATTGTAGGTAGGTAAAGCAAAGGATAAGCAAATAGGCTAATCAAAGAAACGCCTTTATCATCTCCTAAACTCAACATTTTTTATTTCGTTTTGCAAACATACTGGGCAAGTTCTAGACATCAATATAAAAGCATTGAATATCAACAAACACCTCACACACATGGTACATGTTCAACTCAAGAAGGATCCATACCGACTCTCAATCAAGCAAACAACAAGATTAAAATTTAAGCTAAAAATCACATACGAGTCAAGTAAAAGAGCCTAGGTGTCTTAAAAGAAGTCATTCATTTTTCTTCATAGCATGCTTGAATTTAAAACCAACTTACATCATTTAGTTCATAATGTAGCACCTAACAAGAGCACCTCACAGTTGGTCCTAAAGACTCTCTAAACTCCTAATGACTAACTTTTCCTAAAAATAAAACAAAAACTATTCTAAAAATTAAATTCAAAGGGCCTCCCCTCGGAAAAGAACCGAAAATAAAAACCAAGGGGTAAGTGAAGTATGCTCTACTAAAGAACTAAAAAGCTAAAGACTAACACAAACTATTCTAATCTAGAAAACTTAAGGAAAATCTTTTTGTATTTTTGTATTTTTACTTTTTTTTTTCAACGAAAGCAAGTAAATAAAAATAAAGAAACTCCTATAGCATACTTCACCCTTAACCAATATCGGAAGAATCTCACCCCACACTTAAAGCCATGCTTTGTCCCCAAAGCATTAAACAACATAAAATAATGGTTAGAAATATTCAGGGCCTATCTAGTAGCATTTATTCTCTCAATCTTTCATCAAAGGGGTGAGTGACCCCAAACTTATACTTCATCCATGCCTCTTAGCTTCAAAGTTTGGGTACTCAGACTTCTCCAAATCTGCACAAACTAAAAACAAAAACAAAGAAAAAAAATTGACACTAAAATATAAAACTACATTATTACAACTTGGGTTGCCTTCCAAGCAGTGCTTGATTTAACATCACAGCACGACGCAAGTCATAGATTAATTTAATTCTCTCAATCTTTTCCTCCCTATATGATGCAACTTTTGCCTTTTTCTCACTCTAGAAGGATAACAATTATCATTTACTCTCTTTGTCTTCAAATCTTTCACTTTTTGGGCCTACACTATTCCACCCCACACTTATCATTTACCACCTCTGTGATCAAACATAAGTCTCTATAGTGTGAAGGAGTGGAGAGTGACTTATAAACTTTAAATATCTCCTCCTCATCGTGGACCCTCATCTTAAGTTCCCCTTTTCGCACATTAATTAAAGCTCCACCTGTGGCCAAGAATGGGCGTCCTAAAATAATCGGTACCTATTTATCTGCTTCAAAATCTAAAATAATAAAGTTCACAACAATCACAAACTTACCTACCTTGATGAGCACATCTTCAATCACTCCTTCTGGTTGCACAAGAGAGCAGTCTGCCAATTGTAAAGTGATAGTCGTTGCGCGTGGCTCCCAAACCAAGTGTCTGGAACACAAATAAAGGCATTAAGTTTATACTTGCCCCAAGATCACACAATGGATGCCCAACCTCGTCTTCACCAATTTGTATGGGGAGGGTAAAACTCCCAAGATCTTTGAGCTTTTTAGGAAGCTTGCTAAATACCCTTGAACTACACTCTTCAGTGAGTGCAATTATCTCAAATTCTATAAGTTTTCTCTTTCCAGCCACCACTTCTCTAAGGTCTTTGGCATATTTGGGCATGTTTCTCAAAGAATCAATCAAGGCAATATTGATGTGAAGTTGCTTAAAGATATCAAGAAACTTCTTAAAATTCGCATCTTTTTTTCTTTTCTGGAATCTTTTTGGGAATGGTGGTGGGGGTCTCTCAACCGCATTCTCAGGTTGCTCAATAATCTCTTTTTCTCTTCTTTCTACTTGCACAGGCTCAATCTCTGGATTTGGTGCTGGAGTTAACCTTTATGGGAACAGAGGTGGATACTTGTAGCTATCCCAGTTAACTACTCTCCTCTTTGGAAGCTCTGCATTTGACAACTCTATATTTGCATCTTGACTTCTCTGTTTAGGAGGAGCTTCGACCAACTTTCTTCCATTCCTGAGTGAGACTGCCATTACCTGCTTAGTATTATTCTCTATATCACTCGGTAGTGCACCTGCAGGTCTTGCATGTTGTAATGAAGCTAGTTGTCCCACTTGACGCTCAAGTTCATGAATGGATTTTTGCATTGCATTCACAATCTGAGTTTGTTGTCCCATGAACTGTTTCATTATCTCCTCTAAAGAATTGCTCACTTGTGGAGCTTGTGGTGTATACTGTTATCTTTGGACCTGCTGATTTCCACCCCAAGAGAAATTTTAGTGGTTTCTGCAATTTTGCTGCCCCACATAATATACAGATTTTGGATTCAAAGGACATCCAGATTAGGCATGATTTTCACCACACTTTTCACAAAATAATGCAGCCGCCTGAACCTGTTGTATATATTGAATTTGACATGCTCTTGGAGCTAATAAACTCTGCTTCATCAAGGCACACAATTGCCCAATATCAGCCCGAATAGCTGACACATCATCTAGCTCTAACTTACCCGGTGTTTCTTATGTAGAAGTGAACACTCGGTTGGGCTCTGAATAGTCTCGGTGACCTGCAGACATAAGCTTGAGCAGCACCTCTATTTCATCGTAGCTCTTGGACAAAATTTTTTCTTGAACTGAAGCATCTAATAAAGACTTACTGTCTGGGCTCAATCCTTTAATTAAATTATGCCCAATAATCTCCTTGGGCTGATGGTGGTGCGGATAATCTCTCAAGTATCCCTTGTATCTCTCTCAAGCTTGGGGAAGAGATTCAGAATCTTTTTAAGCAAATCCAAAAATTTTTCCTCTATGGTCTTTTGTTCTCCTAAATGAGAAGAACCTATTGAGAAACTTCTCAGACAAAGCATCCCAAGACATGATAGATCTTGCTGGTTCATTTTTCAACCATTGTTTCGCTTCCCCAATCAGTGAGAAGGGAAATAGTGACAACTTTACGTATTTATCTGAAACATTTTGGTAGTGGAAGTTGTCACCCAATGTAGTAAATTCTAGTAGGTGCTTGTGTGGGTCTTCATGTGGTTTACCCTTATATTGATAACTGTTCTGCACTAGTCGTACAGTGCCCTCTTTAAGCTTAAAGTTTTCAGTGATATTTGGCTTCACAATAGCTGTAGAGGCATTTTGCTGATTCAGGCTCGCAAAATTCAACACCGAAACATGTGGCACAGGAGAAAGCTGGGTTGCAGCTCTATCCTCTTCATCATTCGGTGGGTCTCAAAAAATTAGATTGTTCAAATTATCACCCATCGATCTCAACCCTATTAAAGTATGTTCAAGCTCGTGGTCAATTGGAATCAAGGGATTGCCTTGACTCTGAGTATTTAGCATAAACTAACTTGTTCCCCAAAGAAACAAAAGCAACAAACAAAAGTGAAATCTGAATAATTCGATAAAAACTCAAAATACTGTATCAATTCTAACAAATCCCCGACAACGGTTCCAAAAACTTATTGTGTCCTTTCGCACAAGCAACTGTACGTGGTCGTTCAAGTAATAAAGGATGTAAGTACAGATATCGTACCCACACGGATTTGATGAATTGATTTCTAGTTTGACTTCTTATATGAGTTATTCAGTAGGTAACCAATAATAAAGAGTGATTTGTGTTTCTTGAATATAAATAAAAACAATTGTAAACAAGTCATAAATTAGTTGTGTTGTAATTCAGATTTGAGAAAAAATCTAGGGTTGCCGTGTTTTAACAATCCAGTAGCGTTATCCAGTCATTCATCTAATTTGCTTTCCTGAGTTACTAGTTGTAGGTTAATTGTAGCTATATTGAGCATTTTTTCAACAACTCTGAGCCTACTCGACTATCCCTAATGCCTATATTTCTATGGTCATCGGTTAATAGTCAAGTGCATAAAGATATCCTCTGTATCAACTTAGCCAGGTCAAAGGGTATATTTCTATCCTCAGTGACGAATCGATTCCCTTTCCCTATAAGGTTCACAAACTAGCCCTATTTTCTCTTTTTACACTTGTCGCTCCCTTTTTCAAGTCCAACAAATAAGCCCTAGATAATATTCACAAGGTGATCAATCAAACGAATAATTGAAAGCAAGAAAAAATAAATAACTCAATATGTAGAAATCAAAATAGATAATATGATGTTCAAGCCAAAACCTTCATGTTCAACCACAACCCTTGAAATTAAGAGGTTTAGCTACTCATGAATCTCTTTGGAAGAAGATATTTCATGAGTTTACAAGGTAGAAATCGAAATAAAATAAGAAAATAAAATTAAACCTTGTTCTTGAGCTTTACCCTAGCTTTTGGCTTTCCTAAATCAGTTGTGTATGATTATAAATATGGGAGGGGGGTTTATATAGAGATTAGGAACCCTTAGAATGTTTAAAACCAATCCCATTCAGGTCAGGATAGATCCCGAGTCGAGCAACAGTCCAAAAGTGGAGCTGTGGCATAAGGAACAACCGAATTTTCAGAAAAGTAGCAAAACTCACATCACACCTTGCTTTGGTGGGTGTGGCACAAGCCTTCAATTTTCTAGAAAGCAGTAAAAATCCGTACAACTACTTTCTCTACAGCAATGGCTCAAGCCCTCTTCCCCCTGGCTATTTTTTGGTCGTTTTCCTACGTGTTGCGATGTTGATTCTTTGTTGGTTTCTTTTGGTTCCTTAGTGCTCCTTTTCTTTCTTGTTTAAGCTCCAAATACCTCAATACACTCCTATATAATCAAATCATAAAACAAAAGTATAAAACACATTATTTAACCTCAAGACAACATCAAAAAGAGATCAAATGTGAGGCAAAAAATGGTAAAATTAGGTCATTTTTAGCCTCACATCAGTCCACCCAAGTTTAGTTGAGCTATAGGTAAGAATGCCTATGAGTTTTTGATTGATTGTTTGGAAAAGTTGCATAACCTTGGATCCCTTGAATCTCATGGTGTTGCCTATAATAAATATTAGTTTACGGATGTGGCTAGGGATTGGTGGAGGTCGTATGCTAGTTGTAGGCTGTTGGGTTCACCTGTTATGACTTGGACTCAGTTTTTTGAGGCTTTCTTATAGAGGTTTGTGTTGTTTAGCTTGAGAGATCAGATGAGAGATTAGATGAGAGATGAGTTTGATCATTTGGAGTAGGGCTCCGTGTCTAATGCTAAGTATGAGTCACATTTCCATACCTTGTCCAGATATTCTGCCGCTAGCATCTCTATCGAGTCTGAGAGGATTTGGAAGTTCGTGAAGGGTTTGATGGTTCTTATCAGTTGGCTATAACTTAGGTGGTTGTTTCGGGGACTTGTTTTTAGAGTATTATAGAGCATGCCAAGTTGACCACGTCTATTATCTAGGCTACTTAGAGAGGCACCAAGAAGGTGCAACGTCAGGGTGAGGTCAGTGGACACGCCTCTTGAGGTAGAGATTTCTCAGTAGAGGTTCCTGTGGTTATCATGGTAGGCCAGTTCATTCCGTATTGCAGGGATCAGGTGGTAGACCTTTAGGTTCTATCACTACGGGTAGCCATACTTTGAGTTAGGTTGGTCTTTCTAGTTCAGTCGTACCTCCTCAGATTGAGTCAGGCCATAGAGGGTGTTACGTATGTGATGTGTTTGGCCATATGGCCAAGGATTATCCCCGAAATATTTTCATACCTACTCCTATATCTGTATTGAGAGGTGGTTCTCAAAGTGGTAGAGGTGCTGCTAGAGGTGTTCATGGTAGAGGTAGGGGAGCTCGTGGTAGTGGTCGCGGGGTTACTCAATTTGAGAGAGGACGTGGATAGTGCTATGTTATACCTAGGAGACCCGAGGTAGAGGCTTCTGATGTAGTTATTACAGGTATCTTCCCAGTTTGCTACAGATCTGCTTCCATGTTTTCTAAGATTGATTTGAGATTCGGGTATCACCAGTTGAGGATTAGAGCTTTGGATATCTTAAAAATGAATTTTTGGACTTGGTACGGTTATTATGAGTTCTTGATCATCTCTTTTTGGGTTAACCAATGCCTGAATAGTGTTTATGGAGTTGATGAATCGGGTGTTTAGACCATATCTCGACTCCTTTGTGATTGTATTTATAGGTGATAGCTTGATTTTTTCCAAGAATGAGACCGATCATGTGAGATGCTTGAGGACTGTACTTCATAGGTTACGTGATGAGAAGTTGTATGCTAAGTTCTGTAAGTGTGAGCTTTGGTTGGATTCTATCTCTTTCTTGGGTCATGTGATCATCAAAGATGGTATTATGGTCGATCCGACCAAGATTATAGCGATTTGTGATTGGGATAGACCCACTAGTCCTATCAAGATTTGGAGTTTTTTTGGCTTTGCAGGTTACTATCGACATTTTGTCGAGCGTTTCTCTTCGATTGCAACTTCTTTGACCATGTTGACTCAGAAGAAGATTACCTTTTAGTCATAAGAAGCGTGTAATCCAAAAGCTCAAGGAGTTGTTGACTTTGGCTCCTATCTTGACCTTGCCCAAAGAAGGCTTGGGTTATACCGTGTTCTGTGATGCTTCAGGTGTTGGTTTGGGTGCAATGTTGATGCAGGAAGGTAAGGTGATTGCTTATATCTCTCGTCAGTTGAAGCCTCATGAAAAGAATTATCCTACCCATGATTTTGAGTTGGCCGCATTTTCCTTTGTGTTTAAGTTGTGGAGACACTACTTGTATGGAGTCAGTTGTGAGATTTTCTCAGATCATCATAGTCTTAAGTAGTTCTTCACCTAGAAGGAGATTAATGAGACAACATCATTGGCTTGAGTTTCTTAAGGATTATGACATCACTATTTTGTATCATTCGAGTAAGGCTAATGTAGTGCGGATACCTTGAGTCGAAAGTCAACTAGTATAGGATGTTTGGATCATCTTTTGATGCAGGAATGACCTTTAGCATTAGAGGTTCAGCCTTTGGCCAACCAGATGGTTAGGTTTGATATTTTGACACATGGATGTGCTTTAGACTTCATTGATACTAGATCTTCCTTGATGGAGTAGATTAGTTCTCACTAGTTTGATGATCATTACTTGAAAGTGATTCGGGATAAGGTGTTGAGTGGAGAGACTAAGGAAGCCTCTCTTGATTCTGATGGTGTGTTGAGGATTGGTGGATGAGTCTTTGAACCAAGAGTTGGTGTTTGGGTGAAATTGATTTTTGAAGAGGCGCATTGTTCTAGATATTACATTCATCCTAGAGTGACTAAGATGTATTGTGATTTAAGGTAGCTTTACTGGTGGATGAGTATAAAGAATGATGTGGTGGATTTTGTAGCTCATTACTTGTGTTGTCAGTAGGTGAAGGCTGAGCACCAGAGACTAGGTGGGTTGCTTCAGAGATTACCCATTTCGGAGTGGAAAAGAGAGCAGATCACTATGGATTTCATGAACGGATTACCTTGTTCTTCTCGTTGCTCTGACATTATTTGGTTCATCGTGGATCGATTGACCAAATCAGTCTATTTCATTCTTATTTAGATTTACTTCAGTGCCGAGAGGTTAGCTCAGATCTATGTGAGTAAGATTGTTTATCTTCACGGGGTGCCCGTGTCTATTATTTCAGATAGAGGTTCTGTGTTCACTTCTAGCTTTTGGAGGGAATTTAGGAGGATTTGGGTACTGAGGTTGATCTCAGTACTTCTTTCCACCCTCAGACCGATGGTTAGTCGAAGCAGACCATTCAGGTTTTGGAGGATATGCTCCGCGCTTGTGTTTTTGGACTTTGGAGGTCAGTGGGAGCAACATTTATCCTTAGCGAAGTTTGCCTATATTAATAGCTACCATTCGAGTATTAAGATGGCATCTTTCAAGGTGTTGTCAATCTCCTGTCGATTGGTTTGAGACTTCTAAGATTAGACCTTGAGGTACTGACCCATTTTACGAGTCTTTGGATAGAGTTTGTGTGATTTAAGATAGGCTTCGAGCAACCCAGAGTAGGAAGAAGAGCTATGGAGACCGCAGACTTTGTGTCTTGAAGTTTAGTATTAGAGATTGGGTTTTCTTTCGTGTGTCGCCCATGAAGGGCGTGATGAGGCTCGAAAAAAGGGGCAAGCTTAGCCCGAGGTATATCAGACCTTTTGAAATTCTTTGGACTATTGGGGAGGTTGCTTATGAGTTTTCCTTACCTCAAGATTTTTTAGCCATTCATCCATTCTTCCATGTTTTTATGCTCTGACGATATATTCTGGATGAGTCACACGTGCTTAATCGGGATTCGATTCAGTTGGATGAGAGTTGACCTTCGTCTAGGAGGGAGTCTCTATATTAGCCATGGATGTTATTGCGTTCTAGAGATATCCCTGTAGTTAAGGTTCAGTAGAGACATTGTTCAGTTGAGGAGGCTACTTGGGAGGTCGAGTTCGATATGCGTAGTACTTACCCTCAGCTATTCACCAATTCAGGTACTTCTTTGCCTTTTAGTTTGAGAACAAACTAGAATCTTAGTGGTGGATATTGTAAAGACCTGTTTTTGTGATTTCCATTTTTATGTGTTTTGACTATTTTACCCTTCCCCATAGTAGCATCATATTGATTTTAGTGTTCGGGGATGGTTGGCATGATTCCCAGTGTGATTGGGAATGTTTTGTGCGAGTTTATGGTTTTTAGATGTTTGAAAAGTCTCATAATCAATATTTCTTGATCCAAGTGCCAGATGAAAAAATGGACTGCGCCAACAGATTCGGAGTGTAGATTTTGGGTTAGTAGTGGGGTTAGTTCAGTTTTGTGACTTTTATATCTCTTTTTGACTCTCAGTTTGGAAAATAGAGTCCAAGGGGCAAATTTGTTGAAAATGATCTTTTCTCGGTAATTCGATGTCGCCATTGAGTCCGGAGCATAAAAAATAGCCTAGTATCATATATGGATTATTTCTGCCAGATCCCAAATGAATCTCTAGGGTCCATTTGGAGACTTTGGGACATGGCCTTAGCTGCTGATGCAGCATTTTCTGGTGCATCATGGCCTGGTCTAAACCATCGTGATCGCGAGGACCTTCTCTCGCTATTACGATAACCAAACTTACGTCCTGGTCAACGTTAACCCTTGTGATCGCGAGGTTGGGTTCGCAATTGCGAGGTACTGTTGAGTATATAAGTCCCATTTCTCAATTTTCCTCTATTGTTGAGCATTTGAGCATCAGGTTTGTGGGTTTTGGGGCGATTTCTTCACTTCTCAAGCTTGGGTAAACTCCATAATCCTTTTCCCACCTTTTTACTTCAATTATATGTTCTAAACTCCCTTTAAATTGCGATTTCAAAATGGAATTTTTGGGAATTTTTACCTGAAAAATTTAAAGAGTTTTTCATCAATTAATCACTCATTTTTAACCCGATATCACTTGGGTTATCTTCTATGAGTTCCTTTGATCACTAGTAAGGGTTTTCTAAACAAAAATTCTAGTTTTATCCCTTCGTTTTCAAAATCCATTTTCGAGGTCCGTTTTGGACCCGACTTAGATATGGACAATATGGGTATTATTGGCTTTCTTTTAATGCCTAGATGCTTTATTTGTGTGTTTTAGTTGATTTCGAGGTCGTTTGAAAGGGGAAGGCTCAGTGTTGAAGCACTATAGGCCAGGATTTCATCATTTCAAGGTAGGTTATGGCTTAACTTTATTCAGATTGAGCTGGGTAGTTAATATATAAGTAAAGCATACTATGGTTTGGGGAGAATGGCTATGGGGTTTATATTTGGAGATTATATTTATTGTTGTGTGCCCATGTGGGGACTTATTTTGTGTCGATTTTGACTTGAGATATTTGATATTGCGTGTATCCCATGTGGGGGCCTTTTTTGATATCATCTGACCTAATATGTGCATTTAGATGCCTTATTTTTAGATATAATGCCCGTGTGGGGGGTTCAAATTGTTATTGTAGGTCTTATTAAGAATTAATTGCTTTATCTTGATTGAAATACTCGAGTTAGGGGTTGATATGATATTTGATGTCTTAAATGCATATTTATAACAATGGTGCCCATTTATAGTTGACGAATTATGAATTATGGACATATTAAGTTGATTTCTGAGCTCACCTATATATATCGTATTGAATTCATTGGATATCTTTATAATGATCTGATTGTGAGCATTATATCCTCATTCCATACATATACATATACATTCATAAGATACTGGTACCATTGAGGAACATTATTCTTGAAAGAAAATGAGACATTTTCATAAAAACCCTCTTTGTGAACATGTACAGGAGAGATGAGTTGTGTTGAGATTGAGATTGAGATATGAGATAAAGTATATTGGTTGCGAACCCCCATGGGTCCTATTGTGGAGTTGTGAACTTGATTGGTAAATACTGAAAGTCATACGATGACTTTCACCGTTCCACCCCATTATTACCATTGCATTGCATTGCATTCCATTCGCATATTATGTGGTTCTTTGTTCTTGACTTTCCTTCTTGTATTTCTGTGTTTACTCGTGTTGTTTATCTCGTTATTATATTAGAACTGTTACTGGAGACAGTGTGAGCTACCGTTTGGAAACTTTTCTGCTTGAGGTTTACGTGCTCATAGTTTATTTTTATCTATGTTATTTTTTACTTTGCTCAGTCATCCTATGATACCTACTAACTATAAGTTGTCCCTTACTCATCCCTATTGTGCCCTTTCGGTGCAGATCCTAGTACGAGTGTTGTCCGCGGAGGCTGATTCGTGCTGTGGAATCTGGTGATTAGAGGTACTGGCACCCTCTAGGCCTTTAGAGTCGATGTCTTGACCTCCTCTATCTTTATTGTCTTTATTTTGGATTCAGAGACAGAGTTTGAATTGTTCAGTACTCGAATGTATATTTAGATGCTCTACACTTGTGACACCAAGTCTTTGAAATTTATGTGTTTCTTTGGATTTTCGCTAAATGTTTGTGTATTAGTTGGCCCGACTTCATTCTAGAAGTCTCGCTTGTTATATTTTCCTTATTTCTATCATTATTGTTTCTTTTGTGATGATCGTCTTACTTATCAAGGCTTAGCCGCGATAAGTGCCTTTATGACCCTTTCTTGGGTCGTGACAAATCCCCACTTGGCTATAGGACCTCAATAATGAGTTGTTTTACGGCCAATAGGGATGTTCAAAGATGACTTGAATGCTGCCATTTTTGACAAGATATATGAAACATCCTATTTTAGAGATCTGAAAACTGGGGGATGCTTCTAACAGTGGCTTCGCTTTATACATTTATTATTAATTCTACTTGCTAATATTTTTGTAGGTCTAGAATTGGAAGAATGAATATGGGGGTACCATATTGAAGCAATCAGTTGCCTAGGTGTGTCACTTGATTGATCCTGTGAATTACAAATCAAAATTTTAACCATTTTTCTCCTCTAAAGGGGAATTCAAAAGTTGTAAATTCTTATTTGTTGTGCTTGAAAATTAGTTTCTGAGATCAGAGCTTTATCATGGATGAGAAAAGGTCTATAGCTGTAACTGAAGCATTTGTTATTTTCTTTAAAATAAAGGTCTTACATATAACTATGTGGCTTCTTTACTTTCATTTGTCTGTCGTATTGCCTAGGACTTAACCATTTTCTTTGAGTGTGAAAAGTTTATTGAATTAGTTTTGGCTCTTTATGGAAACAGTCACTAGCAAAAATGTAAGGTAAAGCTACGTACAATAAACCCTTGTGGTCCGGCCCTTCTCCGAACTCTGCTCATAGTGGGATCTTTTTAGTGCACCGGGTTTTCCTTTCTTTTTAAAAAGTTTTGGTTCTATGTTGAACCTTTGTTATCATCTATCAAGGGTTCCCTTTATGATGCAATTGGATTGTAAAACGACAAAAAATAAGAAGCACTACAATAAAAATAGGTAGTAAAATTTTTGTTGGGATATAAGGGATTTGGAAGCTCGCATAACGTTGATTCATATATTGATGTACAACTATTAGAGATGAAAGTTTGAAAATGTACATCATATTTACATCAAATAGCAGCAGCTAAATTTTTTATGACCTGGATTTGTTAGTTAAAGTAATAATTGTACTTGAGATAAGAAGGTACCGGTATTTTGCGTAACGTTACCTTTATCCTTGGTTGTAACTTAATGGCTTCTTCGTTATCCATGAGGTGATGAACTTTTTATCATTTCCTAAAACTCAGTTTCTTTAGACTGTCTTGATAAAACAAGTCAAATGCTACAAAGAAATCTACTTCATATGATAAATTAATAAAGTGGATGAAAATATTTGAACCACGTTGTCTGTGAATATCTGATCTGATAAAGGAAGAAGATCATCATTATTTCCTTTATATATGACTAACGATCATTTGAAGTTATCAGTACCTTAAATACGTACAAAAGCAAAAGTATGTGGCATCATGTCAAATTTGATCGAGACATTGAAAAGTAAACACAACGGTTTATGATTGAACTTAAAATTTATGTATTTTGCTAAATTTGTTGTTTCAAATACTTCATTGAATGAATAGGATATATATACTTCTTTCCACTATGTGTAGACATCTTAGATTTGATATGTGTTATCCGAAAGTTCATTTTTCAGGAATGTCCTTTGGTAAGTGTGACCCACTTTGTTTGATTTCACTGTATATGTTGTTATTGTCCTTTAGTAGGTGTAATTATTAAACATTTCCCTGTACAGATTTCTCAGGAGAATTTCCAATTGGATAGGTTAAATATTTTTCAAAACAATTTTTGTAGTCGGTAGACATTTATAATCAGCTTGGAACTCATGTCATGTAGTGTTGATATGGAAGAGGTTAATACATTTATAGTTTTTGCTGCTAATATTAAGTAAACATATGTTTCATCTTATTAATCTAACAAGATATCGTGGTAATAATTGGATTTGTTCCACTGCAAAGGTGAAAAAATTCCTAACCTTTAGATGATGTGAACTTGACCATCCATAGATATTGAACAACTTCGAACAGTGGTAAAATAACTAATCTTTTGTTATGCGAACTTCAATCTGGAACTCTCATAGGCCACATCCATGTTTTGAATCACAGATAAGTGAGTAGGCTCAGAAGGGCTTCACCAGGACTACTACTACAACATAAAAAGTGTTACAACTACAACAAACTCGAGTAATATTGAATGAATTAAATTTGAATATGTTTCTTTATAACTTGCACATTAAATTGTCGTTCACCCAAAATGATGGTAATTGTCCATAAAAATATCTTCATGAAGTTTATTATATAAAGAATATATCAAGAAATATTTTGTTCAACTGGCACATTAAGAGCTTGCGGGATTTAGTTTAGCAAGGAAATCTTTAAAGTTTTATTCTCTTTTTAAATAACAGAGGTGTCCATGCCAACTTGCGGACACCTCTACTACTTCATACATTTAGTGTCATATAGCTTCTCATATTATAATTATCTCTTTTATTGGTAATCTTTAGAAAAGATATGGTTTATAGATGTGGCAAGTTGTTTATCTTATTCTCTTCAATTTTTCAGTTGATACACTTATCCTTTTATATAATTTAATAATCAAACTTACTCCTGTTATTGTCGCTCTTTATCAAGGTTTCTCTTTGATTTAATGGATGTTAGAGTATAAAGTTTACCAATACAAACGGCTCCAAAGACCTGTCTATGTATCCAATGGCAATTTACAAGTTTTATGTTGTTGTTGGCTTGGTTATATGACCTTTTTTTTTCTATAGGTTTATGGCAAAAGGAAGCTAAGATCCTCTTTCTCAGTCTCAATAATTACAGAATTATTGAGAACTTAAAAAGGTACAATATATCCGGAAAGACCACTTTTTTCGCATGGTCAAAGAAGAGAAATTAGTTCAGCATTAGCCGACTCTTTCCAAACCCTTGGAAGATTATTGTATGCAAAATGAGGCATTGTCATGGTTTTAAGTGGTTATCAACACATAAATTTTATGTCATTATTAGCAATGTACCAGAAATTGAAACTAATTGTGTTCCTTTTTTATTCTTTTGTATGTACAATTATTTTTTATACCTTGAGGGGGTGGGGGGACATGAAATTTGTCCATTTGTTCCCAATCTGGTGAGGTCTTTTAGTACTTATAATTTGTATGCATAAATTTAGACTTTGAGTTTACTATGAAGATTTCTAAGATAACTTTAATTGTCTGCGATTCAACTTCTTTCGTGTAATTACAATGTTGTGTTAGTATCTTTTTTAATCTGTTAGCATTATTCAAGCTGATCAGAACTTAAAAGTAAGATTGTTATAATTATCTCTACGTTCCTTTTTCTTTGAAACGATTCGCGCATCGCACGGGGACGTATACTTGTTTCACTTTTCATAACAGGTAACAAATAATTTCAAATTATATAAAGAACAAGCATGAAACTTAAATAAAATTCAATATGCTATTAACTTGTATATCCTATATATATATATATATATATATATATATAAATAGGATATATCATAATTTATATCACATATAAATATATTCATACAAAATTTATTTTACTAACTAACATCTCATGACTCAATAATAATAAAAATAATCATAAAGTTCAATAAACTTGAATGAATTAACATAATATCTAGTACATAATTCTACATTCATGTCATGAACTTTATCATTAATTCGTCGTATGTATCTACATATACTTTTGTTCATGATAAAAAATATATCAATACAAAATTATTATAATTGAACTCTTCAAATATAATATGTAAGGTGAATTCACTAACAAATTCTAAACACAACTACCCGTGGCTCTGATATCGCTGTAGGATTGCAGGTGTTCGTAACACGCAGTGGAAGACAAAAAGTAACCTAGATAGATTTATTTACATTTAAAATTTATTAACATCTAAAGATTAGGCTTCTAGACAAACCTGGTGACGATAGTCGTAGCTAAGAATTTTTTGGATAGTACAAAGACTCTATGCGTATCCACACCGAGATCGATCTTTCCTATCAACTCCTTGTTCAACGGATGCGAATAATCGAATTATGAAAATTATGTTGAAACTTTTCTTAAAAACCTCAACCCACAATAAACAGAATAAGAAACACTTTTCTTGTCAATTATATATTCTCTTTTGATTTGATATCGGATTCACACATTTTCAATAAAGTAATTTTCTCATAAGAACTATTCTCGTAGTAAAAACTTTTTTCATGATGAAAACTTTTCTCATGGTAAAAAACCTTTTTCATAATTAAATTTTTTTTTCATAATGAAAATCTTTTTTCATGAACCAAAAACTTGTGTTACAGAATTTTCCCATCACGCTTTATATATAATCACCTATAAACCTTTTCATATTTGGTCAAGATAATAATTTACTTGGGATAAAAGCTTAATACCATAATTAAACTTTATGGAAATTCTCCATAATTTTTCATTGGAAAATCGAATTCTAAGTTTAAGGAATTCTCGTGCACAACAAGTATTAAATCCAAATCTTATTTGGATTTCACGTTATGGTGCAGCCAAAGTGAACATCCAATTTCAAATTGGATTTCATTAATAAAATATTATTTCATGGAACTTTTTCCATCCAATTCAAAATTGGATTTTGCCATAACTTTTGAGGTTACGTGAGTCTGCATGTCCAATTCAAAATTAGACTCACTTTATAATTTCCCTTATTTAATAATATACAAAATATATATCACATATATATTTCAATCAAAAGATATAATTTAATTTTCTATTCTTAATAAAAAACTCTAATTTGTTCACAATGTTAATTGTATTCTCGGTGCTAGCAAAAAAGACAATAATATTTCGTTTGAAATAATACTTATTTATTTTACTAATTAAATTCTCTAATTTAATTATTAAATAATAAAATAATTAATTCATTAACAAAGACCAGAACACTCGTCAGTGTGCGACCCCATAGGTCCAAAACTAAGCCGGTAGTAAATTGATCATCTATCAATACACTATTCAAGGTTGACGTCTAGCAACACTCCTTAACGACCGTATAGCATGAAATATACAATTTACTCTCAAGAACCTGTAGAAGAATAATGTAGTATTCCTTCTGCCCTTATAGCTCTGGATCACCCTAGGATATGATCTAACTGTCAAATCCCAATAGGTGATCAACTATGTGTGCATGTCAGATTATAATCGACTATTGAATGACCCATGAAACTCTTTTCTTCTTTCATTCAATTTCCCTGACCAAGCTCTTGATTAGTCGTTTATAATACATGACATCATGGAGCTTAAACTCATTACCAAGAGTTGACAGATTCCATCTTGCATCAATCATTAATTTTTCAAGCATTTAATCATACCCAACATCCTTTCAACCATTTCCGTATGGACATCGGTGTCCGATATCAAAGTATAATAAATTACTTGTTAATTACTATGATGATCTCATGTCAGAGGAAATTCTTACATCACATTCTTCAAGATAATATTCTAGTGACAGTTTATGGTAATTCTAACCATTAAGAATTATCCAGGGAGTCTGTTCAATGATCATATCTCCATATGCACCATCTATGTATGTGATTTAGTTAATGAGATCAACTAATCTTTATCTTATAAAGACCAGTACATACATATTGATCTAACCGAGTCACTAATATCCTAAGTAGTAATCCTACGATCAAGAACGAGTTTAGATTAAGTTATAAGAAACAATACTCTCCCATTATCATGATCTCCATCATGATGTCAAGTTCCAAAACATAATCAAGGACCTTATCATATTAATCAAACAATTTGGTATAACTATGAAAAAGAATATTAGATGCCATATATTTATACCAAACTAGTTCAGTGTATGTGCTTTGCACGTGTGTCTCACGTCAATCAATTAAATTATATACACAAGAAGAATTACATTATTAAAAAAGTTTGACATTAAAATAAATGTTATGTCTATATATTTAAATGATATGTAAATATTATTATATCTCAAATATGTTAAGTGTCTCACTTGATTTTTTTTTTCTTTTTTCTTTTTATGGTTGTTTTATCATGACAAAGTCTTTATTGTCGATATTGATAATCTTCTTAGCAATACAACATATATCAAAAAGTTGGAGATCCATTAACGAAACTTACTAGATTTTCAATCTCTAAATACTGAAAAATAACTAAATGATTATTTTGTCTAGCATGAAATCTATTTTTAAAGGGTGAAAAAGGAAATCAACATTTCGCTAATACTCTTCTTACAGATTCTTTTCACAATTAATTTTAAAACTGTTGTTTCTTGTTTCTTCCTTCACCCGAACAAACCAGAAATTTGATTAAAATGAAAGTTCTAAGCCTATAGTTAGACTGTGTTTCCTTAAAGAATATAATCCCCTCACAATTGCCCAAGGTTTGGATTAATTCCTCCAAGGATAGAATAGAACACTATTCAGCAAAATCGACAATGGAATTTGCTGAACTTTGTCGAACTCAAATAATGGAATAAATCACACTTACTTTGATTCTTTTGTAAAGAAGAAAGTTTTTAACTTGTGAAAAATAATAATTTCGTATCTCATTCATCTGAGAAAAACATACATATTTATAACCTAAGAGATGGTGCTTCAGAAAAGAACCAATGGTTGAAGAAAAGACACACTGTTTCAAACCGACACTTGACCTGCGCTGCGATGTGCGCCCACAGGTGGCCACATGCAGCCGTAGGTCAGTGTCTGGCACAAAACCAATAGCAACTGGTTTGGCCTGCGCTGGTCACCTGTGTCCGCAGGTGCCACATGAGCGCGCAGGTCGCCAATTCAATTTCAACTAGTGCATTCGAAGGGTCCCATCCCTTTGAGGTGCGTTGTGACATGCGTCCGCATCCATTCATGTGCGTCCGCATATGGAGAA
Source organism: Capsicum rhomboideum (assembly GCA_031232105.1). NCBI lineage: Eukaryota > Viridiplantae > Streptophyta > Magnoliopsida > Solanales > Solanaceae > Capsicum > Capsicum rhomboideum. Next base: position 45,103,036 of record CP124716.1, read on the forward strand.
ATGATTTTCTATCGGATTTTTGGATTAAACTATCAATAATTCTCAAGTTTCAAATAAACTTTGTCCAAAAAGATAGTCTCTCGATCGATAATTTGCAAAATCCAAATCCAAAGCCGAAGCCGAGCCGAGCGAGCGACAACGACGACGTCACTAGGCTTGTCTTGTTCTTGCCTCACTATCCACATGAAGGTGTGTATTCCAATATATACACAAGAAAGTCTCTTTCTCCCACCAATGTGGGAGAACTTCACTTCCTTAAAGTGAAGACTTACTCTTCATTTTCCTTCCATGTTTTTACCTCCATTTTCCATTCACTTTTTATCAACCAAAACCAACAATCCCCCACATTAATTGGGAATGGCTATTTTATATAAAAACTTGTGTGATCTACAAATAAGGATTAATCGCATCTGGGTAAGTAGGTTTCCCTTTGAACTTTCCATAGTGAACATACGTCGAGTATCCTTGGTCAATCGGTAGATTTGATATCTTTGAACCGTCGAGATTTTACATATACCTAGACAACATATGTCACACAATCAACCCTTAAACATTCTTGGTTCTCATTGTTTTGTTCATTTTAGCAATGAACACGTCCTGGTTTTATGAGTGCGTAGAGAACTGGCCTTGCTCTTATTCTCCTTGAAGCGGCCTCCACTTCACACTCACATAGGTGATTCCTAACCATTTTATCCTAGAGACAAACTATTTGGTCATTCCTGCCAAGCTTAGAAACCATTAAAAAGCTTCAAACCTTAAGCTTTATCCTTGTTTCTTGAACATTGTCATATCATGGAAATTGATATACTTTTAGTGACAATGTTGAACCGTCATTCGTAACTTTGTTTAATCTCCTTGAACCTAGACCTTGGGATATCCATTTAACTAGGTAGAGTTATCATTACAATGACTTGTTCTAGGCCATAAACCCATTCCCTTCGAAGATTTATCAACCGCCTCTGTAGTTAGGCCTTTTGTAAGTGGATCCAACACATTATCCTTTGACTTCACATAGTCAACTATGATAATTCCACTAGAGAGTAGTTTCCTAATGGTATTATGCCTTCGTCGTATGTGACAAGACTTTTCGTTATACATAGCATTTCCAACTCTTCCTATTGCCGCTTGACTATCACAATATATGCAAATAGGAGCCACTGGTTTTGGCCACAAAGGAATATCTTCTAAAAAGTTTCGTAGCCATTCTTCTTCTTCACCAGCCTTGTCTAAGGTAATAAACTCAGATTCCATTGTAGAGCGAGCAATACACGTCTGTTTGGATGATTTCCAAGACACTGCTCCTCCACCAAGAGTAAACACATATCCACTTGTGGATTTCACTTCATTTGGCCCGGTGATCCAATTTGCATCACTATATCCTTCAATTACCATTGGATATATGTTGTAATGTAAAGAATAGTCTTGAGTATGTTTTAGATACCCCAAAACTCTTTTTATTTTCATCCAATGAGTTTTATCGGAATCACTTGTGTACCGACTTAATTTGCTAATAGCACATGCTATATCTGGTCGCATACATTTCATGATATAAATCAAACTTTCCAACATTCTTTCATAGTTCAATTGTGACTTGCTTTGACTTTGGTTCTTTGTAAGAGCAAGATTCACATCAATTGGAGTTTTGACAACTTTGAAGTCCAAATACTTGTATTTTTCAAGTACCATGTTGATTTAATGAGTTTGAGACAAAGCTAGACCTTGAGGAGTCCTTAGAATTTTAATTCCTAAGATTAAATCTGCAACTCCTAAGTCTTTCATATCAAACTTGCTAGCAAGCATAAGCTTAGTAGCATTTATGTCGGAAATGTCCTCACTCATTATCAACATATCATCCATATACAAACAAACAATGACAATGTGATTTGGAATATTCTTGATGTAGACACATTTATCACATTCATTGATCTTAAATCCATTAGACAACATGGTTTGATCAAATTTTGCATGCCATTGCTTGGGCGCTTGTTTTAGTCCATAAAGCGACTTAACAAGTCGACACACCTTCTTTTCTTTTCCTGAACTTACAAACCCTTCAAGTTGTTCCATTTATATTTCTTCCTCTAATTCTCCATTTAAGAAGGCTGTCTTCACATCCATTTGAAGAATTTGAAGACCATACACGGCGGCTAACGCTATCAACATTTGAATAGATGTGATTCTTGTTACCGGCGAGTATGTGTCGAAATAATCAAGACCTTCTCGTTGTCTGAAACCTTTGACAACTAGTATTGCCTTATATTTATCAATAATGCCATCATCTTTCATTTTCATTTTGAAGATCCATTTAGAACCCAATGGTTTGTTTCCTGGAGGAAGATTAACCAATTCCCATGTATGATTGTTCAATATGGGTTCTATTTCACTATTGATTGCCTCTTTCCAATATTGTGCTTCAGAAGAAGACGTTGCTTCCTTGAACGTTTGAGGCTCATTCTCAACTAAAAAAGTCAAGATATTAGGACCAAAGGAAGTTGAAGTCTTTTGACATTTGCTACGTCTTGGACTTTCCTCATTAGGTGTACTTCCCTTTGACACTTCCCAAGGTCGTTTAGATTTTTCTCTAGATGAGTCACATTCATTTTTATACGGATAAATATTTTCAAAATTCAGCATTATCTGATTCAATTACCGTATTCACATGAATGTTGGGATTTTCTGATTTATGAACCAGAAACTGATATGCTTTGCTATTGGTTGCATAACCAATGAAAACACAATCAATTGTGTTTGGTCTTATCTTAACCTTTTTAGATTTAGTAACTTGCACTTTAACCAAGCACCCCCACACTTTGAAATATTTCAAGCTGGGTTTCCTTCCTTTCCATTGGTCATATGGAATGGACTTTGTTTTGCTATGGGGTATACGATTGAGTATCCAACTAGCTGTTAGAGCAGCTTCCCCCTACAAATTCTGTGGTAAACCAGAACTTATCAACAAAGTATTCATCATCTCCTTTAATGTTCTATTCTTTCTTTTCGCAACCCCATTGGATTGTGGAGTGTAAGGGGCAGTTGTTTGATGAATAATTCCATATTCCAAACATATTTCAACAAAAAGAGATTCATAATCACCACCCCTATCACTTCTAATAATTTTGATTTTCTTGGTAAGTTTTGTTTCAACTTCATTCTTGTATTGCTTGAAAGCATCAATTGCCTTATCTTTGCTACTAAGCAGATAAACATAGCAATATTGAGTGCTATCATCAATGAAAGTTATGAAGTATCTTTTCCCACCACGAGCTGGTATAGACTTCATATCACAAATGTCTGTATAGATTAAGTCTAAAGGATTTGAATTCCTTTCAATAGACTTATAAGGATGCTTTGCATACTTTGATTCCACACATAGTTGACATTTTACATTATTACTTTCAAACTTAGGTAATAATTCTAAGTTAATCATTTTCCGCATGGTTTTATAATTTACATGTCCTAAACGTGCATGCCATAAATGATTTGACTCAAGCAAGTAAGAAGAAGCTAAAATCTTATTCATATCAATAGAGATTACATTTAGTTTGAAGAGGCCCTCGGTGAGGTAACCTTTTCCTACATACATGTCATTCTTACTTATTACAACCTTATCAGATACAAACATACACGTAAACATATTCTTGACTAGAAGTGACGTTGAGACCAAATTCTTCCGTATTTCTGGAACATGAAGGACATTATTGAGGGTCACTATCTTGCCCGAAGTCATCTTCAAGTCAACCTTGTCCGTTCCTTCTATCTTTACGGTTGCTGAATTCGCCATAGAAATGGTTTTGCCTTTTTCAGAAAAAGTATAAGATGAAAACAATTTCTTGTTGGAACACATATGGCGGGTTGCACCTGAGTCAAACCACCATTCATTTGGATTTCCCACCAAGTTGCATTCAGAGAGCATTGCACAAAGGTTGTCTACTTCTTCATTCAAGTTTGCTTGCTCTTTCTTTTTATCTTTCTTTGGAGCTCAACAAACAAAAGCCATATGACCAACTTTGCCACAGTTGTAGCAATTTCCTTTGAAGTTTTTCTTCTTGGGTGCTTCCTTCTCATCATCCGACTTCTTCCTCTATTTCTTATTTTGAGGAGTTTCAACATTGTTTGCTCCTGCGATTGAAGACATTGCATTTGCTCTCTTTTCTGTAATTTTGTTGTCTTCTTCAATTCGCAAACGAACAATCAAATCCTCTAAAATCATTTCCTTTCGCTTATGTTTCAAATAGTTCTTGAAGTTCCTCCACAAAGAAGGCAACTTTTCAATGAAAGCTGCTACTTGAAAAGCTTCGTTGATGACCATTCCTTCCGCAAGTAAATCATGTATGATCACTTGTAATTCTTGAACTTGATTCATGAAGGATTTGTTGTAAACCATCTTGAACTCAAGAAACTTGGCTGCTACAAACTTCTTTAGTCCGGCATCTTCTGTCTTATACTCTTTGTCTAAAGTGTCCCAAAGTTTCTTTGAAGTTTTGCAAACACAATAAACACTATATAGACTGTCTTCCAATCCATTTAGGATGTAGTTCTTGCACAGAAAATCAGAGTGATTTCATGCCTCGGTTATCATAAACTGTTCTTTCTCCGGAGTCTCATCCGGTAGAGTTGGAATGTTCTCCGCAATAAACTTCTGCAAGCATAAAGTGGTCAGATAGAACAACATCTTCTATTGCAGACATAGCGGGAGTAACACGGCTTGACGAACTAGCATTCGTTGCCCTGATGCAGAAGCCATCATACCATTAGTTGATTCTTCCATTTCTGTTTGATCACACACAAACAAAATTCAATAACTGGTTAACAATCAATGTGGTTTTATTCAGTCGATGAAGTTTTTATGTTCTTCAAATCGATAGAAATAACTTTATTAACTCAATGAAGTTTTTATGTTCTTAGAACTGAGTCAAAAAGTAGAGTAGAAAGTCTTTAACTTTAATCTCCAACCACAAACAGAAATAAAGATGAAGCAGAAAAAAAGTAAACAAAAATACAAATTATATTCTTTAAGCTTTTTGTTCTTCTTGTTTCTTCCTTCACCCGAACAAACCAGAAAATTGATTAAAATGAAAGTTCTAAACCCACAGTTAGACTGCGTTTCCTTAAAGAATATAATCCCCTCACAATTGCCCAAGGTTTGGATTAATTCCTCCCAGGACAGAATAGAACATTATTCAGCAAAATCGGCAATGGAATTTGCTGAACTTCGTCGAACTCAACTAATAGAGTAAATCAGACTTACTTTGATTCTTTTGTAAAGAAGAAAGTTTTTAACTTGTGAAAAATAATAATTTCGTATCTCATTCATCTGAGAAAAACATACATATTTATAGCCTAAGAGGTGGTACTTCAGAAGAGAAGCAATGGTTGAAGAAAAGACATACTGTTTCGAACCGACACTTGACCTGCGCTGCGAGCTGCGCCTACAGGTGGCCACATGCGGCCGCAGATCAGTGTCTGGCACAAAACCAGTAGCAACTAGTTTGGCCTGCGCTGGTCACCTGCGTCCGCAGGTGCCACATGCGCGCGCAGGTCGCCAATTCAATTTCAACCAGTGCCTCGAAGGGTCCCGTCCCTTTGAGGTGCGTTGTGACATGCTCCCGCATCCGATCATGTGAGTCCGCATCCGTTCATGTGCGTCTGCATATGGAGAAATGATTTTCTATCGGATTTTTGGATTAAACTATCAATAATTCTCAAGTTTCAAATAAACTTTGTCCAAAAAGATAGTCTCTCGATCGATCATTTGTCAAATCCAAATCCAAATCCAAAGCAGAAGCCGAGCCGAGCGAGCTACGACGACGGCGCGAGTGCCACATGCGCGCGTAGGTCACCAATTCAGTTTCAACCAGTTCCTCGAAGGGTCGCGTCCCTTCGAGGTGCGTTGTGACATGCATCCGCATCTGTTCATGTGCGTCCGCATATGGAGAAATGATTTTCTATCAGATTTTTTGATTAAACTATCAATAATTCTCAAGTTTCAAATAAACTTTGTCCATAAAGATAGTCTCTCGATCAAATTCGAAGCCGAAGCCGAAGTCGAGCCGAGCGAGCGACGACGACAACGGCGCGAGGCTTGTCTTGTTCTTGCCTCACTATCCACATGAAGGTGTGTATTCCAATATATACACAAGAAAGTCACTTTCTCCCACCAATGTGGGAGAACTTCACTTCCTTAAAGTGAAGACTTACTCTTCATTTTCCTTCCTTGTTTTTTACCTCCATTTTCCATTCACTTTCTTATCAACCAAACCCAACAAAAACATGTTCTATAAAATAATAATATGATAAAGTTGAGACTTATACAAAAAAAATGTAGGCATTCTTAGTCTGCCAATGTCAACAAGCTGGCCAATTTAGTCAAAATATCGTTCCATCAGACTATCGGAGGATTAATTAACGAAACTATAAGCTACAGACGGATAAGCTAATTAATGGTAAAATCAATATTTCAATAATCAAATATAATAAAACTAAAAAAGTCAAATTCAATAATAAAAAATTAACGCCAAGTACCATAATTTTTTTAAGAAAATATTCTGAAGAAGTGAACTTACATTGTAAATAGACTGATGCATATAGTCGATGGATAGAAAAATCAATAGTATAAAAAAAAAAAAAATAGATAAGAAAGTGTTGATAGATTTCGTGCAAACGGAAAGACCTTGGATGCCGATAATTTCAACTGCTTAGTTATTTGTGTTCCATGCTCTTCATAGTCATGGCCTCATGGGTGCACTGCGTTCAAAGCGAAATTGAAGGTTATCAAAATATTCAAGAGTTGTACATACCACACCTTCCATTGAAATAAAATTTCAAGCACACAAATTAAAGCATAAAGAAAAAAATCACACTAAGCATGTCAGCTAACTACAAAAATAATTAAAGTAATGAACTCAGATTGACGCTTATCTTGGAAACTTCAAAGTGCAAATAAGATATAAATTAATTTTCTTTTTTTTTTAAAAAAAAAAGTACCGCACAAATTTCATGTAAGCAAAAAGAAGCCTCTAGACAAAGTTGACGAAGAAGAATTTGAAATTGCAACTTATTTTATAGAAGTTTTAAAGAGACCCAAAATAAGAAAAGGATTCATAAATTAAAAAGGATTTAATTTTTAATTCCTATATGACTTGTATTAGGTTTTTAATATATTACTCGTACGCGATTTTTATATGGTAGGGAATTGTAATTTTCCAAAATTAACGGTAGTTAATTAAAAACTAGACAAATTTTTTTATATTTGGAAAAAGAAATATATATTGCTTTACAAAAAAATCTCACAAATTTGTATTATTAAATTCCTCATTTAAATTGTATGTTTACCTACTTGTTCTTCTTGTATGGGTGCATAAAAGAAGTCTGAATATGGCATATCCACTTTAGTGTGTTGGAAAAATATTTTGATATATCTCAAAAAGAATTATTATTTTCTAAAAGACATTTAACAATGGTATCAATAATATTTACTATGGATAGTTACTAAACATATTTGTTGAACAAATTGACCAAGTCTTAAATGATTTGTTAATGACATTTTCAGTTTTTACCGTTGAAATAACCTTAATGGCAATGGCCTTAATGGCTTTTACTAATGTTTTCAATGTTAAGATGTTACTGATCAAGTATAAACGTTAGCATATACTCGATTGTATCTTTCATTTTTTCTAGTCTTATAAATTGGCAGAGAGACATCTACTCCTTAAAAGAAAATTGCCAATGTCCTTTTTAGTTGGTGGGAATAATAACAAGAAACTTCTTTCTCTGTATTCTTTTGAGCTGGGTTGTCATGATCCTATTTCTCAAGTCATGATGACACCTACTTTATCCCACTAGTAGGTAAGCCAAATCGTAGCACGAAACGACAAGTAATGGGCTAGTTGGTGGAAGGTATAATAAATACCGAAATTAATCATACAGCAGAATCGTAGTTAATAAATATAAGTACCACAATACATATATATATATATATATATATGAGAGGGAGAGAAACACAACAAAAGAATATCCCACGACCTAGTAAGGTCGGTACAAGAGCCACTAAATACAAAATATGAGTACAGAATAGTATCAATATACAGATAGTCTTGAAGGTAAAGACTGTCCAAAAGTAGTATAAGGAGAGAAGGTCATCTCCGGCTCTGAAAGTTCACCCTATCTTTGAATCTTCAAAAGTAAGCTGGGTGGAACGTCAGTGGAGGCAACTAGCACTCAGATCTGCATCAGAATAAGATGCACAAGTGTAGTATGAGTACCAAAACAACGGGCACTCAGTAGATATCATCAGCCACTGAGCTAAATCATGATAAAAACATAATAAGATGCGAGAATGTAAACTAAAGCCAGGGATAAAGGGCAAACCTGAAATAATGCTCCGGTCGATAGATAATAAATAACAAAGTAAATAAGTCGAAAGAGCACAAGCTAACTACAGCCTAACTGGGCCCCCATAAGCCCATGAGGCACAAATAAGAGAGGATTAACCCATACGAGCCCCCATAAGCTCGAAGGATACAAACAAGGGAAGAACCATTAATAATAATAAGTATAAAGTAACCGGCAACCAAAACAATATTTGTGAAATCCTTCGTACCATAAATGACGGACTCGAACCGGGCCCTTAACATCATAAGTGAACAATAAATGACGGACTCGAACCGGACTCTAGTATAATATATACCGGACTCTAACCGGAAATTTAGTATCTTAAGTGAATAGTAAATGTCGGACTAAAACAGATCTTTAAAGTAAATACGAGGTAAAAAGTCTAGTCAAGAGTTGGTAAGATGTCTAAATCATCCTAAGGCTCAAGAATATATGTAAGATGATGAAAGAAGGACTCCTAGGTCTACAAGGAGCTAATTAGGATCGTATACCTAAAAGAGGGCTGGCGAGGCCTGCTACTAACCCCGGAAGTTCCTACTAAGACAACTTCTACCCAAAACTAGATTAAGGCTTCAAAGTTACATTACAAGGTATTAAATAATTATAAATAATTCCTAAGGCAACAATTTAGCTCAAGGAAAGGATGATTGGGTCAATTCTACCTAAAATGGCTCTCTAACCAGCTAAATATTCTAAATTTCTGTAACAACCAAATCCATCGTTACTAGGAAACACATCCACATTAGTAAAGAGTACGGGTATATATGGTATTTCAGTAGAAAAATTATGCAGGGCCACGTGTATTAAATTTTGGGGATTAAATATAACTGGATCAGGTTGACGTCATCCCGCTATAGCAGGATTTATTCCTCTATAGTTTTGCCTCTATAGCGGTGAGCAGGCCACTATAGCGGTATGAAACCAACCAAAAATGTACTTAGGTGGTATTTATTTACTTTCTCCACCTTGGTTGAATCAAACGACGTGGGAGGTCCCAAAAACCCTAAAGGATGCCTTCCATGCCTTAGAACCATGAAGGAAGGAGAAAGAGGTGCGGATGCGTGTAAACCCATGAATATTTCAAGGATTTACATGCCCATGATCTTGGCAAGGGAGGAATTCACATTCGTTCATGCCCATGATCTTGGCAAGGGAGGAATTCACATTCGTTCATTCTTCCTACAGCTGGTGACATTCAGGAAAGTTAAGGTTAATTGAGTAGCATAGACCCAAGTTAAGTGTATTAAGGTATTTTAAGATTTAACAATTCTTAAAGAACTCCAAAGAACCAAAAGGAACCATATAAGAATCGACGTACAATTGCGTTGCGAAACGAGCTCGGAAGGGCACATTTTTTGTGCCTTGCGCCACTGCTGCAAAGCAAGGAACTGGCGCAATAAATGAACCCCGTCTGAATCATGTGGCTTGCGCCACACCCCCTAAAACAGGGAGTGGCGCAAGTTTCAACACCTTGCTGAATTTTCCGGCCACTTCTTCAATAATTGCGTATCATCCGATACCTTATCAAAACACTACAAAATACTTACTTAGTGATCTTAATCATCAAGTAAACATGACTCCAAGTCACCAAATGAGGTTGTAATGTGTACGGGGTATTACACAAATGCTCTACGAAATCACAAAACACCTCCTATGAAAGTCTAATCGCACATATTAGGTCCGATATCAAATATTTCACCAATGACACTATAAAACACATACTCATGGAATCTCAACACCTAGGTGGATATGACCCCAAGGTATAAAGTGAGGTTAAAAAATTATGGGGTGTTACAGAGTGGTTCATCTATAGCGTAATTGTTACTTTTAATTTTGTCTTGGCTCGTTATATTATATCGGGTAGTGGAATTACCAAGGAGGTGGGGGTTTGGTAAAGAGTCCTACGTTAGAGAAATATGGAGAAGACCAGTGTGAGTCAGGGGTTAAGCTCAATCAAATGTTTGAATGGGGGACAGGTGTACAGGTTACATGTCTGGGTGAGTCTTCTCCAGGATGCTATGCGACTTAAATATGGATTCAGGCATAGGGTTTCCCCTTTAGTTGTAGTTGCCTTTGGAAGTTAGGTTGATCCTCGGTGTGAGATCAGACTTAGTGGTTTGGGGTAGTAGAGTCGTAAGGGGATGAGTTGTATCTCGGAGTTCATGTCTAGGGTATAAGGTAAAGGAAATGGGGTCATCCTAGGGGTTCGACATTGAGAGTAAAAAAATACATGTTTTCTTTTTACTATTTATGTTATATTTGTGTAATCCAATTCGGGTCAACTGGTGAGGCTTACCAGTACGTATGGCTTACCAGTACGTATAGTTTGTACTGATGTTACTCTTGCTATACCCTTCCAGGGTATGGTCTTTCGCAGAAAACGGTGTTGGCTTCTTGATTGTTACGGTAGTGACTCTATAGTAGCTCCCACTCATCTTACTCATGGTGGAAGTTGTGTATTGTCTACTTTTCCCTCCTTAGAAGCTCCTGTACCTGTTTAGACTAGGTCCTAGGGTAGTTTCTATTTTTTGCATCTCCTTCTTTAAACATTTGTAATAAAAGCTGGTTATTTACAATTATTAAAGACTTTCTTATGTATGCTGGCTGGGTGGTAAGGGGTTATCTTATCTAGGTGGATTAGAGTAGGTGTCCTTATGATTTGGCATATTTGGTCATGACAATTTGGTATCAGAGCCTAGGTTACCGATAACCTAGTATAAGAGCAGGTGTCGATTAGAGTCCTGTAGATTAGTGTGTTGACGTCCACATCTAATCTTCAGTTAGCTATGAGGCATTTTAGGAAAAATTATTCCACTTACTTCTTCCTTCTCTTGATATTGTTCAGTTGTTGTATGGGTTGAGTCCAATTGGTATCTTTTGATTCCAATTGGTATCTCGACTAGGCAAGTGGATGTCACTTGACTCTGCTTGGAAAGGTACAAGCAATAAAATTGGAACCGAGGAGGTTCCAATTGGTATCTTTCCGTAAGGGTCGTATATAACGTGTTAGATGATCGAATCAAGGTCATCAAGAACATGAGTAAAGGTTAAGTTAATAAGACATGAACGAATGATATTGATTTTGAATGTAGTTACTTGGCTTGCTTTACTCTATGCTACGTAGTTGTGAATTGCCTTGTTTTGTCTGGTGTTGGGACAAACTTTGACTATGACTGTATTTGTTGGTTGATGGGAATGCAAGGGTTTAGCTGGTACTTAAGGCAAAAAGGTGTCATTAGACGGAGTCTAACTTGTAGTTGTAGCTTAAAAACTAGAAATCTGTGTTAAGGCTAGTTAAACTCATCAAATTACATGGTTGTTTTGTTGATAACAATGCTAAATTGCCTACTATGAAAATCAAGATTTAAAATTTGCAGTAGCAGGGGTGGTTTAAAAAGGAATTTCTCTTGTAATTGTGATTTTGTGAAAACATTATGTGTTATAATGTAGTGTTAATTGTCTATTGGTAGGCGGCTGAAACTCATTTTTGGGAAATTAACAAGGTATAAGCGTTACCAAAATTGTGTTATGGGTATTAAGGAATTGGGGAGGAAATATAAAGGAAATTAGCAAATATGCGCAGCCACTATTTTGACTGCCATAGTGGCTTGAAGAACCGCTATAGCGAGATTTTCTCCGGTATAGCGGGAGGCACACCGCTATAAAAGGACATGTTGGGCAGTAGTTATGCCCTATTTTTTCCCCTGTTTTGACCTTTGCAATTTGATTGTTTATTTAGACATTTTAGAATGCAGGCATTGCATAATTATTAAAATCGCTTAAAATACCATGCAAGCAGGTTGTATTTATTAATGTGGGAAAAAGAAAATAACATCCATATGCGGTAAAATAAAAGAAAAGAAAGTATAGTGTCTAGTACATACCCCAAGTGGGGGAAACCAAATCAATCATCATAATGGGGGAGGGGAAAAAGGAACCTAGCTAGATGCCCTGTCTGTTGGGGGCTGCTGGGTTAGGGTCATCTCCTTCCACATCACTCAGGAAGGGAAACTCCTTTAGATCCTCCGTCTCCAACTCAAGAAGCTCCTGGTTAGGTGTCACGCAAATGAACATAACCTTCATAGTCTTCCATATTGGGGCGAGCAAGCGATCATGGGAGCGCCTCTTCCTCCTCTCCTCATCGAGGTCTCGGCAGAGCATTGCAATGTCCTGGGCGGTGGAGGGGGATATAGAACTGGAGGGGCACTACTCCATATACCTTCTAATAGTGGCCAGGTGTGTCTTCAAATGGCTTCTAGGGATCGAGGGTTGGGACTGAGAGAAAGGGTTATCATCATCTTCTTCAGCCCCAAAGACCTCTTCTGTAGCTCCAATACTCTCCACCCCACCTACTTTACTCTTCTTACCCTTCTGGGATAAGGGTGCTCTCATTATGAAAGGGTGGAAAGTAATATCCATCTCCGCTACCCCATCATGACGTTCCTCTAGTACCCCCGCCCTCATGCATAACTCTGATACCAACTCGGGAAGGAAGGGACCCTTCTTGGTGCCTCGATAAAAGTCCTTCCACTACCTCACAATTCGATCCCCTACATTCAGCTGAATGCCCCAAATAGCGTTGGCTGTCACCAAAGCCCGAGGGTAGGTCACTGTTGTAGTGTTGTTCGATGGGCGAATCCTCTGAGTCACCAGGTTAAGCCACCTCCTAGAATCAGCCGAAAAGTAAGTGCTGGTAACGCCATTGGGGTAAGGCTAGTAGACCAACTCCCTAAACTCCTCAGGGACAAAAGTGTTCTGCAGCCATGTCATGTTCATCTCCCAAGCCTTATCCAAGTAGTCAGCATTGGAGATGTGAGGCACCCTTAGCACCTCATTTATAGTACGAGAGTCAATTGGGACATCCACTCCCCAAACGCGGATAATGCGGTTGGGGGAATCCCAAACCACGGTAGGGAGTAGCGCATAGAGCTCCCTCACCCAAGTTATGACTCATCGTGGGAGCTACCACCAATGGGCCCATACTAAATTCCTACAGTCGATTGTAGAATTTCGGCTCCATACTCCTCATATTGAAACCCCACTCAAAGCAAAGCCCTATTCACCGATAATCTCGGTATCATTCTAGACTAGCTTCATCGGGAAATATTTCATAGACAGGGGCGTTGTATTGGTTTCCGACTATTGTAGATGCTTAACCTGCAAAAATTTGACACAGGAACTTTTAGCGTTTATTAAGCGTTAAAGAATGATCGAACTAAAAGTTCAAAAAATTTCAATTTTTTGTAAGAGGCCACTGCCTGCAGCCTCCTTCTATAGCGGTATGCACGTCGCCATAGTGGTGTCGCTATAGCGAGAATTTCTCCATTATAGAAATAATGTTCTCTATAGTGACCTTTATCATCCCCTACAATCAAGGGGTGCAAAAATGGCGCCCCTTGACTCAATTTCACTAATATTTGGTTTTGAACTCGGATCAATAGTCCAACGATGTCCTAGGACTTGTTTGCATAAAAATTTGGACATGATAACTCCTAAATCATGCCCAAATCATCATTTCAAAACCAAAAGGGACCCTTTGAATTCTTGTCCATTTCAAGCCCGTTCAAGACGTGAACTTTGAGTTGTTTATGCTTAGAACATAATAGGATCATTGTAATTGTAAGGGAAGCAATCATTCTTTTAAATTACGGCACAACAAATCCCCAATATCGAAAACTCAAAAGCTTACTCAAAACCCCTTTTTTCAACGTAAATTCTCGCCTAATACTTACAAATTACGAATAATGAAGTAATAGAGAGTAAGGGAATTGATTGTTACCTTGTTTCGGCGACGAGAATGAAGTGATCGAGGAAGGGGGAGAGTATTTTCGAGTAAAGAGGGAGAAATAGGAAATCAAACCATTTTCCCCCTCTTTAAACTGTTTCAACCCGCTATTGCGGCCTGCACAACTATAGTGGCTCCACTATAGTGGTATGTATGCTTCTATAGTAGGATTTTGCCTCGATTGCCACAAAATTTTGAGTTTCAAAATTTCTTAACACCCCATCCAATGTTCGTGGTTTGACGTGTTTTTGGGTATCTCCGACATTTGGAGAATGAGTTCCCTATTGTCGCAGCATTCATATATGGGCACGGAGGACCTATTTTTGTTAGACCAGTGGTTGAGTTTTGGTGCTAGTAGTTTAGTGAATTAAGGTTTAGGAGTGCGTATTCTGTAATTTGTCGAGTGTTTTAATTTCTGTGCTAGGATCCAAGCTACGGTAGCTAGTTATTTCCAATCTCGCTGGGCGAGTGTTAATTCTAAAATCTAGTCTCAAAATGTTCCTTCTTTGATCGTTCGGGGATGAACGATGGGTAAATTAGTATCTATTGTAACGACAAATCCATCGTTACTAGGAAACGCCTCGACAGTAGTGCGGAGTACGGGTATTATGCGCATCCACGATGTATTAAATTTTAAGGATTAAATATAGCTGGGTCGGGCTGATGTCATCTCACTATAGCTAGATTTGTTCTGCTATAGCGGTGAGAATAGTACTTAGGAGGGTTTTATTTCTTTTTTCCACCTTGGTTGAAACAAATGACGTGGGAGGTATCAAACACCCGAAAGGCTGCCTTCTATGCCTTAGAACTATGAAAGAGAGGAGAAAGAGGTATGGATGGGTGCAAATCCATGAATTTTTCAAGGATTTACGTGCCCGTGATCTTGGCAAGGGTGGAATTTGCATTCGTTTATTCTTCCTAAAGCTGGTGACATCTAGGTAAGCTAAACTTAATTGAAGAGCATAGACTCAGATTAGAGAGAACGAGTATAACATAGGTGGATGGGAGATTTCACGTCTAGGCCTTCGGGCATGGAATTTGGATGGCTAAAAATTTTAAAGTTTGGGGGTTGTCTGTTTACATTATCTTATTTATGCTATATTTACGCTATAAATTGGATGGTTCACAGTTGTATACTTGTATTTGGGGTAGCTAAAATGTCAAATTATCAGTTGTTAATTTAACCTTAAGGAAAATGATAATACCAAGTAAGGTGTTATTGAGCCTCCGAGGAATCTAAGGTCGTAATCCTTGGGGTGGTCTTAGGAGCATAGTTTTGTGGGTGTGTCATGGATAAGAGCCTATACGGTAGTGCAGGTGAGGGTATCATAGTTTTATCAATTCTTATTAAGTGTGCATATTTCCTACTTGATAGTGTGGCTTGTTGGTGTATGTTGTTTGGTGTGGTCATTGCAATTGATAGCTGCGATAATTATATAACTTGACTTACCTCATTTTTTACTGTGGGATGTTTGGTATTAGAATGTCCTTACGGGTTTTGGTGAAATAAGGTTGGCAGACACTTGTGTCTGGGATTTTGTACATAAACCGATATTTTTCCCTGCAGGTCATGTATAGTAGATGGATGCATCACTCACAACGTGTATGTATGAGAGTCAGGTGAGTTTGATGGTTCAATGAGTAGACCGTGGAATATATTTATGTACTTTTATATGTTTGGGGATTTTTGGTAATAGAGTCATGGTCTGTTGACATTGATCTTTGAATTAAATATGATCCTTCAAATGGTATTTATGGAATGGATTTCTATATTTTATTGGAGTTCCTTGGATATTGTGTTGACTTGATCATGGTTTGACTTAACTGATCGTTTTGTGAGTTGCCTGTGTAGCCTGCTTGAACTTGATTTGGTGATATTATGTTGGCCTATTTGATTTCTTATTGTGCTAAGTGTATGTTAGGTTTGAATATGGATTAACTTGTTGTACTGGAATCTAGTTAAGGCTAGTTCCTTTATAGCATAATTCTTACTTCTTATTTTGTCTTGGCTCGTTATATTGCATTGGATAGTGGAATGGCCAAAGAGGTGGGGTTGGGTAAAGAGTCCTATGTTAGCAGAATAGGGAGAAGACTGGTGTGAGTCAGGGGTTAAGCTCGATTTGATGTTCAGAAAGGTGGGTGGATGGGTGGGGGGGGCATATGGACAGGTTACATGTTCGGGTGATTCTTCTCCAGGATGCTATGTGACTTATTAAAATTATGGATTCAGGCCTAGTGTTTCACCTCTTCTCATAGTTGTCTTTCGAATTTAGGTTGATCCTCAGTTTGAGGTCAGACTTAGTGGTTCGGAGTAGTAGAGTCATTGGGGGAGGAGTTATTTCTTGGAGTTCATGTCTAGGGTGTAGTTAAGAGAAATGGGGTCGTCCTAGGGGTTTGGCACTGAGATTAAAAGAATACATGTTTTATTTTGACTATTTATGTTATATTTTTGCAATCTAATTTGGGTCAACCAATGAGGTTTACCAGTACGTGTGATTTGTACTGATGCTACTCTTGTTATACCCTTTCTAGGGTATAGTCTTTTGCAGGAATCAGTGTTGGTTTCTTGAATGTTGCTGTAGTGACTCTTCAGTAGCTCCCACTTATCTTACTCATGGTGAAAGTTGTTTCTTGTTAAGTTTTCCCTCCTTACCAGCTTTTGTACCTATTTAGACTAGGTCCTAGGATAATTTCTATTTTCCGCATCTCCTTCTTTAACCAGTTGTAATAAAAGTTGGTTATTTCCAATTATTAAAGACTTCCGCATGTATGCTGGCTGGGTGGTAAGGGGTTCTCCTAGCTAGGTGGATTAGAGTAGGTTCCCTCATGATCTGGCAGATTGGGTCATAATAATTTCAGTAAACATACAACCAAGCCGTAAATTCTAACCTAAATCTAGCATACTACTATACTACTATCATAATAAAGCTCAATCAAAGAGGAAAGTATACCTGGCCAATCTGGACGCCAACAAATGCCCGAGAAAGTCCACTAAATTGGAGAGCCTCCACATATTACCAGGCTATCAAAATAATAATCTACACATTTATACGAGAATAACAATACCCATATCGCATATAAATGCTTTGGGTCAAAAATTGAACTAAAAATCCCATGTGGGCCCCACTTATGAAATCACAATTTTAAAACCATCAAAACGTCCCTCTAGGCTCAAGGATCATTTACCCTAAAAAATAGGTGAAATCCGAGCATAAATACACTCCCAAATTAGCCCACAAAGAATCTAGGGATTCGAGTTTAAATCGGAAAATTAACCTAGAATTTAATGGAAACTTAAAAAAAATTGACGAGAAAGTGTCCCCAACAAACTCTCCAAAACGCCCTAGGTCCACAAGTTTCTAGGTTTCCTAGGGTTTTATGAACTTGAATCATGGAGTAAACAAACCAAATTCGGGAAAGGAGTGACTTTAATGCACAAGCGATGACTGCTTTAGCGGCCAATTGATAAAGCGGCAAGGCGAGGACCAAGGCTGGTCACTATAGCGACCCCCGCCGCTTAAGCGACCAAAGGTCTACTTAAGCGGCTACACCAATTGAGTCCAGGCACTAGCAACTTATCAAATTTGCTAAGTTTCCGATCGGACCCTCGAGATTCATTCGGAATCCCGTGAATGCAAAAGAACTATACTACCTTACCAAATTCGATATTCCAAACTCAATGGAGCCATAGAAATTTCCATTTGAGGTCATATCGATGTAATGTGGGTCAAGCAGCCAAAGGGCTATTTTAACCAAAATCCACCCAATAGACCAAAACGAGTCCAGAAGCCTCGGGACTAGAACCAAGCATCCCTCTAGCCTGAAATCGATGTTTTGGAGCTAACAAAACTGTCAGAATTGGCATACGAGGCCATTCACCTGAAATTTTGGCCCGGTACTCCATTCTTAACAGTAAAGACTTTAAAATAAGGAATTGACTCTAAAAGTCAAACGAACTACCTGGTAATTGAACTGTCAGTACAGCAAGTCATAAATGGCTTGGGGCAACTATGGGAAAGCTCTAAATGCTGAAATAGTGTGGAAATACAGAAAATGACCTGGAGGTTCATTAAAATATCTACTGCTAAAAGGACTTTCATCCGCAAAAGTAAAGGATCAAGTTGTACCTGAAGGCTTAAAGTGGGGATACTAGGTCTGCATCTCACTCTCGATCTCCCAATTAGCCTCCTTAACTAGACGATGTCTCCAGTGGACTTTAACCACTGGAATCTATCTAGAGCACAACCGCTTAACATCCCTAGCCAGTATAGAAACTGGCTCCTCCACCAAAGTCAACCTCTCATCCAACAGAACTGAGTCCCAATAGAACAGGTAAGACTCATCCGAAATATATAGCCGCAACATGGAGACATGGAAAACTGGGTGAACAACTTTAAAATCTGGGGGCAAGGCTAACTCATAAGCTACCACTCCAACTATCTATAGTATCTCAAATGGCCCAATATACCTGGGGCTGAGCTTACCCCTTTTCTCGAACCTCATCATACCCTTCATGGGTGATACTCGAAGGAAGAATAGATCACCAATACTAAACTTTAACGCCCAAAACCTATGGTAAGCATAACTCTTCTGCCTACTCTAAGCTGATCATAGTCTATCCAAAGACTCACGAACCAAATCAGTACCGTGGGGACTAACCTCAGAAGTCTCAAACCAACCAATCGGAGATCGACAACGCCTACCATACAATGCCTCAAATGGTTCCATCTCAATACTCAAACGATAGCTGTTATTATAAGAAAACTCTGTTAAGGCTAAGTGTTGCTCCCACTGACCTCCAAAGTCCATAACACACGTGTGGAGTAATTCATCCAAAATCTGAATTGTCCACTCCGGCTGACCATCGATCTGGGGTGGAATGCGGCTCTAAGATCAATCTGAGTACCCAACTCATCCTGAAAAGTACTCCAAAAGCTAGAAGTGAACACTGAGCCTCTGTATGAAATAATGGATATGGGTACTCTGTGAAGGTGAACTATCTCATGAACGTAGATAGGGCTAACCTCTCGACATTGAAGGAAGTCTAAAAGGGGATGAAATGAGACGATTTAGTCAATCAATAAAAAATAACCCAAATACTATTAGAACCACGAGAGGTTCGAGGCAAACCACTCACAACTTTCATAGTAATCTGCTCCCACTTCAACTCAGGAATGGGTAGTCTCTGAAGCAATCCACCCGGTCTCTGATGCTTGACCTTTACCTACTGATAACATAAACACCGATCTATAAAGTCCATTGCATCCTTCTTCATACTACTCCACCAGTAATACTGCCTCAAATCTCTATACATCTTAGCTGTCCTAGGGTGAATATAACATCGAGAGCTATGAGTTTCCCGTAATATCGACTAAATCAGGTCTCCAACCGTCAAAACACAAATACGGCCATCAAATCTCTAAATACCCTTGGAATCCAAGGTATCTCGACTGGACTCACCTCTCAGCACCTGATCATAAATGCCACAAAGCCTACTATCCTCAAACTGACGATCCAAAATCTGCTCCAGCAATATAGACCTAGCCTCAACACTACCAAGAGTTCTCCTGGGGTTTGAAATATCAAGTCGCACCATCAAGTTGGCTAAGAACTGAATGTCCAAAGCCAACGTTCGCTCCAAAACTAAAATTAAGGCCAAGCTACCCAAACTCATCGCCTTCCGGCTCAAGGCGTCCGCTACTACATTCGCCATGCCCAGATGGTATAGAATAGAAATATCATATTCCTTCAACAAATTGATCCATCTGCGCTGCCTTAAATTAAGTTTCCTCTGAGTCATATGTACTGAAGACTACGATGATCAGTATAAATCTCACAGCGAACACCATACAAGTAATGCCCTCCACATCTTAAGGGCAAAAATTACCGCCACCAACTCTAAATTATGAGTGGGGTAGTTGCACTCGTGAAACTTCAGTTACCTCGATGCATAAGCAATAACTCAGCCCTACTGCATCAAAACCCAACCCAAACCAACACCAGAAGCATCACAATAAATTGTAAACCCCTTGCTCTCAATTGGAAGAATTAAAATTGGACCTGAAGTGAGAAAGTCTTTGATCTTCCGAAAGCTGGACTCGCACTCAATGTACCACTGAAAAGGAACCTCCTTCATGGTTAATTTGGTCATAAGTGCTATAATAGTCAAAAATTTCTCGATGAACCGCCTATAGTAGCCTGCCAATCTAATAAAACTATGAACCTCGATCGGAGATGTAGGCCTGGTCCAATCATGAATAGCCTCAATCTTGGCCGGATCCACCATAATCCTTTCCTTAGACACTACGTGTCCTAGGAATGTCACAAACTCTAACTAGAACTCATACTTCGAGAATTTTCCAAAAAGCCTATGATCTCACAAAGTCTGGAGCACAATCCTCAAATGTTGTTCGTGCTCCTCCCTACTCCTCGAGTACAAAAGGATATCATCAATGAGAATGATCACAAAGGAGTCCAAATAGGGTTTGAAAACACGTTTCATCAAATCCATGAATGTTGTTGGGGCATTGGTCAACCCAAAAGACATCACTAAGAACTCATAATGGCCATAGTGAGTCCTAAAAATTGTATTATGGATGTCCTCAGCCCAAATCCTCAATTGATGATACCTTAATCTCAAGTCAATCTTATAAAACACCACCACACCCTGAAGCTAGTCAAATAGATCATCAATGCGAGGCATAAGATACTTAATCTTCACTGTCACCTTATAAAGATGCCTGTAGTCGATACACATATGCATGGAACCATCTTTTTTCTTCACGAACAAGACAGGAGCACCCCAAGGCATTACATTAGACCTAATAAAACCCTTGCCCAAAAGATCTTGAAGCTGGGAATTCAGCTCTTTAAGCTTGACAGGAGCCATAAGGTAAGGTGCCATGGAAATAGGCCGGGTGCCTAGTTCAAGATCAATAGCAAACTTAATATCACGCTAAGAAAGAGAGCCAGGTAGATCAGTAGGAAAAAATCAGGAAAATCACGGACTATAGGAATAAAATCAGGTGAAGGACTCTCCGTACTAACATCATGAGTATAACCAAGATAAGGCTCGCAACCCCTCGAAGTCAGTTTCCTAGCTCGAACATAAGAAATGATCCCCGTCAGTGCACAACTAAAAGAACCCTGCCACACAATTGGGGGTATGCCAGGGATGTCTAAGGTAACGGTCTTGGAAAAACAATCCAAGATTGCATGATAAGGGGATAACCAGTCCATGCCCAGAATCACATCAAAGTCCACAATATCTAACACAATTAGATCAGCCTGAGTATCAAAATCTCGAATAGTCACAACATAAGATCTATAAACTTGAACAACTACTAAAGAATAACCCATGGGAGTAGATACATGTAATAGCACAGATAAAGGCTCCCACGATAACTCTAACCACAGTGCATAATAAGCAGACACATACAAATAAGTGGATCTCAGATCAAATAAAGCAATAGCTAGCTGACGACACACTAAAATCATATTTGTACTAACAACATCAAAGACTCTGCTTTTGGCCTACCAGGTACAACATATAAATGACCTCTCCCGCCACCTGGGTGGGCACCTGACCGACCATATGTCCTACCTGCAAGAGGCCCTTCTCGAAAACCCTGGGAACTACCCCTGCGACCCTGCATACCACCTCTAGCTGGAGGCAGCACTGCTCTAATCTGCTGAACACTCTGCGCTGCAGTCACAACTATGCCATGCCGGGGACACTCTCTAGAGTAATGTCCAATGACCCCATAATCATAACATGCTCTAGGCACTCTACTCTATCCAGAATATCTGACTGACCCAGAGTAGCCACTCGTCTAGAAAACCCAAAATATTTACTTCTCAAAGACTGGCTACTGATCGGACCATGATAATCACTATAGCCAGTCTAACCTCCATCAGTAATCTGAAGTGCTTTTTGAATGGGCCTACAAGACTACCTTTGGTGCTGATAAGGCTAACGCTGAGGGTACCTACCCTAAAAACCTTTGCCCCCAAACTGCGAGTCGCTTTGGCACCCTTTGAAACTACCCTGCTGACGTAGCCTCTTATCACTTCCCCCTTGGGCCTAGCGATCCATCTCCTCTATAGAGTAGGAAAGAGCAGCAATATCAAAAAGACTTTCTTAAAGTCACAAAACTCTGAGTAGCCCTGCGGAGTGGTAGACTCAATCTTCTAACGAAGCACTGAATCCTCTCATACTTTATCGATAAAATCAGGGTGGTATGTCTGGTTAACTCGTGAAATCTTTCCTCACACTCAACCACCATTATCGAACCCTATCTTAGATAAAAAAAAAACTCATCCCTCAGTCGCTCACGCATAGAAAGGGGCATGTACTTCCCCCCAAAAGCCACGAAGAACTAAACCCAAGTCATAGGTGGAGATCCAGCTAGGCAGGAATCAAGATAACCCCTCCACTAATATAGTGTTGCCCTATCAAACTAATAAGCCTTATAGTCCACTCCGCACGACTCAACTAGCCCTAAATTACAGAGTTTCTCATTTAAACTAGTTAGAAACTCATAAGCATCCTCCATTGGGGCCCATGCAAACCTAGGGTGAGTCAATCTAAAAAATTGGCCTAATATCTTCTACTCCTCGGTAGACATAACGGACTGAGAAACTATCGGCTGTAGAGCTATTGGTGTTGGAGGAATCTCAACTCTGGAGGCCACAACTGTAGGCTGCGCCACTAAATAAATACCATTCGGGTTTATTGACTGATCACCATTAGACGGTGCACCACCTACTAATCCCAACAACTAAAGCTAGGCGTCTTTGAGAACTGAAGAAGAAATAAACCCCGGTGGGGCTTGGGCTACCCCCTTGGCCTACTAATAGGTGGGGTGGTAGAATATTTGGCTCAGGAGTAATAACAAGATCTGGTAAAGCCTCATACCCTGACCCCTAGCTGGGGCTGCAGCTGTAGCCTGGCTTCAACCTCTGGGTCGATCACGGCCTTTAGCAGGAGCCCTACCCGCAGACTCAGGATCCTCAACTCTAGTCATCGTAGCTCGTGTCCTAACCATCTATGAAAGAGTGAAACAATGAGAAAGTTAGAAACCAGCATAAACTTAACCCACGACATGAATAAAAAAGGTGAGGTTTTCCTAAGAATGTCCTGTAGCCTCCCAAAGATAGGATACGAATGTCATCGATCCGATCTACGGGACTCTACTAGACATTTGCTCTAGTACCAATAATACCATTGAACCTAAGCTCTGATACCAATTTGTCACAACTCAATTTCTCAAGTCATGATGACACCTACTTTATCCCACTAGTAGGTAAGCCAAGTCATAGCCCAGAACTACAAGTAATGGGCTTGTTGGTGGAAGGTAAAATAAATACCGAAATTAAGCATACAACAGAATCACAGTCAATAAATTATAAGTAGCACAGTACATATATATATGAGAGGGAAAGAAATACAGCAAAAAAATATCTCATGACCTAGTAAGGTCGGTACAAGAGCCACTAAATACAAAATATGAGTACTACATGGTATCAATATACAGATAGTCTCAAAGGTAAAGACTGTCCAAAAGTATTAGAAGGAGAAAAATCAGATTTTGCTCTGAAAGCTCACCCTCTCTTTGAATCCCCAAAGGTATGATGGATGGAATATCAGCGGCGGCAACTAGTACTCGAATCTGCATCAGAAAAAGATGCAGAAGTGTAGTATGAGTACCAAAACAACGGGTACCTAGTAGATATCATTGAACGACTGAGCTAAATCATGATAAAAGCATAGTAGGATGCTATAATGTAAACTAAATCCACGGATAAAGGGAAAACCTGAAATAATGCTCCAGCAGACAAATAATAAATAACAAGGCAAATAAGTCAAAAGAGCACAAACTAGCTATAGCCTAACTGGGGCCCATAAGCCTAGAATGTACAAAGAAGAGAGGATTAAACCATACGAGCCTCCATAAACCTGATGGATACAAATAAAGGAAGAATCATCAACAGTAATAAGTATAAAGTAACCGAAAACCAAAACCATATCTGTGAAACCCTTGGTACCATAAATGTCGGACTTGAACCGGGCCCTTAACATCATAACTAAATGATAAATTCCAGACTTGAATTGGAATCTAGTATCATATATGCCAGACTGGAACTAGGAACTTAGTATCATTAGTGATTATTAAATGTCGGACTCGAACTGGTCTTTAAAGTAAATACAAGGTAACAAGTCTAGTCAAGAGTTAGAAAGATGTATAAATAATTATAAAGCTCAAGAATATATGTAAGATGACAAAAGAAGGCCTCCTAAGTCTACAAGGAGCTAATTAGGATATTTGACCTAAAAGAGGGTTGTCGGGGCCCACTACTAACCCCGAAACTCCCTACTAAGGCAATTTCTACTCAAAACTAGATTAAGGCTTCAAAGTTCCATTACAAGGTAATAAATAAGTCTAAAAAATTCCTAAGGCAACAATTTAGCTCAATAAAAGGATGAATAGGTCTATTCCCTCTAAAATAGCTCTCTAACTGGCTAAATATTCCAAATTTCACTAAACATGCAACCAAGCCGTAAATTCCAACCCAAATCTAGCATACTACTATACTAATATCATAATAAAGCTCAATATAGGAGGAAATTGATCCTAGCCTACCTGAACACCAACGAATACCCAAGAAAGTCCACTAAATCGGAGTTTTTCCCTTCCGAGAAGCCTCCACATAATGCCACACTATCAGAATAATGATCTACACATTAATACGAGAATAATAATACACATATCGCATATAAATGCTTTGGGTCCAAAATTGAGTTAAAAATCCTATGTGGGGTTCGCTTGCAAAATCACAACTTTGAAACCATCAAAACGTCCCTCTAGGCTCAAGGATCACTTATCCTCAAAAATGGGTGAAATTCAAGCACAAAGACACTCTCAAATCAGCCCACAAAGAATCTAGGGACTTGAGTTTAAATCGAAGAATTAACCAAGAATTTAATGAAAACTTACGGAAATCTTGACGAGAAAGTGTCCCTAACGAACTCTTCAACAAGCCCCGAACACCCAATAATCAAGCTCCACAAGTTTCTAGGTCTTCTAGAGTTTTATGAATTTGAAACCTGGAGTAAATGAACAAAAATCGGGAAAGGAGTGACATTAATGAACCAACGATGACCGCTTTAGCGAACAATTGACCGCTTAAGAGGTCGTCGTTAATGCAGCAAATCGTCGCTTAAGCGGCAAAGCCTAGTGGCCGGCCTCCGCTAAAGCGGACGAGTATCGCTTAAGCGACCTCCACTGAAGCGGTGAGGCCTCCGCTTAAGTGGCTAGGTGGGGACCAAGGACAAAGGTTGGTCGCTAAAGATTTCCTTGGTCTCTAAAGCGACATCCGCTAAAGAGACCTCCACTTAAGAGGCTACACCAGCTGAGTCCAGGCACCAGCAAATTTGCTATGTTTCCGATCGGACCCTCGAGATTCGTTCGGAATGCCGTGAACACAAATGAACTATGCTACCCTATAAAATTCAACATTCCGGACTCAACAACGCCATCAAAATTTCCATCCAAAGTCGTATCAATGAAATATTGGTGCCACATCTAAAGGGTCATTTTGACCAAAAGCCACCCAATAGCCCAAAATGAGTCTAAAATCCTCGGGACCAAACCAAGTTCCCCCTAGCCTAAAATCAATGTTATGGAGCTAACAAAACTGTCAGAATTGGCATATGAGGAAGTTTACTTGATGTTTTGGCCCGGTACCCAATTCTTAACAGCAAAGACTTCAAAACAAAGAATTGGCTCTAAAAACCAAACGAACTGTCCAGTAACAAAACTGTCAGCTCCAACAAGTCATAAATGACTTGGGACAACTATGGAAATGCTCTAAATGCTGAAATAGTGCGGAAATATAGAAAATAACCTGGAGGGTCATTACATGGGTTTTCTTCTATTAAATTATCTTTGTCAGTTTCTGGCTTCTAGTTTAATACTAGAAGAGCTTGTTGAATTATGGGGGATACACCCATATCGGGTGATATATCCTTAAGGATAGTGTCTGACATGCCTCAAGCTATGTGAATTCCATACAAGTGGTCGTGAAGAAGATATTTTCCGCAAGAATTTA
Organism: Capsicum rhomboideum; assembly: GCA_031232105.1. Classification (NCBI taxonomy): domain Eukaryota; kingdom Viridiplantae; phylum Streptophyta; class Magnoliopsida; order Solanales; family Solanaceae; genus Capsicum; species Capsicum rhomboideum. Next base: position 45,129,323 of record CP124716.1, read on the forward strand.
CAACAATCTTAAGGATATTTTCAACTACATTCTTACAGAAAATGATGAAATTATATTCTGAAAAGAAAAAAAATTAGAACTATTTTGTTTGGAAAGAAGAAAGGACGTATAATTAGGTTTGAAAAAGTAAGGAAAAGTTGAAGGATTCAATTATGATGGTTTGGTGAAATATTGAAGAAGGAGGGAGGGACATGTTGCCTATAGTTATCTATCAAAAACACACTGCAGCAATCAAAGTGAAATTTTTAATGGCCAAAGATTTCTTCCTTTTTGGATTCTAACTCATCATCTATGTGTTCATCTTCTTTAGCTATTAAAGCTATCAAGGTATGTGACAATATTATGTGTGCATATTCTAATAGATTTGTATATGGTAAATTGTGTTATCATACCCCTCAATGTAGTAGAAAATTCGGAGAAATGATAATTCCGCAAAGTAAAATTGACTAAGCGGATGATATAGATTATTGTGGTTATTTCTTAAACAAATCTTGTGGCTAATGTGTGAGACTGGGTGATACACTTGAGTTGTAGGCATATTTGTGCAAATAAATTTATTTTGTGTCTTACACCCAAGTTGAAGAAGAAGAAAAATTAATTTATGTTGGTGATTCTAGGACTATTCAAATTCTTAGAATAAAAACATTCTTCTTATTAAACTCACATATGAGAATTATTGGTATTGAGGTGGTATATGTTCCTAACTAATTTGGTCTTTGTGAGACTAATCGGAAAAATTGGTTGTAGGTTTTATTTGAGTTTGATAAGGTGCTAATTATAAAAAATAAAATTGTTGTGGACAATGATTATTGTAAGCATGATTCATTTGTGGTTAATTCTTCTCAATATAGAAATTATAGTGTTTACATTTACTTGATTGATTTATATGTTTTATGATATGTTATTAGACTTGAAAATGTTGTGCAAAGTTTTTGTTATGATGAAAAAAAATTTGATTTCTCGAAACTAAGAGTTCAAGTTTTTGTCTAAGTTGTTGTTTTTTTTTTTTTTTTTTTTTTTTTTTAAGAAATCATGTGAATTTCTTTAAAAGTTTATTTCTTTAATAATTTTCTAATGTTGAATTCTGGGAGATTGCTTCTGTCAAGTAATTTGATAATGGTCATTTAAATATTTTAATGTTTTTACGTTATTAAGCTTTGATTTTATTTGTGAGAAATGAATTTGGTAATTTGAATGGGATTTAATTGTAACACATTATTATATTATTAGTCTGTTATGTTTTATATGAAATTGGCAATATTTCTTATAAGTTATGTAAATATTATCTCTCTACTTTAAAATTTTTGAAATTGTAGGGATTATGGTATCTTACTAGAGTTATGATAAGAGATTTTTTTTTTAAAGTAATATTTCACTTAGATTTGTCATCAAAGTGGTTTTCAAGATTAAGATGAAGCTTTTAATATATTTTAATGTACAATTTGTATGTTATATACAAAATTGAAAATTTTATGAATTGTGAAAAAGATATTCCATTATTTAAAATATTTAAAAGTGTAGGGATATTTTACTAATGTTACGCTACTCTATAGTGACAAAGTTTACACTTGTTGAAAATGATATTGTTTCATAATTCATTATCTTGGAAAAAGTCACTAGTTAGTGACATATGAGAGGTACCACAATTTTTTGGTACGAAGTAAAGTGAATCTCAAAATTCACCCATAACTTAGTGATTTGGAGTTGGTTGGTATTTAATGAGGCTAGAGAGTTAAGAGACCTCTTAGTGAGTATTGAGTTTGAAATAAAATTGTGGTAGTCAAGTATCGTTAGCTACAAAGAAAAATAAACTTTTCAATTGTGATAAAACACATGTGTTTGAGACATAGTGTGATAAAACAACTGTTGTGAGATGAAATTATTTACGTGCATAAATTATGTGTAGTCTGGGCTGAATCTGATCAATTCACAGACTAAAAGAAATATCGAAGGGAGTGGAATTTTTAGTCAATTTGAGAAGATTAACAATGATGGTAACTCAACATATGTGATTGGAGATCCCATTAATTAGGTTCATATGGGTAATAACAAGTCATTAGTAGATCATGTAAGCACTATTAAATTATGTCCCTCCTATGATGTGTGAATATAGTGCAATGCTGCAAGGCAAAGTAAGGGTTGAGTTATACTCTTAATCCAATTCATTACCTTTATAGGTGGTGTATTGCTCTGCAGAATACACTTGATAATTGAACCTATATGAGTGTGGAGTGGTGCTGCTCTTATGAAATTGTGACAAATTTCTACAGCACTCATGAATATCAGGACACACGCATGACCTCTTAGCGCAAAACCGCGATAACAACAAAGATTGTGCGGGTATAATGTGATAGAATAAGACCCTAAATTTATAAAAAAAAAAATTGGTTCATAGAAGTTCTAAACTTCACCAATTGTTCTGTAAGTTCAATCTTGTTTTATCTAGGTCTGGTTCATAGTCTATGAACACCAAATTCAACGCATTATACTTATATGTTGAAACCCAGCAAAACTTCTTATTTTGTTCTATTCCTTATTATTCTTTTTGAGATATGTAGGGGATTGTTGGAAAAATATTTTGATATATCTCAAAAAGAATTATTATTTTCTAAAAGACATTTAACAATGATATTAATGATATTTATTATGGATAGTTGCCAAACATATTTGTAGAACAAATTGACCAAGTCTTAAATGATTTGTTAATGAGATATTCAGGTTTTTTACCGTTGAAATAGCCTTAATGGCTTTTACTAATGTTTTCAATGTTAATATGTTACTGATCAAGTATAAACGTTAGCATATACTTTTGTATATTGTCTTTCATTTTTTCTAGTCTTTTAAATTGGCAGAGAGACATCTACTCCTTAAAAGAAAATTGCCAATGTCCTTTTTAGGTTGAGTGAATAATAACAAGAAATTTTATCTCCGTATTCTTTTGAGCTGGGTTTTCTTCTATTAAATTATCTTTATCTGGCTCCTAGTTTAATACTAAAAGAGCTTGTTGAATCCTGGGGATACATCCATATCGGGTGAAATATCCTTAAGGATAGTGTCTGACACACCTCAAGCTATGTGGATTCCATACAAGTGTTCGTGAAGAAGATATTTTCCGTAAGCATTTACAACATAGTGTACGTCACATATCAAGGATACAATTACAAGCAAGAAAGAAATCGACTATTATCTTAGGAAAAACATTAGCAGACATTAGGACTCATGTACCCAGTAAAATTTTCCATATACAAACTTAGTAGTCTTTCTATATATTTAGGAGTGTTTTTCATTTATTTTTCTATATATTTATTATAGTCAATATTCAATATTATAAATTTATATTATTAAATACCCACGTTTGACTAATTAACTTTCTTTTAAAGATTTAGTTAAGGTAATATTTTAATTAATTTTAAAGTCCAAAATTTAAGGTATATAATTCAAACAAGGGAAGGTTTAATAACTAAATTTAAATGAATTTTAAGTTTTAAATATTATAAAAATAGTTAAATGACAGTTTTGTCTATTGCGGGGTCCTTAATGAAGGACAAAAAATTCAAATCACTTTTCTAAGGGTCTTCACACTTTTAATATATTGTAGATGTAGATAATATTTATAGAAACATGTGTAGACGTCTAGCTTTCTTTCCTGAAAAACAACAATCAAGAAAAGGAAAATAGCAACAAACAAGAGTATTTTATTTCAAAATATGCGCGGGTTTACAATCTTTATAAAATCTTAAATAAAAAGATGTAATCCTCTAATTCTTCTCCTCACGTTCTTCACCTTGTTCTTGAATCGACGGGATATTTGTTTGGATTTCACCACGAATTGCGGAGCTAAGCTTTGTTCACAATCGTGGAAGTATGGACGTTTGTGGCTCACCACTTGGAGATGAAGACTTCTTGATATGAGGAAGACTTGCGGATCACCAATGAAGAATAGAGCTTCTCTCTATGTGTATATGTATTTGTGTGTATAGCTTTGTGTCTTTGGTCAAGACCCCTTTATATAGGCGTGAGTCAGGGTTTGGGGGTATTTTGGTCTCCAAGTAACCCTAATGAACCTTGGGCTTAAAGAGCATGAATTGGGCTCGTCTTATCAACTTAATAGACTAGCTCAAATGTAATTGAACTTCATTTAAGTTATATAATTTTAACTTGAAAATTTAATCCAACTTTATTAACCAATAATTTGACTTGGTCAACATATCATGAATATAAGATTTAATCCAAATTTAATATGGATTTGTCCATAAAATTTCACTTTCTACAAATGCCCCTGCTTCAAGGCTTGTTGAGGTGCATATTAAAGATAAGACTTGAAGTATCCGTGAAATAATTTTTTTTCTCACGTGGTTGACATCTTGCGAAATATTTGAAACTTCACAAGAAATGACTATACCGACATGTTAAAGCTATCCAAATTCATACATGCCAAAGTCTTTTTGATAGCATTCTCTAATTTGCAAGAGGTCCGTTTGACTTCCGATCATTTGTTGGCTCATTTTTGTTTGAACTGTTCCCATCTTGCGGAGGATTATTGCATAATGGAAACTCTCCATAACTTGATTCTAATGAAAACTTTCCATAATTTCAGTTCCAATGGAATTTTTCCATAATTTGGTTCCAATAGAAATTTTCCATAATTTGGTTTCAAGGAAATATTTTCATAATTTGGTTCCAATGGAAACTTTCCATAATTTGGTTTCAAGGGAATTTTTCCCTAATTTGGTTCTAATGGAAACTTTCCATAACTATAATTTTCCATAATTTGTAGGAACCAAACTTATGTCAATGTCTTTTGACATATATAAATGCACATGCTTCTACGGTGGCTGATTATCAATTTGCGGCATAATCAAGCTCGTTCTCCATCTCTATCAGGCAATTTCTTTTTATAATTTTCGTCACTTTCTATCCAACTCAGCACATTGTGGTAGAAAATTCATATCTTGCCATATAAATGATGAAATCAAGATCCGTTTGATGTTACAGAAACTAGATTTGTTGATCTACAACATATCCAAAAATAAAAGCCAAACACCTTCTCGATTAACGGCAATAACTTTTTAAAGTTGGAGATGAATCTGTCTGTGTTTTTTTTTACAGATTCGTACCGTCTAACAAAAATGCCTCCTTCTTGGTGTAGGAGTTTCCAGATGATGTACGAATTGATTCCATATAAACTAGACTTGTAATTATACAACATATCCAAAAATCAAGGGCAAAATCTTTCTGTATGAGCCGCAATTCATTTTTGAAGTTGTCTATAAATCTGACCGGCTTGTTTGATAGATCTATGCAGTTTCATCAAAACATTCGTATCTTGGCTTAGAAGTGTCCAAATAAGGATTTACTTGATTCATTTGAAACTATACTTGGAGGTATACAACATATCCAAAAATCAAGGCAAAACTGCTTCTGAATTGCTCATAATTGATATTTGAAATTGGCTATAAATCTGACCTGCTTGTTTGATAAATTTATGCAGTCTCATCGAAACGTCCATATCTAGGCGTAGGAGCGTACAAATGATGAGAGACTTGATCCCATAGAAACTAGACTCCAAAATCTACTACATATCTAAAAATCAAGGGAAAACTCCCTCTAGATTGTCCGAAATCAATTTTTGAAATTGGCTCTAAATATGGAATTTTGATCTTACAATTTTGTGCAATCTTGGTGAAAATTCATCTCTTGAGATTGGAGAGTCTAAATCAGGAGTCGTTTGATCCTCTTGTGGCTTGGAACGAGAGAGACTTGCAGCAACCACATTCCATCTTTGGCAAACATGTACCCATCTCAACCTTTCGGCTTGGTGAGAAAGAGGCTTGAATTAGTCGTTCCTATCTTTGGCGACATAACATCCTTATCTTTGACTTGTCGTAGAGTACACTCCAATATTTCATTTTTTGAGGAGTGAAGCGCATGAGGTGTTCTTCTTCTTTTAGTTCGCCGACGACTTGCATAGTAAATTCTTGGTCTAAACATCGGGCATAAAAGTAGACAAAGCACTTTCTCCTTGCAGGTTTACATAGATGAGGTATCATCTTGTTGTCACTCGGAGAAGGAGAATTAGAAGCAAACCAAAGGCAGCATAATGATTTTTGCATCACTGGAGATTTGTATTCAACACCCAAATTAGAGAGGCTCTAAACTTTAAATCATTAGAACCGTATTCTTCATGACGAGGTGAAGCATAAATATATGGCAAAACTCTCATCATGTCGACTTGATGAATTGTGCCATGGACAACGAAGAATAAATCACCCCCCTTTTTTGTTGCAAGTTTACAAGGGATAACCGCATGCTTGGAGAGGAACTACTTGGTATATTTCCTTTCAACTCCAGCGAGCAAGTTTTTGGTGCATCTCCGTAAAAAATATTTATTTTGATGTAGGAATGACAAAATTTAGATCCTCTTGATTTTGAGGAAATTAGACTCCAAAAGATGCAACATCTCAAATATTAGACCGAAACATTCTTAAGATCAACTTGAATTAAATTTTAAGTTGATCAAAAGATCTGCCGCAATGACTTTTCATCTTTGGGTGCTCTGGCCGTAACATTCTTATCCCGATCTAGGAGGATTCAACTTGAGGACTTATCTCATTTTCGTGGAGATTTTGCAACTTCAAGACCGCTCTTTTTTGAGGAGCTTTTTTTTTTAACTTGAAAATTTATCTTGAATTCGAGGATCTTTGTGACTTCAAGAATTTGGCTCGAACTTGAAGAGCTTTGTAACTTGAGGATTTGACTCAAATTGAAGAGCTTTGACACTTGAAGATTGAACTTATTTTAATAGTGAAGTTAGCTTGAATTTGAAGAGCTTTGAAATTTGGTGACATCACTCGAATTTGCAAAGCTTTGTGACTTGAAGTTAGCTCAAATTTGACGAACTTCATGACATGCATTTTAGGTTCTTTTGTCAAGGAGCATTTCAACTTGCAGTTTTAGGCTCGTACGCCGAGGAGCATTTCGGCATGCAGATGTAGCTCGAATTTGATGAGCTTTATGACATACAGTTTAGGCTCGTGTATCTAGGAGCATTTCAACTTGCAATTTTAGGCTCGTGCGCCAAGGAGCATTTCGGCATGCATATGTAGATTTGATTTGATGGGCTTTATGACATATAGTTTAGGCTCGTGTTTCTAGGAGCATTTCGGCATGCAAATGTAGCTCGAATTTGATGAGCTTTATGACATACAGTTTAGTGTTTCTAGGAGCATTTCAACTTGCAGCTTTAGACTCGTGCGCCGAGGAGCATTTCGGCATGCAGATATAGCTCGAATTTGATGAGCTTTATGACATACAGTTTAGGCTCGTGTTTCTAGGAGCATTTCAACTTGCAGTTTTAGGCTCATGCGTCGAGGAGCATTATAACTTACATAGACTCTTCGGTATCAGTTTCGAATGAAAGCTTGCCCCATCCTCAATATCATATATATTTTGTTCATGAGGCTTGAAGTCGGACAGCTCATGGTCTCCACTTGTAGCCATACTCAGTTCCATATTATGAGCACGCGTTGCCAGTTTTTCAAATGTTTTAGGTTTATGCCTTGCAATATGTAGCGAAGATCCCAATGCATACCTTGAATGCATATTTCAATCCCAGAAGTTTCACTAAGGCGGTCCTTGTAGTTAAGGCTCAAGAACCTCTAGCGATTGATGAAGTCAATGGCTTGCTCATCATTCCTTTGGCGGGCATTAGTAAGCTCTATCATGCTCACAACGCGCCTCATGCTATAAAAACGATTAAGGAATTCTTGCTCCAACTGCTCACAGCTATCGATGGAACCAGGTTCGATATCTGTGTACCAATCGAAAGCATTTCCTTTAAGGGATAGAACAATTTTTTTGACAAGATGATCACCGTATGTTCTAGCATTATTGTAAGTTTCAACAAAGTATGCTACATGTTGTTTCGGACTTTCCTTGCCGTCGAATTGTTGCAACTTTGGTGGTTGATAGCCAACATGCATCCTTAAGTTATCAATCGTTTGCGTATACGGTTTTGTATATATGAGAGAAGATTTGGATGTGGTCTTGGACTTATCTTTGATCGCCTCCATGATGATGTCCTTCAACTGATCAATGGGAACCATACCTTCTGCGGATACTTAAAACTCCTCGATCATTATTTTTTATTTGGTCTAGGACTCTCCTTTGTCTTGTATTTCATGAAGCTTCACATGTGGTTAAGTGGATTCTCCCTTTTCCATGCTCTCCATCATATTCATCAACTTAATAATTTGGGCATCTTGACCTTTAACGCCCATCGATAGGCCTTCAACTGCTTTTATCAAATTTTCAAGTTGTTTTTTACGGTGGAAACTTCAGTCACCATTGCTTGCACTACTATCGTAGAGGATGAAGAATAGTACGGATCATCAGTTGGATAGAACTTGGATTGAGAAATGACACAGGTAACATTGGAGCAGATCTAGTGCTCAAGACATCACCACCTTTATGCATTAAGGGATTGGTGAACTGGAGATGGCGTTCTTGTGACAGCCTTAGTCGAGCCAAAGTTCTTTCTACTATCTCATCAATATTGTTCCTTTGTTCTAGTACATACGGCGAGGATCCCTCTTTTGGAGAAGATGAGCCAAAAATATGAGATGACTGAGATGGCATTTGAATCACCTTTTGTCCCAGTGTTTCGGCTTTACTCTTAATTTGGCCAACAATCTCCATGGCAATTTTCAAGACATTTGTGGAGTCAACATCCTCAATAGCAGTGGATTTAGGGTTGATATTCATTGCGGCCATATTAATACTGAACTTTGAAGAGAAGAGATAGGAGGTAAAGATTGTCCCACTGCCAATTTGTAGACGTTTAACTTTCTTTTCTGAAAAACAACAATCAAGAAAAGGAAAATAGCGACAAACAAGACTATTTTATTTCAAAATATGAGCGGGGTTACAATCTTTATAAAATCTTAAATAAAAATATGTAATCCTCTGATTCTTCTCCTCACGTTCTTCACCTTGTTCTTGAATCGACGGGATATCTGTTTGGATTTCACCACGAATTGCGGAGCTAAGCTTTGTTCACAATCATAGAAGTATGGACGTTTGCGGCTCACCACTTGGAGATGAAGACTTCTTGATATGCGTAAGACTTGCGGATCACCAATGAAGAGTAGAGCTTCTCTCTATGTGTATATGTATTTGTGTGTATATCTTTGTGTCTTTGGTCAAGACCCCTTTATATAGGCATGATACAGGGCTTGGGGGTATTTTGGTCTCCAAGTAACCCTAATGAACCTTGGGCTTGAAGAGCATGAGTTGGGCTCGTCTTATCAACTTAATAGACTAGCCCAAATGTAATTGAATTTCATTTAAGTTATATAATTTTAACTTAAAAATTCAATCCAACTTTATTAACCAATAATTTGACTTGGTCAAGATATCATGAATATAAGATTTAATCCAAATTTAATATGGATTTGTCCATAAAATTTCATTGTCTACAACATGTTAAAATCTTCAAATATGAGATTGGATCTAGGGCATATCACTATATCCCTTACAATTAGTTGATTGGGTAAAAAGTGGATTATACATTTGACTGTATATTTAGTGTCAACATAAAAATTGACACTAATATATTTATTTTATATATTAAATTTAATTTGGCTCGCTAATTACTATTTTAATATTTATGTTTTCTATTGTTATAGTTGTATATATTTTGTTTCTTATTTATTAGATTATGTAAACTTTATGATAATTATTGTTTATCACGATTGAAATGTTCTTTTTGTGGTATTAATTAATAAAGAAATTATTTTTACTTTCCATATTATTTCAATATGTATAAAGTCTTAATATGACAATAAACGAATTTTTGAAAAGACGAAGGCATATTTTTCTATTATATATGGAGACGACTAAAAAGCCTTCGAACCAATCAAGAATGACGCGGCTCACTCTCGACTGGCAACCAAAAAAGAAGAAGAGTGACTAGGAGGAATGAGCTACGATATTTAAATAAATTTGACCAAGAGTGACCGACAAGCGGCATGCGCAAAGGAATTTAAATAAATTTGATTCTTTATTAGATCATAAAATCTATTTTTCAAAGATTTTGTCCTTTTCTTCGGAAACATACGATTATATCGACTTATCGTACTGCACTTTGCAAAAATTGAACTTAAAAATATTAAATCATAAATTAATTTGGTAAGATCACTACTAGAAATTGAACCTACGACAACGGATTTCGTAGCAACGATTTCAAAGCCGTTACTATAAAGTATAGATTGCAACAGTTTCAACCATTACTAAAACGTTTGGTTGCTATTGCTATGGTTTAGCCATAAAACCATTGTAACTATACTAAATCTGTTGCAACAGAATTACCTATCGTAACAGCTATTCGAACCGTTGCCATAAATCTATCTATGACAATGCTTTATGAAAAATAATTAGGTATTGAAACGGTTATTTACCCCCTCCACAATCTCCCTTGCTTATTTCGTAACCCGCCAAAGACCTTTTATTGTATTTTCTTTATTTCTTAAGAAATATAATAAAGAAAAACTTATTTCACTCTTTAGACAAACCCTTTTCTCTCATTAGAAAAACCCTTTCTCTCTTCACACAAACCCAAATTCATATTCTCTCCTCTTCGAATCTCTCTTCAATCTGAGAAAATGTTATTTCTATAGTGATTTTAGTGAAATCTGGGCATTGTATCTGAGATTCTAGTGATTTGGGGTTTATTTCTCAAAGTAATTTTTGTCAAATCTATGAAATCATTGAGGTTTTCTTCTTCAGTCTTTGAGATTTTTAGGTTTTCTTCTTTGATCTCCTCATTTCTCTTTAATCTTTGAGGTGTAGTTAGAGTATTTTATATATTTTTGCAGATTGATAATTTTGTCCTAAATTGTTGGGGGAGGGGGAGGGGGGTTTCCCGTTAGATTTTTGCTACTCTGTAGGTTTAAATTTTTATTTTTATTTTTGTAATTAACATCTTTTACTAACCACCAAGTGAGAAATTAAAAAATCAAGCTTCTATAACTCAAACAGCTTCTCAGAAGGATGCATAAAAACTAGTCAACTACTAGACTAAGATGACATCTAATCTACTGAACTAAATAAATCAAGTAGACATGATAGAAGTACTTCCTTGAGGGCCCCTAACAGTTCAAGTATAAGCAATACTTCTAACAATTCTGTCCAAGTGACTGCTCCTCTTTTCAAAAATTCTCTGATTTCTTTCACTCCATATTGCATATTGAATCTCAGCATAAACCAATCTGAATATCTGGGACTAAAGAAATCTTACTTAGGCATTTTTCACACTCCACTGAAGATGTTGCTCCCATGTAGTGGCTGGTTGGTAAACTCATTTCATCCACACCGTTATTTTTCTCCATACGTCCTTTGTGAAGTCACAGTTAACATATAAATGGTCTTTTGGATTTGGTTATGCACAACATAATGAACATTGTGGCTGGGCTTGAATTCCCCACTTTATAAGTCTATCAGCAGTCATCAGATTCCCATGTAGGCCTAACCATATATTAAATCTTGATTTTGGTCTAGCTGCATTGTTGAATAATAGACATTTCCAGATTACACTTGGTGTTTCTCATAGTAAATGCAAGTAGATCTGTCTTGTGATGCTCTTAGTCATATTAATAGCAGAAGTTAGTAGACTCAAAGTACTTGGCTGTAAAAAAAATTTGGATTATCCAGCAAGCCTGCTTAGGTATTGGCAAGGTATGCAGATCTTGATTCTTTATGTAATAAGCATGGAGCCACCTTATCCATAACTTGTCTTGTTTTTGTACAACATCTCAGGCTGTTTGGGCAATTTCTGTTTGGTTCTATAAGTGTAAGTTGATGATATTGAGACCTCCAGTTGACATTGGAGAGCACATTCTATCCCATGCTACCAAAGTGTTTTTGTAATACTATTTGACTCTGTCCATATATAACTCCTGCAGAAAGCATCAATAGTTTTCAAGACTTTGGCTGGAAGAATAAAAATTTAGGACCAATAAGCTTGTATATCAAAGAGGACTGTCTGGACAAGTTGAACTCTTCCTGCATAGGAGAGTTCTTTTACTGTCCATGATGAAATTCGAGCTACAATTTTTTCATTAAGGGGTTGCCACTGAATCAAAGTAAGATTTTTGGTTGATAGTGGTATCCCAAGGTACTTCACTGGTAATTCTCCTTTATTGTAGCCTAGATACTCTAGGATTAGATCTTGTTCTCTCCTTTGTACTCCTCCAAAATACACTGAACTTTTGGCTAGATTGGCTTGAAGTCCTGATACTCTTGAAAATTGTAGAAAACATTTATGCATTGCCCTGATATAGTCAACATCAACTCTTGCAAATAACATTAAATCATCTACAAAGCACAGATGTGTAATGTTCAGCCTAAGTAATCCATAGCTATTACAAAAATAAAGGGAGACATAGGGTCCCCTTATCCAAGGCCTTTTTTTGCATCAAATGGCTTAGTTGTCTCTCCATTGATTACAAGAGAATAGTTAACTGTTTCCATGCATTCTAGTACCCAACTAGTTAATTTTCTAGGAAATCCCATCTCCTCCATTACTTTTTTCGAGAACACCCATTCAATGGTATCATAGGCCTTTTGAAGGTCAATCTTGATCATGCATCTTGGGGATATATGTTGTCTATTGTAAGCTTGGACCAACTCATGTGTCATAATGATATTATCTACAACCTTTCTCCTAGGGATGAAACCTACTTGAGTGTCACTTATCAAACTCGGTATCACCTCTTGTAATCTAGCTGCCAGGACTTTTGATATAAGCTTGTACAGTACTGTACAACATGTAATTGGCCTAAACTCTTTAATAGTAGTAGGGTTAGGAACTTTAGGGATCATAGAAAGAGCTGTGTAGTTTAGGGGCCTGTACATATGTCCTGTGTTAAAGGAATTCCCTGACAGCTTCTTTGATGTCTTCTTTCACTATTTGCTAAGTCTTTTTGAAGAAGAAAGCATTATACCTATCCACTCCAAGTGATTTATCATCGCCAATTGCCATAAGTCCCTCATTTATCTCTTTGTTGTTCAGTATTTAAAGTTGGTCCATTTCTCATTACTGGGATATTTATAGTTTGGAATGAGTTAACTGAGGATCCCATCAAACCTTTGTAGAAGTCTAAAATTTTTTATTTGATAGTAGCGGGAGTTGTCAATCTTCCCCCATTAATAGATGTGAGTTCAAGAATCTGTTTTCTCTGCTTCTTCTCTTTGGTGATAACAATAAAGTATTTGGTGTTGGAATCTCCATGTTTTATCCAGGTAACTCTAGATTTTTGTCGCATGACACTTTTTTCAAGCATTGACCACTTTTCTAGTCTCTGAAGTGCTTCTCTTTCCATATCCATGAGGTTGTCAGTGGCTTGACAATTCTTATTCTCCTGTAAGATTTGCAGATCATTCCTGGCTTGATCAACATTCTAATTAATTTTCTTAAATGTATTATTATTCATCTTCTTCAATTGTAGTCTGAGTGCCTTGAGCTTCATTCAAATATTCTGCATCTAGTTTTTGGAGAGTTGTGTCTACCATACACCACTCACTATAGTATTGAAACTCCCATGATCAACCCAGATATTAAAAAACTTGAAAGGCACTTTAATATTACCAGTTGTAGCTCTAATATTGAGAAGTATTGGTGAATGATCATAGAAAAGGAAAAGATCATATTTTGTAACTACATGTGCCCACTGTGTCATCCATTCATCATTACCCAACATCCTGTCAATTCTACTATTAATCCTATCATCCCCTCTTTAATTATTGGTCCAGGTAAAGTATTCCCCTCTCCAAGATAGCTCAGTCAGAAAGCTATCATGCACACAATCTGAGAAATCTTATATTTCATCCTGAGATAAGGGGTTGCCAAATTTTTCTATCTTAGGTATATAACTCAGCATTGAAATCTCCTCCCAATACCCAGGGTATAGTAATTGTTTGAGCAAGAGAAGATAATATGGTCCAGAGATTTTTCCTTTGTTCTATAGTATTATAGCCATACACTATTGTTAACATCAAATTCATCCTATCCAGTCTATTGGTAACTGAGCAATCAACTGTGCATCAGTCTCAATTAAGTCAATTATATAAGTATTGGGATCCCAAATTAACCTGATTCTTCCATTGATTGCACATTGGTAGTTATGTAGGGAGTTCTTGCTAGGTGCGATGGCTTTTAGTACATGTGTTACTTTATGATCCTTTACTCTAGTCTCAACCAAACCAGCTAATTGAACATTCTTAGACTTTATGTAGTGAATCAATTCTTTCTATTTATACCTTTTATTAAGTCCCCTCATATTCCATATAAGCCAAGTCATAGAATTGTTGAGGAAGTGCCACCTTTATCAGGAAAAACTGGTGTTGTTCTCTGTTCCACTTGTTGATCTTTACCAAGTATTTTCCTCCTAGCTGTAGCTGCTGATAATTTGGGGAATTCCTGGGTATTCATAATGACCATATTGCTTTTCCCTTTTTCCTGTTGCTGTTGAGTGTGATCCTCTAATGGAGCAACTAGAATCACTCCAGGTTGTGCAGTGGGAATTACAGTTGGTTGAAGAGTTGCAGGTATATGTTGCCATTTCTAGACCATTATCTTTGGCTTTGGAGGATCTATAGGTTATGCTTAGGGAGATGGGATCCTGCATTTAAAGTCAATCTTTCTGCATTTCTTACAATATTCAGGTTTCCACTCATAAGTAATAAGTTGTTTAAATTTCCTGCCATTTGGATCCCTAACTGTTATCTCTGATGGGAGTGCTTTTGTGACATTCATCTCAACTAACATACAAGAAAAGGATATTCTACTCTATTTTGTAGTGCAATCATCTACAAATAGAGGTATACCTATTGCCCTAGTAATTCTACTGAGAGGATTAACACTCTAATAATTCATGGGAAGTTTAGGGCACTTCACTAATAGTGGGATTTTAGTAAGGAATTCCTGGTTCAAATCAAAATCCAGAGTCAACTGCTTGATAATAATTGGCATGTTGTTGATATAATAAGGACCGAAATATAAGATTTGTTGCATATCCTCCAAACTATGGAACTTGATGACATAGTAACCCTCCTCATGGAGGAAAATCTCATGCACAACAACCTCATTCCATACTTGTTCAATATGTCTTTGCATAAATTTGTATACTGGCAATCCCCCAATCACTTAAGCTATTATAGCATATTTCCACTTAGCAGTCTCAATTTCTATATCTGATTCCTCCAATTGAACAATAGTAGTGCCATCAACTATATTGAGAGGATTATATGAGAGGGACATACCATTCACTGCTAGTCTATTCCCTTTAAAAAGATTCACCCATCGCTCTATAGTCACTTCTCCCTCCTAGTTTCTAGGGTTTTGATTTACTTGAGCTCCCATGTCCTCTTTTTATTGGTCCTTCATAGGGATTTTAGCTTTAATCGATGTCTCCATGTGTGTATTTTGTAATTGATTCACCACTGGTGAGGTCAGCTCTGTCGTAATTGGGGATCTCGAGCTGCTCGCTTGACTCATTTGGATTATTTCTGGGGGTTTTGAACTAGGTTTATTAGTAATTCCCTCTGCATCACAAGATTAAATCTCATATTCTCAGAATTACCACAAACAAAGATAGATGTAACCAACTCGGGACTCATAGGAGCTAGCTTACTATTCAAATGTTGCAATTATGGTGGCGGATTGTCACTGTCCATCTTCACCCGAGCTCCCAGTAAGCTTCCATAAGTAGCTAAAGTAATTTTCTATCCTCATCCACGTCCTCGACCAAGCCCCCACCCCTTTCTCATTGAACCACCGATGTAGGTGTACTACCATACGTCAGAGCATGAGAGAAAAAAAAGTTTTTTTCCAAATTCAATTTTATTATGGTCTAAATTTTTGTTGGTAACTAAGATGAAATTGCTAAATTTCCTACTGCATCAGCTAAATTTGTGGGTCTAAATCCATTTTTTAAGTTTCAGATAATTAATTTGTGTGGCTCAATTTTTTTTGGTAGCTATGGTGAAATTAAGTTTCTAACTTTTTTTGTCTTGCCATTGATCTTAGATTTTCTATGTATTTGCTATTAAGACAAGAAACTCTAGAAAGGTCTTCATCCCAAAATCATTCTCTGGTTGCTTATCTCCATCAAATAGTGAACAAACTTTACCTTGCTTATCTCCATTGAAGGTATTTATTATGCTATATTATAATTTTTATAGTTGAGTTATATATAATTCACTTGCCATCTACCGATTTGATTTCCTCTTTTGTTGTCGCTATTAATTTTTTTTTTTTATTTAACTGATGGTTTTAGAGATTCAAGATGGTATGCGGGATTAGTGCTAGGGTTTGATATGTTTTTGAAGATCTAAGATTTAATTTCATCTTTCTGTTAATTTTAGGTTGAAATGATCTTTCTAATTATAAACAATCAAACACTAATTATATTAGTGTTGAATAACATTTGGTGTAACATATCTACTTTGTCAATTAAGTATTTTAGTATTAAACTATATGAAAAATTTCAGAATAGCTCCTTTTGGTTTGTCTTGAAATCTTCTTACATTGGTTACTTCAGTTAGCTTGTGTCACACACCAAATCCCATTGAGGCGGACAAGCACCCAAAGCCGATGAGGCCCGAGAAACCAATCTTTGCTCATGTCCATTCATTTGCATGTTATAAGAAACACCACCATCACGTATAGAGATATAAGATGCTAATAGCGGAAATCATGGAACATATGATACATACATATGTGAAACTTGGTCGTCAGGTCCATCAAGTCAAAATGGACATACATGTCTTACATTAATACACCCACATACGTCTACAAAAGCCTCTAACATATGCGCATACATAACCATCCTAAAGTCGGGAAAAGTCCCCGCTTTATAAAACATTTACAATACCAAAATTGATGTACAACTGTGACTCGGAAAGCCCCAAACCAACTGGAGCTCACCAAAGATCAGTATATGACCCGCAGCTTATTGTGGAGGTCTACTAGTACCTACACCTGCAGCATGTAAGGTAAGTCCCCCAAGGGACGTCAGTACGAAGAATGATCTGAGTATGTAAGGATCATATGAAAATCTATGACACATAAAATACTTTAATGAACTCAAATACAAATGAATAACCAATATGGATAAGTCACCATTCTATATGTTGGGAACCATGTGTATTGTTTTCATTACTTTCTTTGCTTCTTTACTTCTATGTCTGTTCATCATTACTTGTGTCACTATGTACCCGGGCCCCAACTTATCAGTGGGTCTTAACATAACATAACGTTATGTTGGGATCGGCTCGAGCTAGGCTTATGCCTCTAGAGCTACCACCCCTAAATCAATACATCGGGCTCGGCTCGAGCTAGGTTATTACCTCTAGAGCTGCCACCCATAAACCAATCTATCAGGTTTGGCTCGAGCTAGGCTCTTACCTCTAGAGCTACCCCCTATCAGGTTCGGTCTGAGATAGGCTCATGCCTCTAGGACTACCCCTGATCCAATAATCTCGGGATCGGCTTGAGCTAGGCTTTTTCCCCCAAAGCTACCACCCATACTCAATTATCAACCATATATGAATTACTTCATTCTTTACTTTTGAGAGTGTTACAATGATAACATTATTGGAACTTTGGAACATTAGTCAGAGAACATGAGACATGTGAATCACAATTGATCAATGAGTAGGGAACATATGATAGTAACAATTGGTAACCGGAAATAGGATACCATAGAACATTTTGGAATGGAGTGAATACATGTCAATGCGAATACTATGTGCTGCAGAAGGATACGGATAGAATAACCTTACATACCTTCACTTCAAAGTATGAATACACTAGCCTATATATGAACACAATAGTCCATCTCCTTCCTTACGTTTCACTCTACAATACAACTACATAACGGAGCTTACGTTAACACCTAGTTACCGTATAAGTGTAAAAGACGACAATGAGCTATATGACTGCCATATAACGTCATTTTACCCTTTATAATACAATCCACTGCATCATCATACCAATAACACCATAACATTCCACACATTGACCAAGACATCACATACCAATAGCATTTCACACCACGTTTACCTTTTACGCTTCCTCATTATCATTCCGTCACATTTACTCCATAAAATTGCCTCATAATAACATATGAACAACAATACATAACTAATATAATCCAACATGCTTCCATACGACCCCTTAAAGTCATTAAAAAGGTATCATAAGTTAATAATTACATCAAAAAGGGGTATAGGGGCCTTCGCGGATCAAAGAGAGACAAAACCATACAAAATGACTTTCTGGGGTGACCTACGAAGCCACCTGTTCCCCCAGGTGGATGAAATGCATCCACAGGTGGACCTTGGCAGTATCTAGGGGCACCTGCATTGGCATCTGCGCCCGCAGGTGCCTTCGTCTGCGGGGGCGGATGCCCAAATCGGCCAAAAAGGGTCTCTTTTGGGTCCTTTTCTGTAATAAATGGTCCAAGGCCATAAGTAAGATTTTATTTACATATTTTAGATCATATTAGATACCAACGAACATTCATGGTACCACAACACACATAAACAACACCAAAACTACACTTTTCTTTCACTACGTCACCAAATCCATGACCAATTTTGCAATAACAATTCCAAACATTATGTACAAGGATAAAACAAGTTATGCTATATTCACATATCACATGTCAATATTGAACCCATCAAGTTCATTTCCTTCAAGACCACAAGTCCATTTTTAAGTTTATAAGGCCAAAACCCTTTTTCGATTGCAAAAATATATAGTTTTACACATAGTGAACTGTCCAACACTGTGTCAACATAAACAACATGATTTATGCACCAAATTAAGCATATAATATATTAAACCATATGAATAAACACTTACCAAATCTTTCCAAAGGGTTATCTTGTCCAACAAGTAGTTGCCTTAGGGTTTGTGGGAGAAGAGAGATATTTGGAAAAATCTAGAAAATGGCATGTGTGCTTTTATGAATAAAAATCTGATTTTTCTTAACTTATATAGTCCCTTTATAGTCATCCTTATCCACACATTTAATGTGTTTACTTGGTCCATGGAAGAATGGGTCAAATTCCATTTTGGGCCATGTCTTTTTATGATTTTTGGGCCTCATTTGGGCCCAATGGCACATGATTCACTTAATCCCAAAAAATTAATGCATAAATTCACCAACTCTCTCATGTTTAAATGATTCTATAAATGTTAAGGGAATTAACTAGGTTCGAAAACATACGGGGTGTTACATTCTTCCCCCCTTAGAAACATTCATCCTCGAATGTTAGTGGTTAAACAAATGCAAGTTTAGGATCATTATCATATATATATATATACTCAAGGCTTTAAATACTTACTTGTCATTGTTCCGCTCGCGTCTCGTGAACTTGTTTTTCCCTTTGGAACAAATGAGGGTACTTTGACTTCATTATTTCTTCAGCTTCCCATATGATCTCTTCTATTTGTTGATTTCTCCTAAGTACCTTTACAGAAGCTATATCTTTATTCCTCAGCCTCTTCACTTGTCTATCCAGAATGGAAATAGGTGTCTCCTCATAGGTAAGATCCTCCGTAACTTGTACATCTTCAATGCTAGTAAAACGAGATGGATCTCTTATGCACTTTTGAAACATTGAAACATGGAATACTAGATGAATTATGGAGATTTCTTGGGGTAGTGCCAACTCATACGCAACTTGCCCAAATCTTCTAATAATTTCATATGGGCCTATATAACATGGACTCAATTTCCCTTTCTTTTCGAATCGCATTACCCCTTTCATCGGTGACACCTTTAAAAATACTCAATCACCTATGGCGAATTCAAGCCCTCTTCTTCTAACATCAACATATGACTATGTCGACTTTGGGCCATTTGTAGCCACTATTATATCACTTTAACTTTCTTCATAGCCTGATGAACAAGATCTGGCCAAAGTAAAGCAGTTTCATCTGCTTCAAACCATCCGATTGGTGATTCACATTTCTTTCCGTACAAAGCTTCATAAGGTGCCATTTGAATACTTGAATGATAGCTATTGTTGTAAGCAAATTCAATAAGAGTCAAATGATCATCCCAACTGCCTTGGAAATCTAACGTACAAGCTCGTAGCATATCTTAAAGCATTTGGATAGTACGTTCTGCTTGTCCATCTGTCTGAGGATGAAAAGCCATACTCAGATTCACCTGTGTACCCAAACTCTGTTGAAAAGATCTCCAAAAATGCGTAGTAAACTGAGCTCCCTTGTCTGATATAATGGAGATCGGAATGCCATGTAACCGCACTATTTCTTTCACATACAACCTTGCATAATCTTCTGCTGTATAGGTGGTCTTGACTAGTAAGAAATGCGCTTACTTGGTATGCCTGTCAACTATAACCCATATAGAATCAAATTTCCACAGTGTTTGAGGCAAACCTGTGATGAAATCCATATTAATCATATCCCATTTCCAGACTGGAAGATTGATACATTGCATGTAACCCCCAGGTTTCTGATGCCCTACTTTCATTTGTTTATAATTTGGGCATTGAGCTACAAATTCTGCAATGTTCTTTTTCAAATGTCCCCACCAATACTTTTCTTTCAAGTCATGGTACATTTTAGTAGCTCCCGGATGAATAGAATATCGTGAATGATGCGCCTCTGTCATAACTCGTTTCCTCAGCTCATCTACATCCTGTACACATAATCTACCTTGGCATTGAAATACCCCTTCTTGTGTAAGATCAAAGGCCTTAGTCAAACCCTATTGTACATGTTTTTTTAGCTGCAAGAACATAGGATCCGCAAACTGCTTCCCTTTTACCTCAGCTATCAATAAAGATTCGACCGTATTTTGTACAATAACCCCTTCATCTGAGGATTCAAGAAGACGAACCCCCAAATTGGCTAATTGATGTAGATCTTTGACTAAATCTTGGTTTCCTGTCAATTGGCCACTAGTGCTTCCTATTGCCTTGCCGCTCAATGCATCAGCTACCACATTTGCTTTTCCTGGATGATATAGGACATCAATATCATAATCTTTCAATAGCTCAAGCCACCTTCGTTGCCTCAAATTGAGTTTCTTTTGCTTAAAGATATACTGTAAACTTTTGTGATCAGTATAGATGTCAACATGAACTCCATACAAATAATAACGCCATATCTTTAAAAAAAATACCACTGCTGCTAACTCAAGATCATGTGTGGGATAGTTTTTCTCGTGTGGCCGCAACTGTCGTGAGGCATATGCTATTACATTACCGTGCTGCATCAATACACATCCGAGGCCAACTCCGAAAGCATCACAATATACTGCATAACCTTCAATGCCTTACGGAAGTACTAATACGGGTGTGGAAGTCAATTTGTCTTTCAGCTCTTGGAAAATTTTCTCACATGCATCATTCCACTGAAATTTGACTGCCTTATGTGTAAGCTTTGTTAAAGGTGCAGCAATGGAAGAAAACCCTTCAAAAAACCTTCGATAATAACCTGCTAGCCCAAGGAAGCTACGAATTTCCTTAGGCGTCGTAGGCCTTGGCCAGTTTTTCACCGCTTCAATCTTCTGTGTATCAACTCGAATTCCTTCATCTGACACAATGTGACCCAAGAATGCTACGGATTTCAACAAAAATTTACATTTATAGAACTTTGCATACAACATACGCTCACGAAGAATCCGTAACACTTGTCGTAAGTGCTTAGCATGGTCCTCTTGTGACTTTGAATAAACCAGGATGTCATCTATAAATACTGTCACGAACAAGTCTAGAAATGGCTTAAACACCCTATTTATCAAATCCATGAACAGAGCTGGTGCATTTGTTAGTCCAAATGACATAACTAAAAATTCATAATGGTCATACCGTGTTTGGAAAGTTGTCTTGGGTACATCTTTTTCTCTAACTCTGACTTGATGGTAACCCGACCTCAACTCAATCTTTGAAAAACATGTAGCACCCTGTAACTGACCAAACAAATCGTCAATTCTGGGGAGGGGATATTTGTTCTTGATTGTTACCTTATTCAATTATCGGTAATCAATGCACACTCTCAATGTGCCATATTTCTTCCGTACAAATAATACCGGTTCATCCCACGAGGAGGACATACTAGGCTTGATAAAGACCTTGTCCAGCAAGTCTTTCAATTGCTCCTTCAATTCACGCAATTCTGCTTGAGCCATTCTATACGGGGGGATAGAAATAGGCTGAGTGCCTGGATTTACATCGATGCCAAACTCTACTTCCCGTTTTGAAGGAAAACCGAGAAGATCCTCTGGAAATACATCAAGAAATTCATTGACCACTGGAACCGACTGAGGAGTTTGTGGTTCCACATCAGTATCTTTTACTCGTACTAAGTGACATATGTATCCCTTGGCAATCATTTTCCTTGCTTTCAGATAGGAAATAATTTTTCCTTTCGGGGCCCCCACATTACCCTGCCATTCAAGACCATTTTCTTGTGGAAAATGAAAATGTACCTTCTTGGCCCGACAATCTACCGTGGCATAACAAGAAGCCAACCAATCCATTCCTATTATCACATCAAAATCCACCATGTCTAGTTCAACGATATCGACCAATGTATCATGACCACACACAGTTACCACACAATTACGATATACTCTTTTTGCAACAATATATCTACCAACTGGTGTAGACACTTCAATTGACTTAGTTAATAGTTCCGGTGTTCTTTCAAATTTAGCAGCAATCAATGGAGTAACATATGATAATGTAGAACCCAGATCAAACAATGCATATATAGTATACGAAAATATGGATAATGTACCTGTGACTATGTCAGGAGATGCCTCCGAATTCTGCCGGTCCACTAGAGCATAAGTGCGGTTCTGAACCCCACTAGTACTGGCTACTCCTCTGGCACCTCTACAACGACCAACAGACTGTACACCTCCGCCTAAAGAAGGAGCCGATGATGATGACGCAACGTCTAATCCCGTCGGTCGTGCTATACCACCTATGATCCTCTATGGACACTCTCTCATCATATGTCCCGACATACCGCACCAAAAGCAAGCATTCATCCCTAGCTGGCATGGGCCTGAATGAGTACGCCCGTAGTGCTGACACTGCTGATGAGAAAATCCTGCTGCCTATGATCCGTGAATTCCACTACTCTGCCCCGATTGACTACCTCTAAACCCTTGGAATTGAGCTTGAGTGCCTGCTGCTGAATAAGAGAATGAGGGTTTAGGCGGTCTAGTAAACATTCGAGGCCTAGATTCTCCTTGGGATACCATAGACTGTCCTATAGGTCTAGCTCTTTTGGACTGTCCTCTGTCATATTCATGTACCCTGCTTCTCTGTCTTTGGTCCTCCATTTTCTGTGTGAAAGACTGAATTCTCTCTATATCCATGTCTCTATTAAATCAGCAATAGTGCAGTCCCTTACCAAATATGGCTCCAATCTGTCCACATATCGATGAACCCTGTCTGTCATTGTGGCTACTACATTCGGAGCATATCGATCCAAAGAATTAAACTGTAAACTGTATTCTCTAACACTCAGATTCCCTTGATGGAGATTTAAGAATTGATCCGCACGAGCCTCTCAGATCTCATAGGGAAGATAGTGATCAAGGAATGCCGCTTTAAATTCTTCCCAATTAGGTGGAATTGTACCGATGTCACGAGATTTCTTCCAATCTTCATACCATAATATCGCTTCTCCTTTTAATCTATATACATCAAGTTCACCTGTTTCTACCCCAGTCACGTGCATACCCTCCAAAGCCCTTTGAATTTGATCCACGAAGTCTTGTGGATCTGCTTTCGGATCTGACCCAGTGAATATAGGAGGGTCTAATTTCAGAAAGTCCTGTGTCTTGCGACTCGCCACTCTAGCCGCATCATCCTCATTTGTCGTTGGACCAGCTCGTCCTTGACTTTGTGCCGCAACTAACTGAGTCAACATATGCACTGCATTTCTTAGATCCTAGTCAGTGGCATTCATTGGTGGTTCTGCGGGTACTTCTCTACCTATTGGCTCTTCAGGAGCTGGAAAAGTAGAAGAAGACCGCGATGCAATTTCAGTGTTAGCTCCACCTTGACTAGCTTGGTCGGGTGGTGATTTACTTGTGCCTTCTCCGGGAAGCACATCTACCTGCTTACCTTTGCCTCTACCTCATCTTGTCATTGGCATTTTATTATAACAAAGAAAATCAATTCCAATGATTCGATGTGATTCCACTTACCACATTGGCTCTATTGCATGATCTAGAAGTGAAGAAAAGAAACAACTCCTAAATGTCTCGTAGCCTCCTACTTATAAATGTGGTGCACAACATATCCATAAGCAAGACTCTACTCAGACACTGCTTTGTATACACCTATAGAACGACCTGGCTCTGATACCACTTTTGTCACGCCCCAAATCCCATTGAGGCGGACTGGCACCCAAAGCCGATGAGGCCTGAGAGAACCAATCTTTGCTCATGTCCATTCATTTGCATGTTATAAGAAACACTACCATCACGTATAGATATATAAGATGCTAATAGCGGAAATCATGGAACATGTGATACATACATATATGAAACTTGGCCGTCAGGGCCATCAAGTCAAAATGGACATACATCTCTTACATTCATATACCCACATACGTCTACAAAATCCTATAACAGATGTGCGTACATAACCATCCTAAAGTTGGGACAAGTTCCCACTTTATACAACATTTACAATACCAAAATTGATGTAAAACTGTGACTCGGAAAGCCCCGAACCAACTGGAGCTCACCAAAGATCAGTAGATAACCCGCAGCTTACTGTGGAGGTCTCCTAGTACCTGCACCTGCAGCATGTAAGGTAAGTCCCCCAAGGGACGTCAGTACGAAGAATGATCTGAGTATGTAAGGATCATATGAAACTGTATGACACATAAAATACTTCAATGAACTCAAATACTAATTAATAACCAATATGGATAAGTCACCATTTTATATGTTGGGAACCATGTGTATTGCTTTCATTACTTTCTTTGCTTCTTTACTTCTATGTTTGTTAATCATTGCTTGTGTCACTATGTACCCAGGTCCCGACTTATCAGTGAGTCTTAACATAACATAACGTTATGTTGGAATCGGCTCGAGCTAGGCTTATGCCTCTAGAGCTACCATCCCTAAATCAATACATCGGGCTCGGCTCGAGCTAGGTTATTACCTCTAGAGCTTCCACCCATAAACCAATCTATCAGGTTTAGCTCAAGCTAGGTTCTTACCTCTAGAGCTACCCCCTGTCAGGTTCGGTCTGAGCTAGGCTCATGCCTCTAGGACTACCCCCTGATCCAATAATCTTGGGATCGGCTTGAGCTAGGCTTTTTCCCCCAAAGCTACCACCCATACTCAATCATCAACCATATATGCATTACTTCATTCTTTACTTTTGAGAGTGTTACAATGATAACATTATTGGAACTTTGGAACATTAGTCAGAGAACATGAGGCATGTGAATCACAATTGACCAATGAGTAGGGAACATATGATAGTAACAATTGGTAACCAGAAATAGGATACCTTAGAACATTTTGGAATGCAATGAATACAATGTCAATGCGAATACTATATGCTGCAGAAGGATACAGATAAAATAACCTTACATACCTTCACTTCCAAGTATGAATACACAAGCCTATATATGAACACAATATTCCATCTCCTTATTTATGTTTCACTCTACAATACAAGTACATAACAGAGCTTACGTTAACAACTAGTTACCGTACAAGTGTAAAAGACGACAATAAGCTATATGACTGTCATATAATGTCATTTTACCCTTTATAATACAATCCACTGCATCATCATACCAACAACACCATAACATTCCACACATTGACCAAGACATCACATACCAATAGCATTTCACACCACGTTTACCCTTTACGCTTCCTCATTATCATTCCGTCACATTTACTCCATCAAATTGCCTCATAACAACATATGAACAACAATCCATAACTAATATAATCCAACATGATTCCATACGACCCCTTAAAGTCATTAAAAAAATATCATAAGTTGATAATTACATCCAAAAAGGGTATAGGGGCCTTCGGGGATCAAAGAGAGACAAAACCATACGAAATGACTTTCTGGGGTGACCTGCGAAGAAACCTGCACCTGAAGGTGGATGAAATGCATCCGAAGGTGTCCCTTGGCAGTATCCAGGGGTACCTAGGTTGGCATCTGCGCCCACAGGTGCCTTCGTCTGCGGGGGCGGATGCCAAATCGGCCAAAAAGGGTCTCTTTTGGGTCCTTTTGTGTAATAAAAGGTCCAAGGCCATAAGTAAGATTTTTTTTTTTAGATCATATTAGATACCAACGAACATTCATGGTACCACAACACACATAAACAACACCAAAACTACACTTTCCTTTCACTACGTCACCAAATCCATGACCAATTTCGCAATAACAATCCCAAACATTATGTATAAGTATAAAACAAGTTATGTCTATATTCACATATCACATGTCAATATTTAACCCATCAAGTTCATTTCCTTCAAGTCGACAAGTCCATTTTTAAGTTTATGAGGCCAAAACCCTTTTCCGATTGCAAAAATAGACAGTTTTACACATAGTGAACTGTCCAACACTTTGTCAACATAACCAACATGATTTATGCACCAAATTAAGCATATAATATAGTAAACCATAATAATAAACACTTACCAAAGCTTTTCAAAGGGTGATCTTGTCCAACAAGTAGTTGCCTTAGGGTTTGTGGGAGAATAGAGATATTTGGAAAAATCTAGAAAATGGCATGTGTGCTTTTATGAATAAAAAATCTGATTTTTCTTGACTTATATAGTCCCTTTCTATTCATCCTTATCCACACATTTAATGTGTTTACTTGGTCCATGGAAGAATGGGTCAAATTCCATTTTGGGCCATGTCTTTTTATGATTTTTGGGCCTCATTTGGGCCCAATGGCACATGATTCAGTTAATCCCAACAAATTAATGCATAAATTCACCAAATCTCTCATGTTTAAATGATTCTTTAAATGTTAAGGGAATTAACTAGGTTCAGAAACATACGGGGTGTTACAGCTTGTGTTTGATAGGTTCTGGTTTAGGATATATAATGTATAATATTTGGTTCATAAACCTGTCCTTTTTACTTTCTCAATTTGTTTTTTTATGAAGTAAGAGAATTTCATTAATAGGCATTGATGTGTCATGGTTTCATGACACTTTCGATGCTTAAAATAAGGAAAATATGTCATAACTTGGGTCTGTTTGGTTGGTATGACGTGTTTTCTGTTCTATATTGCAAGTGAATATGTTTTGGAGGCAAAATGGACAAAAAGGAAGAAATCATGCTCGAGAATGAAGTATTTGAAGACGAAAAAGCTGAGTCCAATATCAGAGGAGTGACTAACGATAGGACTCACGGGCCGTGAGTGTCTGTTGTGAGTCATCTTCAGAGATGTTGAATGTTGTCTGATTCCCACGGCAGGCATCCACGTGGCGTGATTCCACTCACGTGATGTGAGTGGGTGCCGTGAATAGACTTCAGAGATTTGTGTGGTGCTGTCTGATTCTCATGACAGGGACCCGCATGAAGTGGCTTGGTTCCACGATACCAAGTCACAATACCGTGGAAAATTACCGACTTTAGTCTCCTACTTTGTTTAGGATAGGATTCATCTTGTATTTATAAATACCCCTGTATTGTCCTATGTGCGGGAGTTAGTTATTGCATTGTTTTGAGATAGTTTATTCATTATTTTGAGTTCATAAGCACATTGTTGTATTTTGTAATCTTGGAACATCAATTCCACGATTTTATTTATCATTGAAATTTCAGAGTTTCTTCATTATTGTGAGTTTACAATTATGTTTTCATCCTTGAATTCTTATTGTGCTCTTGAGAACATGAGTAACTAAACTCATTAACTAGGGTTGTGTGAACCATGAGGAATTAACGAAATAGGTTAAGTGCAAAGCATTTCTGAACCGATGTGAATGCATGTATTGTTATTTTCTTCGTTGTGATTGATCTTCTAACGGTTGCAAATGTTAGGAACTCGCCTGTATTCTAGACTTGCTCGAGAGAGAGGTAGATATTGGGAAAAGGAAATACAACATAGATTTGAAGCTCTAAACCTTCATCTAATAACTTGAGCCTTAGCAGGACTAGTTATCTAAGATCCAGGACAAGGGTTAGTAGTGCGACGCTCGAAAACCGAGAGGAGAAGAGTGAAATTCGTCTAACCAAGGTCGAGAGATGTTTAGATGAACCTATCTTGTCAGATTTTGCATGCAATGCAGCGTTTTAGTTTTTCCAGCACCAATAACTGGTAGAGTTAAGGAATCATCGAGGATCACAGTCTTAGTATATTTCTCATATTGAAAACAGCTTCAAAGAATCAACATTTGTTACTATCACTAGTTTATAAATATTTCCCCCTTTTTAATTATTTGCCAACTACTCGAACAAGAACTCAACCTACTTTCGTCCTATTCCCTATGGGATCGACCCCAACCTAGTTGGGCTCTATATTTGATACAGCGACCGCTTTATACTTCTTAGGAGTTATATTTTGGGCGACATCAAATTTTGGCACCGTTGCCGGGGAATACGATAATGGAGTTGATTAGTTTATTTGTTGGAGTTGATTGGTATTGTGTTTCTATACTTTTAAGGGCACACGCTGGTGTATGCCCAATACTAGGAGTCATGGAAATCCCCTGATTCCACTTGATCTTGAAATAGAAAGGACTCTGAGAGCTAATCGAAGAATGGTGAATACCGATGATGTTTAGGATCCTGCCGCCTTGGGAGATATTCATAATCAACCAATTCAGCCAGTTGGTCATAAAACAGCAGATCAAACTACGACTCGGTTAACATCAGAAGAGCATGCTAGACAAGCTTCTCTTAGGCAAGCAGAGAGAGCTAATCGAGCTATGCAAGAGGCAGCCCAGCGACTGGCTGAGGCTGAAGAAAGACAAAGTAGATTGAGAGCTCACCAACCACTTCAAAGACCCCATGTGCCAATTTATGATGATCCTGAGGAAGAAGATGTGGCCTATTTCGATCAAATAGAGACTGGTGCCATTATTCCACCAGAGTTACCTCAGGGCGCTAAGTTTGACATTATAGGTTCCATGAGTCACCTGCTAAACTTGAAGGGTGTGTTCGCTGGTCTTCCTACTGATGATCCAAACATGCACGTGATGAATTTTGTGGGGCTCTGCACTTCATATAATTTACCTAGAGTTGACCAAGAGGCTATTCGATTGAGATTGTTTTCATTCTCTTTAACAAGAGAAGCTACTTTGTGGTTGGCCGAGTTACCACGAGGTTCAATCACTACTTCACAAGAATTGAGAAATCAATTTCTAGAAAGATTTTTCCTACCTTCTAAGATGCTGCAGTTGAAGGACGAGATTTAAAATTTTAGACAACTACATTATGAAGCACTTTATGAGACATGGCTAAGATTTAAGAAAAAGTTGCAAAATGTTCCAAATCATAGGATGAGTGGTAGGAATTTACTTGAAATTTTCTACAAGGCTTTGAATGCAAATACTAAGGCTGTAGCAGATACTATCACTGGCGAAGCATTTATGAGCCTGAGGTGGGAACGAGCTTCGGAGATAGCAAAATGGGCTTTGGACGAATCTGTAGCTCAAGAGGTCGCACAACTGAGGACAGAACAGATAGCATCTAGAGATGCTGAAAAGGTGTATGCCATCGGTGCACAGGGTAAAATGCCTAGACATGACGATTATGAATCTGATGAAGAGGCTAAGTATTTGGATTGAGAAGTGGCGAGTTTTCGAGCCAAGGGTCAAGGGTCTAATCAAGACTCTTGGAACTCGACGCAAGGGAATCAAGGTCGAAACTACTATGGAGACAATTACAACAAGTCAGGATATAGAGATAGAGAATGAGATCGTGACGGTGATTGGAAACTGAAAGATGATTATAAAGAGAAGAGTGGCGTATATGTTCCACCAGGAAATCGCGATGCCGGCTCTAGAAATTCAAGAATGGAATCCCTTCTAAATAAACTGGTTAAGGGGTCAGAGAGTTAAGAACAGTGCCTAAAGGAGATTAGGTCAGACATCTCGGAAATAAGTCAGAAAGTAGAATCCCATTTGACTGCTATTAAACAGTTGGAGCAAAAATTCGGGCAGATATCGGTGGCAATGAACTAACGTCAGCCAGGAACCCTACCAACCAATACCGTCCAGATTCAAAAGTATGATAGTCATTGTCTGGCCATTACTACTAGAAGCGGGAAATGCACAACAGATCCAACTATACCTGTGGATAGTGGTAAGACAAGTGAGCCAATGGTTGCTGATGTAGAAACTGAGACAGAGCCGGATAATTCAAAGGTAGAAATAGTTCCTAATCCTCATGATACTAGTGAAAAGACAAAATCTAAGAAGAGGCAGGAAAAGGAGGTCCCACAAACGCTGAAAACCATCCCACGACCTCCTCCCCCCTTTCCTCAAAGGTTGAAAAAGAAGGTTGAGGAAGGAAAATATCATAAGTTTATTACAATGTTGAAAGAGTTATCAGTAAACATCCCTCTTATTGAGGCATTGGAACAGATGCCAGGTTACGCGAAGTTCATGAAAGACTTGGTGACGAAAAAGAGAACTATCAGTTTTGAGCCAGCAGATAACTTACATCATTGTAGTGCAGTTGCTTCGCGTTCCCTAGTTGAAAAGAAGGAGGACCAAGGAGCTTTCACATTTCCTTGTACTATCGGGTCTTGCAACTTTGCTAAAGCACTTTGTGATTTGGGTGCTAGCATTAACTTAATGTTGTTAGCCGTTTTCAAGCAGTTGGGATTAGGTGCACCAAAACCAACCTCTATAAGATTTCTTATGGCAGATAGGACTGTAAAAAGGCGAGTGGACATTTTGTATGATGTTTTGGTAAAAGTTGCATCTTTCATATTTCCAGCTGATTTTGTGATTCTAGATTTTGAAGTTGATTTCGAGGTTCCCATCATATTGGGAAGACCACTCCTTACTAACGGGCGTGCATTGATCGACATAGAAACAGGGAAGATGAAATTTAGGTTAAATAATGAACATGTCACTTTCAATAGTTGTCGTTCCATGAAGCAACCGAGAGATATGCAGGTGATTTCCATGATAGATACAGTTGAGAAAAATGGCATAGTTGTGTCTATTGAAGAAAGATTGGGAGTAGAAGCTCTTGCAGCTGTGATTATGAATTTTGATAGTTATGGGATTGTGTAATACGAAAAGATGGTTGGTGCGCTCACTGGTAGAGGATCATTCACATATACCCCAAAGAAACTTGATCTTGATCTGAAGAATAGAGTAACACTACCAACTCATCCTTCTATCATAGAGCCCCCAGTTTTAGAGCTTAAGGCTCTTTCGGCTCACCTTCGCTACATATTTTTGGGAGCCAACAATACCTTGCCTGTGATTATTTCCACTAAATTGGTAGAGTGGCAAGTAGAGGCTCTAGTTTCAGTATTGAGAAGATTTAAGAGGGTCATTGATTGGTCCATTACTGATATTATAGGTATTCCACCCAGTATTTGCACTCACAAAATTTAACTTGATCCTGAGTGCATACCGAGCATTGAGCACCAACGTCATCTAAATCCACCGATGCAAGAGGTTATGAAGAAAGAAATCATCAAGTGGTTAGATGCAGGTGTGGTTTACCCCATTACTGATACCAAGTGGGTGAGCCAAGTTCAATGTGTACCAAAAAAGAGAGGAATCACTGTGGTTCCAAACGACAAAAATAGGTTAATCCCAATGAGGCTGGTTACTGGATGGAGAGTTTGCATGGATTATCGAAAGCTAAATTTTTGGACAGAAAAAGATCATTTCCTTATGCCCTTCATGGATCAGATGTTAGACCGTCTTGCTGGTAGAGGATGGTATTGTTTTCTCGATGGCTATTCGGGGTATAATCAGATTTTCATTTCTCCCGAAGACCACTTTCACTTGTGCATACGGGACATTCGCGTTTAAAAGGATGCCCTTCGGTTTATGCAATACACCGGCCACTTTCCAACGTTGCATGATGTCTATTTTCTCCAACATGGTGGAAGACACTATTGAGGTTTTTATGGATGATTTTTTTGTTGTGGGAGACTCATTTGATGATTGCTTGGTACACCTTGCTAATGTGTTGCAAAGATGCGAGGAGTGCAACTTAGTACTAAATTGGGAAAAATGCCATTTTATGGTCAATGAGGGTATCATATTGGGGAATCAGATCTTGAAGAAAGGTATTGACGTTGATAAGGCAAAGATTGAGGTGATCGAAAACCTACCTCCACCCATCTCCGTGAAAGGAATTCAAAGTTTCTTAGGTCATGCTAGCTTTTATAGAAGATTTATGAACTATTTCTCTAAGATTTCACATTCATTATGCAAACTTTTGGAGAAAGAGGTGAAGTTTGTGTTTAATGAGGAATGCCTAAAAGCTTTTGAGTGTTTAAAAGGGAAATTGACTTCAACACCCATTATTGTCTCACTAGATTGAACAATGTCGTTTGAAGTTATGTCTGATGCTAGTGGAATAGCCTTGGGTGTTGTCCTTGCCCAAAGACGAGAGAAGATTTAACATCCAATCTCCTATGCTAGCAAAGCACTTAATCCAGCGTAAAAGAACTATACTGTGACTGAGCAAGAGTTGTTGGCAGTGGTCTTCGCTTTTGAGAAATTTCGCTCTTATTTGATTGGTACAAAGGTCATTGTTCATACAGATCATGCAGCACTTCGATATCTTATGTCAAAGAAGGATGCTAAGCCAAGGTTGATTCGGTGGGTACTTCTATTACAAGAATTTGACTTTGAAGTCAAGGACCAAAAGGGAACTAGGAATCAAGTTGACAACCATCTATCACGCCTTGAGGAGGAGTCCATGCTTAAATTAAGAGATGATCTTGAGATTGATGATACTTTTCTAGATGAGCAATTACTGGCAGCATCACAAGACTTAATCCCTTGTTTTGCTGATTTTGCCAACTTTTTGGCAAGTGATTTAGTTCCGAAAGATATGTCATATCAGCAGAGAAAGAAATTCATGCATTAGGTGAGAAGATTCTTCTGGGATGAGCCATATTTATTTAGGGTGTGTGCAGATGGCATAATTCGAAGATGTATTCCAGAGGTCGAGATGATGAGTATTTTGGAAGCATGTCATTCATCTCCTGTTGGGGGTCATCATGGAGGTACACAGACTTCCCATAAAATCTTACAATGTGGGTACTATTGGCCCAGTATGTACAAAGATGCTCATGATTACGCTCAAGCTTGTGACCAATGTCAAAGGCAAGGGAATATCTCACGCAGACACGAACTTCCCATGACAACTATACTTGATCTTGGATTGTTTGACATGTGGGAAATTGGCTTTATGGGCCTTTTTGTGAGCTCACATGGGATAAAATACATTTTGGTAGCTGTCGACTATGTTTCTAAGTGGGTGGAGGCAATTGTCCTTCCTAATAATGAAGGAAGAAGTGTCACGACATTCTTGAAAAAGAACATATTTTAACAATTCGGTACACCCCGAGTTATCATTAGTAATGGAGGATCCTACTTTTGCAATCGTCTGTTCAAGGCCCTGCTTTAAAAATATGGTGTTAAACATAAGGTGGCAACACCTTACCATCCTCAGACAAGTGGGCAAGTTGAGGTGTCAAATCGTGAGATCAAGTCTATTTTGGAAAAAATGGTAAATGCCAATAGGACTGATTGGGCTAGAAGATTGGATGATGCATTATGGGCATATCGAACTGCGTTCCAAATGCCAATTGGTGCATCACCATATCAGTTAGTTTTTGGAAAATCTTGCCATTTTCCTGTCGAACTTGAACATAAGGCTTTATGGCTTTGAAAAGGTTGAATTTAGACTTGAGTAAAGCGGCTAAATTGAGACTTGAGTAGATGAATGAGATGGATGAATTTCATCTTCGAGCTTATGAAAGTTCAGCAATATATAAAAAGAAGATGAAATTCTATCATGATCGACGCATTGAGAAATGAGAGTTTCACCTAAGAGATTTGGTGCTACTTTATACCTCTAAGCTTCGCTTGTTTGCTGGAAAGTTAAAGTCCAAATGGTCCGGACCCTTCAAGGTGGTCAGGGTATTCCCACATAGAGCAATTGAACTAAAAGGAGATGATAATGTTCTATTCAAGGTCAATGGGCAGCGTGTAAAGCATTATGTGGGAATCACGGAAGAAATTAGGACATGTGAGGAGCTTGAGCTTGATGAAGTCTAAGTAGTCAAGCTAGACATGTCGTGTCGCGGTATTAAATTAGGCGTTTCATGGGAGGCAACCCATGGGCTGGTTGGTGAAGTCTGAGTATCCAAGTTAGCCGTGTCATGCTGCAACATTAAATCAGGCGCTACTTGGGAGGCAACCCAAGATCTGATGATGTTGTGATCTAAGCATTGTAAGAAATGTTTGCAGGTCAATATTGTCAGTACTATCCACTAAAGGGTACCCACGTGGGTGGTTTTGTGAAAATCATAGAAGGTTTGGTCCTTCTAAATATGACCTACGACAGGGTACCCACGTCACATGGGTAGTTTTATGAAAATCAAAAACTTAAATTATCTGAGACCCGACCCGACCTGACCCTTCATTCATATAAATTTTTGTATACTCATCAAAACCGACCCAAATCCGGATCCACACTCCTTTTTATCAACTTTAACTCTTAAACATAAACCCTAATCCTCAAATTTCCCTCACACCAATTTCGACTTTCCCCTACAATTCGCCCAAAATACTTGAAATCGGCCCTCCACAGACCCGAATTTGAAAACCCTACCCAAAAATTCGACCCACCCTACCCAAATACCCCAAAATCTGACCCACCCAACATCGTGACCCCCAAACCAAACCCCAAACATGACCACCTTGATTCTTTGTCAAGAATTCGAACAAAAATCCAGAATTTCTAACCTAATTGCATGATGAACCATCAGAGTCAGGAAATATTGGGTTCGAGGAGTTTTTTGATATTGGCAGTGATGATACTGAACTAGTACCTCGTACCACGAGGTTACAAACTCGGGTACAAGCTGTTGCCCAGGCCGCACTTCAGCCCATTCCACAGCCTGTCAAGCCAGTTGCTCCTGATCAGTCTTTCGAGTCTGCCCCCCCCCCAGTCTGAAGAGGGGGAGGATGATTTAGTATCGAGCTTTGTGGATAATACTACAGGATAGGGTACTTCTGCAGCAGAGGCTACAACATCTATTTTGGGCACTAGTGAACAGAGTGCCCCGACTCCCTCACAGAGAAGGGATATCCAATGATGGTGTGTTCAAGGCATGCAGTTATTTTATGACAGGGATGCTGAGACTATTGAGCGGGGCATGTGTAGAAGAATTATTATGGAGTATCCCCGATATTGGTTAGAGGAGTTAAAGTCATTGCCCGATATTTGGACTGTGTTTGAGCAGTATTGGTTTGGATGGATGGCGGAGCCTCCTGGTCGCTATAGCTTAGAATTGGTTCATGAGTTTTATACATCCTATACGACATCTATTTATTTGATCGCACCTGTTGGGCAGCGGTATCGGGACCAACCATTATTGACTCACACTTTGGTTCGAGGGACCAGAGTCGATATATCTGAGATGACCATCCACTGATTCTTGTTTGGTGCAGACCGTCCATTGCCAGCTACGACTGCTGAGTTTAATCACCATATGGAGACTGTCAGAAATTGGATTAAAATAAGGGATGCTGATCAAAAGTTGGAGTTACTAAGGTAGATTGCTGGTTATATAGTGGAGGATGGTGTTGATGCTAGTTAGGTGACAAGAAAGGTGGATATAAAGAAGTCCACACTCCATTTTGCTGGCAGGTTTTGGTGGTCAGTTGTTAGGCATCAGTTGGGACCCACTAATGTTGATAATTCACTCACCTTGGATCGGGCTGTGGTGGTAGCTAGCATCATTGCAGGTTATGATATTCATATCGCTAGGTACATTATTAGGGAGATCCATGAGCGTGCCTTCCGAGATCATACCAGTATCCCTTTCCCCTATTTGATTCAGAGCCTGTGTGATAGGGCAAGTGTGGTTAGGCTACCTACCATCGATCACTATATCGAGTGACCCACAAAGAATATATTGGGTTGATGCAGCAGCGGGGATCTAACCCCATTGTTCCACAAAGTTTTCAACCTTCCGGGTCGTCAGGAGCAGCCCTTTTTGAAGGGACGAGAGATAGCGAGGAGCCGGTGAGTACCCCAACACCAGTGAGTATACCCGAGATAGTGCATGCACCTACTGAGGGCACAGGCCTAATGATCGATGATGAGGCTCTAGGCACTACCGTACCACAGCTCCCTTCTTGTATGGTTTTGGTTTTGAGGGACTTCCTGCAGCAGCTGGTTGATAGGCAGACGCAGATGTTTAAGAGGCAGGCTCACACAGAGGCACAGATGGCTAAGTTGGTATCCCAGCTTAAGCCATGGGTTAGGACCACAGTTGAGGCTACAGAGGCTAGAGTGGAGGCCCGTATGTATGCCTCTATGGATAAATTCATGAGAGAGTTGCATGGATGGATTGATAGCTTTGAGGCACGGATGGCTACCTAATTTGGTTCGGCACAAAATCCTGGTATGGAAGCATTGACACAGGAGGTAGCTGCATTGTGAGAGGAGGTTTGAGATTTGGTACCGAGCAGCGCCCCTATTATTCCACTTATGCCTATGCAGGCTCCGATGCAGCCAGTTTTTGAGGTGGATTTGTTTACCGATGAGGAGCCTCCTATTGATAGAGGCAAACGTCCATGCAGTCCGGAGGAGCAGGTGGATAGTGGTGACAAGTTTGAGGGTGATCTTCGGAGAGCGTTTAAGGCCTCCAGGATAGAGTACCATACTAGTCAAATCGCCCAGGAGCAGAGGGCACGAGGTGCATCCTCTAGTCAGGCACCCCCTTCACCTGATGCACCTAGCAGAGAGCCCAGAGAGCATACTGATGATCCTGCTATGGGTGGTCTCACTTCCGACGCCTAGGGCGCCGCAGGTATGTCTTCACTCCCTTACATGTATTACATTGTTAGTTGTGTACTAGGGGCAGTGCATCATTATTTAGTTGGAGATGGGGTTATACCGCCACTTAGGGGTTTTATTGTCGTGTTTCTTTTCCCCCAAGTGTGCTATCATAGTAGAACTGGCATGTCTAGGTTGTTATTTATAGTATTTATGTGTTTTCTTGTTGAATTAGGAGAAAAATAGGGGAGCTATAGTGCAGTCCAGTTTTGAACAGGTTATACTGTTTGATTATTTAAAAGATACCCCTCCAGAAGATTTTGTTTTAAAAATGTGTGTGTAGCATGTTAGTTTGTGACAGCTACTGGATCTTGTTATGGCATTAGGATTATAGACAAAATAACTGTAGCTACCATTGCATGAACCCAGATAGGTAGTAGTTGATAATGTAACCATGTGCTTTGTGTGTGTGAGGTCATTACTTAGTTGACTTTGTGTGTGCGATCCAGAACTTGCTCAGTTAGTCTTGCCTAGGTTAGAGGATAGTGGTTAGAAAAGGTTCATAGGTCATTTTTGAATAAGTCCACTTGTAGCCTAAATGCCTGACCAAATATGCAATGAATATCCCTTGAACCCAATTTTGAGCCTTACTTGACCTATTTCTTTTAGTAGCCTATTCACCTTCCCTTTTTGATTTATAATGAACCTGTCTTGGCTCTGGTCCCTCCTTAAACATTGTGTACCTGAACTCAGGCAAATCGCTGAAGTTGAGGGTGGCTATTATAGGGGTGCATAGATTGATTTGGGTATGAAGAAGGGGTAGTAAAAGAAAAAGAGAACATATTTGGGTGGAAGAAAAAGAGAAAAAAAAAAAAGAAAAAAAAGAGAGAGAAGAAAAAGTTTTTTTTTTTTTTGTAAGTATGAAGAAAATCTCACCCAAAATCTGAAAATAAAAGAAGGAGAATAAGGGAGAATAAAATGAGAATGGTCGGAAAGTGGAGATAAAAATACTGTAGAGTCAAGGAGGGTTGAGTCACCATATCCATATGTACCATACCCGTCCCCAAGCCTACATTAAAAGCCGATAAAAGTCCTATAGTGATCCTAGTCCAACTGTCCGAAAAAACTAAGGCACCGAAAATAAAGGCAAGCCTATGGTATTTCATGCATACTATTTGAACGTTTTTGTGAGAGAGAGTGTTTTGATCGAGTCCCTAATTTGAGATTCATTAGTATACTGAGAGTGTATGGGACTTCTTTGCTGTGAGAGTACATGGGTTGTATTGTTAGATGATATTTGTTCGAATAATGTCATTTGCATATAAGCTTAGTTGTTTGTTCATAATCTCATGCCATCACTTGATCCCTGTTATGTTATTATAATATGTTGCATGTATGCACACAGTGGTTTTGATTTTCAAGTAGGAGGGGCCAAAAACGTTTTGAAGTCAGAAGTAATGAGTCGACTGCCGTAGGTCCCTTAGGTTTCTCTTAGTTAAGCATCGTATATGTTTGTTTTGTTTTGTTCACCTGAGGACACGCAAACGTTTTAAGTTTAGGGTGTTGATATGTCATGGTTTCATGACACTTTCGATGCTTAAAACAAGGAAAATATGCCATAACTTGGGTGTGTTTGGGTTGTATGACGTGTTTTCCGTTCTATTGCAGGAGAATAGGTTTTGGAGGAAAAATGGATGAAAAGGAAGAAATCATGCTCGAGAAAGCAGTATCTGAAGACGAAAAAGCTGAGTCCAATACCAGAGGAGCGAATAACGACAGGACTCACGTGCCGTGAGTATACTCACGTGACGTGAGTATACTCAGGTGACGTGAGTGTCTGTCGTGAGTCATCTTCAGAGATGTTGAATGTTGTTTGATTCCCACGGTAGGCATCCACGTGGCCTAATTCCACTCACTTAACATGAGTGGGTGCCGTGAATAGACTTTAGAGATTTGTGTGGTGCTGCCTGATTCTCACGATAGGGACCCACGTGAAGTGGCTTTGTTCCACGATACCAAGTTACGATACCGTGGAAAATTGTAGACTTTAGTCTCCTACTTTGTTTAGGATAAGATTCATCTTGTATCTATAAATACCCCTGTATTGTCCTATGTGCGGGAGTTAGTCATTGCATTGTTTTGAGATAGGTTTTTCATTATTTTGAGTTCATAAGCACCTTGTTGATTTTGTAATCTTGGAGCATCAATTCCAGGGTTTTATTTATCATTGAGATTTCAGATTTTCTTCATTATTGTGAGTTTAAAATTATGTTTTCATCCTTGAATTCTTATTGTGCTCTTGCGAACATGAGTAGTTAAACTCATTAACTAGGGTTGTGTGAACCATGAGGAATTAACGAAACGGGTTAAGTGCAAAGCAATTCTGAACCGGTGTGAATGCATGTATTGTTATTTTCTTCGTTGTGGTTGATCTTCTAACGGTTGAAAATGTTAGGAACTCGCCTGTATTCTAGACTTCCTCGAGAGAGAGGTAGAAATTGGAAAAAGGAAATAACAATAGAGATTTGAAGCTATCAACCTTCATCTAATAACTTGAGCCAAGCAGGACTAGTTATTTGAGATCTAGGACAAGGGTTAGTAGCGCGATGCTCGAAAACCGAGAGGAGAAGAGTGAAATTTGTCTAACCAAGGTCAGGAGACGTTTAGATGAATATATCTTGTCAGATTTTGCATGCAATGCAGCCGGACAGTTTTGCCAGCACCAATAATCGGTGGAGTTAAGGAATCATCGGGGATCACAGTCCTAGTGTATTTCTCATATTGAAAACAACTTCAAAGAATCAACACTTATTACTATCACTACTTGTTTACAAATATTTCCCCCTTTTTACTTATTTGCCAACTACTCAAACAAGAACTCAACCTACATTTGTCCTATTCCTTGTGGGATCGAATCCAACCTAGTTGGGTTCTATATTTGATATAGCGACCACTTTATACTTCTTAGGAGTCATATTTTGGGCGACATCAGGCATCAAGAAGATCCTAACAAAAATTACCAGGGGCTTTCCAACTCTCCATTGGAAACAAATATCGTATGCATCTTTGAAAGTGTTATATTATTTTTCAAATGTTAATATTTCATATACTTTTTATGCATGTTATAAGCAAGTAATTATTATTTCAGCCGATAGCCACTGTTTGAGTTGTGGCAAACATCAGCTACTACTCTGTAATGATTTCCAGACTTACAAGAAGATTTGAGCTACCCCTTTTAGGAAAGACAACATGTTTTCCTTCCTCTACTCTATCTCCTTTCATGTATATTTAAGTTCTCTGACGCTATTCAGTTCCTAGAAATAACACAATCAGGATTCTTCAATGAAAATAGATGATGGATTCTTTTGTTGGCAGTATTAATCATATTTTCCAAGAAAGGCAATGTCCCTAATTGCCTCACAGAGTATCACACTCTGTGTTGTATATCCAATCATAGTTGTATGAAGAGAACTTGCAAATTTTCCTTTTCATGCATCATTTAACTTATTACATTAAGAATTGCATTATACTCTAAATAACACTTTTCACTTGGTAATAGCGGTTATGACTCATTTAAGTTTTAGATATGTTACTCTGAAGAGATTTAATTGATACATGACCGCTGGAAATCATGGTTACACAAGGCTTCCATACCGCCATCTCTGTCGATTCTTTCATATCTTTTTCCTTTTAGTTCTCCTCCTTCACATTTTCAATTTCACTTTCCATGATTACTTTTTCAGCTGCGCAAAAATAAAGAGCAAATTTAGTAGCTAGAAATATATAAATAAATTACGAAGTACACCATCTCACTGAACCTTTAAATTTAGTTGTAAATAAGCTACAAAAGTTGTTCATTGCCTCAAAGTAGGATTGATTGTTGTGACAGCTGTTGTAATATTTGTGTACATTGTAGGTGAGTATTCATATGTCCCACTTATATCTCTTTCTTTTATTTAATTCATTTTGTATAATACACTTTCTATAAATATTATTGATTTGGAGTCAAAATGTCATTACCATATGCACTTTCTACAATTTATAGATGTGTAAATAGAGTTATAGAAGCATGTCTAGATTGGGTGTTCACTGGGTTGCAAGTCAATCTAGAGAAAGATTTGAACCTTTTATTCTCCAAGCTTCAGTTTTTCTCTTAGGTATGCAAAAATTTTTATAATGTTTGCCAAAATTTTATACTAGTTTCATTAACCAGATCTGAAGCTCAGTTGTGAATAAGTTGACTATTAAAGTCAACAAATACTCGGTATTATAGAGTTTGCTTAATGAACACATCTATTGTCTATATAGTTTGGTGGAAATTTGTGGTAGTTCTCTCTTCTTTGGGGTATGTCTAATTGGATTTTCCACATACGGATTTTGTATATGTATCTGAATTATGCATTAATGCAACAAAGGTGCTTGTAATATGCCTAAAATACTAAATACATTTTTTTAATACTACCACGCCATTAGTTTATAGCTTAGTTAGCCCTGCATAAATGGTTAGCTAATGTTGATAGACTTGGAAAATGGGTGATAAGTTGACATTTTACCCGATTCTTAATACATTTAAGCTTGGATTATATTGAAATTCACATTGACTTGATATAAATTCTCATGTTATATGGCTCTTGTATGCAGGTAATGGATGAATTCGAGCCCGAGCTAACCATGTGAGTCAATGGGAGTTCGAAAAGTGAAGAAAGGATGCTTGATTTAACACCTGGGAAGGCTAACAGCCACCTGCGCACGCAGGTCAGGAGATGCGAACGCAGGAGGCTAGCGAAGATGACACTGCCTTGCGTTGCTCAGCCCCTCAGTCAGCCACCTGGGGTGTACTTGAGCATTATCAAAAATGGCGCCGTAGCCGGGGAATGAAATGTAAGCGGTCGTTAGCAATATAATTACCCAACTTGGAGTCGGGGTCAAATCCACGAGGAATGAATGCGATAGCTTTCACCTCTAAGTGTCAGAAGCAACTAGTGCTAACACTCGATGCTATGAAAATAATATATAAAAGTAAATGGGGGGTTTATCATCTGTTAATTTGTAACTATTTAGGTTTTTGTAACTTGGGACACACAAGTTCAAGAGTAGAGGAGAGGAGTTAAAACCACGAGTATTACGAGACTTGGGGTTATGCCATTGCAAGAGTGAAAACGTGTATGGGTAAATTGAGCATTTGACTACATTTAGCTAAGAACCTTGGGTAGGTTAGATCATAGGTGCTTGGTGTTGATTTGTCAACCAAACACCAAGGTTTCACAATTGGGTTCTTTCAAACACCTCAAAAGTGCAGATTATAAGACCAATCCAATACCTCAATTAACACCATTACGTCTAAGAGATGCTATCAAATGACATACATCAAGTTATTGTTCACACCCATTCCTCACCCTTGTCCCCTTTGTCAAGGATGATAAGCACTCTAAGATCAATTAGAGTTTGCAACCCCTAATTTGAATGAAAACATAGAATGGGATTAAAACCATGGCAATTATCTAAACATAAATCAAATGAACAAGACCCATACAATTATCACATCTTATTCAAGCATAACCCTAAGTAGAGAATTTAGCTACTCATAAAATAAGAGAGAAGAAAATCACCCAAATTCTCTTCCCAAACTTCCATTGAATCCAAATGTTCTTCTGAAATTGATCAAAAAATACAAGAATGTAACTTGTTTCTCCTTAGGGTTTCACTCTCCTTTACTCTATCTTTACAAAAATGCCCAAAAAGATGTTTTTCAGAGCTGGAGAAATTATATTTTATAGCTAAAAATCGCATCCCTAAAAATTATGGAAGTGCCACTGCACTAGCCATCTGCTGGCGCAGGTTCCAGCGCAGATGGATGACCTGTACGCGTAGGAGGATAGCGCAGATGACACTGCCTTGCGCTGCTCAGCTCCTCAGTCAGCCACCTGCGTGTGCATCTCCTGACCTGCGTATGCAGGTGGATGTTAGCCTCCCCGAGTGTTAAATTAAGCATCCTTTCTTCACTTTTCAAACTCCCATTGACTCGCATGGTTAGCTCGGGCTCGAATTCATCCATTACCTGCATACAAGAGCCATATAACATGAGAATTTATATCGAATCAATGCGAATTTCAAGATAATCCAAGCTCAAATGTATTAAGAATCTGGTAAAATGTCAACTTATCATGACTGCAGGAAGGATAGTCACTTCAGTAAAGAGTGTCCTCAACATTAGTTAGTTAGTCAGTTGGGGCCAGTTCATGTTTCTCACTAGGTTAGAACTTCAGGGTTTCTTATGACTATAGAGAGACTGGTCGCAGGTCCAGAGAGTGTCCTCAACGTGGGATTATCATTCATTCAACTTATATAGATCAGTCTCATAGAGTTGTGGCACCTTCAGTTAGAATTAGTGCACTTAGTACCTCAGTGGGTCACTCAGATGCTCAGTTCGAGTTTAGACATATTCAAATTTATACTTTTTCGGGAAGGCCAGGGATACGATTTTGGATTTCCACCATGATAGGTGCTCCTTTGATTTCCTATCTTTAGTTCTATTCGAGCTGAGTTGGGGTTTTAATACCCATCAGTGTTTATATGCCTTGACATTTTTATATTGATTGTTGTATGCCTTGGTGTTAGACTTATGCATATATTACCACCCCCGTAGATATTTTCTTTTAGTAGTGGATTGAGTGGATTGGTATGGTATTTTCCTTGGGGTATAGCATTTGGGTTAAAGTCTTATTTCCTTTGGTATATTGGCCTTGTTACGGCCTTAGAGTGGTACTTGTTGTTGATTTTTATTTTTGGTACCACCTGCATCTTATGTTGTTGATATTATTGTCATTGTTTTGACATTTATGGATTATTATTTGATAGACGTATAGATTAGCCTTATCTAACTAACATTCTTCCCTTTCTTGCGATTCTTATTTCATTGGCTTTGATGGCTACATTGGTTGGTTAGCCTACCCTTTCTATTAGTAAGGTCGATTATTGATCTAATTATTGAAGTAAACGTAAGTTTGACCATCCATAACTTTGTTGTGATTTTAGTACTGGCAGTTTTCTTCCATAGCCCGTTTCTATTTATGATGCATTTGGGATTTGACATCTCCAATTGGATAGCTCATCACCCGGTAGTGGTCTATATTGATGTTTAATTAGAGTTAGATATTTAGTTCAAATGTCTGTTGCTATTGTTGGAAAGTCTAGGTCTGGCATTCTGAACTGAGTTCATCTCCGGGTGTTTGGTCTTGGTATTGGTGTGGAGTTGGATACTCCATTCTTTCTGCTATATGGTACATGGCTCAGCCGAGCTAAAGTTGGTGTAATTGGGAGAATTCAAAATATTCTCATCTCAGTATTTGTTTAGCCTATTATGACTTCGGGGAGTGTCCCTGCTTGATGACATGTGCCTATGTGTACTCATGGCCATATATTGTGTACTAGAT
The DNA here is from genome assembly GCA_031232105.1 of Capsicum rhomboideum. Taxonomy (NCBI): domain Eukaryota; kingdom Viridiplantae; phylum Streptophyta; class Magnoliopsida; order Solanales; family Solanaceae; genus Capsicum; species Capsicum rhomboideum. The sequence continues at coordinate 45,173,818 of CP124716.1, forward strand.
TAGATAGTTCAGGCTACAATCATATTTTTTGAGTGCTCGAGTTTTGACTACCATTATTACTATTTGTAGTCTTGGTGAGTTCTTGGATAGGCCTTAATATGATATATCCTTAGCGGATATGGATTTAATTGTTCATACCTTCAGCTTGTGGTCTTCCTCCATTATGATTATGCTCTTTGACGATATTTCAACTTCAGTCCTTGTGTGAGCCGTTGGATATATGCCTGATTTCTGATAGTGAGGTGGATTTGGGGCATTTGACCTTAGTTCAGACTTATTGGCCCTAGTCATGATTTTTGACCTTTTTGGATGACGACTTGGGAGTTGTGATGGGTTATGGTATGTGTATGCTTACTCGTCAATAGGATCGATTTGGATAGTTAAGATCGAGTAATTCAGCTTCAGTGTTGGGGTTTTACCTTGGGTTTGCATGACTTTGTTGCAGCCTTATTTCAAGATTTGCCTCAGTTGAGCATTCATTCATAGGCTGACTAAGCCTAATCCTTGCCTATCAGTTCGGTTCTTTTCAGTCCAGATAGATTGGGATTGATTGATGCTTGAAGGATATTCCATCGGTACATGGTATTGTTTGCTACTGTAGCTGACCTCAATTCCCAGTTTTCATCAGGAATTTTTATTGGCTACTCAGCGAAAGAAGTGTACTCAACTTTGATCTAGCATGGTTTCACCCATAGTTGGTGGGGTGTCTTGGAGCAAATCATTCAGTTTTATGAGTTGGTGCTTCAGACTCCTAACTATCAGTTTCGAGGGTCATCTGAACCAGTTGTAGCTGTGGCTAAAGATCACAGGCTTTGATCATCTCCATTTATGTGTCCAGGTAAAACCTTATGGGCTTATTCTTATGCTTGCCATTATGGATTTTCAGTTTACCAGCTTAAGTGTTTCGAGGACAGTGTGATATGAATGCGCGGACTGGACTCAAATGATATTTTACATGGTTTGGAGCAGGTAGCAGATTTGGAAAGGAAAAAGAAGGTTAGATTGTAAATTGGAGTTGGTTGCATAATTCATGCCTTGGTTTGCCTTTGGATTGGTTGAGTTACTACCTGGTTAGGCTTGTATTAGTGTGTTGTTAGCATGTTGTGGTCAGGATATACGTGTATCAGTCGTTCTTGGTTTAGTTGAAGGCTAGTTGGTAGTTGAAATTGAGTTTTGGTTATTTGGAAAGTGAAGTAAGGAAGTTGGTTGAAAAAGGGACACCTTTGGCAAAATCCCTTGGAAACGTTGTCTCTTTTTTGAGGTTGTCTGGGGAGTCATGCTTGGGGCATGCGGGCCCAGTACCTCATCCTTTCGAGCATTTAGGTACTTTTTATTCGATGACTTTTGCTGATGAAATTTTTTAGTATTGGATATTGTAATGACCCTCCAGGTCATTTTCTCAATTTTCATGCATTTCGGCATCTCGAGCCTTCCCATAGTGACTACATGTCATTTATGTCTTGCTGGAACTATCGATTTGGTCATCGATCTCAGATGGAAATTCTTACAGTACCATCAACTCCAGAACATTTATTTTAGGCTAGGAGGACCCTTAGTTCAGGTCCCGAGGCTTTCAAACTCATTTTGGGCTATTGGGTAGATTTAATGAAAATTAGAACTGTAGGTATAGACCCTATGTTTAATCAAAATGATCTCGGATAAACGTTTTGATGGTTCTATTGAGTCCGAAATGTTGAATTTTGTATGGTAGCATAGTTTGTTTGAGTGCACAGTGTTTCGAACGAATCTCGAACACCCGATTGGAGTCCATTTGGACTTAGAAAATCTAATGCCTCGAAATTTTTGGTGCAACCTCTTAGGCAGCTGAAGGACCGCTTAAGCGGTAGTCGCTTTAGCGACCTTGTGTTGCTTTAGCGACCTTGTCTTGCTTTAGCGACCTTGGCTACTTGGATGAGGTCCGCTTTAGCGGTCAAGGTCCGCTTAAGCAGACATTGTTTTAGCGGCCTCCACCTTTCCTTGGCCGACTGCTTTAGCTGTCATAGCGGTAACCGCTTAAGCGGCCAAGTAAATGCTTTAGCGGTACCTGGGGGTTTTATATCCCCTTCTTCACTCGATTTTCCACTTATTTTCTTAACCCCTTTTCTCCATTTTGAGAGCATGGAACATGGGACACTGTGGGGAATCATCCACTGAAGCAAAGGCAAGCTATCTCAACACCCCTTGGTCATTTCCCATTATTTTCCCAGTAAAATTCCATCATTTTTCATTGTGAATTCTTTAAAATAGGTCTTGAATTCCTAAACTTTGTAGGTTGATTTGAACCTGGATTCACTCTTCATTTGTGTTCAACTTTTGAGCACACATTCCTTGTGCTTTGAGGGACCTCATGACAGATTTAATTTTGGATTTCATATGCGGGACCACAAGCCCATTCTTTACCAAAATTTTTACCCGATCTTTTATATAGAAATATGGGTATCATTTTACTCGTTATGACATGAAGTTTAATATTTTGATAGCGTGGCGGCATTTCAGAATTGTGGAGCAGAGACGAGCGAATTGTGGACGATTCAAGACTTGCGATTCGGTATCAAGGTAGGCTTTGGTCTACTTTTCTCTATGAGATTATGTATAGTATATTTTGCATGCTAGGTAGTGATGGTAGGATATCTTTATGACTAGGTATAGCATGACTTAGGCCATTTAGGGAAATTGGGGTATAAATGTGACTCGAACCTTAGTGTAAAACCCTTGTCATGGCTATAGAATCCTATCACCCTCGATTATAAGCATGCTAACCATAGTTTAATATTAAGGATCCCATAGTATAAGATTTATCATTTGACTTGGTGATTTGGGAGGTATTTCCCCGATTAGATACTTGTAGTGGCTTTATGCCCTTGATTACTATGGATTCCCGAGTTATGAGGATTGTTATGTTGATTATGTATTACTGTACCCGAGGCCATGGTTTCAATACCAGTTGGAATCCAGGTGAGTATCATATCCTTCTGAGGACATGGTTCTAGTTTATAGACGCTTAGGCGTTTATGGTTGTATTGTTTGGATACTGGTGATGACATGCATACTGTTAGGCGCATTCATTCTAACTTAGTGGTAATATTCCAACCCCAAACCTTGACTTTACTACTATTTTCCAAAAAGGGATTTGTTCCCACTTTTCACTTTTAAAATGGATTATTTCATAATGGGAATCGTACTACCTTGTTTGATGATTTGTGAGCTTTTGAAACTCAAAATGATATTTTGGAAATTAGACCGAGATTGATTCTGGTCCGTTATTAATCCACTCATTTTACCACTAATATTTACTTTAATAGACACAGATTTCGACCCTTTCTACATTATTATGATGATTTAGTCCTGAACTTGATCTAGGGCAATGGATTTACAGACTTACACTCCTTTATTCATGGTTTGAGTCTATGCACTTATTATACTATTTATACTCTTTTAGTCACGGTTTGAGTTCTTGCACTTATTATATATATATATATATATATATATATATATCCGGTGTTGGATGGAGTAGATTGATTATAATGGCTATTGGAAGTCATGGTTTGGGACTAGGCAGTGTATACGAATATCTAGAATCCCCTATGGGGCCCTTCGTCTGTGAGACACAGTACCGGAGCTGGAGAAGGTGTATACAGTTGGTACTTTATGGAACTTGGATCGGATATGGTATTTATGGACATGTTACATTCATTCATTTATATGAATTACCTATCACCAGTATGATTGTTAGGCATCTATATCTATCGGTTTTATGGGGGGCTATATAGGTACAGGTTACGATTGTTGTTTAGTGAGTGCTTGCGTGAGCTTTCCCAACTTATAGGAGTCTGGTTAGGTATTTGTGTATCTGGACTAGCTGGTTACTTTATTATTGGTTAGTATAGTTAGTTCGTGGAAGGATGAGTATGGACAGGTACCCAGGATTGGCGGTATATCTCTGATTTCCTTATTTATTATGGTAAATTACATTGTTGATAAATCACCTCATGCTTAGTCACATTTTGGTTAGAGGTTTGAGTATGCTAGCATTAGCTCACTTACTTGTCCATGATCCCTGAGATGTTAGGATGACTCAATCAGGTATCCACCTTAGAGTTAGTCCTTATGTATGTGTATATATAAATATACGACATTATCGTATATCCCTCTGTTTCTTGTCCACTCAAATTTTATAGTATTCTTTGGCATTGTATACTACTATATATACTTCTTTCACTCTTTATTGGTATATTAACTAGTGATATACTGTATTGTACTTTAGGTCCTGTGTTCTGTCAGGATAGGGTAGTTATCCTTATTCTTCCATTAGCATTGATATTCCTAGTTCCTTGGATAGTTGCCTGTACTTGCATTCATGCTTTACATGTCATTTTATGCTAACATCATTTTAGGAGCTTAGTTGGCCGATGCCTACTGAGTACCACGTGTTTGGTACTCATACTACACTTCTACAGCCTGCAGGTTATAGTACGAGTTATTGATTTGTGTATCATGCATAGCAGCTATGGATCAGAGATTCGGGGGGAGCTCTTGGCATTTTGGAGTATCCCTACTCTCCTTCTTGTGGTTAGACTGTTCTCTATGTTGTATTAGACACAACTTGTATATATACTTTTCCTGTATTTCTCTTGTACTCCTATTGTATTAGAAGCTCTTATACTGGCTCCACCAGGTTTTGGGATAATATTAGTCTTTTTATCATGTTTATTCTGCAGTTTCCTTCCTATGTCTTGGTAGTCCGTTACTATTTGTTCTGGACTATGGGTTGGCTTACCTACTGGAGGGTTAGAGTAGATGCCATCTTGACCTGAGAAATCGGGTCGTGACAGTTTCATGGGAAAAATCCTTGCATGCTTTCTTATTTCTAAACACCAAATATTTTCTTAGATCTAAAAGAACTGTCCTCTCTCTTATATATACTCTATATCGATCAATATTTTTTTTTGAACTTTAATTTATTATGTGCACTAAACTGTAAAACTTACAATTTTTAGACAGAGGAAATGAAACTTAGAGGTGTAATGAGTTCATTTGAATACGCTTCTAATAAAAATTGTGCATTACCACGGAGCCAACTTTCTATATTTGTTATAGGTGCCCATCTCCAAATTCTTATATATTTAATAAAATTTTCAATATAATTATAGCATCTCAAAATAAGTTAGGGAGTTATCGGGAACCCGTACCCAGTACCGTAGATCCGCCCCTTGCCCCTCATTAAAGGACTCTACAACAAACATAATTGCCATCTACTATTTTGCTCAAATTATTATTTAATAATATCAACGTCAATTGATATTATAAATAATTCATTTTTATTCTCTATTTTACACTCTTTTATGAACGTAAAACTCACGTACAACAAACGTGTTCTAATCTAGTAAAGAAAATAAAATGTTGAAGTTAAAAAAAGAATCAAATTGATTTAATAGTCAAAAATTTATCTCATGACAGTTTCATTCGAATCATAAAGGGTCCCATTACCAACATTCCAATCGAGCTGCATAGAATTTTTTTTTATTGTTTCTTAAAACAATAGGAGCAATGCACTATACAATAAATAGGATAAAACCAAAAAATTCATTTAGAAAATCAAATAAAAAAGGCTAAAGACATGGTGAGATTGATATTATTTAGTGAACCTAGTGAGAATTATAAAGAAAATCCTAAAACAAAAAAAATATAAAATGAAGCGTCGATATTTTAAAGAAGGAAATGGGTATTCATAGATCTGAGAATTAATGAGAGAAAGATTGATAGATTAATTCAATTAATGAACTGTCCTGATAATTAGAAGAAGAAGATGACGGTGGAACAAGTTATGATCTTTTGTTGGGGAAAGTGATGACATCCCATGGCGACTGATTGAAAACTTGGGAATGTTTCATAGGAAAAATCTTTGCATGCTTTCTTATTCTCATGCCTGTTCTTAGCCACAAGTATTTTCTTAGATCCAAAAGGACTATCCTCTCTTTTATATATATACTCTATATATATCAACACTTTTTTTGAACATTAATTTATTATGTTCACTACACTGTAAAACTTATAATTTTTATACCGAGGAAATGAATCTTAGAGGTGTAATGATTCAATTGAATACTCTTCTAATAAAAAATGTTCATTGCCACGAAGACAACAATTAATTTTTGTTATGGGTGCCCATCTCCAAATTCCTATATCTTTAATAGATTTTTCGATATAATTATAGGATCTCAAAATAAGTTAGGGAGTTTCTGGGCAAACGTACCTACTACCGTAGATCCGGCCCTTGCCCCTCATTAAAGGACTCTACAATAGACAAAGTTGTTATTTAATATTTTTCTCAAACTATTATTTAGTAATATCTATGTCAATTGATATTACACATAATTCATTCTTATTCTCTATTTTATGCACTCTTTTATAAACGTAAGTCTCACGTGCAACACACGTGTTCTAATATAGTAAAGAAAATAAAATGTTGAAGTTAAAAAAGGAATAAAGTGATTTAATAGTTGAAATCTCACGACAGTTTCATTAGAATTAAAAAGGGTCCCATTACCAACATTCCGATCGAACTGCATATAATTTTTTTAAAATTTCTTAAAATAATAAGAGCTACGCACTATACAATAAATAGGGTAAAATAGAAAAATTCTTGTATAAAATCAAATAAAAAGGGATAAATACATGGTGAGATTGAGATTCTTTAGTGAACCTAGCGAGAATTATAAAGAAATTCTAAAACAAAAAAAATTATAAAATAAAGGATCGACATTTTAAAGAAGAAAATGGGTATTCATAGATATGAGAATTAATGAGAGAAAGATTGATAGCTTAATTCAAATAATAAACTAACATGATAATTAGAAAAAGAAGATGATGGTGGAATAAGTGATGGGTCTTCGTTTGGGAAAGTGATGACAACTCATGGCGACTAATTGAGTGTGCAAACTTGGGTACGTTTCATCGAAAAAATATTTACATGCTTTCTTATTCTCATGCCTGCTCTAAACCACAAGTATTTCCTTAGATCCAAAATAACTTTCCTCTCTCTTATATATTGTAATGACCCTCATTGTGATTTTTAGAATTTTTTGTGTTTTGACTATTTTGCCCTTCCCCATTGTTTCTTTACATCGTTTATGAGTTGTGGGGATGGTTTACGCGGTTCCCGATGTGTTCGGGTACGGTTTTTATGAGTTTGTGATTTTGAATAGCCTTAAAATGATAAGTTTGACTTTGGTTAATATTTTATGATCCAAACTTCTGATGGTGATTCTGACAGTTTTAGTAGATCCGGAGGTCAATTTTGGGTTAGTAGCATAGTTAGTTCGGAACCCGAGTCTTTACTTTTTATTTTGACCTCTTAAATGGAAACTAGTTAAATATTTAACCTAAAAGAGGTCCTGGGGGTTAATTTTGTTGTGAACGGTCTCTTTTGAAAAATTCGATGGTTCCATTGAGTCCGAAACATCGAATTTAGCCGATTAGTATTATTGGTTTGTTTCTGTGGGATCTCAAATAAATCTCGAGGGTCCGTTTGGAAATTTTTTGGACTTAGAGTTGTTGTTTTCTAGTACAAGCATCCTTTTTCATCACGTTCGTTGTACTAGCCTTATATTTGCACTGAAGGAATCCCTTGTGCACCATGATCGCGGGGGTAGGGCACGTTTGTGATGAAGGATGATCGGTTTAGATTCGAGTCGCTACTCTTCGCGATCGCAGAGGGTTGAGTTTCTTCTTCTTTGTATTTGCGGCTAGAGGCTCGCATTTGCGAAGGTCTGGGTTGGGGCAGCATCACATTCATAACAAAGGGCCCACATTTGCGAAGGCCACTTTAACCCCTGGACAAAATTAAAACCCTTCGACCCTAAATCATATTTTCTCCATTTTTGGATCTTAATACCTCAAATTAGGGTATTTCAAAGGGGTCTTTGAGATTTCATCTGTGGGTATGTTTCTAAACCTTTAATTTACCCTTTCCCATTTATTTCTCTATAAATCTACCTTCAAATCCTTGATTTTAATATGATTTTGGGGTAAACTGTAAAATAAGTTTTTCGTCGATTTAAAGCTTGATTTCAACTCATTTTTCCTTGGGTTTTCACATTTAGAATCCCCTTATTTTAGAGTACATGATTCTTAAATAAAATCACCATTTTACCCTTGTATTTTTGTAAATGAAGTTCAAAGCAATTTTTGACCTGGAACTAAAATATATCGATATGGGTATCGATGTTATTTTGAATTGTAGATGTTATATTTGATTATATTGGAGGTGTTTGGGAATGATTAGAGAGAGTAGGGCTTTTAGTTAATGCTTTGGACTGTGTTTTGGCTTGCAGATCTTCTTTAAAGGCACATTGAGATGTACCTTTACTTTCTCTGAAGTGTTTATGTGTTGTATGCTTGTTTGCTTATGTATTATGAATCACTTAGGATTTTGGGGTCAGGTGAAATGGTGAGTATCTTTGTGGGTACCGAAGTCTTTTGATGGATTGTAGTTACATAATTGTGTTCCTTTGTTAATCTTGAATCATGCTTAGGGTAGATTATAGATAGATGGCTCATTGACCTAGAATAATTGATAGTGGATATCTATTTTAGAGCTTAAATAGTGTTTAGTGTATTTTATTGTGATGATCTGGGCTTAGTGACCTTTTAGGGGATACTTAAGCTATTATTGTTATATGATAGAATGATTGAGGTTCATAGAATGTTTAGAGTATAAATAGACTTGTAATAGTTAATGTGATTATCGGGGTTTAGTATCTCTTATTAGAACAGATTATTAACTAGCGTAGTTCTCCTTTTAGTAATTTAGGCTAATGATGTCATCTTTGGGAAAGATGAGACTTATCATATGGATCAAGATAGGTTTGGGTAAGTTTCGCTATATATTATTGTTTGGATTGTTTACTTTTTTTGTATTGCCCGTGTAGGGGCTTATGTGAATATTATTATTGTAAGGACAGGTTTCTTCGTTATTAAAAGACCCTTCATTATGGGTACGGTTTATGGGAAATTTTGGAAATGTGATCTCAAATTAGTATGGGACGACACGACTAAAATTTCAGAATTCAAATTTTTTGGGTCGGGCTGAAGTCATCCTTCTATAACAGGAATTTTCTCACTATAGCAGCATTGCCATAGCGGCCGGTAGGCTGCTATAGTGGGATGACGGGACCAGAATCTCAGGTCAAATTTTAATATTTCCCTTTTTTCTTCTTCAGTTGTAAATAGGAAGAGGTTTGCTCTAAAAATCCTTCTAGAGTTACCTCATTGACTGGGAGTAATATAGAGGAGGGATTTATCTTTAATGGGGTAAAACCCATGGTTTTCCCACCGATTTCACATCAAAATTCACTTTTACGGAGTCAAAAGCTCACATTCATGCCTCCATAGTAGCTGCTTGGCATCCAAGTAAGCTAGATTTAACTGAGTATTTTAGATCTGGGTTAGAAAGCATAAGCATGATATAGATAGATAGGGGATTGCTTGCTTAGCCCTTTGGGCACGGTGTTGGGATGGATAAAAAGGATGAAAACCCGATTAATTGGGTGGGAAATTGATGTTATTTTATAATATTAAAATTGTTCATGAATTTATATGTTTACCTTATTATTTTTCATCCTTGCATGATTAATAACAGTGTTGTACCTACAAATTAGGTTAAACCTATTAAAGGCCTAAATTAAAGGTGGTTAGTGTTGGTGGAGTTAGAAGAATCTACGGTGGTAACCACCTAAATGGAAATTTAGTAATGTATCAAGGGTTTGTATGAATGGTTGGGGGTAGTTTATAACCCACAAGTAATATGTGAAAATTATAAGTGATGGTTTTATGTAATCGGAACCCAACGTGAGTTATATGTGTTTGCTAAATGTTCTATGTATTGCTTGTTACAATGCATGTTCAAAGGAAGTGAATGATTGTTTGATATCTTAAGTGTTAATCGCATGCAATGAACTTAGATGCAAATCTTGTTGGTTGAACGAGTGTATTTGTTGAGTATGCAAGGTTTGTTGTGATTACGGTGATATCTTGATTTATTATGGGATGTTCCGATATTTGGGCATGTTAACGGGCTTATATATTTATTATTGTGCGATATACCTGTATTTGGACATCTTCACGAGATTGGTTGGTATAAGGTTGGCAGACACTTGATATTTGGGATTTGGTACATAGATAAGAGCTCGTCCCTTGTACGTCATGGTTAGTGGGCGACCATAAGACCCTTAACAAATGTGTACAGATATTAGTAAGAGTGATGGTTCGTTGAGTGAACCGGGTTATATTTTTTTTTATCATACATTTTATTATATTAGTTCCTTTAGTAAATCGGGGTTAATTATTTATTTGATATATTGGTCCTTGAGCAAACTGGGCTTATGTGTTTATCTGACATATCATTTCCTTGTATGGACCAGGGATTATTCGATTATCTGTAATATTGGTTCCTTGTGCTAACCGGGTTATGTGATGACTTGTGTATTGGTTTTTTTTTAATTAACTAGGACTTATGATTTTGACTTTTTCCATTGTTGGAAAGGATCCTTGAGAGGTTCAAGTTAAGGTTATAAAAGAAGATTTTATATTTTGTATCATCTACTTACTTATGTGAATGAAACAAAAGGTGGTATTGTATGGTTGAGTCATGGTTTTTGACCCTATTATGTGCCTATATTGACCATATTTGACTGAATTCCTGAGGTTGGTTGTACTGACTGACTTGAGTTGTTGTCTATGTTAACTCAAACTAGATTAAACTCGGTAGCGGGGTATACAAATATTAAGTGCTATGAACATGAGGTCAGGTTATCCAGTAGGTGTTCGTGTTTGTATGTACTACATGGTTATGGTTGGTGGTATAGCGATTATTGCATTTCAAGTCGGTAAGGCGGGGTGTGACTGTCTTATTAATTGTTCTGCATAGACTTATATGAATTTAAAGATACTAGGGTATCATTGTATGAATGGATTAGTGGGATAAGGTTAAGTATTAGATAATGGTCTTAACTTACGGTTGTTAAGGTTAAGAAACCTTGAGGGTTAAGTATCATAGGACTCATAGATAATTACAGAATGAGATTTGACTTGATGAAGTGACGAGTAGTTGGTAACTAAGGCTATTAATATCCTAGGGCGTTAAGGAATTATTTTAATGAAAGATATCTGTATAAATAACTCTCAAGTTGTATGCTTTTTCCTCGATATTATGTGATTTTTTATTTGGGTCGATCGATGATGCTTATCAGTACATGTTGTTTGTACTGATACTACTATTGCTATACCCTTTTAGGGGGTATAGTCTAGTTGCAGGATCAGTAGGTGTTTCATGCTTGACACAATAAAGATCTCCAGCTGCTTCTGTTATTATTCCTACGGTAGAAGTTGGGTCATGTGTATAGTTTGTGTTCCCTCTTATTAACTCTTGTACCTATTTAGACTAGTTCCTTGGGAAAAGTATCCATTTTGTATTTCAAGTTTTGGTAAAGTGGTTGTAGTAAATAAGGTATCTTATTGTTTCTTATTGACTTCTGCATATATTATAAATGGGTGGTAAGGGTTCTCTTATCTAGGTGGATTAGAGTAGCCCGCGCAATTCGATTAGTTGGGTCATGATAGTTGGCATCAGAGCGTAGGTTACCAGTCTCCCAGGGCGGGGCCTTTTCCCTCTGTATCACTTAGGAAGGAGAACTCCTGCATATTATTTGGCTCTGGCTGGGTAACCTCCTAGTGAAGGACTGCGTACCTAAACATTACTTTAACTGTCTTCCATATCTATGCGAGCATGCGGTCCCGGGAGTGCCTACTCCTTTTTTCCACATCAAGCTCTCTGCAGAGCGCTGCATAGTCTTGGGCAGAGGGAGGAAGGGTTGCAGAGGTGGAAAAGGCATGCTCCATGTATCTCCTAACAGCAGCCAAGTCTGCCTCCAGATGGCTACTAGAAATCCGGGGCTAGGGTTGGTACTGAGAGAGAGTTGCATCATTATTATCATCGTCATCCTCCTCCTCTATGGCCCAGCTGCTCTTAGGCTCCCCTACGTTTCTCTTCTTCTTCCCCTTGGATGTGACCACCTTCACCCTGAGGGGGTGGAAGGGGATGTCCATCTCCAGCTCAGTGTCAGCATCCTCCTCGGGCACCCCGACGCGCCTACATAGCGCGGAGACCAGACAGTAAAGGTAGGGGATCTTCTTGCTGCCTTTTAAAATTAATTCAACTCTATCACTATCTAAACCCCTACATTTAGCGGTATGCTCCATATAGCACAGGCCACCACCAGATCCCGGGGGTAGGTTACATTGGAAAGGTTGCCCGATAGACGAATCCTCCAGGACACCAGGTTCAACCACCTTCTGGTGTCAGCTGTGAAGTACGTACTCCTGATCCCTTGAGTAGTGGGATAGTAGATCACGTCCCTATACTGCTCTACAATCAGAGTGTCCTACAACCACCTCATGTCCTTCTCTCGAGCCTTAGTCAGGAACCTAACATTGGAGATGCTCGGCACCCTGAGCACCTCATTGATAGTGGCAATATCCGCAGGGACATCCACTCCCCTGAATCGGACGGTATGTTTGGGGTCGCCCTAAAGCACGGTTGGAAGTATGGCATAGAAATCCCTGACCCAGCTCGAGACCCAGATGGAAGAACCTCTACTAGTGGTCCCCAATAAAACTATTGGAGCCAATTATAGAACACAGTTTCCTTAGTTACCACCCCCTTCATCACAAAGGCCCTCTCATAAAAGAATCCCATTCTCCGGTACTCCAGGAACCTCTCCCGATAGTTCTCATCGAGGAATCTGTCATACGCTGGAGCATTTTCTTGATTTTCGTCCATTGGGGTATTTGATTTGCAAAATCATGGTAAGAAAGCAAGTTAGAACTCATAGAGGTGTTAATAAATTGAATTTCAAATAAAGGCCTAACCTGGGCCTAACTAGGAGGCTACTAGTTGCAGCCTCCCACTATAGCGGGTTGTACCCCGCTGTGGCGATACCTCTATAACTGGAATGTTTTTGCTATAGCGAGGTCTCTATAGTAGAACAAGTCTGCTATAGCAACCTTCATCATCCCTGATCTCCAAGGGGTTCATCAATGGCGCCCCTTGGAGAAAAGTCTCATTTTTGGCATTGCAAACACAAATTAGTGTTCATAAAGTGTCCTAACACTAGTTTATACTAAAATTTGGGCATGATAACTCCTAGAACATGCTCAAATTTCCAAATCAACCCCAACTTCAAAATTTCAAAAACAACCCCAAAACCTACTCTATTTCTACGAATTCAAGCTTAAAACAGGCAGAAATGCAAGTAATGAAGTAAAAAGATGAAGTCTATTGGTAATTAACTTTTTCCAATGATGGGATCAAAGTGATCAGGGAGGGAGGGAGTTTTTTTTTGAGTGAGGGTGGGAGAAATAGGCGATAAATACATTTCTAACTCCTTTAAACTATTGGCTTCTCCTATAGCGGACCCTCTCTCGCTATAGCAGGATCCAGTCGCTTGGAGTGTAGAAATTGTTTTGTCCATTATGTTTTGAACTCTTTTGATTCCATTATATTGATGAGGCCCCGGATAACTTAGGCGCTCGGGGAATGGTTTCTCTAATTAGTGTCGTACGATTCGTAAGAAAGGAATATTCCTTGACAGAATGAAGTGGTAATAAATTATGGTTTGAAATTTTAGTGCACCAAGAAAAATAAAAATTCAGTGTTTCACATAAGTCTGTAAATACGTTATCGTGTTAAGGGCATTAAGGTTCAATTTAGACTCATACCATTCTTTCCTTAATCATGATTATTTGGGGATGAACGATGGGTAAATTGGTATTTGTTATAACAACCTATTTTATTAGTATTAAAAGACCCTTCGTTATGGTTGCGAGTTATGGGAAATTATGGAAATACGATCTCGAATTAGTATAGGACGACATGGCTAAAATTTCAAAATTTGAAATTATCCATGAATTAAGTGCTATGAACTTGAGGTAAGGTTACCCGGTAGGTGTTCATATTTGTATGCACGACATAGGTATGGTTGGTGGTTTAGTGGTTATTGCATTTCAGGATGGCAAGGCGGGGTGTGACTGTCTTATTAATTGTGCTGCATAGACTTATATGAATTTAAAGATACTAGGGTGTCATTGTATGACCGGATTAGTGGGACAAAATTAAGTATTACATAAGGGTCTTAACTTACCTGTTGTTAAGGGTAAGAAATATTGATGGTTGAGTATCATAGGACTCATAGATAATTATTAAATAAGATTTAACTTGATGAAGTAATGGGTAGTTGTTGACTAAGGCTGGTAATATCCAACGGCATTAAGGATTTTTTTTAATGAAAGATCTTTAGCTAAATAACTATCAAGTTGTATGCTTCTTTCGGGATATTTATTTGATGTTTATGTGATTTAATTTTTGTTGACCGATAATGCTTACCAATATGTGTTGTTTGTACAGATACTACTCTTGCTATACCCTTTTTGGGGGTATAGTCTAGTTGCAGGATCAGTAGTTGTTTCATGCTTGAAACGGTAAAGATCTCCAGCTGCTTCTGTTATTGTTCTTACTGTAAAAGATGGGTTATGTGTATAGTTTGTGTTCCCTCTTAGAGATCATGTTTCTAAAATAAAATTCTGGTTTTACCCCTTTTGATTTCAAATCTATTTTTCAAATGATTTTTGGACTCGTTTTAAATATAGCTACTATGGGTATCATTAGCTTTCTTTTGACGTGTAGATTATGTTTTTGATAGATTTAGCTCATTTTTGAGACCGTTCATAAAGGAAGTGCTCTGTGTTGAAGTGTCTAGGCTTGGATTTTAGCATTTCTAGGTAGGTTATGGCTTAACTTCCTTCAAGCTGGGATAGGTAGTTAACGATCATGTAAAATATGCTATGAGTTAGGGAATTTAGTAGTGGCAGTTGTATTTTTAAAATCTTATTATTATCGTGTGCCCATGTGGGGGTTTATTTGTATATTTTTGTTGACATGATGGAATATGATAGGGGATTTATATGATATTGTAGGCCTTATTTGTGCATTAGATTGCCTTATTTATTATTGTGTCACTTGAGTGGGGGCTTGACTTATTAATATAGGCCTTACTTGAGAATTATTTTCCTTCATTATTATGATATATCTGAGTGATATGTTTAAAATAATATTATTGATGTCTTACATGACTATTTAAACCAGTGGTGCCATGCAATGGCTTTTTATCATGCAATAGTTTCATTTTGTGTTTATTCTGAGCTCATTCATACCTTATTGAATTGATCATTATCTTCATATTGATTGGTTGTGACATTACATCCTCATTACATCGGTACATATTCATGATATAGGTATGTAATGACCCTTATAGTGATTTTCAGAGTTTTTTATGTTTTAACCATTTTACCCTTCTCCGTGGTTTCTTTATATCATTTATGAGTCGCGGGAATGGTTTACACGGTCCCTGATGCGTTAGTGAGTGATTTTTATGAGTTTGTGATTTTGAATATCCTTCAACTGGACTAGTTTGACTTTGGTCAACATTTTATCATTCGAGCTTCGGATGGTGATTTGGACTATTTCGTTAGATCTAGAATGTTGATTTTTTGTTAGTAGTATAGTTAGTTTGGGCCCCGAGCCCTTATTTTACATTTGACCTTTTAAATGGAAACTAGTTAATTTAGCCTAAAGGGGGTCCAAGGGGTTAATTTGTTGAAAACGATCTCTTTTTGAAAATCTGATAGTTCTATTGAGCCCAGAACATCAAAACTATCCTAGTAGCATTATTGGTTTGATTCTGTGGGGTCCCGAACGAATCTCGAGGGTCCATTCGGAGAGTTTTGACTTAGGTGTTTTGCTGGTTTTAACTATTTATCGGTGAAAGCCCTTCCTTCTTTGCATTCGAGACCCCTCTATCATGTTTGTGAAGCTCTAACATTCCTTTCTTCATGTACGCGATGCCTATTTCGCATTCGCGAAGAACAAAGTTTCCTTTCATCACTATCGCGATGGTGGGTACCGCGATCTTGACAAGTAATTAGTGGGCCGGGTCATCTTTCTTCATCACCTTTATGGTCAAAGGACCATTTTTGGTAAGAGTCGATTTGGGTCAAATCATGATCGTGAAAGGTGGCCAACGATCGAGATGAGGTAGCAGCTTGGACAAATTGAAAAAACCTATTTCGGCCCCAAATCGTATTTCCTCCATTTTTAGACTTTGAGAGCTAACAATTCGGCGATTTCAAAGGGGTTTTCAAGATTAGTTTGTGTGGGTAATTTCTGAATCTTGTATTCATCATTTCCCATTGATTCCTTTAAAAATTTATCTTCAAATATTAGATATTAAACATGATTTTGGGGGGTTTACCCGATAAAGTATAATATTGGTTTTTCTTCGATTTGAGGTCTGATTTCAAATCATTTTTAGTTGGGTTTTTAGATTTAGATTCCTCTTTATATGAGGAACAATATTCTAAAATAAAATCCTGATTTTACCCTTGTATTTTTGAAAATAATTTTTGAACAAGGTTTTGGACACAGAATAAATATAGTCGATATGGGTATCGTTGGACTCATTTTGACTTATAGATGACATATTTGAATAGATTGGTTATATTTAGTGATGTTTTCAGGGAGAGGAGAATCCAATTGGTGCTTCACACTGTGTTTTGGCCTGTAGATCTTCTTTAAAGGTAGGTGGAGATGTACCTTGACTTTTTCTGATTGTATGCTTGTTTGCTTGTACATTGTGAATTTCTTAGGATTTAAGGGTCACGCTTAAGTTACATAGTGAGCATCTTTGCGGATATAAGAGTCTTTTGATTGATTGTACTTATATAATTACTTACCTTAGTTAGTCTTGCTACTTGAGAATATGCTTAGAATAGGTTGTAGATAGTTCGCTTATTGAACTTGAATAATTGATAGTTGATGCCTAGTTAAGATCTTGAGTCATGTTTAGTGGACTTTATTAGAAAAATGATAGGGGCTTAGTGACCTTTTAGGAAATAATTATGTTATCATTGTTATTTGATGGTATGATTTAGGGTTAGGAAATACTTAGAGTATAAATTGACTCATAATAGTTGAGGTAATTGTCGAGGTTTAGTATTTCTCATTAGAGCATATTGTTAACTAGCGTAGCTCTCCTTTTTAGTGATTTAGACTAATGATGTCATCTTTGGAAGGATGAGACTTATCATATGGAATAAGCTAAGTTCAGGTAGTTTCTCCATATTATGTTGTTTGAATTGTTTACTATTTTTGTGTTGCCCGAGTGGAGGGCTTATGTGAATATTATTATGTAATGACCTTCCAGGTCATTTTATAGATTTCTTCTCATTTTTGGAATTTTGTGCCTTTCCATAGCGCCTACAAGTCATTTATGACTTGTCGAAACCGTCGGTTCAAATTTTGGGCAGCTCGTTTAGGTTTTAAGCCCATTTCCCTATTTTGGAGCTTTGAAGTTAAGAAATTGGTCTTGTACACAAACTTTTAGTAAATGGCCTCAGATAAAAGTTCTGACACCGTCGTTAGCTCTGGAACTTAGATTTTAGGCTAGGGGGACCCTTAGTCCGGGTCCCGAGGCTTCCGGACTCATTTTGGGCTATTGGGTGGATCTTAGTAAAAATGGAACTATGGGTATTGGGGCGACATTTTGTTGAAATGACATCTGATGGGAATTTTGATGGTTCTGTTAAGTTTGAAATGTCAAATTTTATGCATAGTAGCACAACTCATTTACACGCACGAGGTTTCAAATAAATCCCAAGCACTCGATCGGAGTCCGTTAGGCCTTAGGATTTTGCTGGTTTCCAGCATCTGGTGCAGGCTCAAAATACTCTTCCCATTCGCGAGGATTAGGCAGAGTTCACAAAGTGTCATCTCTTTGACCATCCCATTCGTGAGTCTTCTCTATCGCGTTCACGATGAAATGATCAACCCAACCCGATCGTTTTTCCTTATTGCGTTCACGACCCTTAATGTCGCATTCATAGTGGTATATCCCTCTTGCCATTGTGTTTTTGGTCCTTTTCCAAGCGATTGTAATGAGTTATTTCTTTGGGCCTTGCGTTCACCACCAGGGACATCACAATCGCGATGGGTAATCCCTGGGTCCTAATATATTGTTGTCTCATCCGCTTTTTCTTCATTTTTCTCAACCCTAACCCCCGCCATTAATGAACCATTGAGTAAGGAGAATTGTAGGAAATTGGTAATGAGGCTAAGGTAAGGTAATTTAACACCTCTTGATCGTTCCCTATTGTTTTTCCACGTCAAATTCCATTATTTTCCTTGTTAATTCCTAGAATTTAGTTTTAAATTCCTTAACTTTGTGGGCTGATTTGAGCCCTGATCTGTACTCCATTTGTGCTCAATTTTTGAGCAAGCATTCCTTGTCCTTCGAGGGACCCCAATTTTAGGCCCAGGGTTTTATATTGCAATATGGATATCGTTTCACTCATATTAACATGTCGATTATGATTTTAATAGTGTAACATTATTTAGAGATTGTGGAGTGTAGACAAGCAATTTGTGGATGGTTCGGGATTGCGGTTTAGCTACGAGCTAGGCTACGGTCTACTTTTCTCTATGAAATTGTGTATTGTATAGATCGAATGCTAGGTAGGGATTATAGGATAGGTTTATACCTATTTATATCATGACTTGACCTATTTAAGGGATTTAGAATAGAAATGTGACCCGTACCTTAGCATAAAATATCTGTTATGGTTGTAGGATCCTACTATCCTTGATTATAGACTTAGTTAACCATAGACTAACATGAAGGATCCTTTAATATAAGACTTACCATAGCACTTAATGAATTGGGTGATACTTCCCCGAGTAGATCCTTCTAGTAGCTTTATGTCCTTGTATACCTTAGTTTTCTGGATTATGGTGCTAATATCCTATTTAAGTATATATTGTTGGGCCCGAGGCCGTAGTTACGATATCAATTTGGAACTACGTTACTATTCTATCCTTTGGAAGGTCGTGGTTATAGTTTTTAGGCACTCTGATGCTTACGTTGTATTGTTTAAATACTGGTGATGGCATGCACACATTTAGATGTATTTACACTTATTTGGTGGTACGATTCCAACTAAAACCTTGATTTTACTACTGTTTTCTAAAAAGGGATTTATTCCCAGTTTTTAACTTTGAATTGATTCATTTATAATGGAAGTCGTACTAACCTTATTATTGGATTATGATATTTAAACTAAACTTATTACTTTGGAAATTAGACCGAGGTTGATTCCGGTCCATTATTAATCCACTTTTTTTACCAATACTTACTCACTTTGGTTGAGTGAGATTCCGACCCTTTCTACATTATTATACCATTTTAGTACCAAACTCGATCTCGGGTAATGGATTTACAGACTTATACTTATTTAGACTTGGTTCAAGTGTGAGCAATTATTATACTCTTATTTCTCTCCGGTACTGAATGAAGTAGATTTTTTATGATGGATCATGGAAGTCCTGGTTTGGGAACAGGCAGTGTATATGGATATCCCAAGTCCCCTACGGGCCCCTTCATCCGATGAGTTACAGTACCTGAGAAGGATGGTCGCCGTAGGTCCTTTCTTTGTAAGCTGCTGAGCTGGAGGAGGTGTATACACCTGTGTTGGGTATGGTGTTTGGTTTATATTGCATCATCTGGTTCTTTTGTGACTTTTATTCACTCTCATGCATTTCCTTTCACCAGTATAATTGTTTTGCGCTTATATCTATTGATCTTATGGGGGTTGTATAGGTACAACTTATGGTTATTGGTTGCTAAGTGCTTGTTTGTGCCTTTCGAACTTATGGGGGTCCGATAAGGCAATTAGTCGTATAGGCTAGTCGATTACATTATTGTTTGGTTATCATTGTATAGCTTGCGACAAGTTGGTTATGGATTGCTACCTGAGGTTGTCGGTACGTTTTGATTCCTTTTCTCCTTGTTATGGTAAGGTTTATAATTGTTTTATTGTCTTATGAGTTTACATATGTATGATTGAAGACCCTGAATATGATAGTGTTAGATCCCTTTTTATTCATAATCCTCGAGATGTTAAGATAGCTCCCTCAGGGTAGTACCTTTATGTTTGGTTATCGGTACAACGCAGTTGTATATCCTTTCTTATCCAGCTATTATTTGTGTATCATACCCTTTCTTCCTACTACTATTATATATTGTGTATCCCATTCTTCATTCTACTATTGAATATTGGCCCGTAGCTTATGGTATCATGTTTTCACCCCTGATTATAAGCAGGATAGGAGAGAGTATACTTATTACTTCATTAGTATTATTATATTTTCCTCCTTAAAATAGTTGCTTGTAGGATATATTTCTGCTTTACAAGTTATTTATACTTGCATTATCTTTGGAGCTCAGTCGGTAGATGCCTACTGAGAACCTCAGTGTTAGGTACTCATACTACACTTCTGCAACATAAAGATCATAGTACGAGTCCTCTCCATTGATGTGTGCATCGTACGGAGCAGCCATAGATCTTAGATTAGGGGTGAGCTCCTGACATCCGGAGTTTTCCAGCTCACTCTTTTATTGCGGGACTGATCTCTATTTTGTATATATGAGAAGGCTTTGTATATATTTATTTTGTATGTTATCTTGTACTTCTATTGTATTAGAATCTTTGGTACTGAATTCACCAGGTTGTAGGGATATATTTACTTCCTTCTTTCCTTCTTTCTCATTGTTATTTAGTTTTGCTTTCGCATTTCTTATTAGTTTGTTACTAGTTGTTCTGAACTATGGGTTGGCTTACCTGCTGGTGGATTGTGTAGGTCCCATCATGACTTGAGAAATTAGGTCTTGATAAATTGGTATCAGAGCCTAGGTTTATCGGTGTTGTTGGTATAAGAGCCAAGTCCTGTGGATCGGTACAGAGACGTCTGCATCCTATCTTTGTGAGGCTACCAGGCATTCTTAAGAAATTCTATTCCTTGATTCCTTGTCGTGTGTTCATACTTCTATGAACCTCTAAGTACTTCATATGACTCCAATATTTCCCTGATAGATAGCAGAGGTTTTTGATAGATGCGGACGGTACATCTATGCGTGTTACCAGTTTTTCAGCTCAACGTCGGGCTAAGGAGTTAAAGATTGATATCGAGGATCTTCAGCATCATCCAGTGGGTCTGGGATCAACCTAGGCTTTTAAAGGGTTTATGAATGGCTCAGGATGTCGTGTTAGGGATTCTTAGTCTTTTTATTGATACTTTACAGTCAGTGGTGGTGCCGTGCCCGGTGCATCGAGTGGGTTTCAAGCTAGAGTTGGGTATGTTGGTGTTCAACAAGGCTCTTTATCAGTTTCATTGTATGAGATTGGGTTTCTCAAATAGGCTAGCCATGCTTCTATGTTATATTCTACATGAATGATATGGTGCGAAGATTTATCAGAGGATTACCTTTACAACTCGGCTTGGTGTCAGAATATTTAATAGCAGTTGGATCTACATTCCTTCAGGTTGTTGATTAAGCGAGGACTACAGAGAGGGCATGTATTAATACATATGGAGGTGGCAGTAAGAGAGATATGTCAGTATTTAAGTGTTAGTGATATTTTGTCTTGAGGTAGGAGTTATACTAATAAAGGTCAGCATCACTTGTAGCCTATCAGGTCCATACAGGTAGCACCTCAGAGTATAGGTGGCCATTCTAGGTCGGCAGGTTTAGTGCATCAGAGAGTTCTAGGGGCAAGTTTTGACTGTGGTGAGATTGGTCATTGGTCTAGGTAGTGCTCCAGGCGTGAGTTAATCAGCCAGTTGGGGTCAGCTCATGTTTCTCACCATATTAGAGCTTTAAGAGTTTGTTGCCACTGCAGAGAGGCTGGCCATTGGTCCACAGAGTGTCTCCAGTGTGGGATTATTTAGCAGTCAGTACAGATAGATCAGTCTCTCAGAGATATGGTACGTTCGAGCAGAAGTAGTGCACTTAGTATTTCAGTTGGCCGTTCGGATACTTAGTCTGAGGTTAGACACATTCAGAATCATACTTCTTCAGGCAGGTCAGGGACTATGTTATCAGATTGTATCGTATAGGTACAATTTTAATTTACTATATTTTGGTGTCTGTTTGAATTGAGTTGGGGTTTTCATACCCATCGATGTTCATACACCTTGATGTTGCTATATTGATTGTGGTAGACTTTGTGTAAATCTTATGCATATGTGACTACCCCTGTAGATATTTTGTTTTAGTAGTGGATTAAGTGGATTGGTGTTGTGATTTCCTTGGGGTGTAGCACTTGGGTTAAAGTCCCTTCTCTTTGGCACAGTGGCCTTGATGTGATAGTTAGGTGGCACTGGTTGTTTTTAATTTTTGGTGCCACCTGCACCTTATACTGTGGTTATTATTGTTCTCATTTGTACTTGATTGATTCTTACTTGATAGATGGCTAGACTATAGATACAGAGTTAGTGTTCCTTTTTTGCGCTTCTTATTCGTTTGGCTTAGATGGCTACCTTGGTTGGTTGGGTTCCCTTCTCTGTTGAGAAGGTTAGATCGGTTGTTGAGAAGGTTGATGGAAAGTTTGACCTTCCGTGGTTTGGTGTGATTTTAGCATTGGTGACCCTTTCCTATGCTCTGTTTCTAAGATTGGTAAATTGAAGGTTGTTTTTTGGTTTTTCTAGTTCGTCACCCAGTAGTAATCTTGATCTTGGTATCAGTGTTGAGTTGGGTACTCTGTCCTTTCTATGATTCTGTTCATGGTCTAGTTAGAATAAGGTTGGTTTAAATGGGCGAATTCAGAAATTTCTTAGTTCGGTATTTGTTCAACCTGGTATGACTTCATAGGATATTGCAACTTAGAGATATGTGCTTGTGTTTCAGTTGTCGGTAACAAAGCAGGTGTCCTTTGTGAGGGATTAGTCACTGTCATCAATTGAGAATTGATTCCACCAGATTCAGGCTAACATCATATTTTTCTAAGTTGCTCGAGATTTGGCTACCATTAATACTCTTTGCAGCCTTGGGGAGTTCTTGGTTATGCCTTGGTGTGTTGTGCCCCTCAACAGATGTGGATTTGATCGCTCCTATCTTCAGCCAGTAGTTTTGTTCAGTTGTGATTATATTCTTTGGAAACATTTCAGTTTCAGCTATTACGGGAATCGTTGGGTATATGCTTGATTTATGAAGGTGAGATTGGTTTGCGTATTCAACATTCAGTGAAGACTTGTTAGCTCCAGTTGTTACATTAGACTCTTTTGAATGACAGCTTAAGAGTGGTGATAGATTGTCATGACACAACCTACCGAATTATGTCGGGCACCTACCTACACCTACCCCAGATAGGAGAACCCTGAATATCTCATGATTAGACTAATGCGGAGGTTACTACGATATACTCTTAGTCAATATAATATTCACCATATGAATAACTAATCAAGTTGAAATAAGATTATTCATTTAATTCTTTCAAAAACATGTTTTAATACATCAAATATGAAAATTAAATGCAGAAAATAACTACAAATGACTCCCCAGAACCTAGCCTAAACCGGTATAAGAGCACTAGACAAGAAGTAGGGACATCTAGGACATAATATCCATGCAAAATAGAAAGGACATAAGTTGTTGCTGAGTGATCGGGATCGCTGCTATAGAAACTCCAACTAACCTGCACCATAGCTATACCCCTGATTGGAGATATAATAAGTGTAGCTTCAGTACAACCACACATACTGGTAAGCGTCATCGGCCTACCAGGGTTAGAAACAAATAACATCAATAATAAATAGGGAGAAATCACAACATCAATTAAAGTTTCAATTTTTAAATTCCCAATTTAACACATCCTATTACCCCACATTTAGCATATCTATGAACTACACTTAGCATCTCTGTGACCTTCACTTAGCATCTCTCTGACCTATACTTAGCATCTCTGTGGCCTACTTCTTATTTAATTATTTTGTATATCTTTGTCCTTTGACCACCTACTCCAACTTATACCTCTCACTCCAATACCGACTCATTTTTATAATAACTTCAATTCCTTAGTCCACATCCACAAGACTTTCGAGGTACTCACTATCATAAACATCACAATAACACATCCCATGAATGTCCAGATC
The DNA here is from genome assembly GCA_031232105.1 of Capsicum rhomboideum. NCBI lineage: Eukaryota > Viridiplantae > Streptophyta > Magnoliopsida > Solanales > Solanaceae > Capsicum > Capsicum rhomboideum. The sequence goes on from CP124716.1 coordinate 45,197,912, forward strand.
CTACCAATCATATTCTACCATAGCAGGTCCTCTGAGGGGGGACCGCGGAATCTCATCTCCAACTTATCCTACCTAGAGGCCTAATGTACCTTCGTGCCGTCTTTCACCACTTACCACAACAAGAACATGTATGGAATCATAATAAAATAGAAATACATTCAAAACATATGCAAAAATGCATATATCCAAGATGTTTGTATCATCTCTCCTTATCCCTCCCTATTTCTTCTCCAATAACATCACAATGTACCAGAGTGGTACCCAACCCATATCATATTTGTACTGGTATGGTACCCAAACCATATCACAACGTATCATATATGTACCGGTGTGATACCTAACCCAAAACACAATATATCATATCTGTACCGGCGTGGTACCCGACCCATATCACAACATATCATCCCAATACATATAAATGTGTGCATGAAATCAATAAATCATAATTCATGCAATATATAAACATAATGTCAGTCCATAACCCAACTCAGGTCAATCCAGTCTACAGTTAAATCAACAGTCTAATTCATTAGTTCGGTGACCTTAGTCTTCACATGTATATAATAATCACACCTTACCCATCACCCTTATGGGATGTCATCACCCAAGTATTTTTCTACACTTTCTCTATAATCGTGTCCCAACCTCGAGTTTTTTATGTTACCTTCTAAACTCTAGAAATCATTTATCACAACAATATGACAAGCAATGCCAACACTGCAAACTGACTAACCTCAATACCTTTTTACTCACTACCTCATCTTCTAAACACTGGAAAGCATTGATCATGGTTATTAAGACATTAGGATTTTACCATTTCCCTAATGCATTTCGAACATTTATAGCAATTATATTTTAGTCATAGCACATTAAATTCCCTTTTCCACCCTTTCACACTAACTTATTTGACTTGCCACTATACTCAAACCCTGGAGAATAATAATTGCGCACATTCGCCCCATAATGTCTATCTATCCCTTATTCCAAATCAAACATTAGAAGAATATGTAATAAATCAACATATTCTAGCCTATCCTGATTTTAAATAGGTCCATCCATCAAAATCCATGCCCAAAGGCCTAATGCATGATACTACCGACATCACTATTAATATTAAATGCATCTAGCCCAAGTCTAGTTGCTACAAAAATAAACCTTAGCTTACCTCTTAGGAGAAATATACTGCTATAGAGGGGAGTGAGCTATCACACGTGTGCTAGACGTATTCCCATGTCTGGTTCTCTCCAGGTGTGCCTCAAAACTACTCTCATAAACCTTGGCTTTTAAAATCTCATGGTTAGAGGAATAGGGTTTGTCAGGTGTTTTTTGAGAAATGGAGCGACCTTGGGAAATAATAAGCGATAGGGTTTTTAAAAATCCCTAGACTACCCTACTTCCTATTACTACTGTAGCGGAACTTTTACTACTATAGTGGTTAACCGACCACTGCAACAATAACCGGTAGGTTGGCCCAGTCTATTATTGGGCCTATTGGCCCAATTTCCTTAGTCTCCGATTTTTCTTCCTAATAAAATTTTTCTCGGGTCTAATTGGGATTATTATTTATTATAAATTATTCTTGGTGTGTTTTTACACGTAACGATGGTTTGGGTCATTACATTAGATACCAATTTACCCATCGTTTGTCCCCAAAAGGCCCTAAAGGTGAGGTCAAAGTAATTGTGCGAGCACCTGATGTATTTTTGACTATAATAAGCCACTAGGAGAATTACTTAGCATATCTAGCTCATTATACATCCATGCTCCTTAATAGGTGACCGTTAAAACATTGCCTAATCTATGCCAGATGGTTATTCCCATATTTTTCCCGAGATAGAGCACACAATTAATTATTGGAACAATTACCCAAATTTATTATGACATCTCAATGCATGAAAAGTCGAGATGAAGATTGTTTGGGAAAAAAGTTTAACACTGCAGTGGTTAATTGCCACTACAGCGGTACCGCTACTGCAGTAACCAACCACAACAGTGGTTCACAACAGTTAAGTAGGGGGATGGTCTCATCTTTCCCTATTTTCACTTCATTATCTCAAACTCTCTTTGTAAAAATTTCCCTCCGTCAATGAATTCAAGGTATTTTCTTCGTCTCTTTTACTTACTTTGAATATTTCTCTTTATATAATCATAGAATTATGTTAGAATAAAGAGAATTAGGGTGGGTTTTGGGTGCAACTTTTTGGACTCTAATTTTGTGGTGTTCTTGAGTTTATTGATTGGCATGCTTAGTTTTCTTATTTTTTTAACGATCCTATATCATTTGGGACGTAAGATCAACGTAGTTAATAGTGGTTTTCGGCCATGGGAGGGGTGAAAGATGAAAGGTCATCTTCTCCAATGATTTTCTTTGAATTGGGTTTGAATTCGAGTATTTCACACCCCTATTTTAGTGTAAAAAGGTTCACATACACTTCCCCAAGCCCGATCTAAGCTTAATTTTCAAAATTATGGAGAAACCTCGAAAATCCGCCATGAGAGGGGAGGTGGGCGGGTTGAAAATAATGAACCGCTGCAGTGGTAACTTTTTTACTGTAGCAGTATCACTGCAGTGGTAAGTACCACCGCAGCAGTACCACTGTAGTGGTAAATTAACCGCTGCAGCGGTACTGGGCACTATGTCCCCAGTTTTTGCATATTATGAAAACTTTAAATTCTCTCTTCCTCCCTTAATGTTTTGATATGGTTGAAACTATTTTCGTGGTATTTAGAGGATCACAATAGCCCAACAACCCATCTACCACCGATTTCCCAACAGGTAAGAGGAAGGATGACATACTAGGGGTTTCCTTCTCGAGCGTGGCATGGTGATGACCCACATAGAGGAAGAGTTGTAGGTCTTCTACACCCATCTGAAAGCCTCTGGGTAGGAGATATTGACCGAGCCAGTCCCTCAACACAATATGGACTGGTCAGTACCTCACCCTACTATTCGTGTTTGAGTAAAGAGGGTCCCACCTACCCCCTTTTGGAATGGCTTCTTTGAGCTCTACTACCCCACCGAACCTGTACCAAGCTTATGCAGACCTTCAAAAAGATATGAATAAACAAAAATAAAGTGTCGCTCCCATGACCGCATGCTTGTGAGAATGTGGAAGGCGGTCCAGGTGATGTTTGGGTACGCTTCTCCCCCAAAGAAATTGCCAAAGCTGACTAAGAAGGATGCTGAGGAATTTTTCTTCCTCAGTGGCATGGAGGAGGGCTCAAATGCCTCAAGTCTTTAAGATAGTGTTGATAGCTAGTTGTTCCCCTCCCCCCCCCCTTATTTTGTTACAATTTATTGGTTTTTGGATTTGGGTCATGTAACAAACAATTTACTTTTTTATTTTCATACTTTCAAGACGTTTTTCCTTCTCGCTCTCTTTAATAATAATCACCTTATCTTATAATGCGTGTTGGATGGAATTTTTATCACTTTATTGCTTCAAAAATAGGGTTGCTTTGCAATAATTGGCAAAATTATAAAAGCAGGGAAAACACCTGGTAGGATTTTGCCTAGAGCTACTGCAATGATTAATTTTACCGCTGCCACCATAAAAGATCCGCTGCAGCGGTAGCCTCCAGTAGCTCTGCCTTGATTTTTCCCTTACCAAGTCTCAGGTTCTTTTTACACAACGCTATTTTTATGCATGCTCAAGTAGCATAATAATCTCTCGTTATACTTCATATAAATCAAATTCGCAACTCATTCTGCCCCAAACCACAACCAACACAATTTTGGTCTACCAAATTAGATAGTGCTACACATTCATCAATCTTCTTACTTACTTAATTCACTATCCTCAAAAGTGCTCCACCAAAAGCCAAGCATTCGGGTGGTTCGCATGGGATTTGATAGAAGACAAGTAGTACTCCAAATCATAGAGAGATGAGTTGTAGCTCAAGTAGAGGAAATGAATACACTCTCGAGATCACACCCTGTCCTTATGTCCATCGGTCTACTTGGCTACACAACATTCAACCACACAGACACTCATCATTCATATTCAATAGTTAAAAATCACAAGCAAGTTACCATATACTACCATAAATGATAATACACATAGCATATTTCAACACATCACTGCCTCATCTCAATTACTTAACACCATATTAAAGAAAACATAACAGTCCACTTCCTATGTTTCTTATTGACCACTATTTGTTGGGTGTCTTGTCCCAACCTTTCCATGTTAAGATATACCAATTGGGACCAACTATTCCCAATTGTGATGATTGAGATACCAATTGGAATCAACTGGATACCTATTGAATTCAACCCGAGGATACGACATTGAGAGGGCACGATAGGAAAGAAAAGTGAAATATATTCCTAGATGCCTTATAGCATCCTACAGATCCATTTGATGTGGATGTCAACACACAAATTCGTAGGACTCTACTAAACATTTTCTCTTGTAATAGAAGATCGATATCCTGGGCTTTGATACCAAGTTTGTCACGACCCAACCCACCGGATCATGTTAGGCACCTACCTACACCTACCCCAAATAGGAGAACCCCGAATATCCCATGATTCGACCAATGAAAAAGTTACTATGATATACGTATAGTGAATATAATGTTCACCATATGAATAACTAATCAAGTTAAAATATGATTGCTTAGTTAATTCTTTCAAAAATTTGTTTTAATACATCAATACTGAAAAGTAAATGCAGAAAATAAATACAAGTGACTCCCCAGAACCTAGCCTACACCAGTATAAGAGCCTTATACAAGAAGTAGGGACATCCAGGACACAACATGCATGCAAAATAGAGAGGACAGGAGTGATCGGCATCGCTACTATAGAAACTCCAACTAACTTGTACCATAGTTATACCCCCGATAGGAGATATAGTAAGTGTATCATCAGTACAACCAGACATACTGGTAAGTATCATTGGACGACCAAGGTTAGAAACAAATAACATCAATAATAAATAGGGAGAAATCACAACATCAAGTAAAGTTTTGGTTTTTAAATTCCCAATATAACATATCCTATTACCCCACATTTAGCATCTCTGTGACCTACACTTAGAATCTCTACGACCACCACTTAGTATCTCTGTGACCTATACTTAGCATCTCTATGACCTACCTATCATTTAATATTTTCATATATCTTTTCTCTTTGACCACCTACTCCAACTTATACCTCTTCCTCCAATACTGATTCGTTTTTATAATAACTACAATTCCTTAGTCCATATCCACCCGAATTCCTAGGTACTGTATATCACAAATATCACAATAACAAATCCCATGAAAGTTATTCTACCACAACTGGTCCTCTTAGGAGGGGACCGTAGAATCTCATCTCCAGCCCATCCCACCTAGGGGCCTAACATACATTTGTACCATCTTTCACTACTTACCATAACAAGAACATGTATGGAATAATAATAAAATAGAAATACATTCAAAACATATACAAGAATGCAAGTATGTAAGATATATGCATCATCTCTCCTTATCCCTTCCTATCTCATTACCAACAATATCACAATGTACCGATGTGGAAGCCAACCTATATCATATTCGTACCGGTATGTTACCTGACCCATATCACAACATATCATATCTGTACCGACGTGGTACCCAACCCATATCATAATATATCATATTTGTATCGGCGTGGTACCTGATCCATATCACAACATATTATACCAATTAATATGAATGTGTGTATGAAATCAATAAATCATAATTCATGCAGGAGATAAATATAATGTCAGTCCACCATCCAACTCACGTCAATCCAGTCTACAGTTACATCATCTGTCTAATTTGATAGTTCGTTGGCCTTAGTCTTCACATGTGTATCACAATCACACCTTACCCAACACCCTTATAGCTTTCCATCACCCAAGTTTGAATTATTACGCACCTTCTCTCTAATCGTGTCCCAACCTCGAGTTTTTCATGTTTCCTTCTAAAAATTGGAAAGCACTGATTACAATAATATGACAAACAATGCCAACACTGCAAATTGACTAACCTTAATATATTTTTACTCACTAACTCATCTTCTAAACTCTGGAAAGCATTGATCATGGCTATTAAGACATTAGGATTTCACCTTTTTCGCCTAACGTATTTCAAACACTTATAACATTTATATTTTAGTTGTGTCACCTTAAATTCCCTTTTTCACCCTTTCACACTAACTTGTTTGACTTGCAACTATACTCAAACCCTGGAGAGTGATAACTACACACATTCACCCCATATTTCCTATCCATCCCTTATTCCAAATCAAACATTAACATAATATGCAATTAATCAATATATTACAGCCTATCCGAATTTTAAATAGGTCTATCCATCCAACTCCGTGCCTGAAGGCCTAATGCATGATACTCCTACTATCACTATTAATGTTAAATGCATCTAGCCTAAGTTTAGTTGCTACAAAAGTAAACCTTAGCTTACCTCTTAGGTGAAACATACTGCTACAGAAGGGAGTGAATTGTTCGCGCATGCTAGATGTATTCCCATGTCGCGTTCCCTCTAGGGTTTCCTCAAAATTTATTTCATGAACCTTGGCCTTTGAAATCTCATGGTTGGAGGAGTAGGGTTTGACAGGGTGATTTTTAAGGATGGGGGAAACCTGGGAAATAATAATAAAAGAGTTTTTAAAATTCCCTCAGCTGGACTACTGCCTATTACTGCTGCAGCGGCTAACCGACTACTGCAGCAGTTACCGGTAGGCTAGCCCAGTCTATTATTTGGACTATTGGCCCAATTCCCTTAGTTCCCTATTTTTCTTCCCAATTGAATTCTTCCCGAGTTCATTTTGTCTTATTATTATAGTAAATTATTCTCATGGTGTTTTTACATATAACGATGGTTTGGGTTGTCACATAGATTTTGGTATGGATGCTTACTCATCACAGGATCAGTTTGGATAGTTGAGTCCGATTGGTTCAGCTCCGGTGATAATATTATATTTATAAATTGTGTAACTTAGTTATAACTCTCATTTTGAGGTTTGATATAGTTAAGCATTTGTTGACAGGTAGACTGAGTCTACTCATTACCGACCGACTCAATTTCATTTAGTCTAGGGAGGCCCTGTCAGATAGATGCTTGGAGGATAGGCCATTGGCATCTGGTATTAGTTTCTAATATTTTGACCTTGGTTTCTCAGTTGTTAGAATTTTGAATGTGTACTCAGCAGAAAAAGTGTACCTGAGTTGGGCTTTGCATGGTTTCACCCACAGTTGGTGGGGTATTTTGGAGTGGATCATTCAGTTTTGAGAGGTTGTGCTTTGAACTCTTGAATATTGGTTTCAAGGATCACCGAGACCAGTTATTGTCTTTAGTAGAGGTTGCAGACTTCAGTCACCACCATTTGAGTATTCAGGTAGGACCTTATGCAACAGAATTCTTATGCTAACCCATACAGATTTTTTGTGGATCAACTTAAGTCTTTCGAGATTGGTGTAGTGTGATTATGTGGGAAAGACTCGATGATGCTAAAGAGATTTTGTGTAGTTCAGAGTAGGCAGCAGGTTTGGAAAGGTAAGAGAATGTTAGATTTGGAGTTTGGAGTAGAGTGTATGATTCATGCCTTGGGTTGTCTTTATCCTGATTAAGTATCTGCTTAGTTATGCTTGTTTATGTGTGATGTTAGTATGTTGTGGTTTGGGTATGTGTGCTTCAGTTGTGCTCAGTTCAGTTGTAGGCAAAATTGGTTGTTAAGGATGAGTTTGTGGTTAATTTAGAAAGTGAAGTTAGGATGTGAAGGAAAAAGGAATACCTTTGATAAAATCCCTTTTAAGCATTGGTTATCCTTTGAGGTTATCTGGGGAGTCTTTCTCGAGGCATACAGGCCCAGTACCTCATCTTTCTGAGCTTTTGGGCTCTTTCAATCCATTAAAATTTGAGGATGATTGTTCTTTTAGTAGTGAATATTGTAATGACCCTCCAGGTTATTTTTTTGGTTTTCATGCATTTTCAGTGTTTCTTACCTTCTTTTAGAGGCTATTGATCATTTATTACTTGTCGAAACCGTCAGTTTTATTTTCGGGAAGTTTTTTTGGGTTTTAAGCCGATTTCCCTATTTTGGAGCTATTAAAATTGAAAAATTGGTCTTGGACTAAAAATTCTAGTAAATGGCCTCAAACAAATATTTTGACAGCGTCGTTAGCTCTGAAAATAGATTTTAGGCTTAGGGACCCTTGGCCCGAGTCCCTAGGCTTCTAGACCTATTTTGGGCTATTGGGTGGATTTTAGTAAAAATGAAATTGCGGGTTTGAGGCCAAAATTTTGTTGAAATGACCTCATATGGGAATTTTGATGGTTCTATTGAGTTTAAAATATTGAATTTGGTATGGTAGCATAATTCATTTGAGTGTACGGGGTTCCAAACGAATCCCTAGCACCCAATCGGAGTCAGTTGGGACTTAGGATTTTGTTGGTTTCCAGCATCTGGTGCAGACTCATCTTACTTTTTGTGTTTGTGAGGATTAGGCCTCATTAGAAAAAGGGACAGGTCTTTGACCATCGCATTTGCGAGCCTTTTCTCTCGTATTCGCGATGAAGGGGTCAAGCCCACCCTATATTTTTTTCATATCGTATTCGCAACCCTTGGTGTCAAGTTCACAATGGTATATCCCACTTTCCTTCACATTTGCGATCCTTTTGTCTACGATTGCAATGAGCTATTTCTTTGGGCCACGCAGTCGCGACCAGGGACCCTAACGATCTCGATCGGTAATCCCTAGGCCTATATATTGTTGTCTCCTTTATTTTTCCTTCGATTTTCTCAACCTTAACCAGCCATTAATGGACCATTGGGCAAGGACAATTGTGGGAAATCTTCCATGAGGCTAAGGTAAGTTAATTTTACACCTCTTGATATTCCCCATTCTTTTTCTTATTAATTCCAAGAATTTAATTTTCAATTCCTTAACTTTTTGGGTGATTTGACCCACGATTTGTACTCCATTTGTGCTCAACTTTTGAGCACGTATTCCTTCTCCTTCGAGGGACCTCGTGACAAATTCAATTTTGGAATTCCATTTGCAGGCCACATAGGCCTATTTTTTTACCCTATTTTAGGCCCGAAGTTTTATATTGCAATATGGGTATCGTTTTACTCATATTAATGTGTAAATTATGATATTTATAGTGCGGTGTTGTTCAAATATTATGGAGTGGAGATGAGAAGTTCATGGATTTGGAAATCCATTTGCAAGCCCCATAGGCCTATTTTTTACCCTATTTTAGGCCCGAAGTTTTATATTGCAATATGGGTATCGTTTTACTCGTATTAATGTGTAAATTATGATATTTATAGTGCGATGTTGTTCAAATATTATGGAGTGGATACGAGAAGTTCATGGATGGTTTGAGATTGTGGTTCGGCTATGAGGTAGGCTACGGTCTACCCTTCTCTATGAGATTGTCTATTGTATTGATCGCATTCTAGGTAGGGAATGTAGGATAGGTTTATACTTAGTTATATAATGAATTGACCTATTTAGGGAATTTAGAATAGAAATATGACCCGTACCTTACCATAGAATACCCGTTATGGTTGTAGGATCCTACTATCCTTGATCATAGACTTTTTTAACCATAGATTTACATGAAGGGTCCTTTAGTATAAGACTTACTATAGTACTTAGTTAATTGGGTGATATTTCCCCGAGTAGCTACTTCTAGTACCTTTATGCCCTTGATTACCTTAGTTTCCTAGATTATGGTACTGATATCATGTTTATGTATATATTGTTGTGTCTGAGGCCATGGTTAAGATACCAGTTGGGCACCAGGTTAGTATTCTATCCTTTGGAAGGCCATGCTTATAGTTTTTAGGTGCTTGGATGCTTACGTTCGTATTGTTTGAATACTGGTGATGGCATGCATACATTTAGACGTTTGGTTGTACGCTTATTTTGTAGTACAATTCCAACTAAAACCTTGATTTTACTACTATTTTCTAAAAAGGGATTTATTCCCACTTTTTAACTTTAAATTGATTCTTTTACAATGGAAGTCGTACCAACATTATTATTAGATTATGATATTTAAAATTAGACCGAGGCTTATTTTGGTCCATTATTAATCCACTCTTTTTACCACTACTTACTCACTTTGGTCGAGAATGATTTTGATCCTTTCTATATTATTATATCATTTTAGTCCCGAACTCAATCCTGGGTAATGTATTTATCAATTTATACTTATGTATCCTTGGTTCAAGTCTGAGTAATTATTATACTCTTATTTCTCTGCGGCACATGATGGAGTAGATTTTTTATGATGGATCATGGAAGTCCTGATTTAGGACCAAGAGTGTATACGGATATCTCGAGTCCCCTATGGGCCTCTTCTTCCTATGAGTCACAGTGCCAGAGATGGATGGTCAACGTAGGTCCTGCCTTTGCAAGCTACTGAGCTGGAAGAGGTGTATACACTTGTTTCGGATACGGTATTTTGTTTATCTTGTATCATCTAATTCTTTTGTGACTTTCATTCATTCTCTTACATTACCTTTAACCAATATATTGTTTGGCGCTTTATCTATCGATCTTATGTGGGGACTATATAGGTACAGGTTATGGTTATTGGTTACTGAGAGCTTGCTTATACCTTTCGGGATTAGCTAGCCGGTTACATTATTGTTTTATTATTAGTATGTAACTCATGGCAGGTTGGTTATGGATTTTTACCTAAGGTTATCGATAAGTTTCTGATTCCTTTTCTCCTTGTTATGGTAAGGTTTATCATTGTTAGATTATCTTATGAGTATACATATGTACGATTAGAGATCCTGAATATGCTAGTGTTAGCTCCCTGTTTATTCATGATACTCGAGATGTTAGACTAGCTCCCTCAGGGTAGTACCTTTATGTTTAGTTATAGGTACAATGCAGTTGTATATCCTTTATACTCTAGCTATTATTTGAATAGTCTATCCTTTCTTTCTACTACTATTGTATAGTGTATATCCCATTCTTCATTATACTATTGTATATTGGCCAGCTACTTATGGTATCGCACTTTCATCCCTGATTTTGGGTAGGATAGGATAGTTTATCCTTATTGCTTCATTAGTATTATTATGTTTCGCTCCTTAAAATAGTTTCATGTAGCATATAGTCCTGCTTTACATGTTATTTATACTTGCATTATCTTTGAAGCTTAGTGGGTCGATGCCTACTGAGTAACTCATTGTTAGGTACTCATACTACACTTCTGCAACCTGTAGATCATAGTATAAGTTCTCACCGTTGAAGTGTGCATCATGCGGAGTAGCCATGGATCAGATATTAGGAGTGAGCTCCTGACGTCCGGAGTGCTCCTGCTCTCCCTCTTATTGTTGGACTGATATCTCTATTTTGTATTTTGGAGATGACTTTATATATATTTATTATGTATTTTTATCTTGTTCTCCTGTTGTATTAGAAGCTCTTGAACAGATTTCAACAGGTTTTGGGGATATATATGCTTCTTTCTTGCCTTATTTCTCATTGTTATTTAGTTTTGCTTATGTCTTTTTTATTAGTCTGTTACTAGTTGTTTCGGACTATGGGTTGGCTTACCTGCTGGTAGATTATGGTAGGTACCATCATGACCTGAGAAATTGGGCCGTGACATATTATTAAATTAAAATATTATATTTGATGTGATGCCCATGTGGGGGATTTATTTGACATTTGTAGGCCTTATTTATGCATTAAATGCCATGATTATTGTTGTGTTGCCCGTGTGGGGACTTGAATAGCTATTATAGGATTTTTTGAACATTATTTGTCTCTATCATGATGGTAATACCTGAGAGAGGGGTTTTTGAAATGATATTTTGATCTCTCACATGACTATTTACCTTGGTGGTACTGAGTAAAGGCTATCGAAAATAGTCTCTCAACTTCATCTGATGTAGTGGTATTGGCTATGTACACTTTACCCACCCAGACCCCACTTTGAGGGAATACACTGTGTATGTTGTTGTTATTGGTACTGAGTAAGGGCTCATATCATGAATCATTAACATGTTGAGTTGATTTTTACTCTCACTTATACCTGTATTGAATTGATCATTATCTTCATACTTATTGGTTGTGAGCATTTCATCCTCATTTCATATATACACTTCATGAGATATTGGTACCACTAAGAAACAATTTACAAAACCCTTGATCCATGAACAATAGACGGAGAGGTGAATGAGATACTTTATAAAATCCTTGATCCATGAACAATAACTGGATAGTTGAATGAGACACTTTATAAAATCCTTGATCCGTGAACATTAGCCAGAGAGGTGAATTGAGATATGAGAAAGTATATGGTTGCAAAGCCCCTATGAATCTTTTCCTAGAAGCACTGAGGCTCAAAAGATGTATATAAAAAGTTAGGCAATGGCTTACATTATCATTATCCCACGATCGTTGCATTGCATTGCATTATTGTACTTTCCTTATGTGGTTGTTGTTGTGTACTTAATTTCCTTTATGTTGTGTTTGATTATTTATTACTTACTTTAGTATCAAAATATCATGATTGAACCTTGTTTGTGATATCGTGTCTTGAGCATTCATTCTACTATCCTTACATCATATTATACTACCTCTTGGTTGATTTGGAATTTGAGAATTTATGGGATGTGGGGTATGGCTATGACTTTGTTAGTGAGACTTGTAGTGTCCCACCTATAGGTAGCATGATATACATATGATTATACACTCTCACTATTATATCCTGGATTATTGATTGAACATATTGATTGAGCCTGATATATTGTGTTAGTGAGTCTCCCTCATAAATGATTTCCTGCGCTTGTTGAATATAAAATGGCTAGTGTGGACTCACCTAAATTTATATGCCTACCCTGTATATTGATATTTCTTATGACTCTTATGTTTGGATGCCTAGTTAGGATGAAGTAGTTTATTTTTGCAGGTAGATTAAGGGGAACCTTAGGTAGTTGGGTGGTGGTCCTCACCATCACTTTGGATTAGGATCAGTTATCAATGATGCTTGCTGAGTACATGTACTTAATACTCATTCTTACTTTTCTTTCCTTTTTCTTTTCTTCTACACCCCGTGCAGGTATTGGCTTTAGTAGAAGATTATAGATTGCAATCCTTCAGTGTTATTGCATTGCAGAGATTGAGGTAGTAGCTGACAAATTTCAGAGTTTCTTGATCTCTCCTTTTGTATCTTGTGCTTCTTTTTACAATTAAGATATTTTAGACTAATTGATATTATTCAATATTAGAGGCTTGTACTAGTGACTACCAAACCTGGGATATATCATTAAATTATTATTTTATCTTTAAGTATTTTTGGGATTATTCTATTCTTCTATTATCCTTCTTCTTCCACTTCTAAATTACTCTAAATATTATATTTAGGTTAGGATAGGCTTACCCGTACTAGAGGGTGTGAGGGGTGACATCACGTACTCTATTTTTTGGTCATGACAAATTGGTATCAGTGCCCTAGGTTCATTGGTCTCATTAGTACAAGCCAAGTCTAGTAGAGTCTTATGGATCGGTGCGGAGACGTATGTTATCTATCTTTGAAAGGCTACATGAATTTAGGAGAAATCCATTTCTTTATTCTATTTTGTGCATTCATATCTTTGTAAAAATCAAAACTCTCTTATTCACTCTCTCATAGATGGTGAGCACGAGTTCCTTCTTGGTTAGAGATTTTGAGCAGGTGCCTTCGATATGTGGTAGGAACAGAGGTTGGATTAGAGTATCCAAACTAGCTAGATGTCAGGTTGGGATTGTCTTTTCTAATTCTAGAGCTACGAGTGGTGATGGATCCTTTTAGATAGGGGGTTGAGGCTAGTGCAAACACTGTCTATGACCGTACCTATGCTTGAGGATTGTTTGGTTCGAGTGTTAGGTTTCCCTCAGAGGGTAGCTCCTATTTTGATTCAGCAAGTTACTTCAGGGCTTCAGACTCTAGATGCTTATTTTACCACAGATTCTCCTAGTGTTTACAAGGTATTACCAGGGATCGTTCCACATCTAGTGACCTTGCCTTTTATGTACTTGGAATGATAGAGTAGGTATGTAGAGTTTATGAGGTCAGATCCTCCTCGGTTTGATGGAGATCCTAGGTTTGATGCTTATATGTTTTTGTTTGTTTGCCTGAACAGGTTGCACATGTTGGGCTTGGTGGACTCTAATAGAGTATATTTCACTGTCTTTAAGTTCTTTGGACCATCTAGACAGTGGTGGAGGACATTAGTAGAGAGTAGACCAGTTGGGTCACCTCCTCTCTCATGGGATCAATTTGCTCGAGTGTTTTTAGAGAAGTTTGAGTGGAGACATGAGAGACTTGTGGGCTAGAGGCTTTATGGACTTGAGGGTGATAATGGCATGTATAGTAGATGCTAGGATCCTTGTGGCTATTCTCGAAAAGGGTTAGATCGTAGTGGCCATTTAGGTCCTTCAAGACTAGTTCATAGGGCTCCTACTTCTTCGGGTGGTTTCTTATGTGGAGATTTTGAGCACTATAGGAGGGACTTCCCATAACATAGACAAATATACGCCTCAATAGTTGCTAGGGGAGATGACATGACTTAGTATAATATTTCACATGATGGACTCGAGGTAGGAGCTTCTTGTACAGTGACCACATGTATGGTTTCAGTACGCCTTTGTTATACCTTGGTAGTGTTTGATTAAGGCTCTATATTCTCCTATGTGTTTATTTATTCGGCATTGAGCCTTGATATAATTCATGATTTTTTGCTGGATCTATTGATATTGCTACCCCGTAGATAATTTTTTAGTGGTGGATCAAGTGTATCGATCCTATGTTGTGACTAAGTTAGAATGTATCACCGGATTACATTGATTTCTTTGAGAATCATAAATATTTGTGTGTATGGATATGTCTTTTTGGTGGTTATGTTGTGGAATAGTGGTAGATCAATTGTGGGTTTTGCCATTTTCAAATTGTAGAATGTGTAGTGGTACTTATCAGTGGTAAACATTGTGATAGACTAGGTTTGAGGTATGATTGATTCGAAGGGGTTGCAGGTAAAGGATTCTAGTGGATAAGGGATGATTTTTAGGCATTTTGGGCCTTGCAATTTGTTACTTCCTTAGTGTTTAGCTTTTCTTGTGTGGAAGAACTTAGGGGTATTGAGACACTCCTCAGTTAGACTTGAAGGATTTCATCTTATAAGGAATTCTTGCTTTGATTTGAAAAGATTTTTGAATGGAAAACACCTAGTTTATAGCATTTGTTACTTTTGTAGTTAAGTGGTTTAATGAAATTTCTTGCTCATGAGTTTTATTAGAGTGTGTGTTATTATGCCATGATTCTTATGTTAAAGGATACATATTGGGAAGTAAGATATGAAAAAGATAAGGAACTTGTACATAAGGAGTTTTGGTATATTCAGAGTTTAGCTATGGTTTTGATTTAAAAGTTTAAGGTACTGACAATGTGGTTCATTAATCACTTAGTCTAGCGGTGACTTTTTCAAGTTTTGATTTGTGTTTTTGGCGTTCGTTACTGGGATTGGTGATTGTTACACTCCTTCTATGAATTGATTTTCCCTGATATGACAGGTTGCTTATGTGCGTATGATCAAAGAGGCTCTTTGTTCTACCGAATTATCGAGAACTTTGGGATGATTGATATCATTTTGGTTATTGAGATTTCCTTGGGTCATTGTGATTAGTTACCTGGGAGTTTGGTTCTATTTAGGGTGTCTATGTTTATGGTATATAGAGTTTTATGATGATTCTCGGTTTCCTCAATGGGTTGAGCATAAGAATGTGATTGTGGACTAGTGATCTAACTATGCTAAGTGTTACTTTTGAGGTTTTGTGTGGCATTGGTATAGATTCCTAGCAAGTTACTTTAGTTTGAGGTTATAGTGTTGTCTGATTCAACAAATATTGGGTCAGCCTTGAATAGGTTGATTCCGTATTTTGGTGAGTAGTTATGTGGTTTCATGGGTTCCATGGCATTATGTGGGTCCAAGGATAATTTTTGTTTTGTGGCGCAGTCATTGACCTCTGGTGTCTTTGGAAAATTTAGATCAGCCGGGTATGTTCAGAACTTCTATGATGACCGAGTCAGTTTTGGTTATAGAGGGAGTGTGAAATAAAGAAACTCGGCTTTATTGTGAAATTTGGCTTTAGATGCTAGTGTTGTGGCCTTTAGAGTCATTGTGTGAAAGATTTCTGATTGTATAGTGAGACCGGTAGTTCTATATATGCGACTCTGCTTGAGAGTACTTGTATGAGGGTTACGAAGATATTTTCTATTCTTTGTCTGTTTTGATGCTTTCTTACTTGTACGTTCGAGGATGAGCGTGAGTTTAAATGGTGGATAATTTAATAACTCTCATAGTGATTTTTAGAATATTTTGTGTTTTGACCATTTTGCCCTTCCCCGTGGTTGCTTTATATTAATTATGAGTTGCCAGAATGATTTGCACGGTCCCCGATGTATTTGAGAGTGATTTTTATGAGTTTGTGGTTTTGAATATCCTTCAAAGGGGTTAGTTTGACTTTGGTCAACATTTTATGATTCGAGCTTCAGATGTTGATGTGGACAGTTCCATCAGATCCAAAATGTCAATTTTGGGTTAGTAGCATAGTTAGTTTGGGTCCTGATCCCTTATTTTGCATTTTGACCTCTTAAACAAAAACTAGTTAATATAGCCTAAAAAGGGTCTCAAGGGTTAATTTGTTGTAAGCGATATCTATTCAAAAATTTGATGGTTCAATTAAGCCCAGAAAGTCGAAATTAGCTTAGTAGCATTATTGTTTTGATTCTATTTGTCTCGAACGAATCCTGGGGGTCCGTTTGGAGAGTTTTGACTTAGGTGTTTTGGTGGATTCAGCTATTTACTGGTACAAGCCCTTCGTTTTTCTCATTCGCGATCTCTCTATCGCGTTCATAAAGCTCTGACATTCCCTTCTTTGTGTTTGTGAACCCTATGTTGCATTCATCAAGAACAAAATTTCCCTTCATCACGATCGTGACGGTGGGTACCGCGATTGCAATGAGTAATTAGTGGTTTGGATCCTCTTTCTTCATTATGTTTGCGTTTAAAGGACCTCATTTATGAAGATTCGGTTTCAGTCAGATCATGATCGCTAAAGGTGGCTTGCAATCGCGATGAGGTAGTAGCCTGGACAGATTAAAAATCCCTATTTCGGCTCCAAATCTTATTTCCTCCATTTTTAGACTTTGAGAGCTCAGAATTAGGCGATTTCAAAGTGGTTTTCAAGATTAGTTTGTGTGGAAAATTTCTAAACCTTGTATTCATCTTTTACCACTGATTCCCTTACAAATTTATCTTCAAATCTTTGATTTTAAACATGACTTTGGGGGCTTTACCGGTAAAGTATAAAATTGGTTTCTTCGATCTGAGGTTCGATTTCAACTCATTTTCAGTTGGTTTTTCAGATTTAGATTCCTCTTAATATGGGAAACATTATTCTAAAAAAAAATTCTGATTTTACCCTTGTATTTTTGGAAATGATTTTCAAAGCAGGTTTTGGACCCGAAATAAATATAGTCGATATGGGTATTGATAGACTTCTTTTGACTTGTAAATGTCATATTTGAATAGATTGGTCGTGTTTGGTGATCGTTTGTGGGAGAGGAGCATCTGATTGACGCTTTGGAATGAGTTTTGACTTACGGATCTTCTTAAAGGCAAGTTGAGATGTACCTTAACTTTTTCTGAAGTGTTTATGTGTTGTATGCTTGTTTGCTTGTACATTGTGAATCGCTTAACGTTTGGGGGTCCCTCTTAGGTGAAATGTCGAGCATCTCCGCAAGTACTAGAGTATTTTGATGGATTGTAGTTATGCAATTTCTTACCTTAATTACTCTTGCTACTTGAGAATATGCTTAGAATAGGTTGTACATAGTTGGGTTATTGACCTGGAATAATTGATAGTGGATGCCAAGTCAAGAGCTTGAGTCATGTTTAGTGAACTTTATTTTGATGATCGAGGCTTAGTGACCTTTTTGGGAATATTATGTTATCATTGTTATTTGTTGGTATGATTTAGGGTTAGGAAATACTTAAGTATAAATTGACTCATAATAGTTGAGGTGATTGTCGGGATTTTGTATTTCACATTAGAGCATATTGTTAACTAGCGTAGCTCTTTTTTTTAGTTATTTAGTTGAATAATGTCATATTTGGAAGGATGAGACTTATCATATGGAATAAGCTATGTTCGAGTAGTTTCACCATATTATGTTGTTTGAATTGTTTATTATTTCCATTTTGCCTGAGTGGGGATTATGTAAATAATATTATTGGCTTGAGATATTATATTTGATGTGATACCCATGTGTGGGTTTTATTTGACATTTGTAGGCCTTATTTGTGCATAAAATTCCATGATTATTATTGTGTTACCCTTGCAGGGCTTGAATAAAAATTATAGGGCTTTTTGAACATTATTTATCTCTATCGTGATGGTAATACCCGAGAAAAGGGTTTTCAAAATGATATTTTGATTTCTCACATGACTATTTACCTTGGTAGTGCCGAGTGAGGGCTTATATCATGAATCATTGACATGTTGAGTTCATTTTTGGGCTCACTTATACCTATAATGAATTGATCTTTATCTTCATACTGATTGGTTGTGAGCATTTCATCCTCATTTCATATATACACTTCATGAGATATTGGTACCACTAAGAAACAATTTACAAAACCCTTGATCCATGAACAATAGCCGGAGAGGTGAATGAGATACTTTATAAAACCCTTAATACGTGAACAATAGATGGAGAGGTAAATGAGACACTTTATAAAATCCTTGATCTGTGAACATTAGACGGAAAGGTAAATTGAGATATGAGAAAGTATACGAGTTGTGAACCCCCCATGGCCCCTGTCCTGGAAGCACTGAGGCTCGGAAGGTGTATACGAAAAGTCATGCAATGACTTACATTATAATTATCCGACCATCATTGAATTTCATTGCATTAAATCATTGTACTTTACTTATGTGGTTGTTGTCATGTACTTAGTTTCCTTAATGTTGCGTTTGATTATTGATTACTTACGTTAGTATCAAAATATCGTGATTGAATCTTATTTGTGATATCGTGTCTTGAGCATTCATTCCACTACATTACATTATATTATACTACCTTTTGGTTGATTTGAAAGTTGAGATATTTATGGGACGTGTGGTGTCACGACCCAAACCTGCTGTGAGTGGCACCACACTACTCACCCGGTAGGAGAACCATCTATCCCAAGTATCAACTCATAATCAACACTTAAAGAAATAATTAGAACTAACCCATCAATAAATATCCAAGTCTAAAAGAGAAATGGAAAGTACAACTAATTACGGAACATTGTACTTAAGAAAATAAAATCATCCCTAGGAATTAAAAGTCATCCGTACCAAAACATCTAAATTGTCAAGAAGGGATGCAACCCCAAAACTAAAAAAAGTGCATAATGTCCAAAACAAAGGACTAAATCATAAAGGAAAGATCTTATGGTAGCCCAGATATGCCGCTCACCCTGAATTCTGAAGTCAACCGCTGGAATCACAAGTGAGGTCTCGCAGGAGCAGCTAGAATATACGTTGCACTCACAAAAGTAAGAATAGGTGTAGTATCAGCACACAAGAAAACAACAGTGTACTGGTAGGGTCATTTAGCCAACCCAAAAAGAGGATATGAACACTTAACTAAAATATAGTACAACAAGTTAACCCTTGCTCAACTAACATATACTTAGCACATAAAAAGCCAAACAACAGTTTAGGACTAAAAACCAACAAGTCAAAAAAATATTATCGAGTCACGTTTAGTCAAGGCATGTCAGAAAAGTAAACAATTACCAAGCATATAAATATATTTCCCAGCTCCCTCACAGAACCATCAAACTCACCTGACCCTCGTACATACACACTATGGGTAATACATCCACCCTCTAGCCACCTGCATGGGACAATTTCCGACCATGTACTAATACCCTACACACAAGTACTTGCCAACCTTGTTTCACCAATAACCTTGTAAGAACGTCCCAGATACCGAAACATTCCACATTTAGAAATAAGGTATATCAAAATCATACAACAACGCAAAATCATTGCATTGACCACATCAAACAACATGCACTAACAAGCCACACTACAAAGTAGTTAACATGCACATATAACACAAATTGGATTAAACTACAATACTATCACCTACCTCGAACCAACCTTGCACAACTCCTCTAAGCTGAAGCTTTGCTCTTTCGTGCAATTTTCGCTTGCTCTTAGTCTAGAAAACACATATAAACACATAATTAATGAAATGAGCTACAATTTTGGGAATTATAACTCACACCAAATCTCACGCAGAATCCCTAAGGCCAAGTTCATGATCATTCCCTTCCCGTTCTAGGGCTTTTCTATAGTAATTCCCCTAAAATTACCAATTCCATGGGTAAATTAGTTAATTAAAGGAATACAAGGGTAAAATAATTGTTAATAATCACATCCATTACCTTAAAACTTAATTTTCCCCCTTGCACCAAAAAACAACCAAAATCAGCCATAAAATCCTCCCCGGACTCCGTAATTTAGCAATTCTAAGGCATAATTATCAATTACTAGTTAACAGGGATGAACTCCTTACCTTTACGAAGCCGAATGATGAAAAACTAGTGGAAATAGCCCTAAATCTCCCTTCCTTTACCCCAAAATGAGTTTTAGAAAAATAAACTATTTTGGAGAAATAATTAATTAAATCTACAACTTTTGCCGCTATAACGGCATATGTCGCTATAGCGGCAGGGCGTTGACTAGGTTTGACCGTCGCTATAGCGGGATTTTATCCACTATAAAAGCGGTTGCTATAGCGGCATCAATGGGACAGAATGTCCAGTTTCGCCCAAATTTCCCAATTTTCACAACACACCTTAAACTCGGGATATTCCAAACAATGTCCTTTACGCTAAGATCAATTTCGGGAGTTCTACTTACCAAATTTTCATTACGTAAAATCCTATGCGTTATTTATTGTCTTAGCTAAATAGAAATTGATACAAACACCACCAAACCTATTTAAACCATTCCCATATTTCCCTAGAACATACCTCGCTCCAATTTCGTTCGAAACTAGCCTAGCCTGAAATTTGTAACTTCAAATCCGGGAAGCATTTTAACATGGGACTTTTAATGAAAATATACATAATGGAAGAAATGGTCTATCAACAGATACCAATTTACCCATCATTCATCCCCGAACGATCAAATGTAAAAATAGGCTAAAATACGGAGAGAAAGGAGTACTTGTATCCTTAAATAATTTAGTGTACTTGTCTCGTATGTCCTTCTCGATTTCCCAAGTGTCTTCCTTAACTGGACAAGGTTCCATTGAACCTTAACCGAATGAATTTCCTTCATCCTCAAATTATAAACATCCCGATCTAGAATCGCTATTAGCTCCTCCTTGTAAGCCAAATCCTTATCTAAAAGAACTGAGTCCCACTTAATGATATAGTCTCCATCCCCATGGTACCTTTTGAGCATAGAGACGTGAAATATCGGATGAACTCCTGACAGTCCCAGCGGTAGAGCTAACCTATAAGCAACTGAACCCACAACTTCAAGAATGTAAAAGAGACCAATATACTGAGGGTTGAGCTTTCCCCTCTTCCTGAACCTCATGACTCCCTTCATGGGAGACATTTTAAGAAAAATTTGCTCACCAACCTTGAAATCCATGTCCCTTACCTTACGGTTCATATACTCCTTCTGTCTACTTTGAGCAGCCAATAACTTAGTTTAATTGAACCTTACTTTCTCTTGAGCCTTCTTCACCAAGTCAGTGCCCAAAGGTTTAACACCACCAGTCTCAAACCACCCAATAGGTGACCTACACTTCCTTTCATAGAGTTCCTTGAATGGTGCCATATCAATGCTGGAGTCATAGTTGTTATTAAATGAAAAATCACACAACGAAAGGAACTGGTCCCAATGCCACCAAAATTAATCACACGAGCCCTCAACATGTCCTCTAGCACCTGAATCGCCCCCTCTGACTGCCCATCTATTTGAGGATGAAAGGTCATGCTAAATATGAGCTTGGTGCCTAACTCCTCATGCAAACTGTCCCAAAATTTAGAAGTTTATTTTGCATTTTTATCAGAAATAATGGTAAGTGGCATCCCATGAAGTCTTACAATCTCCTTGACATATATCTTAGCTAATTGTTGAGAGCTGTAATCTACTCAAGCTGGCAAAAAGTGAGTTGATTTCATCAACCAATCCATTATCACCCAAATGGAGTCATATTTTCCTAAGGTATTAGGAAGACCCACCACAAAATCCATAGCAATATTATCCTATTTCCACATAGGTATAGGAATTCTCTGGCAACCCTGCCGGTCTTTGATGTTCATACTTTACCTGCTGAAAATTGTGACACTTGGACAAATAATCCACTATGTCCCTCTTCATCCCGGGCCACAAATAAAGTTGTCTCAAGACATGGTACATCTTGGTCGTACCCGAATGAATAGAATAACGCGAACCATGGGCCTCTGAAAGTACATCATGAATCAAATCACCAACCTGAGGAACACATAACCTTCCCTTAAACCACAACACCCCACTCATGTCAAGAGTGGTATCCACCACCTCTCCACGTACCACTTTATTTCGGAGTGCACTTAACTTCTTATTCTCAAATTGCTTGGATTTAATCTAGACTTGAAATATTGACTTCTCCTCAACACTATCCAACACTCCACCCATGTCTGAGACCCCAAAATGCATGCTCTAAGATGCTAGTCTTAAACTCTCTAGCTAACGATCATCTGGACACCCTCATGAATGACAAGCTACCCATACTTATAGCTTTTCTGCTCAATGTGCCTGCCACCATACTGGCCTTACTAGGATGATACTGAGTAGTCACATAACAATCCTTCAACAGTTCCATCCATATCAGCTGGCTTAGATTCAAATCCCTTTGGGTAAACACATGTTGCAGGCTAAGGTGGTCTGTGAAGACCTAACACTTGACACTATAAAAATAGTGTCTCCAAATCTTTAATGCAAACACCACCGCTGCCAACTCTAAGTCCTGGGTTGGGTAGTTCCTTTCATGAGGCTTCAACTACCTCAAAGCATAAGCAATGACATTCCTATCTTGCATCAACACAGTACCCAATCCCAAAAGTGAAGCATCACAAAACACTATAAAGTCCTTACCTTCCACTAGCAACAAAAGGATAGGCGCTCTAGTCATGAGTGTCTTGAGATTTTGGAAGCTCTCTTCATATTGATTTGACCAGAAAAATGGTATTTCCTTCTGATTCAACCTTATCAAGTGTGTTGCGAAGGATGTCAAGTTATTGACAAACTTGTGATAATAACTAGCAAGGCCCACAAAGCTCATTACCTCGATCACTGAACTAGGCCGAATCCAATTCTTCACTGCCTTAATCTTCTGGGGATCCACCACTATCTTTTTTTCAGAAACCACATGCCCGAAGAAGGCAACTAAAGACAACCAGAATTCACATTTTGAAAACTTAGCAAATAGCCATTTTTACTTTAGAATCTCCAAGACTATGCGAAGATGACCTGCATGCTCCTTCTTACTCTTTGAATAAACTAGAATATCATCAATAAACATGATAACAAAAGAATCCAAGAATGACTTAAAGATACTATTCATCAAACTCATAAAGGCTACAGGTGCATTAGTTAACTTGAAAGACATCACCAGAAACTCATAATGGTCATACCGAGTTCTAAAAATTGTCTTTGGTATGTCTTCCTATTTTATCTTCATCTGATGATAACCCGACCACAAGTTAATTTTTTGAAAGAATTATCGCACCCTGTAGCGTTCAAACAAATCATCTATACGAGGCAAGGGATATTTATTTCTGACAGTAACCTTATGAGCTGTCTATGATCAATGCACATCCTCATACTACCGTTCTTCTTCTTAACAAAAAGGACCGGGGCCCCCAAGGTGAAGCACTTGGATGAATAAAACCCTTGTCAAGTAGTTCTTGTAATTGAGTTTTCGTTCCCTCAACTCTGTTGGAGCCATTCAATAGGGAAGAATTGATATAAGGTGAGTTCCCAGCTCTATGTCAATACAAAATCAATATCTCTCTCTGGAGGCTTACCCAATAGGTCTGAAGAAACACATCCTGAAATTTGGAAACTACTGAAACTGACTCTATAGAAGGGGACCCCACACCCACATCCTAGAGATTGTGCTAAAATCGCTGAACACCTCTTCCCTACTAACCTTCTAGCCCAGACAAATGATATTTTTCTCACCGGTTTGGCCTTATACACTCCCTTCCATTCTAGGTTATCCATTCCCAGCATAGCTAGAGTCACTATCTTACCATTACAGTTTAAAACAACATGATATGTAGATAACCAGGTCACACCCAGAATTATATCAAAATCCAATATATCTAGAATTAACAAGTCTACCCAAGTCTGAAAACCCACAAATAATACAGAACAAGAATGGTAAACATAGGTTACTACGTAGACTCACCAACTAGAGTAGACACATATATAGGTAAATTAAGTACATCATAAATAAGATTTAGACCCACCGCAAACTGAACAGATACATAAGAATAAGTATACCCCGAATCAAATAGAATAGAAGCCATCCGGTCACAAACATAAATAGTACTTGTGATCACCACATCAGAAGCCTCGACATTAGTCTTTCCCGAAAATGCATAACAGTGCTCGGTCATGAATTTGAGCTAACTCCTTCCCCGAATGCGCTTCTCCCCCTATGCAGCCATTTCCTCGACCACTCCACCCAACTTCCTAACTTCCTCATCCACCCTGTCTACAACCCCTGCCATTTCCTCCTTCCCCTCTACCCGTTGGAACTATAGCCCAAGTCTGCTGCTGTTCCTTGATATTTTTCTATCTCATAGGACATTCCCTCTTAAAGTGACCAACGACACCATAGTAAAAACACCCTCGCTCGAGAAAAGGCCGACTGGTAGAAGAGTAAGAATCCATTTGGCCCCTAACAACCTATGCCTGAGAATAAACCTGAGATGGGACCACAGTAGAAGCTGGCAAGGCTGACTAAATAGGCAAAAATAAATAGGCTTGCTGATCGTAGCCCTTAGAATAAGACCCACTAAAATTCCCAACATTGTAGGACTTTTTGGCTAACATCTTAGCCTGACCTGCATGCGTAACCCCCTTCAACTTCTTCATATAATCTGATACCTCATTGAACCCTTTTCCTGCAGAAGTCATATGAACAGTCAAAACCTAAAGATCATAGTTCAAACCCTTGACATAGTATTGAATCCTATCCTCCTCAGTAGCCAATAGCTGAGTAGCATAGCAAGAAAAAACATGAAACTTAGCCTCATAAGCTGCAACTGACATATCACCCTGTTCCAATGCCAAAAACTCATCCTTCTTGTGATCCCGAAGAGCACGAGGCACATACTTCTCTAAAAACAAAGCATGGAATTGTTCCCAAGTCAATGGAGGAAAAATCAGCGACCGACATTCAACATACGCCATCAACTATTGCTTAGCATCCTCTTCCAACAAAAAAGTCACAAATTCAACTACAAGCTGCTGAATAATACCTATCTTGTGCAACCTCTCATAACAGTCAATAATGAACTCAAAAGAGTCCTCAGACTTAGTACCCTGGAAAGTAGGTGGTTTCATCCTTAGAAAGTTAGTCATTAGATCATGCTCAGTACCTATCATCACAGAACCTAAAATTAGATGAGGAAAAACGTCCATTTCCAAAGCCTCATCCATCCTTGGAGCCATAACAATAGTAGGGTGAATAACCAAAGCCTAAAAAACTGGAAAAGTAGGAGTGGCTCCAGTCCCAGCCAACCCACTCAAGAAATCTAACACCTGTTGAAAAACCTCAGCGAACATAGGAGGTATGGCCGCAACCCCAGCTGGTGTCTTCACTTGGGACTCCATTCCCTGCTTATCTACTGCTTCTCTCTCCTCAAAATAATCCTGAGGTAGGGAAGGGAATACTGACCCTTCATGATCCTCGCCAACAGCTGCTCGAACTCTACCCCTAGCGGGTAGGCTCATCCCCTTCCTCTCCTACCTCTCTCTCTCACTCGTCCTCTTCTTCTTACAGCTGGCTTCTTAGCTGGAGCAGCTGATGCAGGGGTTGCTACTCGGGTTCCATTATTCCTGGTATTCACTATCTGCGGACAAAAGAGTGAAGAAATTAGATACCAATTTAGATCACCATATACCAATTGGAATCGAGTTATAGCACGAAAGAAGCAAAATTGACAGATTTCATCAAGTCCTATAGCCTCCTGAATAAAAATACAAACCTGTTAGTACTTTTTAATGAGAATATTCGGGACCTATTTTGGTACGATGAGATCGACGAACCTAGGATCTGGTACAAACTTTTTTACGGTCCAAACCCTCCGTGAGTGGCACCTACACTACTCACCCGGTGGGAGAACTATCTACCCTAAGTACCAACTCATAATCAACACTTAAAGAAATAATTAGAACTAACCCATCAACAAATATCAAGTATAAAAGAGAAATCGAAAGTACAACTAACTGCGGAAAATTATACTTAAAAAATAAAAACATCCCTAGGAATCGAAAGTCGTCCGTATCAAAATATCTATGATTGTCAAGAAGGGGATACAACCCCAAAACTGAAAAAAAGTGCATAATGTCCAAAATAAAGGACTATGTCTTAAAGTAAAGATCTCGTGGTATCCCGGATATGGCGCTCACCCTTCAATTTGAAGTCAACCACTGGAATCACAATTGAGGTCTTGTAGAAGCTGCTAGAATATTCGTTGCACTCACAAAAGTAAGAGCAGGTGTAGTATCACCACACAAGAAAATAATAATGTACTGGTAGGGTCACTTGGCCAACCCAAGATGAGTATATGATCACTTAACTAAAATATAGTACAACAAGTTAATCCATGCTCAAATAACATACACTTAGCACAAAAAAAGCCAAATGACAGTTTAGAACTAAAACCCAACAAGCCAACAAAATATCATTGAGTCACATTTAGTCAATCTAAGTCAAGAAATGTCAGACAAGTAAACAATTACCAAGCATATAAATATATTTCCCGATTCACTAATGAAACCGTCAAACTCACCTGACCCTCCTACATACACACCATGGGTAATACATCCACCCTCTAGCCATGACCTGTAGGGGATAATTTTAATCCATGTACTAATACACTAGACACAAGTATCTGCCAACCTCACCAATAACCCGTGAGGACGTCCCAAATGCCGAAACATTCAACATTTAGAAATAAGGTAGGTCAAAATCATACAACAATGCAAAATTCTTGCATTGACCACACCAAACAATATGCACAAACAAGCCACACTACAAAGTAGTTAACATGCACATATAACACAAATTGGATTAAACTACAATACCATCACATACCTCAAACCAAGCTTGCCCAACTCTTCTAAGCTGGAGCTTTTCTCTTTCGTGTAATTTTCGCTTGCTCTTGGTCTAGAACATGCATATAAACACATAATCAATGAAATGACCTACCATATTGAGAATTATAACTCACACCCAACCCCTAAGTCCATGTTCATGATCATTCCCTTCCCGTTCTAGGGCTTTTTTACCGTAATTCACTTAAAATTATCTATTTCATGGGTAAAATAGTAAATTAACGAAATACAAGGGTAAAATAACTATTAATAATCAAAACCCATTAACTTAATACTTAATTTTCCCCCTTATACCAGAAAACAACCAAAATCAGCCCTAAACCCTCCTTGAACTCTATAATTTAGTAATTCTAAGGCATAATTATCAATTACTAGTTAACGGGGATGAATTCCTTACCTTAACGAAGCTGAATGACAAAAAACTGGTGGAAATTGCCCTAAATCGCCCTTCCTTTATCCCAAAATGAATAAATTATTTTGGAAAAATAATTAATTAAATCTGTAACTTTCACTGTTATAGCAGCACCTTCCACTATTGCGGGTGTTAACCATGTTTGACTTTCGCTATGGAGAGAATTTCCCCACTATAGCGGTGTAGCTATAGGGACATGCCTGCCGGTATAGCAGCGTCGATGGGACAGGATGTACAATTTATCTCAAAAATCCCATTTTTTACAACACACCTTAAACCCAGGACATTTCAAATAATTCCTTTACTCTAAGATCAATTCTAGGAGTTCTACTTGCCCAATTTTGATTCTGTAAAATCCTATGGGTTTATTATCATCTTAGATAACTATAAATCAAAACAAACACCACCAAAACTTCCCAAATGATTCTCGAATTTCTCTAGAACATACTTCGCTTTGATTTCATTCAAAACTATCCTAGCCTAAAATCTGTAACTTCAAATTCGGGAAGCATTTTAATATGGGACTTTTAATGGAAAGTTTATACATATTGATGGAAATAGTCCTTACATGTGGTATGACTATGTCTTTGTTAGTGATACTTGTAGTGTCGCACCTATTGGTAGGATGATATACATATGATATACACTCTCACGATTGTATCGTAGATTATTAGTTGAACATATTGACTGAGCCTGTTATATTGGGTTATTGAGTGTCTCTTATAAATGACTTCCTGTTCTTATTGATCATAAAATGGCTAGTGTGTACTCACCTAGATTTATATGCCTACCCATGTATATTAATATTTCTTATGACTGTTGTGTTGGAATGCCCGGTTAGGATGAAGTAGTGTATTTATTGAATGTAGATTGAGGGGAACCTTGGGTAGTTGGGTGGTGTTCCTCACCATCACTTTGAATTAGGGTCGGTTATCAACGATGCGTGCTGAGTACACGTGTTTTGTACTCACTCTTTCTTTTTGTTCCTTTTTCTTTACTTCTACACCATGTGTATGTATTGTCTTGAGTAGCAGATCCTAGATTACGTTCCTTCAGTGTTGGTATTGCAGAGATAGAGGTAGCGGCTAACAAATTTCAGAGTTACATGATCTCTTCTTTTGTATCTTATTCTTCTTTTTGCAATTAAGATATTTTATATTAATCATTATTATTCCGTATTAGAGGCTTGTACTAGTGAAAACCAGACCTGGGATGTATCTTTGAATTATTATTTCATCTTTAATTACTTTTGGGATTATTCGCTTCTTCTATTGTCCTTCTTCTTCCTCTTCTGTATTACCTTAAATATTACTATTGGGTTGTGATAGGCTCCGTACCGGAGGGTGTGATGGGTGCCATCACGTACTCTATTTTTTGGTCGTGACATGGTACCACTGAGAAACACTTATTTTTTTTAAAGAAAATAAGACATTTTATTAAAACACATATACCGACAAAAGTGACAATAAGATTGATTGAGAAATACTATTTTTGTAAGAAAATGAGACACTTTATAAAATACTTATACTGAGGGATATGACGGTAGGGTTGATTGAGATTATGAAAGTATATGGGTTGTGAACCCCCCATGGGTCCTGTCCTGAAGCGCTGAGACTTTGAAGGTGTCTACAAAAGTCCCATCATTATTGCATTGCATTTGCATGACTTGTATTTCCTTTATGTGTTTGTTGTCGTGTACTTAGTTTCTATATATATGTTTTGTGTGTAGCTTCCTGTTTGCCTTATTATATTGTAGAACTATTAGTAGAGACGGTGTGAGCTACCGTTTGGGAACTTTTATGTATGAAGGTGACGTGCTCATAGTATCTTTTACTTGTTTAGTTTTCTACTTTGCTAAGTCGGCCTATGCTACATACTCAGTAGAAGTGGACCATACTCAATCCTACTTATATGCCATTTCGGTTCAGTTCCTAGTTTGAGTGTGACCCGTGGTGGCTTATTTTGTGTCGTGCTAGTTGGATTTTTGAGATACTTGTGCACTCCAGAGTTCGGGACTGATTTTGGACCTCTTCTTTCTTATCTTGTCTTTATCTATATTCGTAGACAAACTCTTGTATTTCAGTTTCCAAACAATGTATTAGATACTCTTTCTACTTATGACACTATTTCTGGCAATTTATGTATTTCGTTCAGACTTTTACTATGTTTATACATTATGGCTTGACTTCGTTCTAGAAGTCTTGCATTTATGAGTTTTCTTTCATATTTCAATTTTCCTTTCTTGTGTGGGATTTGGCTTACCTACTAAGGCTAGTTCCTAGGTAGGTGTCATCATGACCTCAACTTTTGGGTGATGACACAAACTTGGGTATTTTTAGGAAAAATCATTGCATGCTTTCTTATTCTCATGCCTACTCTAAACCCCAAGTATTTTCTTTGATCCAAAAGGACTTTCCTCTCTCTTATATATACTCTGTATCTATCAACATTCTTTTTTTCAATTTAATTTATTTTATCGAGGAAACGAAACATAGAGGTGTAATGATTTTATTCAAATACTCTTCTAATATAAATTGTGCATTGCCACGGAGCAACCTATCAATTTTTGTTACGGG
Source organism: Capsicum rhomboideum (assembly GCA_031232105.1). Lineage (NCBI taxonomy): Eukaryota > Viridiplantae > Streptophyta > Magnoliopsida > Solanales > Solanaceae > Capsicum > Capsicum rhomboideum. The sequence continues at coordinate 45,228,364 of CP124716.1, forward strand.
TTCCTGTCACCTAATTCTTATATCTTTAATAGATTTTTTGATATAATTATAGGATCTCAAAATAAGTTTGGGAGTTCCTGGGAACCCGTACCCCCTACCGTAGATCCGCCCCTTGCCCCTCATTAAAGGACTCTAGAAAAGACTTGTAATTTATTATTTTTCCTAAATTATTAGTTAATAATATCAACGTCAATTGATAGTAAACATAATTCATTATTATTCTATTTTTATGTACTCTTTTATAAACGTAAGACTCACGTGCAACACTCGTGTTCTAATCTAGTAAAAAAAGTAAAATATCGAAGTTAAAAAGGAATTAAATTTATTTAATAGTCGAATATTTATCTCACCACCATTTCATTAGAATCATAAAGGGTCCCATTACAAACATTCCGATCAAACTGCATAGAATTTTTTTTTTATTTCTTAAAAGAATAGGAGCTATGCAATAGACAATAAATATGGTAAAACGAGAAAATTCATGTAAAAAATCAAATTAAAAAAGGCTAAAGACATGGTGAGATTGAGATTCTTTACTGAACCTAGTGAGAATTATAAAGAAAATTCTAAAACAAAAAATTACAGAATGAAGGGTCGACATTTTAAAGAAGAAAATGGGTATTCATAGATTTAAGAATTAATGAAAGAAAGATTTATAGATTAATTCAATTAACGAACTAACCTGATAATTAGAAAAAGAAGATGACAAAACAGGTGATGGGTGTTCATTGGTGAAAGTGATAACATCCCATGGCCACTGATTGAATGGGCAAACTTGGGTATGTTTTATTGGAAAAATCTTTGCATGCTTATTTATGCTCGTGCCTGCTCTACACCCCAAGTTTTTTCTTAGATCAAAATGGAATTTCTCTATCTTATAAATACTCTGTATTTATCAATATTCTTTTTGAACATTAATTTATTAAGTGTAATACACTGTAAAACTTACAATTTTTATGCAGAGGAAACGAAACATAGAGGTGTAACGTGTTCATTCGAATACTCTTCTAATAAAAATTGTGTATTGCCACGGAGCCAACTATCAACTTTTGTTATGGGTGCCCATCTCCAAATTCTTATATCTTTGATTGATTTTTAGATATAATTATAGGATCTCAAAATAAGTTAGGGAGTTCTCGAGAACTCGTACCCACTACCATAGATTCGCTCCTTGCCCTTTATTTAAAAACTTCACAACAGACAAAATTGTCTTTTACTATTTTGCTTAAATTATTATTTTATAATATTAACGTCAATTGACAATACTCATAATTTATTCTATTTTTTTAATTTATGCACTCTTTTATAAACGTAAGACTCACATGCAACACACGTGTTCTAGTCTAGTAATAAAAATAAAAGATTAAAGTAAAAAAAAGGATTCAAATTGATTTAATAGTCAAAAAATTATCTCACGATAGTTTCATAAGAATAGTAAAAGGTCTCATTATCAACATTCTGATTGAACAATATAAAGTCCTTTTTATTGTTTCTTAAACTAACAGGAGCTATGAAATAGACAATAAATAGGGTAAAATACAAAAATTCATGTAGAAAATCAAATAAAAAAGCTAAAGACATGATGGTATTGAGATTCTTTAGTGAACCTAGTGAGAATTATAAAGAAAATCCCAAAATTAAAAAAAATGCAAAATGAAGGGTCGATATTTTAAAGAAGAAAATGGGTATTCATAAATCTGAGAATTAATGAGAGAAATATTGAAAGATTAATTCAATTAATGAACCGACTTGATAATTAGAAGAAGAAAATGACGGCAAAATAGGTGATGGGTCTTTGTTGGGGAAAGTGATGACACCCCATAGCGACTGATTGAGTAGGTAAATTTGGGTATATTTTATAGGAAAAATTATTTCATGCTTTCTTATTCTCATGCCTTTTCTAAACCACAAGCATTTTCTTAGATCCAAAAGGTCTTTTCTCTCTCTTATATATAGTCTACATCTATCAACATTTTTTTTTTAACTTTAATTTATTATGTGCACTACACTAAGGAAATGGAACTTAGAGGTGTAATGAGTTCATCCAAATACTTTTCTATTGTGCGTTACCACGGAGCCAACTATCAATTTTTATTATCGATGCCCACCACCAAATTCTTATATCTTTAATAGATTTTTAGATATAATTATAGGATCGCTAAATAAGTTAGGGTGTTCCCAAAAATCCGTACCCACTATCGTAGGTCCGCCCCTTGCCCCTCATTAAAGGGCTTTACAATAGACAAAAATTTTATTTACTATTTTTCTCAATTCATTAATTAGTAATATCAACATCAATTGATACTACACATAATTTAATCTTATTATCTATTTAATGCACTCTTTCTTAAACGTAAGACTCATGTGCAATGCACATGTTCTAATCTAGTAAAGAAAATAAAATGTTGAAGTTAAAAAAGAAATGAAATTGAATTAATGGTTGAAAAATTATCTCACGATAGTTTCATTAGAATCATAAAGGGTTCCATTATCAATATTTCAATAGAACTGCATAGAATTTTTTTTTTTTATTTCTTAAAAGAACAGGAGCTATGCAATCGACAATAAGTAGGTTAAATAGGAAAATTCTTGTAGAAAATCAAATAAAAAAGTGCTAAAGACAAGGTGGGATTGAGATTCTTCAATAAACTTAGTGATAATTATCACGAAAATCCTAAAACAAAAAAAATAAAAAATTAAGGGTCAACATTTTAAAGAAGAAAATGAGTATTCATAGATCTGAGAATTAATGAATGAAAGATTGGTAGATTAATTCAATTAATGATCTGACCTGATAATTAGAAGAAAAAGATGATCACAGAACAAGTAATGGGTCTTCGTTGGAAAAAGTGATGACACCCCATGGAGACTGATTGATTAGGCAAACTTAGGTATATTTCATAGGAAAAATCTTTGCATGCTTTCTTATTCTCATGCCTGCTCTAAATCACATGTATTTTCTTAGATCCAAAAGGGCTTTCCTCTATCTTATATATACTCTACTAGTTTTATGAGTTCAATCAAAGAAAAATAATTTGTATCATAATTTTTTTAATTTATAATTGATATAATGTAGTAGCATGTTAGCATGTCTTGTTTACAAATATTCATAATTATCAACAAAAGTAGTCAGATAATTAGATACCTTTTAAAGAAAATATTATGCAGTAGGAAGGAAGATTGATAGGAAAATTCACAAATACCAAAATAAAGAGACACAATGATATGATATTCTATCAAATAATATGATTTCAAGTATGTAAAATATTACAACTCCGTGAAGATCAAATAAATTACTTTTTTCATCCCATCAGGGTTTTTTTTTTGAAAGACAATTTGTTTAATCTTTGAAGCTTAATTGGTTAGTTAATTGTAATGATCCTCCAAGTTGTTCTGTGAAATTTTCTTATTTTGATCTTCCTCGCAACTTTTAGACATGATTTATGACTTTTGAGAAAGGATACTACCGACCTCGAGGTGTTCGGTAGCTATTTAAGTCATTGGTTGAATTCTTGAGTTTAAGAATGTTAAGTGTGAATATGGCTACTTTCAGTCAAGATGACCTCAAATTGGTGTTTTAATGTTTCCAACAGGTTCAGAATGTACTTTTAGTCAATTTTCATATTTGATTTATTTCTATAGGATTCCGAACAAATTCTGAGGATGTATTAGAAGTTTTGGGTATTTTAGATAATTAGTTTAATTAGTAAATTAATGGGTCAAAGCCACAATTTAGTTACTTATGTGGCCAATACAAGAATGAATTTAAGTGAGAAGGGTTTAAAATAAAATAAGAATAATAACATCAAGGAGTATCGAGTAAGAGGGGAAACAACGGTTGCAGTTTTAACTTTTCTCCTCTTTCTTTTCACGATTTCTGGGCATATTAAGGTTAGTCTGCAATTTGGTTTCTGTGATGATTTATTCCTTTCAGTACTACTAGGATTCCTTATAAAATTATTGGATTTAACATTGTTACATATCATTGGGCACTAATGATGTGAAAGTAAATTCCATGTATTGTATATAGTGGGCATACAGGTGATTTGGTAGAATTAGGTGTGGAATTGATAGTTAATTGACTTTGATAATAGAAGTGTAATGATTAGAAGACATTAACCAATGATGAATCATGCTAATGGAAGTAGAAATAAGTAGTGCTGCTAGGCGTTAATTGGCATGGGTTTGTGCACCGGTGGTGGTAATTCTTTTGGGTAAGAGTTTAGGAGATTAATAATTAGTATCAAGGGTTTTACATCTTATTATTTTTATTTTTGCTTTCGTGATTTGCTTCATATTTTGGGATTTAGAAAGATTGAAAGGCCTAGGATTTTTAGAGTAAGAATTTATGAAATGAGTTTCATTAGATTTGTACTCATATGGAGATTATGTATTTGAATAGATTTCGACCATTCGGAGACTTTACGTAAGGTCAAGCTCATTAATCGACGCTTGGCTTCAGTTTAAGGCAAGTTGAGACTTTCTTAGACTCTTTTTCGAAGTGCTTATGTGTTAGTTATGTGTAATGGGAGTAATGGGGAATGGGGGTCCCGTAAAGATGAAGTGATAAGCATCCATACGGGTACCGGTGTTATTTGAGGGGTTAAAATCAGTAATGGCCTGTTTTGAATCGTTTTCCCTATTTGCTAGCATGATTGGGTAGATTTGTTATTGTAACTAAACTATTGAGAATGCTAGCTAATGAGAATACTCCTGCTTGATAAGTTGAGTTGATTTTGGAATGGATATTTATCTAGCATAAAACATGAAATGCTTTGCTTAATTTTATTGTTGATTTGGGATCGGAGTTGCACGCCTGCACATCATGCATTGATTTTCATATGGGGTCGGAGTGTACGCCTGCATAATATATTTATTGGGATCAGAGTGCATGCCTGCACAATATATTTATTGGGATCGGAGTGCAAGCCTGCACAGTACATGGACCTTGTGAGTCCCCCATGGGTCCTGACCTTAAAGCCATTGCTCGGTAGGTGTGTACACAACATATGCATTGCATTGCATTCATCTTTTTCTTGTTCATATCGAGTAAGGTGTATTTGTTGATTTTGTACTAGTTAATAAGTACTTGAATATCTATTACTTGATTTCACTGTATTGGGAATTTCTTGGACTGTGTTATGATATCCTTATGACTGTTAGACTTGCTTATTCTGTTGGATTAGGGTGGATTTTCGAGTGCAAGTTGTATGGTTATTTTAGAGGGTTAATATGGTGTCACTCATCACCACTTTGAATTAGGGTCTGTCGCCGATGCTTGTTGAGTACACGTGGTTCTGTACTCACCCTTATTTTTTCTGCATCGTCCATGCAGGTACTGATCCAACGGCCTCTAGGCATTGATTCCTGTGGTTTCTTCTGTGTTATCATCTTCGGAGATTTGAGGTATCTGCTATTGATTTCAGAGACTACTGAAATCTCCTCCACTCTTATCTTTATGCATTTTCTGCATTTTAAGATAGTCAGACTTTTCTTTGATTTCTGTCCTTAGAGGCTTTTATTAGTGACTACAGAATCTGGGATTATCTATATTTCGACTAGATTACCTTGTTAATATGCTTTGGAGATTGTTCGGATTTTATTTTGTTCTTATCTTCTCCCGCTTCAATATAATTTGGCTGTTATATTTGGGATTGTGTTCTTGGCTTACCTATCATGAAGGGTTGGATAGGTGCCATCACGGTCCAAATTTTGGGTCGTGATAGATGGTATCAGAGCCCCAGGTTCATTGGTCTCACAAATACAAGCCAAGTCTAGTAGAGTCTTGCGGATCAGTGCGGAGACGTTCGTTACCTATCTTCGAGAGGCTATGGGACTTTAGGAAATATTCATTTCTTCTTTCTTATCGTATAATATTGATCCTTTAATTTTAAATACTGAGATTCTTGTCTTATTCTCTCACAGATGGTTAGGACTCGTGCGTCTCAAGATGATGGTCAGGAGCCCGTACCATCCCCTGAGTCGGCTGCCCATACTGGGACACGCAAAAGTGGTAGGGGACGTGGTAAGGGCAGAGGTCATGGTAGAGAGAGAGCTCGGGGAGCCGTTCAGATTCCTGATAGAGTGGGGTCTCTTAAGGTTGAGTTTGAGGTAGGTGATGATGATATTCAGGTTCCAGCTGATGGTGTTGCCCTAGGTCAGGCACCACCGGGATTTGTTGCTACACCGGTTCTTCAGGATACCTTGATATGAGTTCTGGGAGTTTTGGAGAGGATAACTCAGGGAGGCAGATCACTAGGTACTCCACAGGGTTCACACGCTAGGGTGGGGTCCCAGACCCCAGATCAGTAGCCCACTTTAATTTATCAGGGTCCAGTGTTTCAGTCAGCACTGAGGTATGATGGTATGCCTTTACTGGGGGTGGGAGCTACTAGTTGGGTTAGGGCAGTTATGTCTGATGATGAGCAACGATGGTTTGAGAAGTTTAGAAATATGAACCCACCGCAGTTTCAGGGTGATCAGTGTGAGGACGCCTATGAGTTTCTGGTCATTTGCCATGAGAAACTTTAGAGTGTGGGATTGGTTGACTCCCACGGGGTTGATTATACTGCCTTGCAGATGCGTGGTTTGGCCAAGCAGTGGTGGTGCTCCTATATTGATTCTAGGCCAGCAGGTTCTTCACCGATGACTAGGGCTATATTTGCACAAGCCTTTCTTGACAGATTCATTCCTCGTAGCTTGAGGGAGGAGCGTAGGCACCAATTTGAGCATTTGACACAAGAGGGTATTTCTGTGGCTAAGTACGAGATTTAATTTTATGCCTTGTCCTGTTCTGCTATGGTTATCTTTCCAGACGAGGTTGAGATGATCAGAAGGTTTATGAGAGGTTTGACCCTCAGAATCAAAGAGGTCGTGTTCGTTGTAGCCCAGTCTGGGGCTTCTCTTTAGAGGGTAGTTGAGTCAGCAAAGGATTTTGAGTTGATGCATCGTGAGGAGTATGGGGGTCTGAGGGACAAGAGGTCCCGCACTTCTGGTTGATTTAGTAATACCTCATCTGGAGTTAGGGGTTCGTTCAGATGAGATTTTTGCCCTCAGCAGGGTAGACCAGTTCAGGCAGTGATGCAGGCATCAGATAGTGGACATTTATGTCAGAGTTCTTATGGTTCAGGACAGGATTCACATGGTTCGTCTTAGCGGTTTTCAGGTCCTGGTGGTCATACTGTGTATTCAAGTCACTCTCATCAGTTGATGGCTCCCAAGTCCTGTTATGAGTGTGGTAGTCCGAATTATTTTTGGAGGGATTGTCCAGTGTACAGACAGAGGTCCACAGCATGGTCATCAGGCCCTTGCTAGAGCCACAACGCCTCCGGCTAGAGGTCGGGGCAGATCTCAGGGAGGTAGATGTGCACCACCAGCTGGTAGGGAGGTGGTAGAGGAGTGACCCAGGCGATAGATGATAGAGCTCATTGTTATCCTTTCCCAGGGAAGCCCGAGGCAGAGTATTTTGATGCAGTCATTACAGGTATCGTTTCAGTTTGCCATCAACCTACTTCAGTGTTATTTGATCCTGGTTCTACCTTATCCTATGTGCCTGCATACTTTGCTTCCAGCCTTGATATGATATGTGAGTCTATAGCTATTCCTATTCGTGTTTCTACCCCAGTAGGTAATTCCTTAGTGGTGGATCGGGTGTACCGATCCTGTGTTGTTTCTATTTTAGGGTGTAATACCTGGGTAGATTTGATTATCCTCAATATACTTGCTTTTGATGTGATTTTGGGAATGGATTGGCTTTCTCCCTATCATGTTGTCTTGGATTGTCATGCCAAGAAGGTTACTTTGGCTATCCCAGATTGTCCGAGATTAGAGTGGAGGGGTGTTCAGAGTTTGTATCCTAAGAAGGTGATTTCGTATATTCAGGCCCAACGATTAGTTTAGAAAGGGTGTTTATCATATTTGGCTTATGTTCGTGATACTAGTATTGAGACACCTCCCATGGAGTAAGTGAGAGTGGTTAGAGAGTTCATAGATGTATTTCCTATCGATCTTCCGGGTGTCCCTCCTGATAAAATCATTGATTTTGGTATTGATTTGGATCTGGGCACTAAGCCCATTTCTTTTCCTCCTTATAGAATGGCTCCTTCGGAGTTGAAGGAATTGAAAGACCAACTTCAGTATTTGTTAAGTAAGGGGTTTATTCGACCTAGTGTATCACCTTGGGGTGCTCTGGTGTTGTTTGTGAAGAAGAAAGATGGGTCTATGAGGATGTACATTGATTATCGACAGTTGAACAAGGTGAAAATCAAGAATAAGTATCCTCTACCGCATATTAGTGACCTTTTTGATCAACTTCAGGGTGCTTCAGTGTTCTTGAAGATTGACTTGAGGTCGGGTATCATCAGTTGAAGATTCGGGCTTCGAACATTCCTAAGATAGCTTTTTGGACTAGATATGGCCATTATGAGTTCTTGGTTATGTCCTTTGGTTGACTAATGCCCCGGCAGCGTTCATGGAATTGATGAATAATGTGTTTCGACCTTATCTGGATTCATTTGTTATTGTGTTCATCGATGACATTTTGGTGTATTCTAGGAGCAAGGAGGATCATGTGAAACATTTGAGGATCGTACTCCAGAGGTTGAGGGATGAGAAGTTATATACCAAGTTTTCAAAGTGAAAATTTTGGCTTAGTTCTGTGGTATTCTTGGGACATGTGGTGTCCAAGGATGGTATTATGGTCGATCCGGTCAAGGTTGAGGCAGTTCAAAATTGGTCACGACCTACGTCACCTTTAGATATTCAGAGTTTTATTGTGTTAGCACGCTATTACAGGCGATTCGTGCAGGGTTTCTCTTCCATTGCAGCTCCGATGACTCGATTGACTCAAAAGAATGTGGTTTTTCAGTGGTCTGATAAGTGTGAGGAGAGCTTTCAAAAGCTCAAGACTCTGTTGACTTCAACTCCTATCTTGACTCTACCTGTGGAAGGTGAGGGCTTTATTGTGTTTTGTGATGCTTCTGGTATTGGCTTGGGTGGTGTGTTGATGCAGAAAAATAAGGTGATAGTGTATGCTTCGAGGCAGTTGAAACTGCATGAGATGAATTACCCTACCTATGATTTGGAGTTAGCAGCGGTTGTATTCGTACTGAAGTTGTGGAGGCACTATTTGTATGGGGTTCATTGTAAGGTGTACACTGATCATCGCAACCTTTAGTATATCTTCAATCAAAAAGAGTTGAATTTGAGACAACGTAGGTGGTTGGAGTTGTTGAAAGATTATGATGTGACTATCTTATATCATCCGGGTAAGGATAATGTAGTGGCAGATGCCTTGAGTAGGAAGACAGTTAGTATGGGTAGTCTTGCATTATTGAGCGCGGAGGAGCTACCATTAGCTAGGGAAGTTCAATGGTTGACTAACAGTTTCATGCGTATCGATATCTCTGAGTCAGGTAGAATTCTTGCATACGTAGAGGCGAGATCTTTGTTGATGGAGCAAATTCGAGATCGTCAGTTCGAGGATGGTAAGTTATGTATTATCAGAGATAAGGTGTTGCAAGGTAAGGCTAAGGAGGCGATTGTGGACCAGGAGGGTGTTTTGAGAATTAAGGGGTGGATCTGTGTTCCTAGAGTGGATGATTTTACTAGATCTATTATGGAGGAGGCCCATTCTTAGCGGTGTTCCACTCACCCAAGTGCAGCAAAGATGTATCATGACCTAAAACAGCACTATTGGTGGTGTGGGATGAAGAGAGATATTGCGGAGTTTATGGCTAAGTGTCTGAATTGCCAACAGGTGAAATTTGAGCACCGAAGACCAGGTGGTTTGCTTTAGAGAATGCCTGTTCCCGAGTGAAAATGGGAGTGTATCACTATGGATGTCATAGTTGGGTTGCCTCAGACCTTAGGGAAGTTTGATTCTGTTTGGGTGATTGTGGACAGATTGACCAAATTAGCCCATTTTGTGCCTGTAAAGATGAACTATAATGTAGAGAAATTAGCTAAGATCTACATTTGTGAGATAGTTCGATTACATGGCGTGCCCATTTCCATTATTTCAGATAGAGGTACTCAGTTCACTTCGAACTTTTGGAGTACTTTGCAGCGAGAGTTAGATACTTAGTTGGATATGAGTACAACATTTCATCCACAGAAAGATGGCCAGTCGGAGCAGACTATTCAGGTGTTGGAGGACATGTTGCGAGCTTATGTGATGGATTTCGGGGGGCACTGGGATCAATTTTTACCCTTGGTAGAGTTCTCCTATAATAACAGTTACCATTCCAGTATTCAAATGGCTTCATTCGAGGCGTTGTATGGTAGGAGGTATAGGTCCCCAGTTGGGTGGTTTGATTCTTTTGAGGTTAGACCTTAGGGTATTGATTTATTGAGAGATTTAATGGACTGAGTGAGATTGATCCAGGACCGGCTTTTGGCTACTCAGAGTAGACAGAAGAGTTATGCGGATAGATGGGTTCGTGACTTGGAGTTCATGCAGGGGGAGCAGATCTTGTTGAAGGTATCACCCATGAAGGGTGTGATGAGGTTTGGAAAGAAAGGAAAACTCAGTCCAAGGTTTATTGGCCCTTTTGAGATTCTTCAGCGTGTTGGGCCAGTGGCTTATGAGTTGGCTTTACCACCGGGTCTTTCAGCCGTGCACCCAGTTTTCCACATTTCTATGTTAAAAAGGTACCATCCGGATGATTCTCATGTGATTCAGTGGGACTCAGTGAGTTTAGATCAGAATCTGGCATTTGAGGAGGAGCCTATGGCTATTCTGGATAGGCAAGTTAGAAAGTTGAGATCCAAGGAGATAGCCTCTGTAAAGGTGCAGTGGAGGCATCGTCCTATGGAGGAATCCACTTGCGAGGTTGAGTCCGACATGCGGAGCAAATATCCTCATCTTTTTGTTAGTCTAGGTACTTCTTTCTCTTTATGTTTGAGGACGAACGTTTGTTTTAGTAGTGGATGATGTAACGACCCTCCAAGTCGTTCTGTGAAATTTTATTATTTTGATCTTCCTTGTAATTTTTAGACGTGATCTATGACTTTTGAGAAAGGAAACTAAGGACCTCGAGGTGTTCGGTAGCTATTTAAGTCATTGGTTGGATTCTTGCGTTTTAGAATGTTAAGTGTGAATATGGATACTTTCTGTCAAGATGACCTCAAATCGGTGTTTTAATGTTTCCAACAGGTTCGAAATGTGCTTTTAGTCAATTTTCATATTTGATTTATTCTATAGGATTCCGAACAAATTCTGAGGATGTATTAGAAGTTTTGGGTATTTTAGATAATTAGTTTAATTAGTAAATTAATGGGTCCAAGCCGCAATTTATTATTTATGTGGCCAATACAAGAATTAATTTAAGTGAGAAGGAATTAAAATAAAATAAGAATAATAACATCAAGGAGTATCGAGTAAGAGGGGAAACAACGGTTGCAGTATTAACTTTTCTCCTCTTTCTTTCCACGGTTTCTAGGCATATTAAGGTTAGTTTGCAATTTGGTTTCTGTGATGATTTATTCCTTTTAGTACTACTAGGATTCCTTGTAAAATTATTGGATTTAACATTGTTACATATCATTGGGCACTAATGAAGTGAAATTAAATCCCATGTATTGTATATAGTGGGCATACGGGTGATTTGGCAGAATTAGGTGTGGAATTGATAGTTAATTGACTTTGATAATAGAAGTGTAATGATTAGCAGACATTAACCAATGATGAATCATGCTAATGGAAGTAGAAATTAGTAATGCTGCTAGGTGTTAATTGGTATGGGTTTGTGCACAGGTGGTGGTAATTCTTTTGGGTAAGAGTTCAAGAGATTAATAATTAGTATCAAGGGTTTTACATATTATTATTTTTATTTTTGCTTTCATGATTTGCTTCATATTTCGGGATTTAGAAAGATTGACAGGCCTAGGATTTTTAGAGTAAGAATTTATGAAATGAGTGTCATTAGATTTGTACTCTTATGGAGATAATGTGTTTGAACAGATTTCGACCATTCAGAGACTTTACGCAAGGGCAAGCTCGTTAATTGATGCTTGGCTTCTGTTTGAGGCAAGTTGAAACTTTCTTAGACTCTTTTTGGAAGTGCTTATGTGTTAGTTATGTGTAATGGGAGTAAAGGGGAATGGGGGTCCCGTATAGATGAAGTGACGAGCATCCATGCGGGTACCGGTGTTATTTGAGGGGTTAAAATCAGTAATGGCCTGTTTTGAACTGTTTTCCCTATTTGCTAGCATGATTGGGCAGATTTGTTATTGTAACTAAATTATTGAAAATGCTAGCTAATGAGAATACTCCCGCTTGATAAGTTGAGTTGATTTTGTAATGGATATTTATCTGCCATAAGACATGAAATGCTTTGCTTAATTTTATTGTTGATTTGGGATCGGAGTTGCATGCCTGCACATCATGCATTGCATTTCATATGGGGTCGGAGTGCACGCCTGCACAATATATTCATTGGGATCGGAGTGCACGCCTGCACAATATATTTATTGGGATTGGAGTGCACGCCTGCATAGTACATGGACCTTGTGAGTCCCCCATGGGTCCTGACCTTAACGCCATTGCTCGGTAGGTGTGTACACAACATATGCATTGCATTGCATTCATCTTTTTCTTGTTCAGATCGAGTAAGGTGTATTTGTTGATTTTGTACTAGTTAATAAGTACTTGAATATCTATTACTTGATTTCACTCTATTGGGAATTTCTTGGACTGTGTTATGATATCCTTATGACTGTTAGACTTGCTTATTCTGTTGGATTAGGGTGGCTTTTCGAGTGGAGGTTGTATGATTGTTTTAGAGGGTTAACGTGGTGTCACTCGTCACCACTTTGAATTAAGGTCGGTCGCCGATGCTTGCTGAGTACACGTGGTTCCGTACTCACCCTTGCTTTTTCTGCACCTTCCATGCAGGTACTGATCCGACGACCTCTAGGCATTGATTCTTGTGGTTTCTTCTGTGTTAGCATCTTTGGAGATTTGAGGTAGCTGCTATTGATTTCAGAGACTACTGAAATCTCCTCCACTCTTATCTTTATGCATTTTTTCGCATTTTAAAATAGTCAGACTTTTCTTTGATTTCTATCTTTAGAGGCTTGTATTAGTGACTATCAGATCTGGTATTATCTATATTTCGACTAGACTACCTTGTTAATATTCTTTGGAGATTGTTCGAATTTTATTTTGTTCTTATCTTCTCCCGCTTCTATACATTTTGGCTGTTATATTTGGGATTGTGTTCTTGCTCTTACCTATCATGAAGGGTTGGATAGGTGCCATCACAGTCCAAATTTTGGGTCGTGACATTAATTTAATTTTGAATTAAATTTTAGATGTTCAAAAACTATATGAAAAGTACTACAAATTTCAATTCTCCCATTAATCTAGTGAAAACAATCTTAAAATATTCATTAAAATTTATGAAATTTGGTTTTCAAGAAGTGAAAAATAATACCGAGTAAATATTTGATATGAAGAAGTAAATAATTTAATAAAGAGTAAAAAAGAGAATAACAAAAAGTTATTTCACAAATCCATCACAAAAGCCAGTATAGCATTTCTTTAAAAAAAAAAAAAAAAGAAGGAAAGAATAATGGCCCACTTGAGAGATGTGAGGATTACAAAACTATTTTATTCTTGCTTATATATAGTAGTAATATCTATCAACATTCTTTTTTGAACATTAATTTATTAAGTGCAATACATTGTAAAATTTATAATTTTCATACAGAGGTAGCGAAACATAGAGCTGTAACGTGTTCATTCGAATACTCTTTTAATGAAAATTGTGTATTGCCACGGAGCCAACTATCAATTTTTGTTATGGGTGCCTATTTTCAAATTCTTATATCTTTAATTGATTTTTCTATATAATTATAGGATCTAAAAATAAGTTAGGAAGTTCTCGAGAATCGGTACCCCCTACCATAGATCCGCTCCTTGCCCTTCATTTAAAGACTCCACAACACACAAAATTATCCTTTACTATTTTGCTTAAATTCTTATTTAATAATATCAACGTCAATTGACATTACACATAATTTATTCTAATTCTTTATTTTATGCACTCTTTTATAAACCTAAGACTCACGTGCAACAAATGTGTTCTAATCTAGTAATGAAAATAAAATATTGAAGTTAAAATGAGATTCAAATTGATTTAATAGTCAAAAAATTAATTCACGACAGCTTCATTAGAATCATAAAGGGTCTGATTATCAACATTCCGATTGAACATCATATTTTTTTTTATTGGTTCTTTAAATAACAGGAGCTATGAAATAGACAATAAATAGGGTAAAATAGGAAAATTCATGTAGCAAATCAAATAAAAAATCCAAAGATTTGATGGGATTGAGAATCTTTAGTAAGCCTAGTGAGAATTATAAAGAAAATCCTAAAAAGAGAAAAAATACAAAATAAAGGGTCGATATTTTAATGAAGAAAATGTGTATTCATAAATCTGAGAATTAATTATAGTAAGATTGACAGATTAATTCAATTAATGAACTGACATGATAATTAGAAGAAGAAGATGACAGCAGAACAAGTGATGGATTTTTTTGGGGAAAGTGATGACATCCCATGGCGACTGATAGAGTAGGCAAACTTGGGTATATTTTAAAGGAAAAATTATTGCATGCTTTCTTATTCTCATGCCTTCTCTAAACAACAAGTATTTCCTTAGATCCAAAAGGTCTCTTCTCTCTCTTATATATACTCTGTATCTATCAGCATTCTTTTTTTAACTTTAATTTACTATGTGCACTACATTATAAAAATCATACTCCCTCCGTCTCATTTTATGTGGCCTACTTTGACCAGGCATGGAGTTTAAGAAATAAGGAAAGACTTGATAATGTTTACCAAATTGCTCTTTATTAAAAATGTACTACTACTATCTTTAATTAAGTAAGACCTTATAAGTGGGACCAATAAGAGTAAAAAAGTAATTGTACTTTTAAAAAGTTATTAAATAAAGAAATGTCACATTCTTTTTTGGACGAATCAAAAAGGAAAGTAGGCCACATAAAACGGGACGGAGAGAGTAATTTTTATACTGAGGAAACGGAACTTAGAGGTGTAATGAGTTCATCCGAATACTCTTCTAATAAAACTTGTGCATTACCACGGAGCCAACTATCAATTTTTATTATGAATGTCCATCACCAAATTCTTATATCTTTAATAGATTTTTTGATATAATTATAGGATCGTTAAATAAGTTAGGGAGTTCCCAAAAACCCGTACCCACTACCATAGATCCGCCCCTTGCCCCTCATTAAAGGACTCTACAACAGATAAAATTTTGTTATACTATTTTTTTCAAATTATTATTTAGTAATATCAATGTCAATTGATATTACACATAATTTATTCTTATTTTCAATTTTATGCACTCTTTTATAAACGTAAGACTCACGTGTGTTGCAGAATTTCTAATCTAGTAAAGAAAATAAAATGTTGAAGTTAAAAAAGAAATCAAATTGATTTAATGGTTGAAAAATTATCTCTGAATAGTTTCATTAGAATAATAAAGGGTTCCATTATCAATATTCCAATAGAACTGCATAGAAATTTTTTAATTATTTCTTCAAAGAACAGGAGTTATGCAATTGACAATAAAAAGGGTAAACAGGAAAATTTCTGTAGAAAATCAAATAAAAAAAAGTTAAAGACATAGTGGGATTGAGATTCTTTAATGAACCTAGTAATAATTATAAAGAAAATCCTAAAATGAAAAAAATACAAATTGAAGGGTTAACATTCTAAGAAAGAAAATGGGTATTCATAGATCTGAGAATTCATGAATGAAAGATTGGTTGATTAATTCGATTAACGAACTGGCCTGATAATTAGAAGAAGAAGATGACGACAGAACAAGTGATAGGTCTTCGTTGGGAAAAGTGATGACACCCCATGGAGACTGATTGATTAGGCAAACTTAGGTATATTTTATAGGAAATATCATAGCACGCTTTTTTATTCTCATGCCTACTCTAAACCACAAGTAGTTTCTTAGATCCATAAGGACATTCCTCTCTCTTATATATACTCTATATCTATCAACATTCTTTTTTGAATTTTAATTTATTATGTGCACTACACTGTAAACTTTATAAGTCTTATACCGAGGAAATGAATCTTAGAGGTTTAATGAGCTCATACGAATACTCTTCTAATAAAAATTTTGCAGTGCCACAGAGCAACTATCAATTTTTTTTATGGTGCCCATCTCCAAATTCTTATATCTTTCATAAATTCTTTGATATAATTATACAATCTCAAAATAATTAAGGGGGTTCTCGGGAACCCATACCCACTACCATAGACACTACAACAGACAAAATTATCATTTACTATTTTTCTCAAATTATTATTTAATAATACCAACGTCAATTGATATTACACATAATTCATTCTTAAACTCTATTTTATACACTCTTTTATAAATGTAAGACTCACGTGCAACGCACGTGTTCTAATTAATTCAAGGAAATAAAATGTTGATATTAAAAAAGGAATCCAATTGATTTAATAGTCAAAAATTTATCTCTCCACCGTTTCATTACAATCATAGAGGGTCACATTACAAATATTCCGATCGAACTGCATAGAATTTTTTTTTATTTCTTAAAAGAACATGAGCTATGCTATAGACAATAAATAGGGTAAAAAAAAAATCTATATAGAAAATCAAATAGAAAAGGTTAAAGACTTGGTGATATTGAGATTCTTTAGTGAACCAAGTGAGAATCATAAGGAAAATCGTAAAAAAAAAAGAAGAAAAATACAAAATGAAGAGTCGACATTTTAAATAAGAAAATACGTATTCATAGATCTCAGAATTACTGAGAGATAGATTGACAGATTAATTAAATTAATGAACTTACATGATAATTCAAAGAAGGAGATGACGGTGGACCAAGTGATGGGTCTTCGTTGCAGAAAGTGATTACATCTCATGGCGACTGATTGAGTGGGCAAACTTAGGTATCTTTCATAGGAAAATCTTTGCATTCTTTCTTATGATCGTGCATGCTTTAAACCCAAAGTATTTTCTTAGATCCAAAATGACTTTCCTCTTTATTAGATATACTCTATATCTATCAACATTCTTTTTCGAACTTTAATTTATTATATGCACTACACTATAAAACATACATTTTTTATACTAAGGAAATGGAACTTAGAGGTGTAATGAGTTCATTCGAATATTCTTCTAATAAAAATTGTGCATTGCCACAGAGCCAACTATTAATTTTTGTTATGGGTGTCCAAATCTAAATTATTATATTTTTAATAGATTTTTTGATATAATTATAGGATCTCAAAATAAGTTAGGGAGTTCCTGAGAACTGGTACCCATTACTGTAGACCGTCCCCTTGCCCTTCATTAAAGGACTCTACAACAGACAAAATTGTCATTTATTATTTTTCTCAAATAATTATTTAATAATATCTACATCAATTTATATTACACATAATTCATTCTTATTCTCTATTTTATGCACTCTTTTATAAACATAATTCTCACGTGCAACGCACGTGTTCAAATCTAGTAAAGAAATTTAAATATTAAAGTTAAAAAAGGAATCAAGTTGATTTAATAGTCAAAAAATTATCTCACAACAATTTCAATAAAATAATAAAGGGTCCCCTTACCAGCATTCCACTACATAGAAAATTATTTTATTGTTTCTTAAAAGAATTTGTGCTATGCAATAGATAATAAATAGGATAAAAAAAAATTCATGTATAAAATCAAATAAAAAGTCTAAAGACATGTGGGATTGAGATTCTTTAGTGAACCAAGTGAGAATTAAAAAGAAAATCCTATAACGAAAAAAATACAAAATGAAGGGTCGACATTTTAAGGAAGAAAATGGGCATTCACTTATCTAAAAATTAATGAGAAAAAGATTGATAGATTAATTAAATTAATGAACTGACCTAATAATTAGAAGAAAAAGATGATGATGAAACAAGTGGTGGGCCTTCGTTGGGGAAAGTGATGACCTCCCATGGCTATTGATTGAGTGGGAAAACTTGGGTATGTTTCATAGGAAAAATCTTTGCATGCTTTTGAAACAATCATAGTTGTGATTCTTTTATTTTTATGTATTTTAACTATTTTTCCCTTTCATATAGTGTTTACATACTATTTCTGAGATGTGAGAATGGTTGGCATGGTCCCCGATGTATTCTGGAGTGATTTGGGAGAGTTTGAGACTCTTAGAGGCTTTAAAAGCCATGAGTTTGACTTTTGTCAACATTTTGTTTTTCGAGCGTCGGATGACGATTTGGACAGTCCATTAGATATAAAATGTCAATTTTGGGTTAGGAGCATATCTAGTTTAGGTTCCGATCCTTTATTTTGCATTTTGGTCCTTCATTCAAAAACTAGTTAAAATAAGCTTTAAAGAGTCTTGGAGGCTAATTTATTGTAAGCGACCTCTTTTAAAAAATCTGATATTTCCATTGAGACTAAAACGTCAAAATTATCCTAGTTGCATATATGATTTATTTCAATGGGTTCATAAATGAAGCTCGAGGGTTCGTTCGGAGAATTTGAAATCATGCAAAATCAACAACGTTATTGATATCTAGTGCCATATACTTCCTTGTTCGTGAATGCAGGCCCCTGTCCACGAATACAGAGAAGGATGATATGTTTCATCAGAATTGTGAGGTGGTGGTCGCGATCGCGAAGGGTTATTGAGTCCGGGTCAGGTCTTCCCTTTCATCGTGATCACAACCTAACCTTTGCGAACACAATGGGTCCAGGTCATCAGCCTTCACAAATGCAAGAGGTTAACCGTGATCACGAAGTCCAAATTAATGGCCTGGTCTCTTTTTACCCTCGTGAATGCGAAGGGTTGGTCGCGTTCGTGAGGTAACACTATAAATACCCCATTTTTTGTAATTTTCACCAATTTTGGACCTTGGAGTTTTGGGAAGGGGCAATTTTTAGGGTTTTCTTCACTATTTATTCTTGGGTAAGCTCCAAACTCTTATATCCATCAATTCTTTATGATTACATCTTCAAAAACACCTTTAAATCTTGATTTCAAACTAGAATTTGGGGATTTTTTTGATAAACTTTTAAAATGGGTTTTCATCATTTTAAACACCGATTTCAACTTATTTTTGCTTGGGTTTTCAGTTGTAGACTCCTTTTGACTTGGGGAACATATTTCTAAAATAAAATTCTGGTTTACCCCTTTCATTTTCAAACCCATTTTTCAAATTATTTTTGGACCCTATTCAAATATAGCTAATAGGCCTATCATTAAGTTCCTTTTGATACATAAATTATGTTTTTGATAGTTTTATCACATGATGAGACCGTTCGTGAAGTAAAGCCTCTGCGTTGAAGGCTTAGGCTTGAATTTTCATCTTTTAAAGGTAGGTTATGGCTTAACTTCCTTCAGACTGGGTTGGGTACTTAACGATAATGTAAAACATGCTATGGGTTAGGAAATTTAGTCGTATGAGTAGTATTTCGGAATTATTATTGTCGTGTGCTCGTGTGGGGACTTATATGCATATTGTTATTGACTTGAGAGATTATATTTGATGTAATGCCCGTGTGGGGGACTTTATTTGATAATTGTAGGTCTTATTTGTGCATTAAATGTCATGATTATTTTTGTTTGCCCGTGTGGGGGCTTAAATAGATATTATAATCATTTTGAATATTATTTATATCTATCATGATAGTAATACCCGAGAGAGGGGTTTTGAAATGTTATTTTGATGTCTTACATGACTATTTATCTTGGTGGTACCGAGTGAGGGCTTATATCATGAATCATTGACATGTTGAGTTGATTTTTGGGCTCACTTACCCCTGTATTTAATTGATCATTATCTTTATATTGATTGGTTATGAGTATTTCATCCTTATTTCATATATACACGTCATGAGATATTTGTACCACTGAGAAACACTTTATAAAACCCTTGATCCATGAACAATAGTAAAAGAGGGGAATGAGACACTTTATAAAACCCTTGATCCATGAACATTAGCCGAAGAGGTGAATTGGGCTATGAGAAAGTATACAGGTTGTGAGTCCTCCATGGGTCCTGTCTTGAAGCACCGAGGCTCGAAAGGTGTATATAAGAATCCATATGATGGCTTACATTTATCATTACATTGCATTGCTTTACATTGTTGTGTTTTCCCTTATGTGTTGTTGTTGTGTAATTAGATTCCTTTATTGTCTGTATATATTAGAACAGTTAGTGGAGACGGTGTGAGCTACCATTTGGGAACTTTTATATCTACATTTTTGTGTTTTCCCTTATGTGTTGTTGTTGTGTAGTTAGATTTCTTTATTGTCTTTATATCTTAGAACTGTTAGTGGAGATGGTGTGAGCTACCGCTTGGGAACTTTTTTGTTTACATGTGATGTGCTCATAGTATATTATATTTTTATTATTTTCTGCTTTGCTCAGTCGACCTATGATACCTACTGAGTATAAGTGGACCGTACTCACTCGTACTATGCCCTTTGGGTGTAGATCCTAGTTCTAGTATGAGTCGCGGTAGCTGATTATGCGGTGGTAGCTGATCTTTAGAGTACCTAATGAGCTCCCCATTCGGAGCCTTTGTAACACCCCGTACCGTCCTGACCCTACTTGACAACCTTGAAACATGTTTACCCTAGGTTCGAGAGCAATAAGTACGTATTTTGTGTTGTTATAGATGGAACATTTAATATTGTGCTTGTGAATGTGACTAGACCTTTGTAGGAGGTGTTTGTGACTTTGTGGAGCATTTGTGGGGTGAAAAGTGAGGTTTAAGGGACATCCAAGCAAAGGATCCTAAAGGTAAGAGGCAAGCAAAAGGTTGGGACTTGAAAGATCCAACCAAATCCGCAAAGAAAAGTCCAAATCAAAAATTTTGTATGGGGCGCTGCAGGTGGCGTGCCAGGCCTCTTCTGGCGGAATTTTTTTTGGCACAGGCAGCAAGGGGGTGAACCCAGGGGTGTGCCAGGCCGCTCCTGGCCACCTTTCTAGAGATGAAATTTTTCTAAGTCTCTAGGGCGCCCGGGAGCGTGCCGGGGTGCTTTTTGCCCGATTTCTTCTATGATTATTAGTCTATAAAGAGGTCTCTTGGGTATGGTATCATTATTACATCATAGTAGGGCTACTCTTTAGAAAGTTTGGCATCCGTGTTGGGGTTAATTCTTCGTCACAAGTGTTTTATCAAATGATGTTCGATTAAGCCATGAGTGGCTAGAATTTCTTATTTTTGAGATTGAGACTACGAACATGAATCTCGTGAGTTGAATATTGTGGTAACACTTATGGAATTATTTAAACATGATATAATGGGAGTATTACACATTGAAATTGGTGAGCTAAGTTAATATGTGTAAATGGACTCAATTTAAGGCCCAAAATGGATCAAAAGACATGGCCCAAAAGGGAAAATGACCCATTCTTCCACTTTGACCAAGGGAACATGGCATTTAATGCCAAGAAGTGGATAATTATGACTTTAGGGTCTATATAATGTGGCAAAAATCAGATTTCATTTCCACAAAGCACACGTCATTCTAGACATTTCTACAAGATTTTTCTTCAAGCTCTCAAACCCTAAGCCATCTCTTTGGAAAAAATCACTCATTTGCAAGTTTGGGTAAGTGATTATTCTTATGGATTAATATATTATATGCATGGGAGAGTATGTATATCATGATGGTTATTTCTAAAAGTGTAAGTAATTCACTTTTGCTTTTTGCTAAAAGATGTGTCATCCTTGTGATTTAAACTTGAAAAGCGACTTGAACTTTTGATGAAAATGCATGGTGTGAATGAAATATCAACATGTATGGTGTGGTTATGTTCCTTGAATTGTTATTTTTCTATGAGTGTAAATTGTGGGATTGTTGTCGATATATTGTTATGAAGTGTATTGAGGTGACTTGATGGAACAATTGTGATGTTGTGTTGATGGAGAAATGAAAAGTATGAACTCGGTGTGACATGCTATTGGTTTATGATGTATTGGTCAATGTACGGAATGTTGTGGTATTGTTGGTATTATAATTTAATAAATGGTATTGTCAAGGGGGAAATGACATTTTAAGGCCATCATGTAACTCATTGTCGTCGTATGCACATGTAAGGTAGTAGTTTATTAACGTAAGCTCCGTTATGTACTTGTGTTGTACAGTGAAATGTAAGGAAGGAGCTAGACTATTGTATTCAAATTTAGGATTGTATATTCATATTGGAAAGATAAGGTATGTAAGGTTACTCTTTCCATATCCTTCTGCAGCACATAGTGTTCACATTGACATTGTACTTGTTCTATTCCTAAATGTTCTAAGGTATCCCATATACGGTTATCAATTATTGTTAATCACATGTTCCTTATTCATTTATCAATTGTGATTCACATGTCTCATGTTCATTGACTAATATTTCCAAGTTCAAATATTGTTGTGTTCCAAGATTCCAATAATTTATAATCACCAATGTATCAAAAGTAAAGAAATGAAGTAATGTATAACTGTTTGAGTGTTCTTGGGTGGTATCCCAAGGGTTAAACCTAGCATGGGTAGATCCCAATATCTCGGGTGGTATACCAGGGGTGAAAAGAACACCTAGCATCGGTCGATCCCGACACTACGGGTGGTATCCCAGGGGCAAAAGAAAAGCCTAGCATGGGTCGATCCCGATTAATTGTTGATTATTACCCACTGACCAGCTTGGGGACCGACATTATATAAATGAGAGTGAATGAGTGATGAACTAATGAATGAGCATAAAAGTAAAGAAAATAATCCACATAATGTACATGGTTCCACACATACAGAATGGTGACTTATCCATATTGATTATTCACTTGTTTTTGATTCCATTAAAGTATTTATGGATCATACAGCTTCTTATGGCCTTACATACTCAGTACATTCTTCGTACTAACGTCCCTTGGGGGACTTACCTTACTTGCTGCAGGCACAAGTGCTAGTAGACCTCCACAGTAGGTTCCAGGTCATTTGCGGATCTTTGGTGAGCTCCAATTGGTTTGGGGCTCTTTGAGTCACATGTGTACATTTGTTTTGGTATTGTGATGTTGTATAAAGTGGGTACTTGTCCCGACTGCAGGTTGTTTACGTATATGCATCTGTTAGAGGCTTTGTAGACGTATGCGGGAATATAAATGTAAGGGATGTGTGTCCATTTTGACTTGATGGCCCTAACGGCCAAGTTTCATATATGTATATATCATATGTTTCCATGCCTTCCGTTATTGGTATCTTATATATATACACGTGGTGTTAATGTTCCTTGAATTACATGCGTATGAATGGACATGAGCAAAGATTGGTTCTCTCGGGCCTCATCGGCTTCGGGTGTCAGTCCGCCCCGTTGGAATTCGGGGCGTGACAAAAGTGGTATCAGAGCAGGTCGTCCTAGGGTTGTCTACAAAGCCGTGTCTAAGTAGAGTCTTGCTTATGGATGTGTTGTGCACCACATTTATAAGTAGGAGGCTACGGGACATTTAGGAGTTGTTTCTGCTCTTCAATTCTTAGATCGTGCATTAGAGCCAATATTGTAGTTGAATCATATCTAACCATTGGACTTGGTTTTGTTGTGTATAGTAAAATGCCGGTTACAAGAAGAGGTAGAGGTAAAGGTAAGCAGGTAGATATACTTGTCGGAGAAGGAACGAGTAGATCACCACCTGACCAAGCTAGTCAAGGTCGGGCTAATACTGAAATTGCATCACGGTCTTCTTCTACTTTTCTAGCTCCAGAAGAGGCGAGAAGGAGAGAAGAACCTGCAGAACCACCTATTAATGCTACTGAGAAAGATCTCAGAAATGTGGTGCAAATGTTGACTCAGATAGTTGCTTCACAAAGTCAAGGATGAACTGGTCCAACAACAAGCGATGATGGTGCGGTTAGGGCAGCTAGTCGTCGGACACGGGATTTTCTAAAATTACACCCTCCCACCTTCACTGGGTCAGATCTGAATGAAGATCCGTAAGACTTTATAGATCAAATTCAAAGGGCTCTAGATGTTATGCACGTGACTGGTGTAGAAACAGTTGAACTTGCGGCCTATAGATTGAAAGGTGAAGCTATATTGTGGTATTAAGATTGGAAGAAATCTCGTGGTATTGGTGCAAATCCACCTAATTGGGAAGAATTTAAAGCGGTATTCCTTGATCATTATTTTCCCTATGAGATTCGAGAGGCTCGTGCGTATCAGTTCTTAAATCTCCGTCAAGGGAATCAAAGTGTCAGAGAATACATCCTATAATTTAATTCCTTGGCTCGATATGCTCTGAATGTAGTAGCCACAACGACAGATAGAGTCCATCGATATGTGGACAGATTAGAACCATAGTTGGTGAGGGACTGCACTATTGCTGCTTTAAATAGAGATATGGATATAGCGAGAATTCAGGCTTTTGCACAAAAAATGGAGGACCAAAGGCAAAGAAGAAGGGTACACGAATCTGAACGAGGGTCGTCGAAGAGGGCTAGACCTATAGGACAGTCTATAGCGTCCCTAGGAGAATCTAGACCTCGGATGTTTCCTAGACCACCTAGACCATCATTCTCTTATTCCACAGCAGGCACTCAATCTCAAGCCTGACGGTTTAGAGGCATCCATGTTGGGTAGAGTAGTGGGATTCGAGGTTCGCAGACCGCTGGATTTTCTTGTCAGCTGTGTTAGCACTGTGGATGGTTTTATTTAGGTGAATGCCAGCTTGGGTCAAATGTTTGCTTTTGTTGTGGTATGAAGGGGCATATTATGAGAGACTGCCCACGAAGGGGCTTGGTTAGTGTGGCGCGACCTGTGGGATCAACCGTTGCATCATCATCATCGGTTCCTTCCCTAGGTAGAGGTGTATATCCTGCGGGTCTTGGTAGAGGTGCCAGAGGAGCAGCCAGTTCCAGTGGAACCCATAATCGCACCTATGCTCTAGTGGACCGGCAGAATTCAGAGGCTTCTCCTGATGTCGTCACAGGTACATTATCCATATTTTCGTATCATGTATATGCATTGATTAATCCGGGTTCTACATTGTCATATGTTACTCTATTGATTGCTGCAAAATTTAAAGAACACCAGAATTATTAACTAAGTCAATTGAAGTATCTACACCAGTAGGTAAATGTATTATTGCAAAAAGAATATATTGTAATTGTGTGGTAACTGTGTGTGGTCATGATACACTGACTGATCTTATTGAACTGGACATGATGGATTTTGATGTCATAATGGGTATGGATTGGTTGGCTTTTTGTTATGCCATGATAGATTGCCGAGCTAAGAAAGTACATTATCATTTTCTACAAATGAATGTTCTTGAATGGAAGGGTGATGTAGGGGCACCGAAAGGAAAATTTATTTCCTATCTGAAAGCAAGGAAAATGGTTGCCAAGGGGTACATATGTCACTTAGTACGAGTGAAAGATACTGATGTAGAACCACTAACTGCTCAGTCGGTTCCAGTGGTCAATGAATTTCTTAATTTATTTCCAGAGGATCTTCCAGGTTTGCCCGCAGAACGGGAAATAGAGTTTGGCATTGATGTGATTCCAGGCACTCAGCCTATCTCTATTCCTCCGTATAGAATGGCTCCAGCAGAATTGTGTGAACTGAAGGAGCAATTGAAAGACTTCTTGCTGGACAAGGGCTTCATCAGGCCTAGTATGTCCCCGTGGGGTGCACCGGTATTATTTGTACGGAAGAAAGATGGCACAGTGAGAATGTGCATTGACTATCGATAATTGAATAAGGTAACGATCAAGAACAAATATCCTTTCCCCAGAATTGATGATTTGTTGGATCAGTTATAGGGTGCCAAATGTTTTTCAAAGATTGACTTGAGATCGGGTTACCATCAAGTCAGAGTTAGAGAAAAGGATATACCCAAGACAGCTTTCCGAACACGGTATGGCCATTATGAATTTTTAGTTATGTCATTTGGACTGACAAATGCACCAGCTATTTTCATGGATTTGATGAATAAGATGTTTAAGCCATTTCTAGACGTGTTCGTGACGGTGTTTATAGATGACATCTTGGTTTATTCAAAATCACAGGAGGACTATGCTAATCACTTACGACAGGTGTTACAAAATCTTCATGAGCGTAAGTTGTATACAAAGTTCTCTAAATGTGAATTTTGGTTTAAATCCATCGCATTCTTAGGTCATATTGTGTCAGATGAAGGGATACAGGTTGATAAGAAAAAGATTGATGCGGTAAAAAATTGGCCAAGGCCTACGACACCTACAGAAATTCAAAGTTTTCTAGGGTTGGAAGGCTATTATCAAAGGTTTGGTGAAGGGTTTTCTTCCATTGCTGCACCTTTAACGAAGCTTACATACAAAGAAGTCAAGTTTCAGTGGAATGAGGCATGTGAGAAAAGTTTCCAAGAGTTGAAACATAAATTAACTTCTACACCGGTATTGGTACTTCCAAAAGGCACAGAAGGGTATGCGTTGTATTGTGATGCGTCTGAAATTGGCCTTGGATGTGTATTGATCCAGCACGGTAATGTAATAGCATATGCTTCACGACAGATACGGCCATACGAGAGAAACTATCCCACACATGATCTTGAGTTAGCAGCTGTGGTATTTGCTTTAAAGATATGGCGTCATTATTTGTATGGAGTTCATGTTGATATCTATACTGATCACAAAAGTTTGCAATATATATTTAAGCAGAAGGAACTCAATTTGAGGCAACGAAGGTGGCTAGAGCTCTTAAAAGACTATGATATTGATATTCTATATCATCCAGGAAAAGCAAATGTGGTAGCTGATGCATTGAGCCGCAAGGCAATATGAGGCACTAGTGGCCAATTGACGGAAAAACAAGACTTATTTAAGGATCTACATCAATTAGCCAGCTTGGGGGTTCGTCTTCTTGAATCCTTAGATGAAGGGGTTATTGTACAAAATGAGGCAGAATCTTTATTAATAGCTGAAGTGAAAGAGAAGCAGTTTGCGGATCCTATGTTATTGCAGCTAAAAGAGAATGTACAATAGGGTTTGGCAAAGGCATTTGATCTTATGCAGGAAGGAATACTTCAATGCCAAGGTAGATTATGTGTACCGGATGTGGACGAGCTGAGGAAACGAATTATGACAGAAGTGCATCATTCAAGATATTATGTTCATCTGGGAGCTACAAAAATGTACCATGATTTTAAGGAAACGTATTGGTGGGGAAACATGAAGAAGAACATTGCAGAATTTGTAGCTCAATGCCCGAATTGTCAACAAGTAAAGGTAGAGCATCAGAAACTAGGAGGTTACATGCAATGTATCAATCTTCTAGTCTGGAAATGGGATATGATTAACGTGGATTTCATCACAGGTTTGCCTCGTACATTGCAGAAAGTTGATTCTATATGGGTCATAGTTGACAGGCTTACCAAATCAGCGCATTTCCTACTAGTCAAGACCACATATACGGCTTAAGATTATGCAAAGTTGTATGTTAAAGAGGTAGTGAGATTACATGGAATTTTGATCTCCATTATATCAGAGAGAGGGGCACAATTTACCGCACATTTTTGGAGATCTTTTCAGAAGAGCTTGGGTACACAAGTGAATTTGAGTATGACTTTCCATCCTCAGACAGATGGACAAGAAGAACGTACTATCCAAACACTTGAAGATATGCTACAAGCGTGCACGTTAGATTTTCAAGGCACTTGGGATGACCATTTGCCTCTCATTGAATTTGCTTACAAAAATAACTATCATTCAAGTATTAAAATGACACCTTATGAAGCTTTATACGAAAGGAAGTATATATCACCAATCGGATGGTTTGAAGCAGGTGAAACTGCTTTACTTGGTCCAGATCTTGTTTATCAAGCTATAGAGAAAGTTAAAGTGATCCAACAGCGGCTACAAATGGCCCAAAGTCGACATAAGTCATATGCTGATGTTAGAAGAAGAGGGATCGAATTCGCCATAGGTGATTGGGTATTCTTGAAGGTGTTATCGATGAAAGGGGTAATACGATTTGGGAAGAAAGGGAATTTGAGTCCCCGATATATAGGGCCATATGAAATTTTCCGAAGATTTAGGCAAGTTGCGTATGAGTTGGCACTACCCCAAGAACTCTCCACAGTGCATCCAGAGTTTCATGTTTCGATGCTTTGAAAGTGCATAGGAGATCCATATCGTATTGCTCCCGTATAAGATGTACAAGGTACGGAAGATCTCACTTATGAGGAGATACCTATTTCTATTCTAGATCGATAGGTAAAGAGGTTGAGGAATAAAGACATAGCTTCCATAAACGTACTTTGGAGAAATCAACAGGTAGAGGAGATCACATGGGAAGCCGAGGAAATGATGAAGTCCAAGTACCCTCATCTATTTCAAATGGAAGAGATATTTCAAAATGCAGAATCAAAGCGATAACAAGTAAGTATTTATGAGTATTATGTGTATATGTATACATATGCTAATATAGAGATGCATTTGTTGTAATTGAAAAAATATTGTTAACATTCGAGGACGAATGTTCCTAAGGGGGGAAGAATGTAACACCCCATACCTTCCCGACCCTACTTGACAACCTTGAAACATGTTTACCCTAGGTTTGAGAGCAATAAGTACGTATTTCGTGTTGTTATAGATGGAACATTTAATATTGTGCTCGTGAATGTGACTAGACCTTTGTAGGAGGTGTTTGTGACTTTGTGGAGTATTTGTTGGGTTAAAAGTGAGGTTTAAGGGACATCCAAGTAAAGGATCCTAAAGTTAAGAGGCAATCAAAAGGTTGGGACTTGAAAGATCCAACCAAATCCGCAAAGAAAAGTTGAAATCAAAAATTTTGTATGGGGCGCTGCAGGTGGCATTCCAGGCCGCTTCTGGCCGAATTTTGTTTGGCACAGGAAGCAAGGGGGCATGCCCAGGGGCGTTCCATTCCTCTCCTGGCCACCTTTCCAGAGATAAAATTTTTCTATCTCTCTAGGGCGCCCAAGAGTGTGTCGGGGTGCTTGTTGCCCGATTTCTTCTACGATTATTAGTCTATAAAGAGGACTCTTGGGTTATGGTGTCATTATTCCATCATAGTAGGAATACTCTTGAGAAATTTTGGCATCCGAGTTGGGGTTAATTCTTCGTCACGAGTGTTTTATCAAATGATGTTCGATTAAGTCATGAGTGGCTAGAATTTCTTATTTTTGAGATTGAGACTACGAACATGAATCTCGTGAGTTGAATATTGTGGTAACATTTATGGAATTATTTAAACATGAGATAATGGGAGTATTACACATTGAAATTGGTGAGCTAAGTTAATATGTGTAAATGGGCTCAATTTAAGGCCCAAAATGGATCAAAAGACATGGCCCAAAAGGGCAAATGACCCATTCTTCCACTTTGACCAAGGGAACATCTAATTTAATGCCAAGAAGTGGATAAGTATGAATTGATGGTCTATATAAGGTGGAAAAAATCAGATTTTATTTCCACAAAGCACACATGCCATTCTAGACATTTCTACAAGATTTTTCTTTAAGCTCTCAAACCCTAAGCCATCTCTTTGGACAAAATCACTCATTCGCAAGTTTGGGTAAGCGATTATTCTTATGGATTAATATATTATATGCATGGTAGATTATGTAGATCATGATGGTTATTTCTAAAAGTATAAGTAATGCACTTTTGCTTTTTGCTAAAAGATGTGCCATCCTTGTGATTTAAACTTGAAAAGAGACTTGAGCTTTTGATGAAAATTCATGTTGTGAATGAAATATCAACATGTATGGTGTGGTTATGTTCCTTGACTTGTTATTTTTCTATGAGTGTAAATTATGGGATTGTTGTCGATATATTGTTATGAAGTGTATTGAGGTGACTTGATGGAGCAATTGTGATGTTGTGTTGATGCAGAAGTGGAAAGTATGAACTTGGTGTGACATGCTATTGGTTTATGATGTATTGGTCAATCTATGGAATGTTGTGGTATTGTTGGTATGATAATTTCATAAATGGTATTGTCAAGGGGGAAATGACATTTTAAGGCCATCTTGTAACTCATTGTCGTCGTATGCACTTGTAAGGTAGTTGATTGTTAACGTAAGCTCCTTTATGTACTTGTGTTGTAGAGTGAAATGTAAGGAAGGAGCTGGACTATTGTATTCACATTTATGATTGTATATTGATATTGGGAAGATAAGGTATGTAAGGTTACTCTTTCCGTATCCTTCTGCAGCACATAGTGTTCACACTGACATTGTACTTGTTCTATTCCTAAATGTTCTAAGGTATCCCATATTCAGTTATCAATTATTGTTAATCACATGTTCCTTATTCATTTATCAATTGTGATTCACATGTGTCATGTTCATTGACTAATATTTTCAATTTCAAATATTATTGTGTTCCAAGATTCCAATAATTTATAATCACCAATGTATCAAAAGTAAAGAAATGAAGTAATGTATAACTGTTTGAGTATACTTGGGTGGCATACCAGGGGTTAAATACCTAGCATGGGTCAATCCCAATATCTCGGGTGGTATCCCAGGGGTGAAAAGAACACCTAGCATGGGTTGATCCCGCCACTACGGGTGGTATCCCAGGGGCAAAAGAAAAGCCTAGCAAGGGTCGATCCCGATTAATTATTGATTATTACCCACTGACCAGCTTGGGGTCCGACATTATATAAATGAGAGTGAATGAGTGATGAACTAATGAATGAGCATAAAAGTAAAGAAAGTAATCCACATAATGTACATGGTTCCACACATACAGAATAGTGACTTATCCATATTGATTATTCACTTGTTTTTTATTCCATTAAAGTATTTATGGATCATACAGCTTCTTATGGCCTTACATACTCAGTACATTCTTTGTACTGACGTCCCTTAGGGGACTTACCTTACTTGCTGCAGGCACATGTGAGCTCCAGTTGGTTCGGGGCTTTCCGAGTCACATGTGTACATTTGTTTTGGTATTGTGATGTTGTATAAAGCGGGGACTTGTCCCGACAGTAGGTTGGTTATGTATATGCATCTGTTAGAGGCTTTGTAGACATATGTAGTAATATGAATGTAAGAGATGTGTGTCCATTTTGACTTGATGGCCCTAACGGCCAAGTTTCATAGATTTATATATCACATGTTTCTATGCCTTCCGCTATTAGTATCTTATATCTCTACACGTAGGGGTAATGTTCCTTGAATGACATGCATATGAATGCACATGAGCAAAGATTAGTTCTCTCGGACCTCATCGACTTCGGGTGCCAGTCCGCCCCGTTGGAATTCGGGGTGTGACAGCCTTATTCCAGCTTCCATCTATTTTTATTTTGTCTTTATTCGTATTCAGAGACAGACTTTGTATTTTCAATTTTCCATACTATGTATTAGATTCTCTTTCCACTTATAACACCATTTCTAAGGATTTATGTATTTTGTTCAGTTTCCTCTATGTTATACATTATTGCTTAACTTCATTCTAGAAGTCTTGCCCTTATGGGTTTTCTTTCGTATTTCTCGTCTTTTATTATGTGGGGGTTGGCTTACCTACTAATTCTTGTACCAAGGTGGTGGCATTATAACCTCAACTTTTGGATCGTGATAAATTTGTATTAGAGCGCTAGGTTCACCGGTCTCATAAGTGAAAGAGCAGGATGTCTAGTAGAGTCTCGTGGATTGGTACATAGACATTTGTATCTATCTTCTAGGGGCTATAAGATATCTTTAGGAAAGAAACTTCTCTAATTTTATCCCTTATTGTGCAGGTTATTCATAACCAATGGTATAAACTTGTATTCCATTCTTTTCTACAATGGTAAGGACCAGATCCAGAGATATTGAGGATGCTGAGCCCGCACCTACAGTTGGAGCCCCAGTTAGGGGGCGAGGCAGGGTCTTGGCCGGCCCAGAGGTAGAGGTCGAACATGAGGAGCTACTTCTGCTAGACGACATGAAATGATGGCCTCTCCCATGCCTAAGTTTGACTATACTATAGAGGATTATCAGACAGAGGATGCGGGGCCAGCTCAAAAGTTTAGTTAATAACCTGATGGTACAGGATAGAGTTTAGTTGATAAACCGGTGGTATAGGATTTGCTGATTCATCTGTTGGGTTATTTGGATAGCGTCCACCAGACAGTGTTCCATTCTATGCACCGGGTATTTCTTAGGCTCCAGGTGGTATTCCACTATCAGGGCAGGCTCCTACTAATGGTTTTTTTTTACTTCAGGGGTAAATCACCTTCTATGATACCCCCCAAGTTGATTTACTACCTACTAGACTCACTATTTCTCTTGTTGCTTTAGGTCATAAGATTACCGATGTTGCCCAAACTATACCTCCAGAAAAGTATAACGTGGTCATTGAATGAAATATAGAACCCAAAAGGGGTTTTTTGTAAACAAATAGTAACAGTAACAATTGTTGATTGTTAGATTTGTGATCAATACGAGAAAGCTACTAGTACTGTGATCCCCAAGATTCCTTAACTCCACCAGTTACTTGTGCTGGCCAAACTGTCCCGCTACGTTGCATGCAATACCTAACAAGATAGGTTCATCTAAAAGTCTCTCGAACTTGGTTAGATGAATTTCACTCTTCTCCTCTCGGACTCCGAGTGTCACACTACTAACCATTGTTCTTGATCTCAGATTAACTATCCCTATTACAACTCAAGTTATTAGATAAAGGTTGATAGCTTCAAATATTTGTTGTTATTCCTTTTTCCCAATCTTTACCTCTATCTCGAGAAATTTTAGAATACAAGCAAGTTTCTAACATTTGCAACCGTTAGAAGATCAATTATAATGAAGGTAATAACAATACATGTAGTCACACCGGTTCAGAATTACTTCGCATTAACCCATTCAGTTAATTCCTCATGGTTCGGACAACCCTAGTTGATGGGTTTATTTACTCATGATTGCAACAACACAAGAAGAATTTAATGATGAAAACATAATTGTAAACTCACAATAAGAAGAAAACTCTTAACTCTCAATATGAATGAAAACCCTAGAATCGATGTTCCAAGATTACAAAATCAATAATATGTTTTTGATCCTCAAAATAATGAAATAACCAACTAAAAATAATGTAGTGACTCACTCCTAAACATAGGACAATGTAGGGGTATTTATAGATACAAAGTGAATTCTATCCTAATCAAAGTAGTAGAAAAAAGTTGGCAACAACTCACGGAACCGTGACTAGGTATCATGGAACCAACCCACGTACCGTGGGTCCATCTCATGGAAATCAGGCTCTGATCACAACATTCAAGAGTTGACCCACGGAACGAACCCACGTCACGTGGGTTGACCTACGGGACGTGAATCCTTGCTGTGGGTCACTCCCCCGATTTTGACTTGGCTCTTTCACCTTCAAATGCTCTATTCTAGTGCATGCATCTTCCCTTTTTCTCCATTTTCCTCCATAACCTATTTCCCTACAAGATAGGACAGAAAACACATCATACCAATTAAACATACCCAAGTTATTGCATATTTTCCTTGTTTTAAGCATCGAAAGTGCCATGAAACCATGACACATCAACACCCTCAACTTAGAACGCTTGTATGTCCTCAGGCAAACAACACAAAACAAACACATTTAATGCTTAAAGAAGAGAAACCTGAGAGACCTACGACAGTCGACTAATTGCTTTTGGTACCAAAACTTTTCGACCTCTCCTATTTGCAAATCAAAACCACGGTGTGTATACATGCAACATATTATCATGAAACAGAAGGGATCAAATGATGGCATCAGATTATGAACAAACGACTAAGCATATATGCAAATGACATTATCCGAACAAATAGCAGCTAACAATGCAACCCATGTACTCTTACAACAAAGAAGTCCCATACACTCATAATATACTAAAGAATATCAAAGTAGGGACTGGGTCAAAAAACTCTCTCACAAAGACGTTCAAACAGTGTGTGTGAAATACCATAAGCTTGCCCTTACTTTCTATGCCTTAGTTTTTTGGACAGTTGGACTAGGATCACTATAGAACTTTCATCGTCTTGTAATGTACGGTTGAGGACGGGTGTGGTACATATGGATACGGTGAATCAACCCTTCTTGACACTACACTATTTTTGGCTCCACTTTCCAACCATTCTCATTTTATTCTCCCTTATTCTCCTTCATTTATTTTTAGATTTTTGGGTGTGGGTTTCTTCATACATTCAAAACAATTTTTTTAAAAAAAATTATTTCACTCACTTTTTTTATCTTCTTCAAACCCAAATCTATTTTTTTTACAAACCCCTTCTTCATACACATATCAAGCTATGGACCCCTATGATAGCCACCCTAAACTTAGACGATTTACTTGAGTTGAGGTACACGATGTCCAAGGAGGGACCGAGGCCAAGATAGGTTCATTGTAAGTCAAAATGAGAAAGTGAATAGGCTAATGAAAGAAATACGTCAATTAAGGCTCAAAATCGAAATCAAGGAATATTTACTTCATTTGGTCAGGCATTTAGGCTAAAAGTGGACTTATTCAAAAATGGCCTATGATCCTTTCCTAACAACTATCCTCTAACCTAGGCAAGACTAACCGGGCAAGTTCTGGATCGTACACACAAAATGAACTCGGTAATGACCTCACACACACTTAGCACAGGGTCACAGTGTCGACTACTACCTATCCAGTTCATGCATTGTTGGATACAGTCATTCTGCCTATAATACTAATGCCATAACAAGATCCAACAGCTGTCACAAACTAATATACTACACACAGAGTCCAAAATGAAATTTTCAAGAGGGGTGTCCTTTAAAAAATCAAAAAGCATCATTATTATTCAAAGTTTATTCAAAATTGACAGCACTAAGGTTCCCCTATTTTTCTCCTAACTAAACATAAAAACACATAATAATATAAATAACAAACTAAACATGCCGGTTCTACTAAGATAGCACTTAAGGAAAAAGAAACACGACAACAAAAAATCCCCAAGAAGACGTATAGACCCACAAGTACCTCCGCCCCCACCAAATAAGCATGCATTGTCCCCAATGCATTAGACCGAAGTAAAACAAGGGAGTTAGGAACATACCTATGGCACCCTAGGTGCGTGGGTATAATGTTGATCAAAATTACAAAAATCAAAGCAAATGTAGGAATAGTAAGACACCTTGGGTTGCCTCCCAAGCAACACCTGATTTAACATCGCGGCAGGATGTGGGTGTCTTCATCACTCAGACTTCATCAATATATCCCTTGGGTAGGCTTCCTGGGTCATTTGAACTATTTATTTTTGAAACCACCCTTATGTCCTTTGGCTGCTTCATAGTTCTGCAAACATTAAACGTGACTTCCTTATTATTCAGCCTAAATTTTAGCTTACCCGACTCCATATCCACCAATGCTCTGCCGAATAAAAATGGTCTCCCTAAAATTATGGGAATCTCAAAATCGACCTCACAGTCCAAGACAACAACGTCAGCAGGAAAGATGATTTTTTCAACCTTTACTAAAAAACCAACTAATATGCCCACAGGCTTCTTGATCGTACGATCCGCCATCAATAACCCCATATTTGTTGGATAGGGGGATCCCAAGCCTAGTTTCTCTAATACTTCCAGTGGTATCAAGTTAACACTTGCACTTAGATCACACAAATCTCTGGCGAAGTTAACTGACCCAATTGTGCATAGAATCGTGAAGGCACCGGTATCATCTTTCTTTTGCACAAGAGAACGGGATGCAATTGTACTATAATGGTGTAAATCACCAATAGACTCACAACTGATAGTTCTATTCTTCGTGACCAACTCTTTTATGAACTTTGTAAATCCCGACATTTGTTCCAGCACCTCCAACAATGGAATATTTATAGAATGTTGCTTCAGTATGGACAAGAACTTATGAAATTCAATCCTCCTTTTTATTCTTCAACCGCTGAGGGAATGAAGGTGGCGGCTTAGGAATGGGGGTTAACATTTGTGGGGATTTCTTTTCTTTCTCATTTTCGGCATTCACCTTGTTTTCATCAGTCTGAGGCTCTTCAACTTCTTTCATGATCTCCCCACTAACAATTTTATTTTCATACACCTTTTTATTTAGACGTTGAGAGAAAAGAGGA
Source organism: Capsicum rhomboideum (assembly GCA_031232105.1). Lineage (NCBI taxonomy): Eukaryota > Viridiplantae > Streptophyta > Magnoliopsida > Solanales > Solanaceae > Capsicum > Capsicum rhomboideum. The sequence continues at coordinate 45,264,456 of CP124716.1, forward strand.
GGAAATTTTGGGAATGGAACATACTTCTTTAGAGCTTCCTTTACCTTTTTCATGGTATTTGTTTTCTCTTCCAGTGTAGCACGTACACACTTAACTTATTTGGATGCCTCAATAAGAGTCTTCCCACTTCTCGTTGTGATAGCCATACATTGAGCATCATTTTTGATTTTGTATGGTGTTGCTCGGAAGTGTACCTTGTTAACGTTGATTCAATGTTATAGATAGCTACCCGAATTGTTGCTCCATCTATTTGATGGAAGTAATGTGAGACTAAACTTTTTGACTTATTCCCAAAATGTCTTCCCTAATCTCCTTCAGACAGTTTTCTTGACTCTCTTTCCCCTTAACAAGTTTATTAAGAAGGGCTTTCATTCTTGAATTTCCATAATCAGCGTCACAGTTACCCGGTGGAACATATACACCACTCTTCTCTTTGTAATCATCCTTTCGTCTCCAATCACCGTCACGATCATGATCTCTGTCTCTATATCCTGACTTATTGTAATTATCTCTATAGTAGTTTCAACCTTGATTCCCTTGCCTCGAGTTCCAAGAGTATTGATTAGACCCTTAGCCCTTTTGCTCGAAAACCTGCCACCTCTCGATCCAAGTACTTATCCACCTCATCAGATTCATAATCATCATGCCTAGGTGTTTTAGCTTGTGCACCTATGGCATGCACCTTCTCAGCACCTCCAGCTGCAATTTGTTTGGCTAGCAAGCCAATTTCTGTCCTCAACTGTGTGACTTCTTGAGCTATAGATTCATCCAAAGCCTGTTGTGCTGCTGAGGCTCTAATAGCATACGTCCCAGCAAATGTATCTTCCTCCCAAGTATGCCATCCTTGATTGGTCTTAGTGATACGATCTAAAATCTCTGAAGCTTATTCCCACCGTAGAGTTATAAATGCTCCGCCAGTGATAGTAAATGCTATAACCTTGGTATTGGCATTTAAAGCTCTGTAGAAGATCTCAAGTAAATTTCAACCATTCATCATATGGTTTGGAATATTTTGCAACTTCTTCTTGAACAGAAGATAAGTCTCGTAAAGTGCTTCAAAATGTAGCTATCTGAAAGTGTAAATCTCATCCTTCAACTTTAGCATCTTGGAGGGTGGGAAAAATCTTTCCAGAAACTAATTTCTCAATTCTTGCCACGTAATGATGGAACCTTGTGTTAATTCAACCAACCATAAAGTCGTTTCTCCTATTAGAGAGAATGGAAATAATCTCAATAGAATAGCCTCTTGGTCAACTCCAGGAAAATTATATAAAGTGCAGACCCCCACAGAATTCATCACATGCATGTTCGGATCATCTATTGGAAGACCAGTGAATACACCTTTCAAGTTTAGTAGGTGGATCATGGCACTTGTAATGTCGACCTTAGTGCTCTAAGGTAACTTTGGTGGAATAATGCCACCAGTCTAAACTGACTCAAAATAAGCCACATCCTCTTCTTTGGAATCATCATAAATTGGCACATATGGTCTTTGAGGTGGTTGTTGCACCCTAAGACTTTTTTGTCTCTCTTCAAGTGCAGCAAGACGTTGTGCTGCTTCTTACATTCATTGATGATCTCTATCTGCTTGTCTAAGAGTTGCTTGCCTCGCATTCTCCACAACCGTTAATTGAGCAGTGATTTGCTCCACAGTTTCATGACCAGCTAGATGAATTAGTGTCTGGTCATGAATACCTTTCACGATTGTAGGATCCTGAACTCCACCGGTGTTTACCATTCTTCGATTTGGTCTTAGTGTTCTTTCTATCTCAGTATCAAGTGGAATCAGGGGATTGGCTTGACTCCTAGTGTTGGGCATACACCGACGTGTACCATTAAATGTATAAAAAATTAAAACAAATCAACTCGAACAAGTAAACTAATTAACTCAGTAATCGTATTCCCCGACAACGGCTCCAAAATTTGATATCGCCCAAACTATAGCTCCAAAAAAGTATAACGCAGTCGTTAAATCAAATATAGTACCCGACTAGGTTGGGGTCAATCCCACAGGGAATAGGACGAAGGTCTATCGAATGTTTGTCTGAGTAATTGGCAAGTAAGTAAAAAGAGGGGGTTTTGTAAATAAATAGTAACAGTAACAATTGTTGATTGTCAGATTTGTGATCAATACGAGAAAGCCACTAGGACTGTGATCCCCAAGATTCCTTAACTCCACTAGTTACCTGTGCTGCCAAAAATATCTCGCTGCATTGCATGCAAAATCTAATAAGATAGGTTCATCTAAATGTCTCTCTACCTTGGTTAGATGAATTTCACTCTTCTCTTCTTGATCTCCGAGTGTCACAGTACTAACCCTTCTTCTTAATCTTAGATTAACTATCCCTGTTACGGATCAAGTTATTAGATGAGGATTGATAGCTTCAAATCTCTGTTGTTATTCTTTTTTCCCAATCTCTACCTCTCTCTCAAGAAAATTTAGAATACAGGTGAGTTTCTAACATTTGCAACCATTAGAAGATCAAATATAATGAAGGTAATACTAGTACATGCAGTCACACCGGTTCAGAATTACTTCGCACTTAACCCATTCTGTTAATTCCTCGTGGTTCACACAACCTTAGTTGATGGGTTTAGTTTTTCATGATTGTAAAAACACAAAAAGAATTCATTGATAAAACCATAATTGTAAACTCACAATAAAAAGAAAACTCTAAAATCTCAATATGAGTGAAAACCCTTGAATCGATGTTCCAAGATTACAAAATCAATAATGTGTTTTTGATCCTCAAAATAATGAAATAACCAACTAAAAATAATGTAGTGACTCACTCCTAAACATAGGACAATCTAGGGGTATTTATAGATACAAAGTGAATCCTATCCTAAGAAAAATAGGAGAAAAAAGTCGACAACAACCCACGGAATCATGACTTTGTATTGTGGAACCAACCCACGTACCGTGGATCCATCTCGTGGAAATCAGGCCTTGATCACAAAATTCAGGAGTTGACTCATGAAACGTACCCACGTCATATGGGTTGACCTACGGGATGTGAGTCTTTGTCGTGGATCACTCCCCCAGTTTTGACTTGGCTCTTTCATCTTTAAATGCTTCATTCTTGTGTATGCTTCTTCCTTTCTCATCCATTTTGCCTCCATAACCTATTTCCTTGAAAGATCGGACAGAAAACACATCAAACCAACCAAACATACCCAAGTTATTACATATTTTCCTTATTTTAAGCATCGAAAGTGCCATGAAACCATGGCACATCAATGACTTCTTATTATTAGAAGAGATTTGAGAGATTCATTCGGTTGGTTCCTCTTAAGTTTAGTGGTGCTGTTGGAGATGACGCTTATGAGTTTTTGCTTGACTACTAGAAAAGGTTGCATAACCTCAGATCTCATGAGTCCCATGGAGTTGCATATACTACTTATCAGTTGACTGACACAGCCAGATAGTGGTGAAATTCTCTTTCTAGTTGTAGGCCTTTGGGTTTGTCTACTATGACATGGACCCAGTTTTCTGAGGCCTTTCTAGAGAGGTCCGTGCCTTAAGTTTGAGGGATTAGATGAGAGATGATTTTGATCACCTGGATCATGGCTTAATGACCATTTCAGAGCATAGGGTATATTTTCATGCACTATCCAGATATGCTACTGCTAGTGTCTCCACTGAGTGAGAGAGTATTGGAAATTTTTTCAAGAGGTTGATTGGTGATTATCAGTTAGCTACTGGCTAGATGGTTGTTTCAAGTACTTTTTTTTCGAGTATTGTAGATCATGCTAGGTTGATTGATTTGATTAGTTAGAGTTCTTAAGGTGGTGGTGGTGTTAAAAAGATCCGTTGATAGGGCGAGTTCAATGGACATGTATTTTGAGGTAGAGGGTTCTCTGGGACACGATTATTATAGTAGACTAGTTTGGATGCTTTAAAGGGTTTGGTTAGTAGGTTTGTAGTTCCTGTGGTGTCAGGAAGCCAGAGGACAGGTTATGTAGGCAGGGGCTCCAATTTTGGTTCATTGAGACAGGTAGGTTGTTTGTTCTTCTGGACCCCCTCAGCTTGAGTCTGGTAGTAGAGCGTGTTATGCATGTGAGAAGATTGGTCATATGGAAAAGGACTTTTCTTAGCGTGTGTTTGGTTCTGCCCAACAGGGTTCTCAGCTTCACCTTTTTCCTGCTCCTAATTTGGGTGTGCCAAGGTTGTCATGGAAGGGTACGCCTAGTTTAGGTTTGAAGGGAGTCATATCTTTTCTACGTACTCGTCATTTGGTAGAGAAGGGGTGTCTTTCTTATTTATCCTTTATCCATGATATTAGTGTTGGTTCACCGCCTCCTTTAGATTCTGTTCAATTTGTTAGGGAATTTCAAGACGTGTTTCCTACAGATTTTCCTGGTAGACCTCCGGATTATGATATTGATTTTGCTATTGATGTTGATTCGAGCACCAATCCCTTTTCTCTTCCTTCTTAAATGAAGGCCCCGACTGAGTTGAAGGAATTGAAGGAGCAGTTATAGGATTTGTTGAGTAAGGGTTTTATTAGACCTAGTGTATCTCATTGGGGTGCCCCGATCTTGTTTGTGAAAAAGAAAGAGGAATCTATGCATATGTGTATTGACTATCGATAATTAAACAAGGTGATCGTCAAGAGTAAGTATCCTGTTCCTCACATTGATGATCTATTTGACTAGCTTAAGGGTGCGTCAGTGTTTTCTAAGATTGACTTGAGGTCCAGATATCACCAATTTAGGATTAGAGCTTTGAATGTGTTGAAGATGACTTTTTGGACTCGGTATGGTCATTATGAGTTTTTGGTCATGTCTTTTGGGTTGACCAATGCCCCAAAAACTTTCATGGAGTTAATGAATTGAGTATTTGAATCGTATATTGATTCCTTCATGATTGTATTCATAGATGACATCTTGGTTTATTACAAGAATGAGGTTGACCATGTGAGACACTTGAGGACTGTGCTTAAGAGGTTGCAAGATGAGAAGTTATATTCCATGTTCTTCATGTGTGAGTTCTGGTTGAATTCTATTTCTTTCTTGGGTCATGTAGTGACCAAGGATGGCATTATGGTCGATCCGGCCAAGATAGCGGCGAGTTGTGATTGGTGGGTTATTATCAGCATTTTGTGGAGGGTTTCTATTATATTGCGTCTCCTTTGACCAAGTTGACTAAGAAGAAGATTCTATGGATTAATGTACAAGGGTTAGGTGATTGCTTATGCTTTTTGTCAGTTGAAGCCTCATGAGAAGAATTACCCTACCCAGGATTTGGAGTTGGCCACGCTAGTTTTTGTAATGAAATTATGGCGACATTACTTGTATGGGGTCCATTGTGAGATTTTCTCTGATCATCCTAGCCTTCAGTATTTCTTCACCCAAAGAGCTCTCATTATGAGACAACATTGATTGCTTGAGTTGCTTAAGAACTATCATCTCACCATTTTTTATCATCCGGGAAAGGCAATGTGGTTGTAGATGCCTTGATCCAGAAGGCGATGAATATAAGGAGTTTGACTCATCTTTTGACCCAGGAGTGCCCTTTGGCCTTTAAGGTTAAGTGTTTAGCTAACCAGTTTGTTAGTCTTGATATTTTGACACCTGGGCATGTGCTAGCCTTTGTTAAGGCTAGATCTTTCTTGATAGAGCATATTCGAGCTCATCAGTTTGATGATGAAAGATTGAGGGTGATTTGTGATAAAGTATTAAACGGCGAGGCCAAGACGGTATCTCTTGATTCTGATGGTGTTTTGAGGATTAGTGGACAAGTTTGTGAGCAAAGGGTAGGTGGATGGGTTAGACTTATCTTGAAGGAGGCTCATTGTTCTAGATATTCCATTCACCCAGAAGTGGCTAAGATGTATCATGACCTAATATAGCATTATTTTTGGTGTGGTATTATGAAAGATATTATGGAGTTCGTGGTTAAGTGCCTAAATTGACAGCAGGCAAAGTATTAGCATCACTGACCAATCGGTATAATGCAGAGGATGCCCATTCTGGAGTTGAAGTGAGAGTGGATCACCATGGATTTCATATTTGGCCTACCCCAACCTTAGGAAGTTTGACTCTATTTGGGTGATTGTAGACAGATTAACTAAATTTAAACATTTTATACCTGTGAGAGCGAATTATAATACAGAGAAGTTGGCTAATATCTAGATTAGAGAGATTGTCCAATTACATGGTGTCTCGGTATCCATTATTTCTGATAGAGGTACTCAGTTTACCTCAAGTTTTTAGAGTACTGTACAGAGTGAGTTGGGTACTCAGCTTGGTTTGAGCACAACTTTTTACCCTTAGATAGATGGTCAATCAAAGAGGACTATTAGGTGCTTGAGGACATAATTCGGGCATGTGTTATGGATTTTGGCGGTCATTGGGACAAGTTCTTTCCCTTAGCAGAGTTTGCCTACAACAACAGTTACCATTCCAACATTCATAAGGTGCCTTTTGAGGCTTTATACAGGTGGAGATGTAGATCCCCCATGGGATGGTTTGACTCTTTTGAGGTCAGACCTTGGGGTACAAACTTGTTGATGGATTTGATGGATCGTGTGAGACTAATTCAGCAGAGGCTAGTGGCTTCCCAGAGTACGCAGAAGATTTATGCCAACCATTGAGCCCGAGATGTATCATTCATGATTGGAGATCGAGTTTTGTTGAAGGTTACACCCATGAAGAGTGTGATGAGGTTCGGGAATAAAAGAAATCGTAGTTCGAGGTTCATTGTCCCTTTCGAGATCCTTTAGAACTATGGTGATGTGGCGTATAGGCTAGCTTTACCGCCATATCTGTCAGTTGTTCAACCCCTATTCCATGTTTCCATGTTTATGAGGTACCATACAGAAGATGCACATGTGTTTCGTTTGGATTCTGTTGTATTAGATCATGATTTATCCCTTGAGGAGGAGCCAATTGCTATCCTAGACAGGCAAACTAGGAAGTTAAGGTAGGTGAGTATTGATTTAGTGAAGGTCCAGTGGAGACATCGCCCTATTGAGGAGGCTACTTGGGATGTCGAGTCTGATATGAGGCGTAGATACCCCCAGCTTTTTTCCGCTTCAGGTATTTTATTTGCTTTTTAGTTCAAGGACGAACTAGTATTTCATTGGTGGATAGTGTAACAACAATAGTTGTGATTCTTCTATTTTTATATGTTTTGACCATTTTTTACCTTTTTCATAGTTATTAAATGCTATTTCTGAGATGTAGGGATGGTTGACACGGTCCCCGATGCATTCAGAAGTGATTTGGGAGAGTTTGAGACTCTTAGAGGCTTTAAAAGTCATGAGTTTGACTTCGGTCAACATTTCATATTTCAAGCGCCAGATGGCGATTTTGACAGTTCCATTAGATTTGGAATGTCGATTTTGGGTTAGGAGCATAGCTAACTTGGGTCTCGAGCCTTTATTTTTCATTTCGACCCTTCATTCAGAAACTAGTTAAAATAAGCTTTTTGTCATGATCCAATTAACCAATTCGTGAGGGCACCTACTCTAATCCACCTAGATAGGAGAATCTTTACCACCCAATTCAAAATACATGCATAAACTATAAATAATTTTGATTAAAGACTTCAAAATCTGATAAATATTCAACCTTTCTCAAATTACAAAGGTTGATAGAAAAACCTTTCCCGAGACCTGGTCTAGTCACGTGCAAGAGCTTCTAATGTAGAAAAAGACAAACAGAAGACACATCTCTCACCGTAGGAATGAAAGGAGTAGAAGCTGCTGGAGATCACTATCCACGTCACCTGAGAAACAACAACTGATCTTGCAACCACACTATACCCCAAAAAGGGTATAGCAAGTGTAGCATCAGTACAAACAACAACTACCGGTAGGCATCATCAGTCGACCAAGGTTAAAGCACATAACATATAATATAGAAATTCGATATAAATCATGTACGTATAATGTGTCAGTTTAACTCCCCTCAGTCTATAGTTCATGCCATCACTTAATGTAAGTAACTTCAATTTTCCACTCAATACACCAGCCTTTAGATCTCCAACCTAGGCTAAATATGAATGCACACAACTTCACCGCCGAACTAGAACTACAAGGATTAACTTCCCAATTTTTCCTTAACCTTGTTCCAATATTCTGATTATGCATTAGCACCCTAGAAGTTAGGAACTCAATTAAGGTCATGAAAAATTAAGTAGTGAAACAACAACACCCGCCTACCCAATCTCAACAATATCAACCAGTAGATCAATAACCACAAACACATTTCAAGTAAGTTATATCCACTAAGAACACTTAGCATTTTCAACAACCACAAAGTTTGATCAAATACAAGTCAATTAGGCAACAACTCAAGTTAAGACCCTGAATATAAGCATAAACCAAGTCAACAAACCATGACTCCACAATAATACACTGACCATTAGGAAGTATTCTATTCAATTAAAATTTAGCTCAGACCACGCAAGGATCCAATTAAATTGACATGTAAGTAATCATGACCCCATTTATTCATGGAACCAATATATATATATATATATATATATATATATATATATATATATATATATATATATATATATATATATATATATATATATATATCAAGTGAACGGATAAACCTAGTCCACTCAAGGAACCAACATGTATAACAAGTAAACAGATAAGCCCGGTCCACTTAAGGAACTAGCATATATAAAAAGTAAGCAGATAAGCCCAGTTCACTCAAGGAACCAAATATAATAATCCAACACATAAACCAATTCGCTCAAGGAATCGTCACACTCACCAATACCTTATACATGCTAAGGGTCTTATTGTCTCCCACTTGCCATGATCTGTGGGGGATGAGTTCTGTCCATGTAAAGTACTAGTGTGGTACCCAAGCCAACTAGTGAATCATATATACTATATCGACGTGGTACCCGAGCTAACCAATTCCGTGATGATGTCCATTACCGGCTCATCTCACTATAATAATAATAAATTTCGTGAAGATGTCCAATTATCGGTGCATCCCACAATTAGCAGCAGATATTACAACAGTCACAAACACAATGAGAATAAACAATCACACTTGTACAATCCATAAGCCTTTAATATAACCTCATTATATGTGATTAACACTTAGGATATCATTTGACAATTTACTTTCTTTTAACATGCACTGTAACAAGTATTCGAAGAAAGAATTAGCATGCACACATAAAACAAGATGGGTTTTTAACTATCTTTAATCAACACCTACTGGTTCAGATGCAATCATTAAGTAAGTTTGCAAATATCACCACTTGCACCACAACATAGTCCTTATCCCGAAATACAATTATTTCATTATTCAACAATATTTATGAAAAATCATTTAGCATGTTCATTAGCTTCCCAAGCATAATCAAGTATTCATATTTACTAGCATGCAATTCAACAAATGACCAAGCATTTAGTTAAATCTGCTCATTTATAGCTAGTTAGCCTTAACTCAATTCATAATAACCATAAAATCATGAGAAGGCTTTAACATAGACTAATTCATCACCCAATGGCTCAACTATGATGACAATCTACCAATTCAACCAAATTTTCCAACCTATCCACTGAAATTCCTGCTTCACTACAAGGAGTTTACATCAACACCTTCCAATTTCAGAAAATACCATAATTACTAATTACTAGTTTTCACATCCCAGAGTCCAATATCCGGACACCAACATACATATAGTCTCATGAATGATTAAAGTCACCATATAATCCACAAAATCATCAAGATTTTCCCAAAATAATAATTAGACCAAATTAGATTCCTTTTATGTTCACATTTCGATTATTACCAATCATTCACCATGTCCGCAGGACTAAGTATGAATTACCCCATCAAACTACATTATAGATATGTAATTTCACCAAGATCCACTGCACATTAATCCTAGCCTACCTGGGCTCCAAGCTGCTGCAACAAGTAAGCTATACCACATATGATCTTCTTTCTTTTTCACCTTTCCTAAGGCTAAATCATCTAATAAACAATAAGAGCAATTGATCAATTACTCTTCAGATAAATACTTTAGAATCTTAAAGCCACAAATTCTATCCTCATTTATGGTGTATAACAATACTCAAGGGTCAATTGACCACTAACTAGCTCTATCATACTCAACCCATCTCCATTAATGGAGTTTTAAAACTAAAGGTCCCATTTTATTATAGAATTTAGGGTCCCCAACTATCAAAGTTCATGTTTTGAACCACAATTTCATACTTGAAAGAGTTAATTTACAATCTAAAATCAATTCTAGGTGAAAATACATATACCCATAGTTTTTTCCTGTAATTTTGTGAACCTAGGGTTCTAAACCACAAGAATTTCACCATAATTCTCCATTCTAATTATTTTAGAAGATGAATGGATTAATCATTGTTATAAAGGAGTAAAAATATTACCTCCACAAAGAATTTCCACCCTAACCTTGTGCAAATCGCCCTTTAAGGACTGGGGAATGAAATATTTGAGCTTATGGACTGAAACCAATCAAAATTAGCTTATAAACTTCTATTGTACAACTATAGAAGGTATATTCCCTCTATGATCCCACTACGGAGGCCTCAACTTTTTAGCATGGATAATATTCAGTAAAATGGATATAACTTTTTACTCACAAAGCGAATTAATGAATAGTTGGTTGCGTTGGAAAGAAGACTCAGAGATATTTAATTTGGTGGGTATTGAGCCCCATAAATCCTTATATTCTAGGAGGAGTTCTCATTTTAACTTGACCATAGTTTAAACTTAGCCCGAAACTAAATAGGTAAGGACACTTCCAACTTAACTTTGTGCAAGAGGTACTGTATTACCTTAATTCATAACAAATTCACTAACATACCAAGGAATTGATCATAACACTTATTATGAAAGAGATTCCTACACCGTTACTGCAAATGTTTTCAGTAACAATGGAATGGGTTGTTATATTAGATACCAATTTACCATCCAGTCGTCCCTGAATGGGCATTGGGTGAAGAGAAGAATGAAGTTGGAATTAGAAAGACACTACTTTTAGAGTTAATCAAATTGCACCTTACCTACTCACTCATTATTATTTATTAACTAAACCATATTTACACCCAACCTCCTTACCTAGGCTTTTTAAGACAAGAAGATGTTGAACCAAACCTTTACATATGAATTAGTTATATCTCTCACAGAGGTCTAAGAATGAAACCTTGATAGTTCATGATGGGACAACATCTAAACTCGAAGTAATCTGAAGAGTTACTATATCGAGCCAACTATAGTGCCACTGACCATTATTGATCGCTATGCAGCTATAGTATCCATATGGTAGCATCCTACCTCCCAGTATAGCGGGATAGGTGAGGTAGAAACTTGGGATTTTTTCCAATTTTGCCATTTTCACAACATAATACACAGATTTCAACATCCCGTGCTAACCCCTTTATGTTAAACACCATATCTAGAGTTCTACTGACCCGAACTCCATTCTAAAAGTTTCTATGGGATACTTCCCTTACCCATCATGATATCACCTTAATTTCATATAACACTATACCTTGAGACACCAAATATCTCTAAACCACACAACACTGGATTTCTATTGTAACCTACCCTAGCCGGAGACTTTTATCAACTCTCATCCTAGGAAAAACTCTATCCAGACACTCACACCCTAACCAATGCTATAACAAGTATAAAGGAATCAAATTTATTTAATAGTAGAAAAATTACCTAACGACAGTTTCATTAGAATCGTAAAAAGTCCCATTATCAACATACAAATCGAACTGCATAGAATTTGTTTTTACTGTTTCTTACAAGAATAGGAGCAATGCAATAGACAATAAATAGTGTAAAACAAAAAAATACATGTAGAAAATCAAATAAAAAAATCTAAAGACATGGTGGGATTGAGAGTCTTTAGTGAACCTAGCGAGAATTATAAATTAAATCCAAAAACAAAATACAAAATGAAGGGTCGACATTTTAAAGAAGAAAATGGATATTCATAGATATGAGTATTAATGAGAGAAAGATTGATAGATTAACTCAATTAATGAACTGACCTGATAATTAAAAGAAGATGATGGAAGAACAATTGATGGGTCTTCGTTGTGGAAAGTGATAAAATCCCATGGCGATTGATTGAGTTGGAAAACTTGGAAATATTTCATCGGAAAAATCTTTGCATGCTTTCTTATTCTCATGACTGCTCTAAACTACAAGTATTTTCTTAAATTCAAAAATACTTCCTCTCTCTTATATATACTCTATATCTATCAACATTCTTTTTTGAACCTTAATTTATTATATGCACTACACTTTAAAACTTACAAGTTTTATACCGAGGAAACGAAACTTGGAGGTGTAATGAGTTCAATCGAATTCTCTTATCATAAAAATTGTGCATTGCCATAGAGTCAACTATCAATTTTAGTTAGAGGTGCCCATCTCCAAATTATTATATCTTTAATAGATTTTTCGATATTATTATAGGATCTAACATTAAGTTAGGGAGTTACTGGGAATCCGTACCCACTACCGTAGATCCATCCCTTGCCCTTTATTAAAAAACTCTAAAATAGGTAAAATTGTCATTTAGTATTTTTCAAAAATGACTATTTAATAATATCAGCGTCAATTGACATTACACATAATTCATTCTTATACTCTATTTTATGCACTTTGTTTTTATTAATGTAAGACTCACGTGCAATGCACGTATTCTAAACTGGTAAACAAAATAAATTGTTGAAATTAAAATGGAATCAAATTGATTTAGTAGTTGAAAAATTACCTCACGACAGTTTCATTAGAATCATATAAGGTTTCATTATCAGCAAACCGATTGAACTGCATAGAAAAAAAAATTATTACTTCTTAAAAAGAACATGAGCTATGCAATAGACAATAAATAGGGTAAAATAGAAAAATGCATGCAGAAAATCAAATAAAAAAGGTTAAAGACATGGTAGGATTAAGATTCTGTAGTGAACCTAGTGAGAATTATAAAGAAAATCCTAAAACTAAAAAAAAAAACTAAATGAAGGGTCGACATTTTATATAAGAAAATGGGCATTCATACATCTGAGAATTAATGAGAGAAAGATTGATAGATTAATTCAATTAATGAACTAACCTGATAATTATAAGAAGATGATGGCGGAACAAGTGATGGGTCTTACTTAGGGAAAGTGATGACATCCCATGGCGACTGATTGAGTAGGCAAGCCTGGATATATTTCATAAGAAAAATCTTTGCATGCTTTCTTATTCTCATGTATGCTCTTAACCATAAGTATTTTCTTAGCTCCAAAAGGATTTTCCTCACTCTTATATATACTTTATATCTATCAACATTCATATTTAAACTTTAATTTATTATATGTACTACAGTGTAAAATATAAATTTTTTTATATCGAGTAAACGAATCTTAGAGGTGTAATGAGTTCATTTGCATACTCTTCTAATAAAATCATACATTGCCATGGAGCCAACTATCAATTTTTGTTATGGATGCACATCTCCAAATGCTTATATCTTTCACAGATTTTTTGTTATAATTATAGGATCTCAAAATAAGTTAGGGAGTTCCCGAGAACTCCTATCCACTACCGTTGATCCGCCCCTTGCCCCTCATTTAAAGACTCTACAATAGACAAAATTATTGTACACTATTTTTCTTAAGTTATTATTTAATAATATCAGCGTCGACTAACATTACACATAATTTATTCTAATTCTCTATTTTATGCACTCTTTTATAAACGAAAGACTCACGTACAACACACGTGTTCTAATCTAGTAATGAAAATAAAATATTGAAGTTAAAAAAAGGAATCAAATTGATTTAATAGTCAAAAAATTATCTCCCCGCCATTTCGTTAGAATCATAAAGGGTATCATTATCAGAATTTTGATTGAACTATTGATAATGTTCAAATTATACCCCAAAGGTATAAGCGGTCGTTGTCAATACAATTACCCAACTTAGAGTCGAGGTCGAATCCACAAGGAATGAATGCGCTAGCTTTCACCTCTAAGTGTCAAAAGCAACTAGAGATAGCACATGATGCTATAAAAATAATGCATAAAAGTAAATGGGGGATATAACTTATCAAGTTGTAATTGTCAAAACAATTGTAGTTTGAAATACACAATTCAAGGATTAGAGAAATAGAGTTGAAATCAAGTGTAATACGGGACTTGTGTTTTTTCCATCGTAATAGTGAAATAATTTATGGGTAATTGAATATTTGTCTAGATTTAGCGAAAAGTTATGGGTAGGCTAAATTATAAGTACTTAGTGTTGATTTGTCAATCAAACGCCAAGATAACACAAGTGGGTTCTTTCGAACACTTCACAAGTATATCTATATAACCAATGTAATACCTCAATTAGTGTCCTTATGTCTAAGAGACACTATTAAATGATAAATATCAAGTTATTGTTCACTCCCATTCCTCACCCTCATCCCCTTTGTCAATGATGATGAGAGCTCTAGGGTTAATTAGAGTTTGCAACCTCTAATTTTAAATCGAAAACATGGAATGGGGATAAAACCCACAACAATTATCTATTTATCATCTTACTCAAGCATAACCCCAAGCAAAGAAATTAGTTACTCATGGAAAGAGAAAGAGGAAAATCACCCAAGTTCTCCTCCCATTGTTCCCTTGAATCCAAGATTATCTCAAGATTTAAGATCTTAATTTAATACAAAGCCAAAAGAAAGTAACAAATTCACTCTTAGGGTTTCAGTCTATTTTCTCAAGCATCAAAAAAGGCAAAAACTTCCATTCTAGAGCTGAAAAATCCCTTTTAAACCCCCAAATTTATTTTCCCAAAAAAATTACGAAATTGCCACCGCATTGGTCACCTGCTGGCGCAGGTGCAAGCGCAGGTGGGTGGCCTGCGCCCGCAGGCTCTTCATCACAGACTCCACTGGCTCGCCTAGACTTGCCACCTGCGTGCGCATCTCAAGCTCATGCATGCGCAGGAGGCTTCGCAGCTTCCTAAATGTCGGTTTTAAGCTCCTTTTCAACACTTCTCACATCCCTATTGACTCGTGTGGATAGCTCGACCTCATATTCACTCATTACTTGCATAAAAGAGTTATATAACATGAGAATTGCATCAAATCAATGCAAAATAAGAGATAATTTAAGCTTTAACGTGTTAAGAAGTTGGTAAAATGTCAACTTATCAACCCCCCAAACTTAAACTATTGCCTGTTCTTAAGTAATCGAGAAGGTTCAAAGTGAAAATAAAAGGGTGCTCTTAACTATAAAGCAACCAAAAGGGACTACGCTGGACAATTAAGACTATAAAGTTCAATCGGTTCCTCTAACAAGTCATGGAAAACAAGTAAATCACGCTTTCCTTTTCAAGAGCCAATTCTCATCAAACAAGAGTGTAGGAAATCAACAAGTAAACAAATTTCAAGTTGAGATGCTTCTCAAGGTGTGACACAAGATTTTCAAAAATTACCTCATTTTCAATTTGTGATTTGTCTTGCTCATTTTACCTAACTGAAAGTAAGACATCACCCTCCACTTCATGGTATCAATGCCTCTCACTTATAAAAGGTTGATCCACTCACACAAAATAATGTAATTCAGAAGGACCATAAAGATCGAAGGAACTTTCACTCACTCTCACAAAGAAATTCAAGTGCAACAAGTAGAACCATAGGCTTTCCCTTTGTGTTATTCGCCACTAATGAGGACCTACAAGGTTTAAAGTCATCAAGGACTTGTGGGCACTGCTGAAGGTTAAGGTGAGGGAAAGGATTTATGGATCAAGTGACTCAAATATCCCTCTAAACACAATCACTTTATCACTTTTTGGGCTCACTTTGTTTAAGTTTTCCATATTTTTCGGCCCTACTTGCTTGGCCTTTGCTATATTTTATTTCTAACCTCCTTTTTCTAACCATTCGAATGAGCTTCCCTCTTCATTTACTTTTCCGACTCTTTCAAGAGACCTTTTTTAGTCCTTAGCTATTCATGCCCCTCATTTATTTTTGCAACCTTTTTCACTTTTCTAGAATCATTCTAAGGGCTAAGCTCTATATTTTTAATTACAAACACCTTTCTTGCTCTTATGAAGTACTAATCAAATAACCAAGCATATACCTCTCTTAAAAATCTTACACATCTCCTTTCCCCCTTAAACTTTGGTTTTGAGCTCAACTCAATTATTCTCACAAGCATGCCTCTCCACACTTAGGCATTTGCCTACATTGGCCATCGTTAGAACCATACGATGTGTTTACGGAGGTTGGGTGACAAAAGAAGGATTTGGAAAAGGCAAAAGTAGGGTGTCATATTATGGTTATCTTTAAGGAGAGAATGAAAATAGAAAGAGGCTCAAATGGGTTAACTAGGTACAAATGCCAAGGTGGGATTTAGGTTAAGTGACTGTTCAAGAATGGCATCGGTTCATTCTCCAAACCAAGCTTGGTCCAAGATTTTGCCTTGAATACACGTGGGGCAAGTTCTATACTATCATGTATGCACAAGGATTGATCAAAAACCTCACCACACCAGGCATTTTATTTCTTAAAATAGAAAGCGAGTCTTCCTACCAATTCGAGTAAATGAACTTGACAAACTACTCCGAGTCAGAGACTTTTCTTTTGTGAAGAAGGAGCCAAAAACTGAATTAGAAGGTCGTAACTCAAGAGAAAGCTTGTAATCACTTTGCTCTTTTCTTTTAAAAAACCATTTTCAAAGACTATTTTACCTTTCACAACTCATTTTGTATGCCACGACAAATTTTGGAGGGTACTTTTTGAACTTTTTCAACCACTACTTGACTCTAATTTAAGTCAATGGGTATTTCCCCTAAGAATGTCGCCCGAATCATCTATCGTGGGGGAGTACGACTCAGTTCGACAAATAAAACAAAATGAAAAGAAAGAAAATGCTCCTTGGGAAAGAACCAAGTTTTGAAGAAAACCCTTGGAGTTTATTTAACACATATAGACACGAGGCGACAAGAAAGATACGCATATTTAAAATAGACATCACCCAAACAAGAATCAATATCAGAACAATGACATTTGGGTCTCAACTAATAACAAGCACATACTATGGCCCTGACAAGGGAAATATCAAAATCAAAATCATAAAGATGGCCCATCAAGGGCAATATCCAAATCAAAATCATAAAGATGGCCCGGCAAGGGCAATATCTGTATCAACAAGATCAACAAGCCAAAGAAGGCCTGAGAAGGGTAATATCCTAATAATATCATAAAATGAAATAATATTACAGACCATAAAATGTCCCCCACCCCCACCCCCCAACTAAAGAATATTGCATTGTCCCCAATGCAACAACATAGAATGAGAAAAAAGGATGTGGAAAAATCCCTGAGGCACACTAGGTGAACGGATCCATGTCATGTGATTACTGCACTACGGCTGTAATAGTAGGAGCCTCCACTGATTGGGCTTCTGTAACTGCAATTGAGGGGATAAGTACCTCCTCAGGAGGCTGAGATCTAGAACCAGCACTAACTATCCTCGCATGCTACTCCTCAATGGATTTTCGCTTGGCCAGCTCTACCTGTTGGGACTCAGAAAGCCCTATGCTAAAATCAATCCCTGTCTCCTCTCCCATATGATAATACCCGAACAAGTCAGTAAATAGTAAAATTGGTCTAGTCTCAGCCTGTGGAATGGTAATCTGGGCGTCATCAAAAGTAAAGGATGGTTGGATCGACTGAACCTCTGAACGCAGACTATCAAGGTCAGTCCACAAAGTAGTAACCGCCTCACTATCCCCTCTAGCCTCAACCGCGGATAATCTCCGCTCATAGTCGAACATTTACGCACGTAGAGGCCCAAGACTCCTCTCAATAGCCACCTGAAAGAAATGAGGGATACCAACCACCAAGCAAGATATGGAACTGTCGTTTGCGAAGGTTATAGCTGCAACCTTAGCAAATATCAGTGTAGAAGATCGTGGAGGCTGGGTAGACTGAGTAGTGCGTGAAGGAGGTGGTGCCTGAAGGAGATAAATAACCGAAGTAGTTTCACTATAGATTGGTGGAGCATCAGATGCATGTGAAGTCATAGGGGAAGAACTAGTGCCTTCGACAGTGGGTACCTCTCCCAAGGAAGAATCAAAGACCTTACTAATATTTCTTTTTATTCCCACCAGATTGTTAGCATCTTGACTAGTATGAATATCAATAACTCCCGTACATTTTATTTTATTTTCAATCTTGGGGAATAGAGGAACCTTATAAACAACACATAAGGTGGAGATAAGAGCATGAAAAGGTAGCAAAGTGCCCACTTGTTTTGATCTGAGCTTGATCACTTCGGCAATAATCTCTCCCGGATTGACATCTAATCCATCCATAATGCACCCCACCATGATAGCCCTTTTGATGGTGACTTCTTGATCATTAGTGAAGGGAAGCAACTAATTGCCTACAAAGCCAAGTCAATGCTTGGGTTGAATAGAAAGGTCCCTCCTTTTGATCTGTCCTACTCCATTTACCCAAAGAGGAAGGCCCTTTGCAATTATTTGGGCAACCCATGGAAAATGAACACACACCTCTAGCACCCACTTCTTGCTTTCAATCCCAGGTGCGTACTCGCAACCAAACAAGAGCTTGTTCATCGTGGAGGTGGAGCAAGGCACCTCTACTCCTCTAACAAGTACGCTGGGTAGACAAAATTAGTCTGTCATTGGTGGTTTGTACTTGTGTTGGTTGTGTCAGATAACATAAGAGGCATAGAATTCTCTGACAAGAGCAGGATAATAAACCTCGAGAGAAGACTCAGGGTTAATAGGTGTGAAGACTTCCCATCCTACTTGTTCACTTTCCTTATGATATCCGAAAAGAGATCGTGAACCCTTAAAGCTAATCACTTTTTTTGGATTGAGACCCCGAGTGTAAACCCATTCATCATATAGTTCACACATTTCCTCGACTACAAATCTGATTTTGTCAACATCATTAGCTAATACCCCTGAAAGATCAAGTGTGCTTTGAATATCGGGGATGCTAAGAGTTTTTTGCTGTGTCGATGTCTTTTTCTTAGAGGTAGTAGCTATAGCCTTTCCTTTGGCTTTGGTGTTATACTTGTTCGCACCCCTCAGCATTGATTTCCGTTGAGTCATCCCTAAAGAGAACACAAAAGAACCAGACAAAATAAAAAAAGATAAAGGCTAAAACATGTTTTTGGCTTTTTTCTGTATAAAAGAAAAATAAAACTATGCTAAATGAGGTAGATGCAAGGAAAAATATTATATGAAACCACATCGGAGTAAATAAGTACAACTAAACATCAAATGCTACCCACTTTTCCTTGAAGTGCACAATCAACCAATGACCCTCACATGTACAAAAATGATGATTTTCCCTTAAGAATGGCATCAATCGATCTATCATAGGGCAAATTATGCATTCTTTTCATGGTCGACCAACCTTAATAACACATATCACTAACATGAATCACCGGTTATGTTCCGTCATCAATGACTTTAATGAAGGGTCAAATGATGCCCCACAATTACATTTATCAACCATTTGAAGCAATCAAGTTACAAACTCCTCATGCTAATTACAACAAACACATGGTGTGCATCATAAAGTGTACAAATGAAATAAGGAGCATGTCACTTGAAAATCATTCAATTCACACTTCTCAACTACAAACACTATAACTAGTCATTTATTTATGGAATAGTGCTCAAAATAAGCTCAAGAAACCTTGACTAATTCTCTTAGATCACCCATAAAAGAAAACATCAAGAAATGCTCATGAAGGAATTTAATCAAACACATGGGGTGCATAAACTTGGGTACTCAAGAATTCCCCATTTGGCATATAAATCATCACACCCAATTCAACTACTCCACAGAAACATCAATAATACACCAAAGGAAGTTCATATTAATCAACTAACTCCTCACAATAATCTAGCCTAAAACATGATTCACTATTTTAGCCCAAGAGTTTTTTTAAAAGAAATTAGAACAAGTGAACTTACCAAACTACGAGAATATGCAAAGTAATGACAACATAATTTGAAGATTAGGGACTCAGTAGTTGTATTTAGTGTAGTATGAATATCTTCTTTGAAATTAATTGTGAAATAGATGAAGTGTGAAGAAAGAGAAAATTTGAGAATAGAGAGAGTGTTAATCGGTCCTCTTTTTTTTTGTTTTGGTATGTGATGTGGGTTTAAAAATATAGGGATATGAGTTATAAATGGGTCAACCTGTCACGCCCCAAACCCCATTGAGGCGTGATTTGTACCCGAAGCAGATGTGGCCCGAGAGAACCAATCTTTACTCAAGTACTTTCGTATGCATATCCTCGTATGATCATCATTATGTCTCATGCAACTATGCGGAATCCATGGAAGACATGTTATATATGAAACTTGGCCGTTATGGCCATCAATTCAAAATGAACATACATCTTTTACATTCATCTTCCCACATACGTCTACAAAGCCTCTAATAATTACATGAACATAACCAACCTAAAGTCGGGATAAGTCCCCGCTGTAAATAACATTTACAATACCAAAAATAAATGTACATATGACTCAGAAAGCCCCGAATCAACTGGAGCTCACCAATGATCCACGGATAACTCGTAGCCTACAGTGGAGGTCTACCTGTGCCTGCAGCAAGTAAGGTAAATTCCCCAAGAGGGGTCAGTACGAAGAATGTACTGAGTATGTAAGGCTCTTATGAAACTTCATTATATGTAATAACAACAATGGAAACAATATAGGAGAACTAGTCAAAGCGGATAAACCCTCATTCTGAATGTGAAACCATGTGCCTTACATTTATTATATTCCTTACTTACATTCGTCATCTTTATTAGTCATCCACCTTATTGGTGGTTTATTATGATCATCCACCTTTTGGTGGGCATCCACTTTATTGTGGGTAGTCATCCACTCTTGGGTGGGCATCCACTTTATTGTGGGTAGTCATCCACTCTTTGGTGGGCACCCACTTTATTATGGGTAGTCATCCACTATTTGGTGGGCATCCACTTTATTGTGGGTAATATTAGGGTCTGCTCGAGCTAGGCTTATGTGCCCCTTTGAGTCGTCCCATTTCTCATTACTTTCTTCCTTTAATTTTGAGAGATTCACACCTTTACTTGCGAGAGATTGATTCATTTACTTATGAGAGATTAACATATTCACTTTTGAGAGATTGATATGTTCACTAATGAGAGATTGACACATTGAGGATCATGACATGATTTGAAGCACACATAACTTACTTCACTCCTTGACTTTATGGGATTGATATCTTAAATTGTGAGGGATAGATATATTAGCTCGCACCTTACCTCTTTATTACTCTTATGAGATCTCACGAGATTGGTACCTTTACACATATGAGATATTGGTACAAACATAATCATGATATTAGACTTTGGAACATGACTTGGTTGGAAAATACTTTTCAAGCATAGATAGATTATCTTTATATCTTACTCTCTTGAGATAGTTCTTTTAGAAATTACAATGTCAAGACATCTTTGGAACCTCAGTCAATAAATAAGAGTTATATGAATCATCATTCATCTAAGAGTAGGACACATGTGAATAGCAAGATATAACAATCGTAGTTGGAATTCTATAGAACCCTCATGGAATGTAACACTTTTGGAACCTTAGGATAATGATCCATATCATCTAATGAACATGAGTCAACCAATGTACATGAGCCATATGATTCACCATTGACCTAGGAGTAACACTAGTCAACTACTGAATACGGAATACCTTAGAGCATTTCGAAATCGAATGAGTACTATGACAATGTGAACACCATATGCTGCAGAAGGATATAGAAGAGTAACCTTAAATACCTTGTTGTCTCACTATGAATACACAAGCCTATATGGGGATACAATAGTCCAGCTTCCTCTTTTATGTTTCACTCTACAACAAAAGTATATATCAGAGCTTACATTAGCAACTAGTTACTATACCAACGTACAAGACGACAATGAATTATGTGACTACCACATAACATCATGTCATCCCTTACAATACAATCCAATACATTTCCATATCAACAACACCATAACATTACACACATTGACCAAAAGATCACACATCAATAGCATTTCACACCACACTTACCCTTTACGCTTTTCTCTTTACCATTATGTTACCATTCCATCAAAATTACTCCTTTATAACAACATATGAACAACCATACATAATTAATACAGTACAATTTACCCCCATACTATACTTTAAAGTCATTAAAACAACATCACAAGTTGATAATTACATCCAAAGAGGGTATAGGGGCCTTCGGGGGTCGACTAGGGACGAAAACATACAAAACCGGATCTGGGGGTGACCTGCGCTGCCACCTGCACCCGAAGGTGGCTGATTTTCGCGCGCGTATTCCCTTTGGCAGCAGCCAGTGGCATCCACATTGGCATCTGCGCACGCAGGTGCCTCCGTCTGCGAAGGCGGATGCCCATTTTGGTACGAAATGGTCTCTTTGGGTATTTTAATGCAATGAATGTTCCATGATCATAAATAAACTTATTTTAACATATTTTTGATCATCTTAGATGCCAAAAATCAGCCATGGTCTAACAACACACATAAACATCACCAAAACGACACTTTCTTTTCAATCCGTCACCAAATCCATGACCAAATTTACAACAACCATTCCAAACATTATACACAAGGATAAAACAAGGTAAGATCATAGTCACATCTCACATATAAATATTGAATCCATCAAGTTCATTTCCTTCAAGATCACAAGTCCATGTTCAAGTTTTCAAGACAAAACCATCCTCTGATTTAGCAAATATGTAATATTACATACATAGTGAATTCTCAATACATCACCAACATAACCAACATCATATAAGCACATTCTCATGCATATAACATATTAAAATATCATAATAAACACTTACCGAGCCTTACAAGTTGAGGATCTTGGCCAAAGGAATGACTTAGGGTTTGTGTGAGAGAGGAATGCTTGAGAGAATTCTAGAAAAAGGCATGTGTATTGTTGTTGAATAAAATATGATTTTTATCTTGCCTTATATGGTATTAAATGGTTATACTTATCCAATTTAATGCATGGTGGCTTGGTCAAACACAAGAATGGATCTTTTCCACATTTGGGCCATGTCTTCCTTGTAGTTTTTGGGCCTCATTTGAGCCCAATGATACAAGAATCATGTAACCCCCAACAAATTTTGTGTATAATTCCTTATATACAATAGGTCCCTCAATTCACTCTTATCCATCTCTTGGCATTAAATGCATAGTTGATTAGTCAAATGGAAGATTGGATCATGTTTTGCCCCATTGGGCCAAGTCTTTTGCTCTTGTATTGGGCCTCATTTGGCCCAATGGATCATGACTCATTAATACCCAACAAATTAATGTCTAATTCATCAAATCTCTCATGTTTAACTAATTCCATAAGTGTACACGTAGTTGTATAGATTCGACAACATACGGGTGTTTCACCTCCTACAAAGGTCTAATCCCACGTACTAGGCCCAATATCAATTATCTCATCACTATTTTTGACTCTCAACACTTAAGTAACTGTTGTTCAACGTCGTCACATAGGGTTGGGAAGGTACGGGGTGTTACATTCTCCCCCCCTTAGGAATATTCATCCTCGAATGTTAACGATGTCGCTTCAATTACAACAAATGCATCTCCATATTAGCCTACACATATATAGACACTTAAGGCTCATAGATACTTACTTATTATTGGTCCACTTCAACATTTTGAAATTTTTATTCCATTTGAATCAAATATAGATGTGTCTACTTCATCCTCTTTTTGTTTTTCAACCTCTCATGCGATCTCTTCGACTTGTTGATTTCTCCAAAGAACTTTTACTGAAATTACGTATTTATTTAGTAACCTTCACACTTGTCGGTTTAGATTAACCATAGATGTCTTTTCCTAGTGATATTCTTCGAACTTTATATATGTCCAATGGGAACAATACGAAAGGAAACTCCTATACGCTTTCAACAATTTCACATGGCACGTTGTATAGGGCAACCCCCCCTTTTTATTTACCAACAGGTGGAGATAGTTCAAGCGACTTAACTAATGACCCCGGTGTCTCATTAGCTTTTATAGTAATCAATGAAGTGATATACAATAGGGTATATGTATCATTTAAAAACATGGATAATATAACTGTATCTCCACTAGGAGATGCCTCCTCATCTGGCCGGTCCACTAAAGCATAGGTGCGGTTATGAGTTCCCCTGGAACTAGCTGCTCCTCTAGCACCTCTACCTCGACCAGCAGGTCGTACACCAGATGACGATGCCCCGACGACTGACCCCGTAGGTCATGCCATACTACCCGTGTCTTTTTGTAGACACTCTTTCGTCAGATGTCCCAACATACCGCACCGCAAGCAAGCATTCGGTCCATACCAGTGTTCGCCTGAATGAAACTTCCCACAATGCTGGAACAGTTGACGAGAAAATCTTTCTTTTTGTGAACCTCGACCCATACTGCTTTGCCCTGCATAACTACCTCTAGATCCTCGAAATTATGATGAAATATCTACTGTAGCGAAGAAAATAATGGTCTAGCCGGTCGATGAGAACTCCGAGGCCTAGATCTTCCTTGGGACCCCATATACTGTCCCATAGGTCTAGCCCTCTTTGAAGGCACCCTTTCAGATTCATGTAACCTCCTTCGTTGCTTCTGATCTTCCATCTTTTGTGCAAAGGCCTAAATTCTGGCGATGTCTATATCTCTATTCAAAGAAGCAATAGTGCAGTCCCTTACCAAGTATGGCTCCAGTATATCCACATATCGATGGACTCTATCTTCCATTGTGGCCACTACATTTGGGGCATATCGAGCCAAGGAATTAAACTGAAGACTGTATTCTCTAACACTCATATTTCCCTGATGGAGATTTAAAAATTGGTCTGCACGAGCTTGTCGGATCTCATATGGGAGGTAGTGATCAAGAAAGGCCGTTTTAAATTCCTCCCAGCTAGATGGAAGTACATCCATACCCCTCGATCTTTTTCCAATCTTCATACTATAATATAGCTTCACCTTTCAATCTATAGGCCGCAAGTTCAACTGTTTTTATACCAGTTACGTGCATGACTTCTAGGGCCCTTTGAATTTGATCTACAAAGTCTTGTGGATCTGCTTTCGAATCTGACAGTAAATATGGGAGGGTCCAATTTTAGGAAGTCCTGTGTACGCCGACTAGCTGCTCTAGCCGCTTCATCTTCGTTTATCATCGGACCAGTTAGTCCCTGTGCTTGTGCAGCAACTAGATGTGTCAACATATGTACTGCACTCCTCAAATCCTGATCAGTAGTCTTCCTTGGTGGTTTTGCAGGTACTTTCCTACCTCTTGGCACTTCTGGATATGGAAAGGTAGGAGAAGACCGCGATGCAATTTCAGCATCAGCTCCACCTTGACTAGCTTGGTCAGGTGGTGATCTACTCATTCCTTCACCGGCAGGCATGTCTACCTGCTTACCTTTACCTCAACCTCTTCTCGTGATTGTCAAGTTTACTATACCAAAGAAAACAATCACCATGGTCAGATACAATTCAACTTACAACACCGTCTCTATTGCACGATCTAGAATGAAGAAAAGAAACAACATCCTAAATGCCCCATAGCCTCCTACTTATAAATGTGGCGCGCAACACATCCATAAGTAAGACTCTACTCAAACACGGCTTTGTAGACACCCTTAGAACGACCTGCTCTGATAACACTTTTGTCACGCCCCAAACCCCATTGAGGCGTGATTGGCACCCAAAGCCAATGTGGCCCGAGAGAACCAATCTTTACTCAAGTACTTTCGTATTCATATCCTCGTATGATCATCATTATGTCTCATGCAACTATGCGGAAGCCATGGAAGACATGTTATATATGAAACTTGGCCGTTAGGGCCATCAAGCCAAAATGAACATACATCTCTTACATTCATCTTCCCACATACGTCTACAAAGCCTCTAATAATTACATGAACATAACCAACCTAAAGTCGGGACAAGTCCCCGTTGTAAATAACATTTACAATAACTAAAATAAATGTACATATGAATCGAAAAGCCCCGAACCAACTGGAGCTCACCAATGATCCGCGGATAACTCGTAGCCTACAGTGGAGGTCTACCTGTGCCTGCAGCAAGTAAGGTAAATTCCCCAAGAGGGGTCAGTATGAAGAATATACTGAGTATGTAAGGATCTTATGAAACTTCATTATATGTAATAACAATAATGGAAACAATATAGGAGAACTAGTCAAAGCGGATAAACCCTCATTCTGAATGTGAAACCATGTGCCTTACGTTTATTATATTCCTTACTTACATTCGTCATCTTTATTAGTCATCCACCTTATTGGTGGGTTCTTATGATCATCCACCTTTTGGTGGGCATCCACTTTATTGTGGTAGTCATCCACTCTTGGGTGGGCATCCACTTTATTGTGGGTAGTCATCCAATCTTTGGTGGGCATCCACTTTATTGTGGGTAGTCATCCACTATTTGGTGGGCATCCACTTTATTGTGGGTAGTATTAGGGTCCGCTCGAGCTAGGCTTATGTGCCCCTTTGAGTCGTCCCAGTTCTCATTACTTTCTTCCTTTAATTTTGAGATATTCACACTTTTACTTGTGAGAGATTGATTCATTCACATATGAGAGATTGACATATTCACTTTTGAGAGATTGATATGTTCACTTATGAGAGATTGACACATTGAGGATCATGACATGATTTGAAGCACACATAACTTACTTCACTCCTTGACTTCATGGTATTGATATCTTAAATTGTGAGAGATAGATATATTAGCTCGCACCTTACCTCTTCATTACTCTTATGAGATCTTACGAGATTTGTACCTTTACACATATGAGAGATTGGTACAAACATAATCATGATATTAGACTTTGGAACATGACTTGGTTGGAAAATAATTTTAAAGCATAGATAGATTCTCTTTATATCTTAATCTCATGAGATAGTTCTTTTAGAA
Organism: Capsicum rhomboideum; assembly: GCA_031232105.1. Taxonomy (NCBI): domain Eukaryota; kingdom Viridiplantae; phylum Streptophyta; class Magnoliopsida; order Solanales; family Solanaceae; genus Capsicum; species Capsicum rhomboideum. The sequence goes on from CP124716.1 coordinate 45,291,477, forward strand.
ATTACAACGTCAAGACATCTTTGGAACCTCAATCAATAAATAAGAGTTAAGTGAATCATCATTCATCTAAGAGTAGGACACATGTGAATAGCAAGATATAACAATCGTAGTTGGAATTCTATAGAACCCTCATGGAATGTAACACTTTTGGAACCTTAGGATATTGATCCATATCATCTAATGAACATGAGTCAACCAATGGACATCAGTCATATGATTCACCATTGACCGATGAGTAACACTAGTCAACTACCGAATACGGAATACCTTAGAGCATTTCGAAATCGAATGAGTACTATGACAATGTGAACACCATATGCTGCAGAAGGATATAGAAGAGTAACCTTACATAACCTGTCGTCTCACTACGAATACACAAGCCTATATGGGGATACAATAGTCCAGCTTCCTCTTTTATGTTTCACCCTACAACACAAGTATATATCGGAGCTTACATTAGCAACTAGTTACTATACCAACGTACAAGACGACAATGCATTATGTGACTACCACATAACGTCATGTCATCCCTTAAAATACAATCCACTACATTTTCATATCAACAACACCATAACATTACACACATTGACCAAAAGATCACACATCGATAGCATTTCACACCACACTTACCCTTTACGCTTTTCTCTTTACCATTCTGTTACCATTCCATCACAGTTACTCCTTTCTAACAACATATGAACAACCATCCATAATTAATACAGTCCAATTTAGCCCCATACTATACTTTAAAGTCATTAAAACAACATCACAAGTTGATAATTACATCCAAAAAGGGTATAGGGGCCTTCGAGGGTCGACTAGGTACGAAAACATGCAAAACCGGATCTGGGGGTGACCTGCGCTGCCACCTGCACCCGCAGGTGGCTGAGGTGCACGCGCAGATTCCCTATGGAAGCAGCCAGTGGCATCCACATTGGCATCTGCGTACGTAAGTGCCTTCGTCTGCGGGGGCGGATGCCCGTTTTGGTACGAAATGGTCTCTTTGGGTCTTTTAATGCAATGAATGATACATGATCATAAATAAACTTATTTTAACATATTTTTGATCATATTAGATTCCAAAAATCAGCCATGGTCTCACAACACACATAAACATCACCAAAACGACACTTTCTTTTCAATCCGTCACCAAATCCATGACCAAATTTACAACAACCATTCCAAACATTATACACAAGGATAAAACAAGGTAAGATCATAGTCACATCTCACATATAAATATTGAATCCATCAAGTTCATTTCCTTCAAGATCACAAGTCCATGTTCAAGTTTTTAAGACAAAACCATCCTCTGATTTAGCAAATATGTAATATTACATACATAGTGAATTCTCAATACATAACCAACATCATATAAGCACCTTATCATGCATATAACATATTAAACCATCATAATAAACACTTACCGATCCTTACAAGTTGAGGATCTTGGCCAAAGGAATGACTTAGGGTTTGTGTGAGAGAGGAATGCTTGAGAGAATTCTAGAAAAAGGCATGTGTATTGTTGTTGAATAAAATATGATTTTTCTCTTGCCTTATATGGTATTAAATGTTCATACTTATCCAATTTAATGCATGGTGGCTTGGTCAAACACAAGAATGGATCTTTTCCACATTTGGGCCATGTCTTCCATGTGGTTTTTGGGCCTCATTTGGGCCCAATGATACAAGGATCATGTAACCCCAACAATTTTTGTGTATAATTCCTTATATATATATAGGTCCCTCAAGTCACTCTTATCCATCTCTTGGCATTAAATGCATGGTTGATTAGTCAAATGGAAGATTGGATCATGTTTTGCCCCATTGGGCCAAGTCTTTTGCTCTTGTATTGGGCCTCATTTGGCCCAATGGCTCATGACTCATTAATACCCAACAAATTAATGTCTAATTCATCAAATCTCTCATGTTTAACTAACTCCATAAGTGTACATGTAGTTGTATATATTCGACAACATACGAGTGTTTCACCTCCTACAAAGGTCTAATCCCACGTACTAGGCCCAATATCAATTATCTCATCAATATTTTTGACTCTCAAAACTTGAGTAACCATTGTTCAACGTCGTCACGTAGGGTTTGGAAGGTATGGGGTGTTACATAACCTGGGTTGGTTCGACCCAATAATTTAATTACAAGGGTAGGAACTCCAAGACTCACTTACTCCCTATCATGCGCACGCATGTAGGGGGATGTGTGCATAGCTTGGACTTTAATAGTTGAGCAGAATACCTAACGTAGTACTGGTCACTTGAGTTAGCCAACCTGCACACGCAGCTGCTTGAGATGAGCATGCAGGTGAGTAACTAGGCACGAGACAATGACGTTTCCAGGGGGCCTGCGTTGGCCAGCGTGCTCACGCAGATGCCTGGCCTGCTCCCACAGGTGACAATTGACCCTAACCAGTGTGTAACAATTCATCTGGTATGCACATGCACCTAGACATGCGTGGGCATGTATGTTAGCGGGTGTATGATTTAAGCCAAAATAGTGTGACCCATCTCCCATACTTAGAATTTTTCACCTGCATTCACCAAAATAACCAAGAATTAGCAATCAAATTATTAGAAAATGACAATAATCAACCTTGGGTTGCCTCCCAAGAAGCGCCTTGGTTATCTTCATGGGCCAATGTTGTTTCTCATTATAAAGCATCCTTAAACCGGAGCAACTCAACCTTAGAAGCTTCGGGTCCACCCTCATAAAAATGTTTTAGCCTTTGACCATTCACCGTGAACCTCCTCTTCTCATGGTCCTCCAGCTCAATAGCTCCACTAGGATAGACATTAACCACTATAAAAGGGCCCGACCACTTGGATTTTAGCTTACATGCAAAGAGTTTTAACCTCGAATTGAAGAGTAGCACTTCATCTCCCATATGAAACTCTCTTTTCAAGATCTTAGCATCGTGCCATTTCTTTATTTTCTTCTTGTATAACGCTGAGCTCTCATATGCCTTAAGTCGAAACTCTCTCTAACTCATGAATTCGGTCTACTCTTGACTATGAGGCATCAACCCAATTCATATTCAATTTATGCAAGGCCTATAATGCTTTGTGCTCCAATTCAACAGGGAGATGAAAAGTCTTTCCAAACACTAACTGATAGGGAGACATGCCTATAGGAGTCTTAAATGTTGTCCTATATGCGCAAAGAGCATCATCAAGTTGTCTTGCCCAATTCATGCATCTGACATTTACAGTTTTCTCCAAGATCGACTTTATCTCCCAATTGAAAACCTCCACCTTGCCACTTATTTTGAGGATGATACGGGGTAGCCACCTTATACTTCACTCCGTACCTATCAAGCAAAGCATCGAATATCCGTTTACAAAAATGAGAGCTGCCATCACTAATAATGGCTCGGGGAGTCCCGAACCTCGTGAAAATGTATTTCTTTAAGAACAATGTGACTGTTTTACTCCCGTTGGTCGGCAAGGCAATGGCCTCCACCCATTTGGACATGTAATCGACAACCACCAATATATACATATTACCATATGAGCTCACAAACGGGCCCATAAAATCATTGCCCCATACATAGAATAATTCTACCTTGAGGTTAGGGCTCAAGGGAATCTCATGCCTCCTCAAGATACCACCATGCATTTGACATTGTGTACAAGTTTTAACCCATTCATAAGCATCACGGTGGATGGTAGGCCAATAATACTCACACTGAAGAACTTTAGCGGTGGTTCTCACACCGCCATGATGACCACCAAATGGAGACGAATGAAAAGCTTTAAGAATGGATTTCATCTCTTCTTCCATAATACAGCAACGTACAACTCTATCGGCACATTCCCTAAAGAGATAGGGTTTGTCCCAAAAGTACCTCTTTATTTCATGGAGGAATCTTTTCCTTTGATAGTAGCTCAACTTTTCGGGGAGTAGTCCACTCACTCTATAGTTTGCAAAGTCAGCATACCCTGGTGGTGTGCTCCCTTTCAAGATCATAAGGAAATGTATCATCAAGTTCAAAATCACCCCAATTTTCTTCATTTGTCTCAAGGCGTGATAGGTGGTCTGCCACTTGGTTTTCACAACCCTTTCAATCATTCACGTCAAAGTCAAATTCCTAAAGTAGTAGAATCCACCTTATCAATTGAGGTTTTCCTTCTTTCTTGTCCATTAAATACCGGAGATCAGCATGATCGGTGTGCACTATAACCCTTGTGCCTAACAAATAAGCTCGAAATTTCTCAAACCCATAAACCACAGCTAGTAATTCTTGCTCTGTGATAGTGTAGTTCCTTTATGCATTATATAAAGACTTACTAGCATAGTAAATGGGATGAAAAAGTTTCTCCTTTTTTTGTCCAAGAACGGCTCCCAATGCAAGTCCACTAGCATCACACATGAGTTCGAACGGTTGTGACCAATTGGGGGCCACGATAATAGGGGCTGAGACAAGATTTTTCTTAAGGAAACTAAACACCCTCAAACACTCTCAATTAAATTCAAAGTTTACCTGCTTATCAAGTAGTTTGCACATTGGATGGGAAATTTTAGAGATATCTTTAATGAACCTCCTATAAAAACCTGCATGGCCAAGGAAACTCCGGACCCCTTTTATAGATATTGGAGGTGGTATCTTAGAAAAAAACTTCCGCCTTAGCTTGATCAACTTGGATTCCTTGACCCGATAATTTATGTCCGAGAACAATCTCTTCCTTTACCATAAAATGGCATTTCTCCCAATTCAACACAAAATTATTTGCCACTCATCATTCAAGCACCTTTTCCAAGTGTTTCAGGCAATCCTCAAATGTATCACCAACAACCAAGAAATCATCCATAAATACCTCCATAGAATCCTCCACCATGTCAAAAAAGACAACAAGCATACACCGTTGAACGGTAGTCGGTGTATTGCATAGCCCGAAGGTCATGCGCCTGAAAGTGAAAGTTCCATAAGGACAAGTGAAGGTCATTTTTTCTTGATCTTTGGGGGCTATTGAAATTTGATTGTAGTCCGAGTATCCATCGAGGAAGCAATACCAACCCCTTCCCACTAACCAATCAAGCATTTGATCCATGAAGGGCATGGGGAAATGATCCTTCTCGGTCCATGAATTCAATTTTCTATAATCAATACACACTTTCCAGCCCATGACCGGGCGAACGGGTATAAGATCATTATTTTTGTTTGGGACCACCATAATACCACCTTTCTTGGGAACACATTGAATGGGACTTACCCATGTGCTATCCGAAATAGGATAGACTATACCCGCATCAAGCCACATGATGATTTCTTTCTGCACAACTTCTTGCATCAGAGGGTTTAGTCTTCGTTGGTGTTCTACACTTGCTACAAACTCAGGCTCAAGCTTGATCTTATGGGTACATATAACGGGTGGAATTCCAATAATATCAGCTATGGTCAATCCAAGAGCCCTAATATACCATATCACCACCGATTTCAATACCTCAATTTGCCAAGATGACAAGTCTCCCACAATAATAATAGGTAGAGTCTCACCTTCTCCCAAGAAGACATAACGCAGATGAGGTAGCAATGGTTTGAGCTCAATTTGTGGTGGATCTTCAATCGAAGGCTTTGCGGGAGGAGTTTCTCGATTTTTTAAGTCAAGGTCCAACTTGTAAGGATTTTTTTTGTAAGACCCAAGGCCCCTCAAAGATGCAACTACTTCATCATATCCTTCAATCCTCTTGCTTTAAAGATTCCACAAGACTCCCACCAAAGGTTTACTAACAAAGTCAATCTCCATAGTATTAGACACTTCGTCATCAATCACATTGATTACAGAGACAACTTGCAAATCCATAGGTTGCTTCATGGACTTGCAAACGCTAAATGACACCTCTTCATTGTTTACTAAAAATTTCATTTCACTGCATTTAACATCAACTAGAGCTCGTCTGGTGGATAAGAATGGCTTACAAAGAATAATGGGGACCTCATGGTCAATTTCATAATCCAAGATCACAAAATTGGCTGGAAAGATGAAATGGTCCACCTTCACAAGTACATCATACAACATACCCACGGGTCTTTTTATATAGCGGTCGGCCATTAATAGATGCATTGTTGTCGGCTTTGGAGCTCCTAAGCCTAACTTTGTAAATACGGCTAATGGCATCAAATTAATACTTGCCCAAGATCACACAAAGCTTTCCCGAATTGGTACACTCCAATAGTACATGGGATGGTGAATGCCCCCGGGTCATCTTTCTTCACAACCATTGTGCTAGAAATGATAACACTATAATTATGTGTAACTTCAATTGTTTCGAAGTCCATGATGCGCTTCTTTGTTACCAAGTCCTTCATAAATTTAGCATACCCGAGCATCTTTTGTAGGGCTTCCAACAATGGTATATTTACTGAAAGGTTGTTAAATTTAGAAAGGAACTTCTTGAACTTTGAATCATCTTCCTTCTTCTTAAGCCTTAATGGGAATGAAGGAGGGATTTTGACTTGCGGCTTTGAGACAACTGGGTTTTCATTTGGTTTTGAATTACCACCATCAACCACTTGTGGTTATACATTGCTTTCACCCTTTCCTTCCCCTTCTTTCGGCTTCTCAACACTTTGCTCTTTTGGCATAGAAGTTTTATCTTTTGAATTATCAAGTCGCTTTCTCTTTTCGCTTATTTGTCCTCCAATACCTTTATTACTAAGGTCATTATTAAGATTTACTGCTAGAGTTCTCCTGCTTCTAGTGACTATTGCCATGATGTGCGCATCATTTTTTGGGTTTACAACCATATCATTAGGAAGGCCTCCTATTTATCCTTGGTTCATCTGGGAGGAAAGTTGACCTATTTGGGTTTCAAGTTGCTTTATCGAGGCCGAGTGTGAGGCGACCGTTTGATTGAGATGCAACAAATTGCCTTTCATTTCTGTTAACATCTTATCGCTTCTTTCAACACTCAATAGAATATGAACAAGCATATCTTCATTCTTATACTTCTCCGGATCAATAGAAGGTTGTTCCTTTACCATTAGGCCGATCATATGGAGGAACATATCTATCATAATCCCAATCTTTATTTTGCCAATCATGGTCCCTATCCTTATCCCTCAATTCTCGGTCTCTATCGTGATCCTTCCACTCATGATCTTTCCATTCACGGTCTTTATCCATCCAACCTTGATTCCTGCCTTTTCTTTGATAGGTGGGGCGGGAAGCCCCCCATTTGATTTGACATAAACCGTATTTCTTCATCAAGAGTCTCCACTTCATCATCATTATAGGTCTTAGCGCCCTTAGAGACAACGGTGTTAACCGTCTTTGGTGTTGACCCCATTATATGCTTGGTGAGGAGTTCTAGTTGTGTCATCATTTTAGCCATACTCTCATCTCTCTCCTTATCCTTCTTTCTTTTCTCTTGGATCACAGAAGATGCGGAGGGAGACCCCACGGCCACCTTGGAATCTCTTGTATGGCAACCTCGACTTTGTTTAGGGACTTGGTCCAATAATTTCTATGCAACACCATAAGTTTGTCTCACCAAAGATCCCCCGGCTGCATTGTCCGCAACCATTTTGTTCAATTGATCTAATGTTCGATAAAATATTTGGAGGAGCACCTTATTGGAAACCTCGTAAGTCGGACATTGCATCAATTTCTTGTTAAACCTTTGCCAAGCCTCATGTAATGGTTCACCATTGAATTGGCGGAAGTTAATAATATCATCTCTCAATTGTAACATTCGGGATAGTGGAAAGAACCTATCCAAGAATGCTACCACGAATTCCACCCATGTAGTGATTGAACCAGATGACAATTGCCTCAACCACAATATGGCTTTGCCCGTCAATGAAAAGGGCAAGAGTTTCAACCGGATGGACTCTTATGATATGTGGGAGATATCAAACGGCATGCATACATCAATGAAATTCATCTAGTGAAGATTTGCGTCTTCATGTTCTTGATCCCCATACAGTCCCTTCAATTGAAGGAGATGGAGCATTACACTAGTAACATGAAACACTCCATTGCCTTCTGCGGGTAGGATGCGGATGGCACTAACTCTCCCGACATCTCCCAAGTGGTCTTCATCCTCTAAATGTCCGTCAAATAAAGCGGTATGACTACCGTGTTGACTCATTAAATCATGAAGACTTTGGTTATCACCTGTGGAGAAAAAAAACAACAAATAAAGAAAACTTACACCACTGCAAACACAAGTAACTTAAAACACTAAAAAGAATGAACGCTGCATTTTACTCCCCGACAACTACGCCATTTTTGACAACGCTCAAATTATAACCCAAAGGTATAATCGGTCATTGTCAATATAATTACCCAACTTAGAGTCGAGGTCGAATCCACGAGGAATGAATGCACTAGCTTTCACCTCTAAGTGTCAAAAGCAACTAGAGCTAACACGTGATGCTATAAAAATAATGCATAAAAGTAAATGGGGGATATAACTTATCAAGTTATAATTGTTGAAATACTTGTAGTTTGAAACACACAATTCAAGGATTAGAGAAATAGAGTTGAAATAAAGTGTAATACGGGACTTGGGGTTATGCCATCGTAATAGTGAAATAATGTATGGATAATTGAATATTTTCCTAGATTTGGCTAAAAGCTATGGGTAGGCTAGATTATAAGTACTTAGTGTTGATTTGTCAATCAAACACCAAGATAACACAAGTGGGTTCTTTTGAACACCTCACAAGTATATCTATATAACAAATCTAATGCATCAATTAGTGTCCTTATGTCTAAGAAACACTATTAAATTATAAATATCAAGTTATTGTTCACTCCCATTCCTTACCCTCATCCCCTTTGTCAAGGATGATGAGAGCTCTAGGGTTAATTAGAGTTTGCAACCTCTAATTTTAAATCGAAAACATGGAATGGGGATAAAACCCACAACAATTATCTAATTAGGAAGATAAATAAACAACACCCATACAATTATCACATCTAAGTCAAGAATAACCCCAAGCAAAGAAATTATCTACTCATGGAAAGAGAAAGAGGAAAATAACCCAAGTTCTCCTCCCATTGTTCCATTGAATCCAAGATTATCTCAAGATATAAGATCTTAATTTAATACAAACCCAAAAGAAAGTAACTAATTCACTCTTAGGGTTTCACTCTATTTTATCAAGCTTCAAAAAATGCAAAAACTCCCTTTCTAGAGCTGAAAAATCCCTTTTAAAGCGCACAATTTACGTTCCCAAAAAAATTATGAAATTTCCACCATATTGATCACCTGCTGGCGCAGGTGGGTGGCCTGCGTGCGCAGGCTCTTTAGCGCAGACTCCACTGGCTCGCCCAGACTTTCCACCTGCATGCGCAACTCAAGCTCATGCATGCGCAGGTGGCCTCGCAGCTTCCTAAATGTCGGTTTTAAGATCCTTTTCTACACTTCTCGCATCCCAATTGACTCGTGTGGATAGCTCGACCCCCCATTCACTCATTACCTACATAAAAGATTTATATAACATGAGAATTGCATCAAATCAATGCAAAATAAGAGATAATTTAAGCTTAAACGTGTTAAGAAGTTGGTAAAACGTCAACTTATCAACTGCATAGATTTTTTTTATTGTTTCTTAAAAGAATAGGAGCTATTCAATAGACAATAAATGGGGTAAAACAGGAAAATTCATGTAGAAAATCAAATAAGAAAGGCTAAACGCATGGTGGTATTGAGATTCTTTAGTGATCCTAGTGAGAATTATAAAAAAATCCTAGAACAAAAAAAAATACAAAATGAAGGGTCAAAATTTTAAACAAGAAAATGAATATTCATAGATCTAAAAATTAACGAGAGAAAAATTGATAGATTAATTCAATTAATAAACTGACCTGATAATTAGAAAAAGAAGATGATGGGAAAACAAGTGATGGGTCTTCGTTGGGGAAAGTGATGACATCCCACGACAACTGATTGACTAGGCTAACTTGGGTATATTTCATAGGAAAAATCTTTGCATGCTTTCTTATTCTCACGACTTCTCTAAATCACAAATATTTTCTTAGATCTAAAAGAACTTTCCTCTCCCTTATATATGCTCCATCTATATCTATCAACATTCTTTTTTGATCTTTAATTTACTATGTGCACTACACTGTAAAACATACAATTTTTGTACTGAGAAAACGAAACTTAGAGGTGTAATTAATTCATTCGAATACTTGTCTAATAAAAATTGTGTATTTCCATGAAGCCTACTTTCAATTTTTGTTATGGGTGTCCATCTCCAAAATCTTATATCTTTCATAGATTTTTTGATATAATTATAGGATCTCAAAATAAGTTAGTGACTTCCCAGAAATCTGTACCTACTACCGTTGATGCGCCCCTTGCCCCTCATTAAAATACTCTATAACAGATAAAATCATCCTTTACTATTTTTATCAAATAACTATTTAATAATATCAACGATTATTGACATTACACATAATTAATTCTTATTCTCTATTTTATGCACTTTTTATAAATGTAAAACTCACGTACAATGCACGTATTCTAAACTATTAAAGAATATAAAATGTTGAGGTTAAAAAAGTTATCAAATTGATTTAATAGTTGAAAAATTACATCATAACAGTTTCATTAGAATCATAAAAGGTCCATTATCAGCATGACGATTGAACTGCATAGAAAAATTATTATCTTTTAGCAGAATTGGAGGTATGCACTAGACTATAAATAGGGTAAAACAGGAAAATCCATGTAGAAAATCAAATAAAAAAGGCTAAAGACATGGTGGGATTGAGATTTTTCAGTGAACCTAGTGAGAATTATAAAGAAGTTTCTAAAACAAAAAAAATATAAAATAAAGGGTTGACATTTTAAAGAAGGAAATGGATATTCATAGATCTAAGAAATAGAGATAAAGATAGATAGATTAATTCAATTAATGAACTGGCCTGAGAATTTGAAGAAGAAGAAGATGACAACAGAACAAGTGATGGGACTTCGTTGGGGAAAGTGATGACATCCTGTCACAACCCAACCCACCGGATAGTGCCGGGAACCTACCTTGTAACACCTCGTACATTTCCAAACCTATGTTATTACCTTAACATTTATGGAATTATTTAAACATGAGATTGTTGGGGTATTATACATGTAATTAGTTGGGCTGAATTAACATGTGCAATTGGGCCCAATTTAAGGCCCAAAAATTAGCATTAATACATGGCCCAACAAGAAGGAAATGATCCATTCTTGCTTTGACCAAAGAGGACCCTCAATTATTGACCAAAATGGACAATGATGACTTTAAAGGGCCTATATAAAGGGTCCATATATCATATTTTTATTCACACAAAAGCCACATGACCTTTCTAGATTTTTCTAAACTATTCTCTCAACTCAAACCCTAAGGCAACCTTTCCTTTGGATAAGATCACCCTGTTTCAAGCCTTGGTAAGTGTTTATTATTGTGATTTAATATATTATATGCATGGAATATGGTATATATCATGTTGGTTATGTTGGTTAAGTGTGAGAAGTTCACTATGTGTGAAACAATTCATGTTTGCTTAATCGGTGAAGGCTTTTGCCTTGTAAACTTGAAAATGGACTTGTGGTATTGAATAAAGTGAGTTTTATGTATTAAATATTGAAATGTGAGATGTGATTATATCCCTAACTTTTTTTATCCTTGTACATAATGTTTGGAATTGTTGTTACGAAATTGGGCATGGAATTGGTGACGTATTGAAAGAAAAATGTAGTTTGGTGATGTTTATGTGCGTTGTGAAACCATGGATGTTCGTTGGCATTTAATATGATCTAAAATATGTCAAGATAAGTTTATCTATGATCATGGACCATTCATTGCATAAAAAAGACCCAAAAGAGACCCTTTTTGGCCGAAACGGGCACCCGCCCTGGCAGACGAAGCACCAGCGGGCGCAGGTGACTTCGCAGGTGCATCTGGATACTTCCAAAGGTCATATTAGGATGTATTTCATACACCTACGGGTGTATTTGGCTTCACATCTCAGCCCAGAACCCCGAATTGCTTGTTTTTGCATCCCTTTGACCCCCCGAAGCCCCTATACCCTTCATGGATGCATTTAGCAACTTATCGTACCTTTTAAATGACTATAAAGGAGTATACTGGATATATTTTGAATGGTATAAAATATGTATTGTTGTTAATGTGTTATTGTGAAAACTATCGAGTGACTTGACGGAGAAAAGATAACGTAGTGTTAATGAGGAAGTGTAAAGGGTAAACTTGGTGTGAAATGTTATTGATGTATGATGTATTGGTTAATGTGTGGAATGTTATGGTGTTGTTGGTATAATAATGCAGGGGATTGTATTGTAAAGGACGAAATGGCGCTATATAGTAGTTACGTAGCTCATTGTCATCTTATGCACTTATAGGGTAACTAGTTGTTAATGTGAGCTCCGTTATGAACTTGTGTTGTAGAGTGACACGTAAGGAAGGAACTGGATTGTTTTATTCACATCTAGGATGGTATATTCATATTGATATCACAAGGTATGTAAAGTTACTCTTTTTGCATTCTTCTGTAGCATATTGTTCACATTGACATTGTACTTATTCCATTCCGAAATGACCAAAGGTATCTCATTTCAGGTTGTTATCTATTGGTAAGTCACATATTCCTCATTCATTAGTCGTTGTTGTTTTTGTGTTACATAGTTATAGACATGGTTCCAAAGTACCAATAATGTTATGTTCCAAAGCTTCCAACAATGTTATGACTATAAAAGTATCACTATCTCACAAACAAAAGTGTCACTCTCTTATAAGTGAAGCAACTTCTCGCAAGTAAAGGAACGAATCTCTCAAAAGTAAGAAATTAAGTAATGCATTTATGGTTTAATGTTTGAGAACCGGGATGACTCAAAGGGGCACATAAGCCTAGCTCGAGCGGACCCTAATACTACCCTCTAATAAAGTGGATGCCCACCAAAAGGTGGATGACTACCCACTAATAAAGTGGATGCCCACCAAAAGGTGGATGACTACCCACTAATAAAGTGGATTCCCACCAAAAGGTTGATGACTACCCACTAATAAAGTGGATGACTACCCACCAATAAGGTGGATGACTACCCACCGATAAGGTGGATGACCATAATAACCCACCAATAAGGTGGATGACTAATAATAATGATGATGAGCATAAAACCAAAGAAAGGAATCTCTTGAATGGAAGGACCTCTTGAATAAAGGCAAATCTCTTGAATGAACGTATATATGAAAAATATTATATGAATGATAAGGATATGAATGATTGATCGGAAATGAAAATAACATAAGCAATGTACATGGTTCCACATATTAAACGATGGTATCCACATTGAATATTCTCTTATATTTAATATCATGGAAGTTCTTATGTATGATATAGTTTCTTATAACCTTACATACTCAGTACATTCTTCGTACTGACCCTCCCTCGGGGGACATACCTTACTTGCTGCAGGAACAGGTGCTAGTAGACCTCCACTGTAGGCTACAAGTCATTTGCGGATCATTGGTGAGCTCCAATTGATTCGAGGCTTTCCGAGTCATAGTGCACATTTGTTTTGATACCATGTAAATATTGTATAGGCATGGTCATGTATCTATTAGAGGCTTTGTAGACGTATGTGGGTATATGAATGTAAGAGATGTATATCCCCTTTTGACTTGATGGCCCTAACGACCAAGTTTCATATATAGTATATGTTTGCCATGACTTCCACCATTGATATTTAGTTACATGGGATAGAATGATATTCATACGTAAACATGCATATGATAGTACATGAGCGAAGATTGGTTCTCTCGAGCCTTATCGGCTTCGAGTGCCAGTCCTTCCCGAATGGGATTCAGGGTGTGACATACCTACACCTACCCCCCGTAAATAGAAGAACCCTGAATATCCCATTATTCGACTAATGTAGAAGTTAATATGATATACTCTTAGTCAATATAATGTTCACCACATGAATAACTAATTAAGTTGAAATATGATTACTCATTTCATTCTTTCCAAAACCTATTTTAATACATCATATATGAAAAGTAAATGCATAAAATAACTACAAGTGACTCCCCAAAACCTAGCCTAAACCTGTAAAAGAGCACTAGATAAGAAGTAGGGACATACAGGACAGAACATCCATGCAGAATAGAGACGACCGGAGCTACTGCTGAGTGATCAGCATCACTGCTATAGAAACTCCAATTAACCTGCACCATGGTTGTACTTTTGATTGGAGATATAGTAAGTGTAGCATCAGTACAACCACATGTACTGGTAATCGTCATCATCCGACCAGGGTTAGAAACAAATAACATCAATAATAAAAAAGGAGAAATCACAACATCGAGTAAGGATCAAATTTTTAAATTCCCAATTTAACATATCCCATTACCCCACATTTACATCTTTGTGACCTACACTTAGCATCTCTGTAACCTACCTGTCATTTAATATTTTAGTATATCTTTGTCCTTTGACCACCTATTCCAACTTATACCTCTCCCTCCAATACCGACTTATTTTTATAATAACTATAATTTCTTATTCCACATTCACCTAAGTTCCTTGGTGCTCACTATCACAAACATCACAATAACACATCCCATGAATGTTCGGATCCTACCAATCATATTCTACCATAACCGATCCTTTTAGGGGAGGGCATCGCAGAATCTCATCACCAGCCCATCCCACCTAGGGGCCTAACATACCTTAATACCGTCTTTCACCACTTACCACCACAAGAACATGTATGGAAGCATAATTAAATATAAATACATTCAAAACATATACAAGAATGCATATATGCAAGATACGAATATCATCTCTCCTTATACCTCCCTATCTCACCACCAACAACATCATAATGTACCGACATGGTACCTAACCCATATTATATTTGTACTGGTGTGGTTCCTGACCTATATCACAACGTATCATATATGTACCGGCTTGGTACCCGACCATATCACAATATATCATATCTGTACCGATGTGGTACCTGACCCATATCACAACATATCATCCCAATGCATATGCATGTGTGCATGAAATCAATAAAATATAATTCATGCAAGAGATAAATATAATATCATTCCAAAACCCAATTCGGGTCAATTCAGTCTACAGTTACATCAACCGTCTAATTCATTAGTTTGGTGACCTTAGTCTTCACATGTATATCACAATCATACCTTACCCAACACCTTTATGGGCTACCATTACCCAAGTTCACATTAATATGCACTTTCTCTCTAATCGTGTCCCAACCTCAAGTTTCTCGCGTTACCTTCTAAATTTTTGAAAGCATTGATCACAACAATATGACAAACAATGCCAACACTACAAACTGACTAACCTCAATACCTTTTTACTCACTATCTCATCTTCTAAACTCTAAAAAGCAATGATCATGGCTATAAAGACATTAGGATTTTACCATTTTCCCTTAATGCATTTTGAACATTTATAGCATTTATATTTTAGTCGTGTCACCTTAAATTCCCTTTTTCACCATTTCACACTAACTTATTATACTTGCCACTATACTTAAACCCTGGGGAATAATAACTATGCACATTTACCCCATAATTACTATCCATCCCTTATTCCAAATCAAAACATTAACATAATATGCAATAAATCAACATATTCCAGCATATCCATATTTTAAACAGGTTCATCCATCCAACTCTTTGCCCGAAGGGCTATTATATGATACTCCTGACTTCACTATTAATTTTAAATTTATCTATCCCAAGTTTAGTTACTACAAAAATAAACCTTAACTTACTTCTTAGGCAAAACATACTGCTAAAGATGAGAGTGAGTTGTCCCGCGCATGCTAGACATATTCCCATGTCGGGTTCCTTTTGGGTCTGCCTCAAAACTGCTCTCATGAACCTTGGCCATTGAAATCTCATGGTTAGAGGAGTAGGGTTTGTCAGGGTATTTTTGGAGGAAGGGGGTAACCAGGGGGAATAATAAAAGAAAGGGTTTTCAAAAATCTCCCGACTGGGTTATTGCCTATTACCGATGCAGTGGAATTTTTATCACTACAACAGTTACCGACAGGTTGGCCCAGCCCATTATTGGGCCTATTGTCCCAATTTCCTTAGTCCCTGAATTTTCTTCCCAATTAAATTTTTTCCAACTCCATTTGGGTCTATTATTTATCGTAAATTATTTTTTGGATATTTTTAAACGTAACGACAGTTTGGGTCATTATATTAGATACCAATTTACCCATCGTTCATCCCAGAATGGCCCTAAGGGTGAGGTCAGAATAATTGTACTGACGCTCGGTGGATTTTTTACTATGATAAGCCACTAGGAGAATTACTTAGCATATACTAGCTCATTATACATCCATGCTCCTCAATAGGCAACCGTTAAAATATTGCCTAATCTAGGCCCGATGGTTATTCCTACCTTTTCCCTGAGAAGGAGCACACAACTAATTATTGGAACAACTATCCAAATATATTATAACATCTCAGAGCACGAAAAGTTAAGATGAAGTTAGTTTCGAATAAAGTTTACCACTGCAGTGGTTAATTACTGCAGCTGTGGTAACCAGCCGCAGCAGTGGTTTGCGATAGTTAAATGGGGGGAAGGTCTCATTTTTCCCCATTTTCACTTTATTCTCTGAAATTCTCTTAACTCTCTTTGCAAAATCTCCATCCGTTAACGAATTCAAGGTATTTTCCTCGTCTCTTTTACTTACTTTGCATATTTCTCGCTATAAAATTGTAGAATTACGTTAGGATAGAGAGAATTAAGGTAGGTTTTGGGTGCAACTTGTTGAAATCGAATTTAGTGGTGTTCTTGAGTATATTGGCTGGCATGCATAGTTTTCTTACACTTTCAAAGTTCCTATAGAATTCGGGATGTAAGATTAACGTAGTTCATGGTGATTTTTGGCCATGGGAGGGGTGAAAGATGAAATATCATCTTCTCCAATGATTTTCTTTGAATTTGGTTTGAATTCATTGTTTCACACCCCTATTTTAGTGTAAAAAGGTTAACATACACTTTCCCAAGCCCGATCTATACTTAATTTTCAAAATTATGGAGAACAGTCAAAAATCTGCCATTGGAGGGGAGGTTGGCGGGTTGAAGATGACGAACCGCTGCAATAGTAACTTTTCTACTGCAGCGATATTGCTGCAGTGGTAAGTACTGCCACTGTGGTATTGCTGCTGTGGCAAATTAACCACTGCAGTGGTATTGGGCAGTATGTCCCCAGTTTTTGCATTTTCTGAAAACTTTGAATTCTCTTTCCCTCCCTTGGTGTTTTGATATGGTTATAACTATTTTAGTAGTATTTAAAAGATCACAATGCCCCAAAAACTCACCTACCGCTGATTTCCCAATTAAGATTGTCGTGATCGCTACAAGGAAGGATTGCATACTACTGGTTTCCTTCTCGAGTGGGGAATGGTGATGACCCAAGTGGAGTAAGAGCTATCGGGCTTCTACACCCAACTAAAAGCCTTTAGGTGGGAGATGTTGACTGAGACCTTCCCTCAATATAATTTGGAGGTTGTTTGGGAGTTTTATGCCAATCTTACAATCGTAGACTAGTCAGCGCCTCAACCTACTATCTGTGTTCAAGAAAAGAGGGTACCGGTGTATGCGGCCACCATATATGATACTTTGGGTGTCCCAAACCCTTCCAATACCGCCTATGAGGCAAATATTCAGGCATCATACTTAGAGTGTGTGGCCGAGGTCTTGACGCTGGAAGGACGAGCTGCCGAGGTGAGATGGTCCACCTCTAAGGGGACAAAGAGCACTTATTTGTTAGCCAAGGCCAGTGTGTGGTTACAATTAGTATTCCAGAGGATATGGACCTCGGAGAAAGTAAAAAATGTGGCCTTCTATCAGGCCATGGTGGTGTCTTGTGCCATTGCAGGGATCCGGGTGAATGTCGGGGCTTAGATTATGGATGAGTAGCGGTATTTTAATGCTCGAGAGAGGTTGGCACGATGTCTTTTCCTGCCTTCTTTGATTAATTTACTCTGTGATAGGGTGGGCATGCCTTGGGAGATCTAAGACACTATGGATTATGGTGAGGTGGCATATAACCCCTTACAGGGTAGGGGCATTTAGGGAGGAAGTAAGAAAAAAATAAACGTGGAGGAGGATGCTGAGAACAGTCGGGTTGGTGGGGCTTAGAGGTGGAGTGCCCATTCTACTCAGGCTCCTGTATCTCTCTATGGTTAAGAGGATGATCTTGTTGTAGTCTGAGGCTATGTAGAGAGGTCCTGCATACCCCCTTTCAAAGTGGATGCATTGAACTCTACTACCTCACCAAACTCGACCTGAGCTTATGCAGAGCTTCGCGAACATCTGAATGAACAAAAGAAGAAGCATCGCTCTTATGATCTCATTCTTGTGAGAATGTGGAAGGCAGTCCAGGTGATGTTTGAGTACTCTTCTCTTCTAAAGAAATTGTTGAATCTGACTGAGAATGATGCTGAGGAATTCTCCTTCCCTAATGGCATGGAGAAGGAGGGCTCGGATGCCTCG